>JAWNLB010000114.1:2465000-3142500 GCA_035041595.1 Drosophila basisetae
TCGATGATCTGCAACAGACCGAGGAGATGGTCGTCGAATATCATCGCAGTGTGAACGCAACTCTCGAGAATTTCTTGGCCGAATCGAAGGCGCTGTATAATTTAACCAATTATGTCGATTACGATCAGGATGCGTATTGTAAGCGGGGCGAGACAATGTTCTCGACACTGCTCGAAATATCCATACAGTGTCGCGATATGATGGCCGAATATCGGGCCAAATTGGCCAAGGAGGAGATGCTGTCCTGCAATTTCAAGCCCACTAACAATAAACGTTAAAAACGTGGCAGCAACAAACAGCAAACAACCAACTTATACAAACTGCAAATCCAAACAACACTATGCCAGTTTATTCTAGTATTTTTGCATAATTTTTAAACAATCAATTTTTCAAATTCCAAACTCCTCTACCGTATTAGTCCTAGAGAGATCGCTCCCCCCTTAGAGCTGCTGGCATATATGTAGTTGATTCTCGATGAACACAACACACACACACACACACACACATTTATCCCTACACTTCATTATTATTTTCTATTGTGGCTGCCCAAAATAATATCGAATTTCTCATTGTTTACATTAGTTTCGTTGTTGTAAGACTTTTGCAACACTCTCTTCAATTACAGTTAACTTTATGCACTCTTTTTTTGTAATAGCTTACCTCACACACACACACACTCACACACACACACTCACACACACACACTCACACACACACTTTTAACGGCAAGCTGCATGTTGAAAACAGCAGCAACACTGGAAAAAATGGAAGAAACCTAAAAAACATGGCACGAAAAAGCGCTAATAAATATGGCAAATAACTAACAATTGTACAATTTATGTATATATATACATATATATATATATATATATATATATTATTCATTATTATATGTATACATATATGTGTATATATATATATATATATATACATATATATATATATTTGTGTGAGCGTACAACACAACTCAGCTAAGTTGCCTTTGATTGTTTTTGTTTTAATAGTGTGAAAACAAAAAGACATTTATTTTATACATATATCTAATATGCATAATACTAAACATATATCTTACATAATATGAGATTCCATTAAATAATTTGTACAATTTACAACTATTTAATAATTACACACTGTATTTATTTAAAACTAACACAAACAAAAAACAAAAAAACAAAAAAACAAAAAAGAAGCAAACGAAAGAAAGTTAAGGAAACGGCCACAAAACAATGTATTTAATTTGTATTAGTTTATTGAAAATAACAACAACCCGCACCAAAACCAATTTACGTATTGCTATAATATTTGTTACTCATTAAACATTAAACAACCGTATTATTTATGAGTTTTTTTTTGTTTTTTTTTTTTTATCGTGTCAATTTTAATTTTTGAACTAATTTAAAATATAAATTCAAATGGAATTTAATAGACGCCATTTTCCAGTCGATCTTTCTTTTTATCTTTTTTCTATTTAATACTATTATTATTAATTAATTGTAATTGTTTAAGCAAACGACTTTGGAGAACAAGAATTTGATGCGAATGAAATTTCTTATGAATTTTAAGTGCAGTTAAGTTGAGATTTGGAGATAATGTTTTTGCATTTCTTTTTTTAGCATAAATTTATGTACTAATATTTATTTTAATATTTAATTCTTATCTAACGAAAAAAGACAAAAAAGACACACACACACACACACACACACACTCACACACCCAGAATTGTACACTACTTGCAAGAAACAAACTGCTTTTAAGATACCCTGCAAAATGAAGCGAAGGGGAACATAATGTTGTAGCTTAGCCTTGAAAAAAAGAAACACAATTCAGCACATACATACATGCATGTGTGTGTGTGTGTGTGTGTGTGTGTGCGTGCGTGTGTGATAATAAATGCATATCTACACACACACACACACACACGCACCTGCGCTTGTATGTTTGTATGTGCTTCTCTTAAGATATTTAACCAATCCAAAAATAAAAAAGACAAAAAAAAAATCGAAAAACGAAAAACAAAAAATGTTTAACAGTTCTGTTGTTGATTGCATTTCTCAAAAGCACTAAAAATGATAACCCACAGAAAATGGGCAAGAAAATAAGTCCTACTTACTACGTACATATATATATATATATATATATACATTAAAAACTAACCATATTTTTTGACCCAGAAGCTATAACAAAAAACCCAAAAAGAAACGAATGTTAAAAACAAACAACAAAAAAATTATAATATTAATATTAATTTGCCGCTGGGGCAGTGTGCTTCGATATTACGCAGTTTAAAAACAAACAAAAAAATTTAAGAAAAATAATAATATGAAATGTTAGGACTCAGACTCTAATAATGTATTATTAAATATAAATATTAATTTATATTGTAATAAAACTGAATATAAAAAATGCAAGCTCTTTTATTGATGCAAGTAAAGATTTGAAAGGAAATTTGAATGTGGCCGCCTGCATTCGATTATTTAGCTAACGCTATCAATCTGTTATCGATATCGATGTGATTAAACAATACATGGTATTTTACTGCTAGTATTTATATTGATATCGTTTGGTATTTTGCTGGATTGTCGCAAGCGGGCACACTGCACGACATTTAGTCGCAAATAAGCCTTCGCTGCACGATTTTGTGTGTTTTGGTGTCGTCGCTGTCGTCGTCAAACGCGTATCGTCGACTTTGCTCCGCATGTGTTTTCGCTTGTATTTTATTTGCTGCAATAACAAAAATTATCAAATTGTATTAAGGCAAATAAATAACAGAAACTCAAAGTGTTTTTAGCACGCGACATATATATTCATTAGTCAGACGCTGCCACACAGCGTTTCTTTGATTGTATCGTGTTTTTTTTTATTCGTATCGTATTTGTTTTTGTTTACGGTGCTGCAGCATCATCAGCCGAAGGAGGAGGAGGAGGAGGCAATAACAGTGAGAAGCAGCCAAAGCAAAAGCAAAAGCAATAGATATTTTGTGCAGATCATATACGAAAAGCGAATAGCTACAAAAAGGAAAAAAAGGACGGTGGGTGACAAGTGAATGCGAATTGTGCCTACAAATAGGGGTTGAAGACACTTTTAGCACAGGTGCGACAGAGAGAGAGAGTGCGAGTGAGAACTGCAAGTTTTGTTGTTTTTTTCTTTCGTTTGTTTGTTTGTGGTGTATTCAAAAAAAATAATAGTAAAATAAAATCAACAACAACAACAACAGGCAAAAACCGCTTGCAACTTGTTTTTAGCAAGCAGGCTAAACCAGCCCCCGCCCCCCTCCACGCCCTTGCCCCCGCCCATCCACCAATTAACATCACCAGCAACCCCCCGCGTGCCATGCGTGACCTCGGCACGAAAATGGCCGAGCTTAAATTCGAGGCTCCACTGGCGAAATTCGAGGAGACAGACGAGTGGGGCGGCTGTGACTTCATCTCCAATCAGAATGCCCTGAATGCCAATCGGAATCTGAAGGATGGCAACGCCAAGCAGCAACAGCAGGACAAATTACGCCTGCTCGAGGATGCTGTGCGTGATGCACATCTCAGCAAAAATGGCGGCGCAGCAGCAGCAGTCGCTGGCGCTGGAGCAGCTGATTCTGGATCGGGCGCAGGTGGAAATATTAGTCCCAATTGCAATACGCACAATTTGAGCGATGTTTTGGGCGATGCAACGCCGGGCGTGGGACTCGGTATCAGCTTGGGCGGCGATAGGCGAGCCGCCGACAATGTGGACAACTTCACCGAGACTTTCGGTGGCAGTCTGGAGGATCTGGTCAACACGTTCGACGAGAAGATCACCAAGTGCTTCGGCAACTACGAGGAGAATGTCGAGGAGCTTGCGCCTGTTCAGGTGCGCAGCCAGGAGGAGATCATGAACGAATGCCAGTGAGTATCAAATTAACATCATTGATCGTTGATTGATGGGTGATTGATTGGTGTTTGTTCATCATTTATATATATATATATCATATCAAAATAAAATGATGGATTGCTGATTGATCGGTAATTGATTGGTGTTAATATATATATATATATATATATATGTTAATATATATATATATTTATATATATATATATGTATATTAATTTATTTTATTCATCACTTGTATGCATTGATATGATTCAGATATGCATATAATGCCTGACTGATGCACTGATTGAAAGACTGATGATTGACTGACTCATTGATTGCTTGTAGCTTTATAATCTACACGACAGATTAAACAATTTGTGCTGTTGGAAAATGATTGATTGTTGACTGACTGACTTGGTGATTGATGGACCAACAGGGCAGAATAAATCATAATTTTTATACATTGATGTGATTCATAGACTGACCGATGATTGGTTGACTCGTTGATTGATTGGTACTTAATGACCTATAGGAGAGAAAAAATGAAGTAAATGCATTATTAATAGTTAGATTTAAGTTCAGATTTACTTGTGACTTAAAGCTCGCTTTAACCATAGCTTTTCAACGAAACGGTTCGGCTGAGGTTAACGGTTAACCGGTTAATCAAAAATTGCTCACCTAGTGATAGGCACATGGAATAATAGACAGAGAGGGAGAGAGAGAGTTATATACTCGTACATAGTAAAGATGTAAGAATGCAGTGCGCCATCTATTTTCCACAATTAGGCAGAGCGCATGCGTCAACCCCCAAACTTGCTGGCAACCCTGGCGCCATATAACGACGTAATCCTGATACAGGCCAAACGATAGGGGAGGGAGTAGGTGGGGCAGGGGTGAGGGGTGGCGTGTAGCATTCAACATTGTTGGATCGATAAAAGTCGACTGTCGTCTGACTCTTGAGACAATTTTGCTATCTACACTTTTTTTTTCACTGCTGCATCCCAACAACAACAAAAACCACCCTTGACCAGCGTCTAGCGGAAGTGCAATTCTCTTCCCCCTTTAAGGCCCCTTGTATGAGAAAAAAAAAATAAAATACAATTAATGTTAAACTGTAACCCACTTGACTACGATGCCGGGGAGGTTGCTGGAGCCTGGGGGTGGCGGGTGGAAGTCACAATCAGCGTTGAGTGACGTTTGTCAAAGCAAAGCAATTCACACAAAAAATAAATAAATGAAACACTGCAATTGCCAACGATTTGCGGTGCGTAAAACATAAATCATAACTCATAACAAAAAGCGAGCGAACAACAACAACAAAAACAACAAGTGACTGCCGCTGACCGCTGCTGATAAAAAGGCATTTATAAAGTGAATTCGCCTGACTCAAGCAAAGCGCATTACTTAACGAAAGAGTGCCAGCGATCGAGAGAGAGAGAGATGGCTAATTGAGTTGGTTTTTATACACTGCACCCATCGAAAATGGGTAAAAACGTAGGGTATAACGATTTTGTGCAAGTGTTTGCAACAGCAAAGCATCTTTATATATTATTGATCAGAATTAACAGTCGAGTCGATGAAGCATAGAGAGAGTCTTTCCCTAAATGCATACTGTGCATATGCATATTATTCTTAGTATTATGTTTTACTCTTCAGTGACTGTGCCTGCTTACATTTGAGTTTGGGAAACTCCGGCAATAACTGTAATATATTTAACAGCTGGCTGCAGGGTATATTGTAGCGTGCTCACTTGACTACAGCATTCTTACTCCTTTTGTTTGCTGTGTATTGAGTTTATTGGTTTTAAGCGCTCGCAATTTGCAACGTTTTATAATTTGTTTCTTTTTATATATACTTATGTTTTTTCTCTTCGATTTTGTCTTTGGCTGAAATTAGCCAATAAATTTAACAATCGCGTGCTTTATCTTTCCAAAAAATGATTTGAAATCCACATAATATTCACATTCGTGAATGATTCGTGAATGATGAATGAGGCCTGATGATGATGACACGCCAAGCCGAACGCAAATATGTACATATATACATACATACATATAAACATGTATGTATTTAGATAGCTTGTCAATTAGGCACATTCATCACGTGCATTTTGAGCTCTTATATTTTATTCATTCGCCCTGCACTCACTTCTCATTGAGTTTGTACTTTTCGCATAGCGCATATTTGGCGACAAATGAAATGCAAATGTTGTCTCCCTCACTCTCGTAAGCTTTCCGCTTCTGTTTAACAGTGATGTTGAGAGAACGCATCATTTGCATACCGTTTACATACCTCTGCTAGAGATGCTCTGATTTGTCTATCTCACTCACACCTTAATGCATTGGCATCACTGCTTCATCTAGTGTGTTCCAACTGTGATTATCGACGCTGCGTTTTATTTTTTCTCTTTTGTTCTTATTTGCCTGGGTCGCTTGTCAATATTTACGTTACGAATTATCTTTCATTGTCGTCTTCTTCGTCTTTTTTTTTAACGAAGGTCGAGCACTGTGTGTAGGTGTGTGTGTGTGAGTGAGTGAGGCTGTGTGCAGCATACATTTGACGAAGGTCTGCAGCTGCGTAGAAAACTTTCTGCTTCTTCTGCGAACTGCATTGCTGCTAGTTTTTTTCTTCCCTTATGTTGTTGTTGTTGTTGGATCAGTTCTCTGTTTTTGGTATGCTCTGCAAGAACACGTTTAATCACAACAACAATAACAAGAACAACAAGAATAGCGAATACCAAATTTTTACACTGAGCAAATGGCAATGTGTAATCTCAGTTATTATTACATTAATCACTGGATGACATCAGAAAAGTATTCAACGGAAATAATTTACGTATTGTAAATTTCAATTGCTTATTATTTTCGACCAACTTTGAAATCAAGTTGAGCTTTATATATATATATATATATATATATATATATATATATATATATACATATGCATGAGAAGCCAAAATTTAATGGCAACTCATTATTGCTGACAGTTGTTGTTTTTGTCGTCGTTGTTGTTGTTGCATGCGACGGTGACATAAAAACGACCGCATTTGTGTGCCACTTAAAAAAAACTTAAAAAAAAAAATAATGTGCTGGCCAAATGTGCCAATGCAGCCCGTTTGGCTAACAGTTGTGGGCCCGCTTTCCGGTTTACTGCTAGCCACTCAGACACTTCAAGCCAATCCAAGCCTTTTTTCATTTGACCACAGCGTGGGACACGCGTCGCGACAATACACTCAGAGAAAAAAAAAACAATCTTATTGATTGCCGTCAATTGGCTAAGCACTACAAATTCATCATTTAGCTACAGTCGCAGACTTTTTGACATTCTTTAAGCAGCGCCATAACTCAATGTTTATGTGACTCAAAAAATGTCCATAACTCAAAGTCTGAATGACTCAACCGTTTAGTTCTTTGACATAGTAAAATATGATAATTATAATGAAAAATAAATAACTAAATTTGTAGTAAAAAAAACATAAAAATTAATTTCTTTTTTGTCTCAGTGTAGCAACAGTTTACACTCTTCAGCAGGCGTTGACATAACCGATTTGAGTTGAGTTTGTCGCAACTTTTATTTTCTTCGATTGCATTTCCTTTCTTTTCTTTTTTTGTATACTCTTTTTTCCATTTCTTTTGTCGTGGAATTTGCTGATGCAACTTCTGCAGCAGCCGTGGCTCTGACTGAGTCTGGAAGTCGACACTGGAATTGGAAGTGCGACTGGACGCGCTGCTCAAACTGAAGCTGCAGCTGTCCCAGCTGGCGACCTACTTTTCCCACAAGGTTCAATGTCCTGTCGCCAAATCCTGACTGTGTAAATGAACAAAAAAAAAAGAAAGAAGAGAAACCCGTTTTAGCCAAAATCGTTGTGATTCTGTTTTTTTTTTTTTTTTTTTTTTTAAGCCAGCTGCTGCCTGTCAAACTAAGCAAGAAACATTTTTAATTTTGTTGTCAAATGTGATTTGGGTGCATTTATTTAAGAGAACCTTATTTCACACTCAATTTAAGCAAGTTTTTAAACAAGTTTAGAACCCCAATTTCTGCCAATTTGCCACTTCTGAGAAATCTCGAATTACGAGCGGGCTTAATCAATTATGAAAGGTGGCTGCTTTTAAACTATATATAATCGATTGGGTGCATGTTATATATACATTTATCAAAAAGGAGGTTGAGTTGCGGAGGCCATATTAGCAGGAAGTTGGTGTGTATCCTTGAAAAGAGTGCAGCAAACAACAGCGAAAAGCTGAAGACGAACAGAAGAACACCACATGTCCTGACTAAAACAATAATCAAACTGTATAAATATAGACGGGGGTAGTTTCGCAACAGCTAAAACCACCCATCCACCCCAAATTGAGGGTCGTATGAGTCATGCACAGAAGGCACAACATGGCGTATGCGTGTTACGAAACACACACTGGAAAGGGACATTGGGCAAGGGTAAGGGTAAGGGGAATGCAGGAGCTGACAGGCCTCAGCTGTGTTGTCAGTAGACCTCTCTCCCCCCCCCCAACCCGAACCCGGCCCGTTCGCCATAGTTTAGGGTTGCCATCTCTGTTATTATTGGGGGTTGCCTGAAAGTCATTTCCTGCCTAAGTGCAAAATTGCAAAGGGACATTAACCTCTTTTGCACTGTGCACTCTGCTCTGTGGCCAGCCACAGCTAATTGTCCCCTGTTGTTGCATGCACCACAACAATGATACCAAATAAACAGTTGTGCAGCTTTAGCTACAATAGCGCGAAATCGATCCATGGAATTTAAATTAAAAACTTAACTACAAATGTAGTACATATTCAAAATGCCTTTGGTTGTCATCGCTGCTTAAATTTTAACTCGAATTCCTAAAACGAAATACCTTTGAAATCGAAAGGAATTTATAATATGGAACGGTTTTCAACTCCAGCTTATCGAAGCTAAATTTGCCGTGACTCGAAACCAACTCGCAAAATAGCAAAGAATTCAATAAGTAAATTTCCCATAAAGTGAAATTATTGTTAAAATAAATGTTAAATGGGATTCAGCTGTAAAACAACCGATGGCAAAATTGTATAAAAATGTATCTATGTATCTAGATACAAATGCAGCTACAGATACAAATGACTAATCAAGAGAGGCTCTCGCATGTCTCAAAAAAAAAACAAAAAACAAAAAAAAAACAGCAAATCGACAAATGCCGCCGGCAATTACATCATCATCAGCAGCAATAGCTACACTCAGAGAGACAGACACAGAGAGAGAGAGAGAGAGAGAGAGAGGGAAAAACTGTCAAGGACAACGCCAAGCCGGCGGCGGCAACAAACGAGCAAAAATGAAATGTTTGCGTTAAATGCTGGCATCAGAAATACAAATTGTATAAATTGGAAAGGGTTTCGAATTGGAAATGAAATCAAATCAAATAAAATTGAATTGCCAATATGCCTGATGGCCATATTAGCCATGCTATAACCCATCCCCCCAACTGCCCACCTTCCTTTAAACTAGATTGTTCAGTTGATAACTGCAATTTAATATTAATAATCAAAATTGGCTGATCGCTGATGACTCATTCAAGTAAGAGATACTTGGAAAGTATATGATTTGAAATTAAATTAACCGATTAATCGGTTATTAAGAATCAGACATAACCTTATATATACCCTTAAGCGAAATTAACCGATTGAATCCGACACCAAATTCGATATTTGCCGATTAGTTGATGATTAGAATCACACTGCAACTAAAACCGTTGACGAAATTGCATATTACCTTATTTCTAGACAGAAATTAAAACCGTTATCCGATCGAAGCACTCAGCAAAAGAACCGAAACTGAATATTCGATATGATTTGAGTTGATTTTATAATCAGTGCCAAATTTGAAAATGATTTTGACACGAATTCAAAGAACAAAACTATAAAAATTCGGGAAGCGAGCTTAATTGGAATTGCGTTACACACTTATGTTGCGCAGTGTATTTAATATTTAAGTCAAAATGCACATTTCTTTGGGTTCAAACTTAACTCAGGCTGTGGGCAATTTTGCGAAACGTTTTCAAACATCGATTAAAATGATTTGAATTGAACTGAATTGTATTGAATTGTCTGAAGTGCGGTCTTTTCTTATTTATTTTTCCCTATGAGGGTCAATTGGCAAAGTGTGTTGGTTGGTTGGATTGATTGATTGGTTGGTTGATTGATTAGCTAAATAGAGGCATACATAATGATCATTAGAGTTTTGGCTTAAAGTTTTTTGGCCTCTGTTATGCGGTCGTTTTGGCCGTTTTCTGCATTTATGGGCCACATAACTGCTGACAACAACAGCAAATTCATTTCATTCGGCATTGTTAGCTGCAAATGGAAGCCATAGAAACGGTTTTCACCTCGCTCCTCTCCTCTCCTCTCCGCTTCGCTAATGGCCTATTTATAAACCAAGTAAGAATGCACAAATCGAGACTGCCTCGACTAGCGAATACCCTGCACTCAGCTCTAAAACTAAATCTTTTTTCGTTCTCTAAAACAATTCTCATTTGATTCAAGATGATTTGCTTTTTTTAACATGTTAGGAATCGGTATTGGTATCGATTCCTACTCTGGTTTGTCAATTATTATTTATTATTATTTAATAATATCTGTAAATAGTATGATCTTCGCATATATATGTATGCTTATTATGAAATTGGCAGTTCAATCTTCGTTGTCCATGTAGCATTTGAGGTATAGTTGATGCCACCATCTCGACCTGATCGAGGCCCTTCAGCTTAATGCGGTATGTGAGGCGAACCAAAATCCTTTCAGCCTCCAGGCTGCGTTCGAACCCGGTGCAGTTGCTGCCAGATCGACCATGTTGGCTATTGTCATTGCCGCTGCAGTGATCCCAGCCTTGGCAATTTAGATAGCTTCACCATATCCTCACACTTTGGATAGCGTTCCACTAAAGCACTTCTTACACAACTGTTTTCGATTTTGTGTACTTCAATTGAATTCACATTTCCAATTTTTCTGAAAAGATCTTTTCGTTTGAAATGCACTTTGACCACACAAACAATTATTGCTCAACTACTTTGTTTATGAAATTGAAATGCTTTCGAATTTGATTCGGTAATGTTACAGTTGCAGTTCCAGTTGCAGTTCCAGATCCGGTTTGACATCCAGCTCTTTACACAATTTGAGCTTGAATATATAAAAGAATAAGTATTATCATCAGTTTCGAACCCTTGGCTTGGTTCTCAGCAAAGGAAGAGCAGCAAATTAAACGCTAAACGATTGTCAGCATTTGTGTCCCCATTTTGTTTATCTGTATCTGTATCTGTATCTGTATCTGTATCTGTATCTGTATCTTTGTCATTTGTATCTGTGTGTGTGTGTGTGGTGCCAACGCGTAGTGTGAACAACTAAATTTAGAATATATGCTTTAAAGTGTTTGTTGCATTTACGTGTCTAGTTTCGGATTTGGTTTTCAGTTTTCCCATTTAGCTCCCCGCCACCCCGCCACCCTCCTCCTCCTTAACATTTTCCAGCATAACAATGCATATATATAACTAAAAATTATATGTATTTATATTTATAAGTTTTTAGTTATTTATAATTCACATTTAGTCAGTCATGTTTTGGGGTCGCACAGCGCCAACTTTCACACACTGAATGAAAAGCATCGAAACTCCCTTCGACTCAACAATACTCTATTCTACGCCAGTGTGGCAGGCCATTATGGCTATGTCATCCAGTTTGGTATGCTTGGATTATGTTTAGGTTGCCAGATTAATATATCTATATAGTTAAAATAGATAGGTAAAAGAGGAATAGGATAGAAATTGGAATAGGATTGGGATACGATTGGAATTGGATATTAAAGGAATCGGAATGGGATAGGAAACCGATGTGAATAAAACAGGAATAGGATAAGAATGGTATACGAATAGGATTGCACTAGGATAGGAATGGGATAAGAATAGGATAGGAAAAAAGATGGAATTGTATAGAAGTGGCATAGATATAATAGATCACAACCAGAGGCTTATTTCGATGCACTCATGACAATTATTATGTTTTAACCAGGGTATCAAATTGGAATTTGAAAAAACAGTTACAGCATCAATATTATCATATATTATATTATATATATATCATTATTATAACTGAACCGAATACCGAACAAAATGCAATCCATAGCCATAATCCAAAAGACGATTCGTATATTGTATTTATTATTCAAATACTTCAATATATTCAAGTCAGCAAAAAACATAATTTAATTATGAAAAAAGAGGTCAACAAAACGATAAATAATTATTGCGTTTATTGTTAATTAATAACCAGTAAATAGGGCCTACAAAATTCGGCAATGCGGCAAACACTCCCTTTCGCAACATCTCTGGTTCCCTTTTGGAATGTTTGTGCCGCGCTTGAGTGAAAATTGTACGTGTGAACGAACCCCGCAGCGAACAGGCAACCAAAAGCCAATCCCCACACTCTCACATAGAGAGAGAGAGAGATAGAGAGAGATAGAGCTAGAGAGTTAGAGAGTTGAAGAGAAAGAGAGAGACCCATTACCCGTCCCAAAACCAGACTCAAACACAGACACAACACTATCATTGTTGGCCGAGATGAAGCTACAAATATATTCAAAGCATTGCATAAAGTATATTAATTAATAAACGGGAGCTTATCATAAAAGTTATACACATAAGATTTAAGTTGAGTTTATTGATTATAAGGTTTGTTGTTTGTTGGCTTTTGCCTTTTGTTTTCGCCTTCGTTTTCGTTTCTTTCATCTATATATATATATAAATATATATATTATATCGTGTAGATTAAGTTAGCTTTCAGGTTTGCTTCCGTTTCGTTTTTAGTTTTGCTGCCAGTGAAACGTTTACGAACGAACAAATGAAATGCTTTTTGCTGTCAGCTTTTATGCTGCATTGTTTGCCAACATTAATCTTTGTTCCGCCAAAAAGAAGAAAAAGAAAAGATAGTAAAACTGTTGTAGTCGTGAGTGCTCGAATAGCAGATACCCTCGAATCCAAGTCTGTACCTATCCATAACACGTATGTACATGTTTTAGATATTCAAATCAACTGATCAGCCGATTTTAAATAAATAGAAAGATATATTATTGAAAATATGCTTGTTATTGTTAACGGATATCGATTTATATCAATATGCGCGAAGCGGGGAGAGTTATTGATAAAATGTAATAAATTTCATAAGAAACAATTTATTTTTTTAGGATCAGCGGAGAACAGCTTGTTCAGTTGGACATGGCTAGATCGCATCGGTTGTTGATGCTGATCAAGTGTATATATCTATGTTTACTATGGTGTCTGGGTCTGTAACATAAACTGGCGCAACTTCATCATTCCTTTTTGCATCCATTTTGTATGGGTTCAGAGCATAAAAAGGTATCCAGTATCTTTTGCTAGTTTGTATCTGTATCTGCAGCTGCGACTGTCTCTGTATCTGTGTCTGTATCTGAATCTGTTGTGGCAGCGTATTAGAAAGTTGTGCATTGTATTCATTGCGACGGACAGGAAGAAAGTAAAACTCAAATAAAAATTAAATCAAATCAAATGTAAGCAAAAACTATAAATGCGATATCCAAATGACAAAAGAAAAACCGTAAAAAAACCATAATAAAAAAAAAAAGAAAATGGAAAAAGTGAATGAGAAAAAAATGTAGAAAAGTCAAGTGAATGATGAAATGCTTCACATTTGCATCTGAATATTCATCATCATCACAATGATCATGATGATCACGATCTGGCTAATGATAATGATGATGTGGCACTGCTGACTGCTGACTGATGACTGATTCACCAGTTGTGGACACAAATTGATTGCGTTATCTAAGTACCGCAATTAAAATTCATTAAAATATTTACGCATTCATTTTCGTATGGAGGAATGGGTCATGTTTTGTTGTTTCTTCGAGTTTTGAGGCATGAGCTCATTTCGTGGGCGTTGCTCGCTAAAAACTCAAACTCAAATTGAAATTAAAATTGAAATTGAGCTGCTAATTGTCGCTCAGCTAGAAAACAACACACACACAGACAGACAGTTGGACAGATGGACAGATGGATAGGAAGAGAGAGGAGCTCTCGTCATATCGGTCAGGGCTAGACCCCAAACCAAATAAGCCAGATAATGCAGCCAGCGGCATGTGGAAAGAGTTCAGGGTTCATTCAATTGCTACTTGTTGTATTTGTGGTTTCTATTGTTGTTGTTGTCGTCGTTGTTGTTATTGTTGCTGTTGTTGCGTTGATTTGAACGATGGCGATAAGTGCCCCATTGCCATATAGCCATAGCCATAAAGATAGCGATGAATGATGCTCGATGCGCCAAGAATGTCTTAATTGCGGCGATGATGGAAATTTCTATTTGAAAAGTGTGCGGAGAGAATGAGACAGAGATAGAGAGAGAGACAGAGAGAGAGATAGAGAGAGAGAGAGAGAGAGAGAGAGAGAGAGAAAAGTGATGAAACTTTGGTATTCCCTGCAAATTTGTCTTCCAATTGAATGCGGCTTTTGATATCATGTTATCAATAATATCAATTGAAAATAACGTGTCTGTTGTCAAACCGGAACCATTAACCGATTGAAACGGAACTGATCGAATCACTATATCCATAGCTGTCAGAGGAACGATCTTTCGATAGTTTAGTCTCAGTTTAACTACTTTTTTGTTTAACTAATTATTCGAGCCAAACTTAGCAGTTATAAAAATGGTCGTCTGTTTCCAGTCTTCAAGGCTATGGATAATCTTTGGTTTGCTGACGAAAAGTTGTCTTTCTTTAACGAAGACAGTAGTTTATCACTAAGCATATAATAAATATGTTACTGACAATACAAATAGTGACTCAATTCATTTATTTTCTCTTCCAGTTTCTGATTCTAAACAAAATGTCGAATTTCATTGCCGATTAATTTTCATAATTTCAAATAGAGGATTATTTAGAATATGACTAATTGATGATTTAAGTCTGCCATAATCGGTTGTACCATTTTCAATGTCAATGCGTTCATTCCATGTGATATATATTTCTGTGTGTTGTATGTTTCTTCAGAGCGAAGCGGAAATGTTCGCTCACAATAATCTATTAAATGGGGGCTGTATAATAATAAAACAAAGTAATCTAAAGAGTTCATATCACACACACTCGCCCCTTGTGTCCGTTACTGTTTTGTGCCTTTGCCTCATCAAGGGGCACAAAATGCAAATGTTGACACGAATTCCGAATGCACTACGCTACTATACCGTACAAAAAAAAACAGAAACAGATATAATATATAATATATACATACTATATACAAGTTGAAAACTGGCTAAGAGCTAATTACTAAAGTTGGTTTGTTCGAGTGCAGGCAGAACGCTGAACGGCGCTCCAAATGCTTGGCCCACACAACACATAACTAGTCAGCATGTATATATATATCTACCACATATAGACTATTCTGCAGATTGTAAAGACCTACACAGAAATGATATTGGCGGCCTCGACACATGCCACAAAATAACCCCATTCCCCCAATTGCCATGCACCATTTACGTATATGCATATATAGTTGATATGTACATACGAATATGTGTGAGTAGGTGTGTGCTTAGGTGTTTAGGTGTGTGTGTGTGTGTGTGTGTGTGTGTAGGTGTATGAGTGTGCTTGTCTACACATATATTAATCTACCTGACGCATTTCCCTCGAGTGTCGCAAACGCTTTGTGCGCTTCGCTTATTTCGCACATTTTTCATCTTTGGCCTTTGCTTGCTGTTGATTTTTATATACCCTGTACTTGCATCGTGCAGCACATAGTGCATTTTGGATTACATGCATACGATCCAAATTAGCTCGATTACCAATGCCTCATGCCTTGTTTCATTTAACAAATGAACAGGATATTTTCTAGTTTTCAGCACTTTTGTCTATTTTTAAGTTTCACAAATATTCAATTTGGGTTTGCCTATACCCTGTATGCACGAGCAAATGTGAAATTGTTAACATTTGCAGGGTATTTCATAGCCTGTCGTGTGTGTATGCTTTGTTGTTTTTTACTTTATTTACGTTGCTATTTATATACTCTTGCTGAGCACATTATCGACTGCCTATAGAAAGTGTAACATTTTCCGGAAAAGATCTGTCCATCATATATATATACATATATATGTATATATATTGCTAAAGTAGCTGATAATGATATATGTAGCTGTCCATATAAAATATGTATAAATGAAAGTAATTAAGAAGATCCCGTAGCAACTTACGATCGGTGTTAGATGGACTCCGTTCTGTAAGGGTATGAAATATTCTAGCACAGAATAGAGCTGTTGTTTCTTTGTTGTTGTTTTGCTTTTGGTTTTTTTTTTTGTTTTTAATATTATTTTTGCTGCAGGCAGAAATGTATTTTCGTGATTTGTATTTACACATTGGCAAATGGCGAAAATCCAACAGAAATACAAATTGAAAGCCAAATAAAAAGTACAACCGACACAAGACATAATTCATTTCCAGCGAAACGAAACAGCGTCAAGCAGACAAACAACAACAACAAGAACAACAACAACAACAACAGAACAACAATTAATGAAAAATTAATTGAAACACAAGCAAATACCACAAATTCCTCACACGAACGTCATTAAATATGTCTGCAGTGAGCGGAAGTTCAAAATGTACCTATTCGTTACCAGATGGATGCAAGTGTTGTACGAAAAAAGGAAACCAGCACATAAAACACAGACTACTCTTTGGAAATGGTAACACTTCAGAGTCAGAGTTGTGATCGGTGCTCGTTTCGAGTTACCCGTTTCCAGTGATCGTTAAAAGTAACTCGTTGCAACCACTCTTTACTCTTTACGCATACTGGTTAAGGGTTACTCGTTATAATTGCTCGTTTTGAGTTAGTGGAGTAGAGTTACTCAGTAGGAGGATTATTCCTTACTACTAAACTGCAAAAGTTAGTAGTTTGCACTACTCGTTAAGAGCTACTCGCTAATAGTTAGTCGTTAGTTACTCGTTTCTCCTCAAATGCTAATCGTTGACTTTCTCTTTGAACATTTCTCGTTACAAGAGCTGCTCGTTGCAACTACTTGTTAAGAGTTACTCGCTGCAGCTACTCGTCAAGAGATCGATAATCTTGAAAATCAACTCGCTGAAAGCCGTAAACAATTTAATTGATTATTTATCTGGAAGTATGCGCCCCAAGCAACTCGCTCTGATATTCTCGCTATAATGAATGTATTGCCATAAGATAAGCTACAATTTAAGCAATATTTAGAGCGCAGCAATCTGTGGCAAAAGTGCGAATTCCTTCAAAATATCAACAACAACAACAACAACAAGAGCAACATCATCATCGGCGTATCAGTTGAGATTGTGCTGTAAAATCGCTCAAGTGTAAAATGCTCATCATCAACAAAAACAACAACAACAACATCAACAACAGCAGCAACAACAACAATAAATCGACACCAGTCAATTACTCAAATGTGGAGCATGAATAATTATTAGAAGACAAAACAACAGACAACAATTAACAATTAACAGCGACAACAGCCACAAAAAAAATACATATAAAGAACAATAGCAGCAGCAACAACAAGAGTAACAACAACAACAACAACAACAAAGAAACGCTGGCAATTAAATGATTGGCATTGATCGTGAAATTTGATAGCAATTGTTCGCCACACTGAAACAAATTAGCATACTCTCACACAAACTGTCTGACTGACACACAATGCCAAAGTCTGCTGAACTGGGAAACTGCTGGGGGGATACTGGGGATACTGGGAAAACTCTGGGCAACTCTGGGCAACATGCCAATACAATCCAATTGCAATTTGAGACACTCGTCGACGCCATTTGTTCGCCTACCCTGTAAACAGTTGCAAGCAATTTTGTGCTTGAAATAAGTTGACTTTGAGATGTTAACCAGATGGATTTAAGAACTTTAAGAAATCTCTGAGACAAACTACTTGATTGACGAAATAAGTACTGATAAAGAAATACAATCGTATTTAAACAGGGTGTCAACCCTGAATCGAGAACCAATTAATGGCACATTTAGTTCCATAACGCAAACGAAAACAACAAAATGTGTAATCAATTCATAATCCTTGGCTGAACCGAAATCGGAATCAATTTGACATCTTAACTCATCCCAAAAACTATTACAATCAATAAGCTTGAAGTCAGACAACTAAGTTGATTTATATGCTTGCTGGCTGAACTTAATTGCAACTCATTTACAGGGTATCTGCCAGCTAAGCAATCTGATAACTGATCTGAACTGAACTGAACTTCTGCATTCAGCTGCAATCTTAATTGCATCTAATTTGCATGGAGTGACGGCCTAATGAGACATTTTATTTGCCAGCAAAGAGAGCAACCAAGCAGTGCCAACAAATACATAGCACTCAAGACTAGGAGGGGTTCTAAGGGTAGTCAACCCAGCACCCTTTTTGGCCTGGCATCTTTATCAGCTGCTTACTTGGCCTGGCCTCCTTGTGAGCGGCAGTCAACAGTCGTCGAGGCACTTGCCAGTTTATTGTGCCACTTTTGTCTGCCTCTTTTTCGTCTCATTCTTCTTCTTCTTGTTGTTGTTTGTTGCTGCTGCTGTTGCCGCTGTTGCCTTTTATTATTTTGTTGTTAAGCCAGTTTCACATTGGTATTTTTGTTGCTGGCTGTGGGCGCAATATGAAACATTTGCTCATCTGGAATTAATAGCCAACAAATTCTTTTCCATCTTCTGTGTAAATTTATGATACATATTTGTATAAAGGAATTTTCAACCATTCCATATGTGAGCAGTGTGTGAGTGTTTATAGAAATATTGCTCTGCTATTGCTACTGCCATGGACTAAAACAGAGCCAATAGCTGAAAATTAAAGTGAATGAATGCTCTTTCGCTCTGCAATGCCAGTAGCAAGAGCAAAAAAAGTGGTCGTTATGCTCTCTGTACTTTTATCAATGGCAATAGCAGAAAGAACAGAAAGCGCAGCAAGAGCAATAGTCAAGCGACAAAAAACTACGCGGGAGCAAAGCATCTTCAAGCACCGCAAAAACAAGCTCATTTCATATTTATAATTTATTATCATGTCCCATCAGAGTGCTGATATTTGCGTAATATTTAATAACAGCTCTAAAGAAGATAATTTCTGTTTGTTCTTGTTGCTATTGCTTTGCAGAATGTGGTGGACCATAACTGGTAACTTTGGCAACATTCTGCCCATAGACTGGTCCAAGTCGTACACTCGCCAGATGCATATGCCGACTTTGAATCTGGGCCAGAATCGTACAAAGCAGCGCAGCCAGCAGCAGCAGCAGCAGCAGCAACAGCAGCAACAGCAACAATCACCACACAAACAACAACAGCAGCAACAACAAAATGCACATACACCTGTGGATGAGTTCAATGATTTGGCCAGCGAGGATGAGGCTGTGGCAAATGATCTGGATATGCATGCATTGATATTGAATGGCCTCAATGGGGATATCGATGAGCCAATTAAATCCGTCGAGGAGGTGATCAAGGAGATCGATGACATCATGGATGAGGCGGACAGTCCATTGGATGAGCCCGACCATTGCGATTCCGAGGTGATCGAGAAGGCACGCGAAGTGCTCGGTGCGCCCCTCTATGCAGAGAGTAAGAGTCAATAATCAATAAACTAGAATTAATAAACTAGAATTAATAAACTTAATCGGCTCTCATCATGCTATTTAGAGTTGCAATACTTGAGCAGCACACAGCTGAATGAGCTGTATATGGAGATGGAGATGCTCATCCAGGAGCTGAGCGAGACGCTGATCAATGAGCTGGCGCTGCGCGACGAGCTCGAGTACGAGAAGGAGCTGAAGAACTCCTTCATATCCCTGCTGCTGGCAGTTCAGAACAAGCGTCGACAATATCATGTCGAAAAGAAGCGCGGCAAATTCCAAGGTGCACTATCAATACGATCTATATATATATATATATATATATATATATACACATAATATACCATATATATATGTGCATAATATTAATGTCAACATTTCTGGCACTTCACAGGACCAGAGCCGAAATACTTGACCACAGTCATACCGTATCACCTGGAGAATGGCACGCCCAACAATCAATCGCTGCAGGTTTTGATCAAAAGTAAGTCCCAACAGGATAACAGGATGGACAGAGGAATTATAGCAAATAAACATCAAAGCTGAATACTTATTCTAATTTCGCTGAGTTTATGTTACTAGGACACATGTTATTCTAATTTCGTTGCAAAGTAATTCAATAGCGATATATCCAATTCCATAAGGCCTCATTCACTCTTTTCTAACTGTATTTGTAGGCGAATTCATAAATAATTATAATCAGTAGTGCCTAAGCTTTGATCTTTAAGTCTATCTATATTAATCTGATCTATAGGATAGGTTTTAGTTATATCTTGATAGTTTTTACTGCCGTTTCGCATGTATATTTTGATTTTGAATGATGTGTGTGTATTTTTGGAATTATTTATTTGTTCCTTCGGATAAATTAGACTTCTCTTTCACTCTGTCGACGCCTATGCGGATATTGGATATACGAGTATGTATATTCATCTATCATATGACTCCTGTTTTTATCACTGCACGAAATATGAATTCTGAATGGTGCTTTGAAGTGTGAAGACTCATTGTATAGAAGTTAATATGACCTTTGTTGGCAATAACAGCTGTGCATCCTTTGGCATTAATAGACTTGAATCGAATCGTTGAATCATCTTTCCTTAAAATCCATCCAATTCACGCCTAAGGAACAAGCCGATTTTCTTTATCATATAGGATACTGATGGGGCTTAGAGCTGTCGACTGACGAGCTTTCTGGCTGTTTTCACGTTGGAAACCCCATAATAAACTCACTTCATTAAATTACTGAATATTTGAACAGAATTCCATGACTGTTTAGAAAATGAAAGCGCTGCGTTTAATCGGTTTTCAAGTCATTTGGGATATATATACATATATACTTTGCTGCCTAGCACTATATGTGAAAATCAGCCAGATCAGAGAACTACAGCAGAAGAAAAGCAGAAAATTATATATGTAATCTATTATTGTTGTCGTTGCTAACTTAAATGATTAAAATTATAAATAACTGCACTCGATATATATGCGAACAATATTTGCTCACATTTAACTAATTTGCTTGCAGTACTCAAGGCTATTAATGAGGACAGTCCGACGGTGCCGACGCTGCTCACCGATTACATACTGAAGGTCCTCTGTCCCACATAAATTACAGGCTGCAACAGCAATAACATCTAAAGCAACAACAGCAACAGCAACTGCAACAGCAACAATATATGCTCTATCTCGCTAACTGTGCTTATACGATACATATACAATACATATATATATATACGTATATATACATATATATATATATATATGTGTGTGTGCGTGTTTGTATACATATGTGTATGTCTATAATTAAATGTTTAGTTTTATATTCCCTGTGTATGAATTATTCGATATGAGAGCTAAGCTAACACGCTAATGCTAAGCTATATCCGAGCTATAGGTCCGATATCTCCAGCTAGAAAGAGATAGAGCTACGAGCAAGTGAATATTTAAGCAAGTTAAGCAACTAAATACTCGAAAATTAAAACAAAACAACACAAACCAAAACCAAATAAAAACTATATTGAAACTCTTGAAAAAAAAAGATAAGAAAAGAAAAATGAAAGAAATTACGATGTTAGTAATTGTCGCATAGTCCAAAATGTTGTTTACAAAAATCGCTAAAAATCTTCAAGCTTCAACAAAACAAATAAATCTACATAAAATAATAAGTATATGCATACTGTAATGCCATACAATATATATATACCATTATATATATATATATATATATATATATATATATATATATAGTGTAGAAGAGGAAGCAGCACAACATATGTGCTTTTCTCATCTACATATTTATATATATATATATAGTATATTTGTTTATTAGTAACTTTTTTCTTTGTGTTGTGTTCTTGGCTGCTTTCAACTGCAAATCCAAATCGATATTTGGATTAGTGTCCAGCATATTTAAATATTGCAAATACAGCTCTACATACTACAAATATAAATCTAAAATATCGTCAGACATTGTATGTACTATAGGCAAGGAAAACAACAAAGAAAAAAAATCTATTGTAATTTAAGCATCAGTTGTTATACCATATAACTGTAAAAAAAAAAAAAAAAAAAAAAAAAAAAAACTGTCAACTGCTTTTTGGCTCTTTGCTCGACTTTTGGCTTCAAGATGTGCTCCCAACGAGTTTGCATTTTGCTAAAAAATAATCTCAACTCAGCATCAGGTTTATTATTTTATATTATTATTATTATCGTATAATTATTATTATAAATATGTATATTCAATATGTATTGTGTGTATATTGTGCAATCATTTAATTGTTTTCCAACTGCTGCAATTTAATTTTATTGCTCTTTTTTTGTAATTTTTTTTATTTGCATTTTACTTTAAGCTAATCGTAAATATGTTTAATACTATTATTATTATTTCTATAGTTTTGTAATTATGTTTATTCACTTTTTGTTTGCTGCAGACGTCTGTGTGTACGTGGCCATTATATAAAAAAAGGATAATTTCATTGCAAATGTAATTTTCAATTTAAATTGAATTTTTATATATATGTTTTTTCTTGTGTTTTTGCATGCAAAACGCTGTGTTATTTACTTTTTACCAATAAATGCATAAATACGAATAAAATGTAAACAAGCAACTAAAATTACAAGCTATATGAAATATATAATATATATATATATATTATATGAAATACAAATAAAAACACAAAACAAATAGTTTACAATTGAGGCAGACGCACAGTGCTTTTATTTAATAAATAAATAAATATATATATATATTTATTTATATATATATATGCCTTATGTTGACTGCTCATAAAGCAAACATACAACATAAAACACAACCAAAAAAAACAAGTACAGCAAAAATAACATTTCAATATCATGTTTCACATCTCAAACCAAAACAAAATCACAAATCACATTTAACATTTAACAAATTTGTTAACTTCGGTTTAACCGAAGCTTGCATACCCTTTTTATTTCCAAACGACGCTAATCAACTTTTTGGAAGGTTTAACAAATATTTAATGCAAATCTTAGGTACCTTTAAATAAACAAAACAATATGCATTCATTAAAAAATAAAATCGATCTAAACTTTGAAAAACAAAAGACATACAAATAACTGCATAAATGTTTGATTCATACTATATATATACATTTATATATATATATATATATATGACGCGCTTTATAGTAAAATATAATAAATATAATAACATTGAAAAGAAGAAAATATTTACTAAAATGCAAAATTTCAAAACGGTAAACTCTTTTTTTTTTAACCAAACACAGAAATCAACCAAATGTATTTGTAAATTTAATTGATATGTCCATGTTAAAATCGAAAGTATGGAAATTATATATATTTAATAAATTAGTAAAAATAAACAAAACAAAAACAAAAACCAAACCCCCAAATGAAAAACGACACAAAAAAGAACACATTTACATATATAGATACCTAAATATATATGTATACATGCAAATGCAAGGCTCGATATATACAAAAAGGGAAAAACTTTTAAATTGCTTAAATAAAAAATAAAAATTACAAAAGCCAACAAAAAAACAATGCCGAGTTTTGTTTATCCCAGTCGGATTTCAATTGGAGACGAGTACACAAATCGAGCACATTTTTTTTGTGCAGAGACGGTTACAGCAATTATTATCGACCAGCCGCCTCATGTTGAAAGAGTGCTCAGCAGAAATAATCATAAAAGCCCTTACTTTAGATGGAAAAGTGCCATATATATATATGTGTAGTATATGATAATTGAAATATGTTTAATTTGAACACACAAATTAATTGTTTGTCACATTGTGGGTTTCGGTTTGGCCAGTGTGTACACACGTCTTTTGCATATTGCATTCGAATGGCATGCGGATGCTAACATCGATAGTTGGTTGATTGGTATCGATAGCAGTCGTGCTCGATCGCTCCCATCACTACGACAACTAGCCTTGCCTATCCATAGTTTTTTTTTTTTTGTATCCAAAACAGTAAAAATAAGTTTAAACAAAAGCATAAACATATATAATTAATTTTTTTTTTTCGTTCAGTGTTACATTTATTTATTTTTTAAGTGCGCGTTTAATAAGAACATGTCATCGCGAAGGTAAATCCAATAGGAAAAACGACAATGTACACACACACACATACACACACACACACGCACGCACACTGCCAACACACATATGTACCAACACACACACACGCAACACATACCTATGCACGCTCGCACACATAGATACAACTCTGGGCCTATTTACATATGTATAAGTATATACAAAAAATAAAACGAAACGAAAAATGAAACAACATTGAGATAAAAAGTGCAACAAAGTGTTCAAAAGTAAATTGCTCCCGGTCCCACAGCAGCGACAGCAACAGCAACAGCAGCTCCCCCCACACCCTACCCCTCCCCACCATAACACATTCAATGTATTATTGCTTGTGCTACGAACTACAGCTGTTATTGCTGCTGCTGATGTAGATTCTGTCACGGCAAGGCCGAGGGCGAGGGGGATGGCGGACAACAAAAAGCTTGGTTTTTGGGTGGGGGGAGGGGGGCTGTCAGAGGCGTTGCTTGCTGCTGTGTGCGTTTCGTGCGGGTTTACCTTACATACATATTATCTACATACATTTACATGTACATTTGCGTACATACGTACGCGCGTATGTATGTATGTGTGCACGTGTGTATTGTATTAGAGATGTGCTCAAGGTGCCAGCGATTATCCACGACGATCATCGCGCAGCCAAAAATTTTGCAGTGATCACTGAAAATAAAAAATACAAAAACATTTAATTGTACATTTTTACATCTTTTTGTTGTGGACTTTTTTATACGGTTTAAAAAAAGTAGAAGAAAAAACGACATTGCGAATTGAAGTTGAATTTCGCTAATATTCGTGTCACGATATTTATATGAAATTCGCTTGGAAATGTTAGACACATTTGTCTTGATAACTTGTTAACTATTATAATCATTGCTCAGAGTGATTTTATTAGTTTTCTCTTTTTTTTATTTTTATTTAGTGCGCACACAAAAAACACGACACGCTGCGAACCCTACTTTAGCAATACTATATCTGCACACAACACTCGCACACGCTACACCCTCCCCGCACACATACACTCGCACTTGTACATATATATATATATATATATATATATATACATGTGTGTGTGTGTGTATATATATATTATGTATATGTATATCTGTTTATTTGCAGATGGTTCCACCCAACGATATCGGGCATCGAAGCTGAAAAATTGCTGCAGGAACAAGGTTACGACGGTTCATATTTGGCGCGCCTCTCATCCTCAAATCCCGGTGCATTCACCCTTTCTGTGCGCCGCGGCAACGAGGTCACCCACATTAAAATCCAAAACAATGGCGACTTCTTCGATCTTTATGGCGGTAAGCAGACCAATCTCGTAACATTGCCCATTATGTTATGATAACAGTGGCACTTTAACATCGCTTGCAGGTGAGAAGTTCGCAACGTTGCCGGAACTGGTTCAGTACTACAGTGAGAACGGGGAGCTGAAGGAGAAGAATGGCCAGGCGATTGAGCTGAAACAGGCGCTCATTTGTGCCGAGCCCACAACGGAAAGGTGAGTCCAACTAACAGTTAACACTAACAGTGTGAGTAACATTAACAGCAGCTCTGCAGCTCTGTTATCCTTTGTTATCACTGCTATATCGATTCAGCTGACATCCTATTCCAATTCTGTTAATTTTTATGTCATTTGAATATTTTTTATACATTTTATGAATAGTACATAGATATAAACTTATTAATTCTAAGATTTTCATTCTTGTGTGTGTGAATGTTCACTAAAATATGCAATTGATGCCGTGACTTTGATTAAATCGGACAAATCGGACTTCATCTATGACGATTGTTGCACATCTTCTGCTAGAAAACATCTGGGCATTTTGTTATTATTATTATTTTTTGCATTTGTCGCTCGGCTTGCAACAGCTGCTAATGTTATGTTATCAATATACAGTCGCAGCTGTCGCCATGCTGTCTACATACAATACATACCATTATACATCATATGCACACACACACACACACACACATGCATACATATATACATACATGCATGCTCATTAGATTGGCATTTGTGTGTGCCTGTGTGCGTTCTATGCATATCTATGCTTTTGCACGCTAATGATTTATTGACCTATTTAAAAATACACTTTTCGTGCTCGAGTGTTTACATATTTTGCGTTGGAGTCATTTCACACACACCCACACTCACACACATACTTGAGCTATGTTATGTTATCTTCTCAGCTCTTTTTTTTGATTCCATAGAAATATGAATTATTTGAATCATGCGCTTTTATTGCATTAAAAATTGTCAATTCTTTAAAAAACTAAATATTTCTTGATAAATAAATTTTGAAATGAAATAGTTCACCAAATCGCAAAAATGTTACTGTTCCAACTATTTTGTACTAGTTTGAAAAGAATATTTCAACTTCTGTTTGCCGATGAACTTTCGCAACTTCTGTTTTCTATTCTAAAATACAAATTAAGCAAAAAACAAACTTTGCTGACAACAATAATTAAATTGTAGATGTAAAATCAAACTTAAGATATAAACTATGCATACATTTACTATATTTATAAAACTTGTACCATCAAAAGAAAAGTCTATGATAAACCCAAGATATTGTGTTCGAAATGCATCTCAAAATAAATGAACACTTTGCCAATTGTCGTTGCATGTTACGCAAATAAACAAACGAACAAACTATCGACGATCGAGAGAGATAGAGGGAGAGAGACAAAAGATAAAAGCCAAAAGACATGCAGTCTGCTGCGTTAACAGCGCGTTAACATGGCTGAAGAAAGGCGTGCGCTGTTAAGCTGCTTGTAAGATAACATACACACTTGGACATTAAATTAGGTGCGATTACAATAAATAATATATTTTAAATTTAAAATCATGTCTAAAATGCTATATATTTATTTGTTAATATGGCAACATTGTTTTTCGATGAAAATTACAAGTCTATGGCTTAAGATAGCCTAGAGTCCTGTTTGGCACATTTCTTTGTGAAAAGTCCATATTGAGCTGGACAGTGAAACAGGTGCGACACTTAAATTTGAGTGTGGAAAATGTATAAAGCCAAATTTGACAATAAAACTAGTATATTTTTAACAGCTGGGTGCAGGGTATATTGCAGTCGAGCTCGCTCCTCAAATATAGCATTCTTACTTACATTTTTTCTACATTGCGTTTCAATCAAATTTACTGTGAATAATTTAACGTAGTACAATTTATTAATAAACAGATATGCATGTGTGTGTATACGAGTATACACCCACTAAATATTGCCCATAAATGCATTGCATTGTTGTTGTTGTTATTGTTGTCGTTTTTCTTGCTCATTTGCAACCCACACAAAGTATATTTATTTATATCGTTTTTTTTGTTGGTTTTTTAATATTTATGGTTTATTAACATTTTTTGTTTGACTGTCAAAGATTTTATTACAATGGCTCTTCCATGCAATTAGCAAAGCGTGCTCGCTCTTTCCCCCACACACACTTCTCCCCCTTCTCTCTCTCTCTCTCCCTCTGCTCTTTTGTTTAAGTGTTTAATGCGCTTTCAATTAGTCGTTGTTGTTTTTGTTGTTGCGTTTTCCGCATCCTAACGGTCAGCCACCTTTTGTGCCACTCCCACCAACCGCCTCTCTTTCTCTCTCTGTCTCTGTCTCTGTCTCTCTTTTTATTTGTCTGTCTCTTTGCTGGCTAATTTTGTTTTGGGATGCATTTAAAAATACACCCAAATCAAAAAATTAACTGCAAATCGCGCTTTTTAACTGTGTTAGTGTTTCTCTCTCTCTCTCTCTCTCTCTCTCTCACTCTGCATGTGTGTGTGTCTCTGTCTCCACCTTTGACGCACTCTACAAATTGTCGGCCCCCTGCCCTGGGCCCATTAATTTCGGTTAACCCTTGTGCTTTTATCCACACACACCCAGTCGAGATCAGTCCAGTGACGTTCTGTGGGTCGAATTAGCCGATCCGTTTTGTTCTCGATTGCGGTTTATTTATATATCGTTAATTATAATTCCTGTGTACGCACTTACAACTTATTTATATTTGCACATTCATGCGTTTGTTAATGTAATTTCTTAATTTTGATTGTGATTTTGATTTTGATTTGTGCTCCCCACTTTCGTCAGATTTGCCATTTTGTATTACGCTCAAATTAGATGTTGAATGTCAGCTTTCAGCTCAGTTTTTAGTTTGTAGTTCTTAGTTCTTAGTTCCTTGCTAGATTTTTATTTGCTTTCTTTGGTTAGCCCACTTTCCCCATATAGCCAACAAGTATATATCTATGTATTTATATAAGTTGCTTTGAGTGCGATCTTTGGCTAATTGCTGACTCGTGTTCACACACACAACTCATTTCATTTACACTTTCATAACTAATAACTGAGAATATGCATGCATACTAGAAACAAAATGTAAAATATACATGACAATTAAAATGCCTGGCAATTATATAAACTGTAACAACAATGTCAGTTTTGAGGGCTCGACTAGCAGTTTCCCTGTGCCCAAGTTTCAAGTCTTCGATAAGATATTTCAAATGATGACTTTAATTACAATCGGAATTCATATTCTACTTGATATGCCTATGGTAAACGAAAACTTACCTTTCAAATTTGAAGTCTTTGAGTTCTCTTTGTTGATCAAGACTATATATGTATGTAGATATATATAGCGGAAATGCTTCCTGCTGTCTGTTCATTCTGTCATTCCTCCCCTTTTGCTCATTTTAAATGGCTTCAAGTTGCATATTTTTTTGCAGTTTCTTTGTTAAATTGCTAAATGGTCCTTGGAGACACGGTCTCCTCCCCTCGCCTGCTCCCCTTGCCTTTGCACCGCCCCTTGCCACTGCCTTTGTTCAACCTTTGAGCGAACTGAACTGAATTTGTAATTAATTGTTATGCGTCGCATTTTAATAGTTGCAATTAAAAGCGATAATTGTGAACTGTGAATTGTTAATTGCATTACTTTCTTCTTCTCCACTCGCCTGTCAACTCTATGTACATATATCGTTCTCTGGTATAAACATATATACTATATATAAATATATACATACTAGAATTTCGAACCACTTGAATCACTTGAGCCGACCACAAATCTAACAAATAATCAATTAAGCTTTCAACTTGTTGTTTTGCGTGACGTTGGATAATGGGTCGCGTACAGTAAACACCTGTAATCTCTACCCTTCTCTGTAGCCACCTTCCCCTTCCCCCACCCTCCTCACCCCGCCCACGGCTATTTACAGTACGCCTTCGTTTGGAAGTGCTTGAATTGTTAAATGTTTTCAATTTTTGTCATTAAGACAAGCCTACAGATGCTTTATAAATTATGCCGTGCACGTTGGCAGCTTGCCAGCTTGGCAGCTCTGAAGCCAAAGCCGTAATCGTGAATATATACACTTAAAGAAATGATGCCCTTTATTCTTGCAATTCACTTATACTCTATATTTGTTTTTAAAAGTTAAATGTGTGTGTTCTCATTTCTAGTCTTCAATATTTTAAGATTAAAGTTTTTAATACCAACAAAAAAACCAAATTCAAAATAAATAAAATGAATTTAAAGTGTATGGTTATGGTATGGAGACATGCCTTTTCTATTACTTTTGGGAACAGTTCCTCTACTTGTACTTCTATCATAATTAATTGTGTTTTGGAACTAGAAGGAACCTGTAACTGTTTTTTTTACAATAATTTTGAATTGCGTTTCCGGTAAAGCTGCGGCTCCGTTTTCGGTTTAACGTCCGGTTTTTATGTAACATATGGCCTAAATTCAGATAAGTATATATATATATATTTTGTTGAGTGTAACTACTTTGTCATGTTTGTCCGCCTGTTTGGTATCTGGTTATGGGAATCTGTATCTGTAGCTGCGACATTAATTGCTCATATACTATAGAATTGTACTGGTGGTGCGTGTCGTCAGTCACATACACCACAGACACTACACACACCACACACAGACACACACTTCACACACACACACACACACAGCAGAGACATCAGCTTAAGCACTCTGACATCCTGATCAGGCACCGTTGGAATTTTATCATCAGTATTTATTTGGCCCATTTAACTGTTCGCATTCTACGATAAGACGATAATATTCACCAGCAACTGTTGATCAAACTTTGATCACCGGATCAGATTGTTTGATCTACTGAAATATTGTTGTTATTGTTGTTGTTGTCGTTGTCGCTATAGTCTCATTCCTAAAAGTAGTTCCCCCGCCCAAAGTCAGTCTTCTCTTATGCAAGCATAAATGAATAAATGTTCTGTTTTGCTCCGATCTCGGATCTATCGTGATTGACACGACTGATTAACTGATTAACTGCTGTTTAGGTAACGTGACATTTGTGTTTATTTTGTTATTTTTGAAATGACCTTCCATCTGTATGTGATCAAGTACAGAGTAATATGTTGATCGATTGATAACTTAATTTCAACTCTGAAATTGTGAATAACACTAAGCTTATCCAATTTTTTGCTGTGCTTAAAGTCGGACACATTTTTCTACCTGTCTGTGACCTGTCGTTCATCTTTTTATATGCCTGCCAAAACTGTAAATCGTCGATTAAAATATAGGCTTAAACAATTTGTTGAGCGTGTTTTTTATATGTGCTTGTCAAAATTAACAATCACTTGACAGGCACTTGAACATTTCATCAGTTCTTCGGTTAATTATATTTGACTGCTACTTAAATTGGAATATGACGTTAGAACGTTAAGGAAATTAATCGCAATTGAAGTGGTTGTCAAATGAAAATGCCAGTCAACTAATGTTGTTATCGATAACAAAATGATTGAACAATCAGCTGTGCTTCCCCGCTCGGTGTTAAATGCGAAATCGAATGCGTGCTCACGAAACCTAAACAGTTAGATGCTTGCCTACACATGAGTCTTATTATACAACGCTATATATATATTATATGTATATACTCGTATATATATCTAAATATATCTACGTATATCTATATATATATCTGCATGTATATATGTATATAGATAGAGACGTGTATAAATTGTATCCTAAATGGCTCGCCGACACGATTAAAAGCGCTCGGCACGAACGTGCAGCTAACCGCAAATGGACAAAGACGGACAATCGGACAGTCGGACAGACGAGCAGTCGGTTAGAGGGGGTTTCGGTTGGGGGTAGAATCAACCGCATGATTATTGATTCAGGTAAATCCCTCGACACGAACTCGAAACGGAAAAACGTGCACGATCATTATGGCGAAAGGTTGTCCTTCACACATAATATAATACTTATAATATATGTATATATATAGTTATATATGTATATATGTATATATAGGTATACATTTATATTTGTATTTGCCAACACGGAAGTAAGTAAGTTAGAGAAAGTCACTCACTTTTCAATTGCGTCTAACTGGAACAGCATTTTGACCTGGTTTACATTCACTTTGTCAGCCATTTTGCCATTTTGCGATTTGCGCACGTAAAACCCCAAAAAATCCGTCTATTTATCTAACGTGCTGTCATCCATAACACCTTTTTCACGGAGTAAGGCCCATAATTCAAAATTAACTATCGAGAAACACCGCTTGAAACTAGCCTGCTAAATTATATTCTCAATTAACTTGCCTAAAGACGTTTCGAGAAAAACGTGTCAGTCCAAAGATAAAGCTTCGACTTACTATATAAAATATATATGTATGTTATATATATATATATTTACTATATACTGTATCAACATGCAAAGGGACAAGGTCAAAACTCATAGTTCTGACCACCAAAGCAATTATTTTTTGAACTTTTTGCTCCAGTTGTTGTCCAGTTTTTAAGACTGTTGTTGACTGCAAATTGATCTCATTTAAAGAAATTGAGTTCTTAAGACATATTCTTAAATTATAATATTTATTTATAATTATTAATTATATTATATTAAATTAAACTGAATCAGCGTTAAGAATTTAGTTCTTAAATGAAGAACTAGCGCTTTATATACATATAGCCAGAACTTGAATCACTTGAAGTACGATTTTTGCATCTGTTCGATGTAGTCAAGTTCTTTAATCCATTTTAAAATTAAACTTAAATGGCGCCAAGATTAAAGAACTCACATGAACAACTAGAACTTTAAAATCTCATTTAAAAAATCAAACTGCTTCACTTAGAGTGTAACTCATCTAATTATACAGAAAGTATATTTCTAAAAATCTGGGTTTTTCTTTCCCGGGGTTTTTTCTTTGAAATGTATACACAGAACTCTAACAATGAGCAAAAAGTATTTCTAATTTAGGGAAATTGCTTTTCGTGTACTTAAAAACTATTTCTAAAAACAAGAAAACTTGAATAATTATTTTTCTGAGTGTTGTAATGAGTATTTTTTGCTTTACAATAAATTGTCAGATCTTTATTCTTCTGCTTTTCAATATTTATACGAGTATTATAAAGTTCTATAAATGCATTGACCTTCGCTTGCCACAAAATATTGTTGCTAACCATAAAAACAACATCGAGTTTTATTGATAATGATGTGTATAAAGCTCCACGATCGCATTTGGGCACGACGGACGACAACAAAAATAGCAACAATAGTAAAATAAACCGTACAAAGAATAAACATAATTTATTGTTTAATAACATTTTCGAATTGCGTGCGCAAATGGCGGCATTCAATATGCGAGGCGCGAAGCTATGCGACGCATTCGGGTTGCCCAATCTCAATTCCAGACCCCGATCCCCAGAACCCCAGATCCCCAAATCCCAAAGTACAACTGATCGCATATACACTGAGCAAAAAACTGCTAAAAGCACAAATATATTCTTAATTCAAAGAATTTCGATTCCGGTATTTAAAGTGCAAAATGTTTCCGCTTAAAGTTAGCAATTAGTTCCGAATTATCTTGGTTATTCCCGACACTTGTGGTACTATATATATATATATATATATATATATATACTATACTATAGTTCGTTGATTTTCGGTTCCGCTTCTGAATTTCAATCGATAAAGCTGCGGTTCGGATTCCGGTTCCGTTTTCATCATACCCTGATCGAAAGTAAATCGAGTCGCAATAATTTGAAAACTAGAATATATATTCTTAAAAACAGTCTCGTCTATTCTAGAATATATATTCTTAAATATGTTCTCGCCTAGAATGAACAATCGTGAATCATGTTCCTAAGAACACATTCCTGAATTGCGATTTTGGTTTACAATTCTTAATTTAAGAATTTTTAATTCATATAATTTGCAATTTGGTCTTTGGTATGCATTTTTTTTGTCTGTGTATGTATCTATGGACGACACGACTCTGGAGTCGCTCAACTTTTACTGAGACTTGGCACTGAGGAGCGGGACTGGAACCGAAAATGAGACTGGGCCTAAGGCTGGGCCTGTGGGTTATTAGCCGCTATTTAATAGGCCGGTCACAAACACGTTCAAGGTCAAAACAGATCAAATTTAACTACTAGTTAAAGCTCGAAGTGTAGCTGAAATTGGTGAACTGCTTGCTCCTGCTTGCTCCTGTTTAGTGAGCGGAAAGCAGTGTATCATAAATCAAGAAAGTCGTTTGGCGCGCTTTAAGTTATTAGCATAGATTTTGTGTAAATATTATGAATCAAGGCATATTTGTTAGGATTTGTGACTCAACTTGCCGACGAGTGATGAGTCACCACCGAAGTACAGTCACAGCACAGGCGTATACCCTGTAAAAAAGGCTAAAGTTCAGCCATTTGACTTAGTCATACACGGATCTGACTGCATCTTTGTTACTACGTAACGCGTAAATTCCATCATCAACTTGATGAAAAAAAGAAAAATTGTCTTATTAAATCATTTGAATAAGCTTAGACTTTGCACATAAACGGGGTATATCGTTCATCGGGTAATGTTAGCCATAACTTAAATGAGATAACTCAAAAGGCACACTCATGTTTGTCGTTTAGACATTTAGACAGGCTAAACTCATTTTCTTCAACTTTTGTAAATTGTAAATTGAGTGTTTTTGTGTTATTTGTTTTGGGTTTTATTACACATTTTTGAAGCTGATTAATGTGATTGGTTTTTGTTTACGACTTTTAAACATTCTCGCTTGACGTTCTTCCAACGAAATTCGATGATGTTGAAATTGAAGTTGATGCTCATGATGATGACGATGATCATGATGATTCGGGTGGCAACGATAAGGGGTTTGGTTTGTCATCGACAAACAACCCCCAGAGTGTAAACCGCCCAATTCGAATCGCAATTGCCTCCGCACAGTGGTTGAAATGCGCAACGAAACGGTTACGAAATTCATTTGTAAGCTTTGAGATCCACCATAGCAAATAATATGTGTAAATTCTGTGGTCTCCAATAAACAACTTAAGTTCTGAGCTCTGAGTGAAGACAACAATTTGATTTAAGTTTGTTTTTACTCGAGAATAAATTGCCTCAATTTAAGTTTATTTCCGCCTGAAAATTTATAGTTAATTTTCATTTGCATATAATTTTGTATTTTGTTATTACTCGTTTCCCTTAATTAATCCCAATTCGAAGTAAACGAATTTGGTTCAGTGGCCAACGCTCTCGACCCACTGTGCATCGTCATAAGATCATGAGCGCAAGCAAGAAAGCCAAAAAACAAAAAAAAATTTCTTGTCAAATATGCGCGGCACGTTCTGCCGACTCTGACGTCTGCGCCTGCGCCATAGAAGAGTCGTCTCTCTTTCGCTCACACCTTATCCCTCGCAACCACTCTGACACTCTCGCTCTCTCTTGCTCTCTGAGAACAACAAAATTCCCAAAGACGCAACTCACAAAAATTACCAGCATTGTTGTTATTCGGTTTCAGTTTCATTTCCGGTGGGAGGCAACACTGGCGCCGACGCAGTTACACGACTGCTGCTGCCATATATACCATCAACATTATGACCATATATATATACACACACACACACACACACACACACTGAGAAGCATATAAAGGCGAATTGGGATTCTGATTCATGCTGTCAATTCGAATGCGTAGCATTCAAATAGCCGCTCAACTAAATCCATTACATTTGAAAAATTGTCGCATATGTTAACACTTAAATTAGTCACCCGACCCAACCCGCCGCGCTCCGCTCCGGCCTCGTCTCCTTTCCTACCACAGAACGCAAAAGTGCAGCCAGATGGCTTATATGCAGCCAGATGGCTTATGAATGATGAGCTTTCAAACGGTTCTTGCTCGAAAGTGCAAAAGAATTTAGCAGCTGTGAAATGCAGCTGAAGCGTAATATAAAAGAATGTGCTTTGGAAAGCTTTTTGGCAAACGCACTTTCAGAACGAACGAGTTAACGAACTAAATGAACTACAATCAAGGCAATATGCACATTTATAGTTCCTTTATTTATTTATATAATTGTCAAGCTTGTGCTAAAAGAAAATAAAATAAAACACATTAAATGAATTGCACAAGTCACAGTTTATTTAATTTGTTCGTTAAGTTTAGTGAACCTATTTTTTTTTGACAACTTTACTGTGTTTGCTGAACTTGCACAAGCAGTGCAAACGGCTGTGGCAAAAGAAAAACAAAAGATACGCAAACAGAATGACGGCGACGCCCCCATAAAAATAAACAAATAAAGAAATGAAAATAAAGAAAACAAAAATTGCGCCTGCGTTGTATGTTTTGTACGCCTTTGACATATTATGACCAAGATTAAGACGAACTCGAACTCGAATTCGAGTTTGAATTTGAGTTTGAGTACTCGAGTCCCCAATCTGATCCAGACTCGGTTCCGTCGCATTTCTGTGCATTTCATACAAAAAGCGTCGCACGCAGTCAGCCAGCATTCATTCATTCACGAGCACACGATCTGAGCGCTTAGAACACAGCGGCAGAGCGCAAGCGGCACGAACAACAACAAAAACAACAGCAAGCAAGAAAAGAGCAACAAACACGCAAGTTAAGAACAACAACAGCAAGCAACTCACGGCGACGGCGACGACACGAGCAGCGCCGACGAAGATCGACAAGGCGCACACGAAGCATTCGGAGCAGAGACTTGAGCTAAAAGGTTCACACTTGGCTGCTGGAGCTTCATTCTCGCGTTGCGGTTCAGCGGCGTAACAACGCAAATTATAGGCGACAAATCAACAAAGTAGTTCAAATCACACTCAACCAAGCAGTGCAAGCAGTTGAAATTAGTGCGTGGGCGATTTAAACTGAATTTTAAAAGTTAACAAAACAAAAAAAAAATCCGAAGGAAAACGATATATATAGTAAAACAGACTTATATATATATATATTGATATTATTTACGCGATAAATTATTATGCCTTCGGCCGCATTTGTATTTGAGCATTTGATTGCGGCACAAACGCGACTTGACGAGGCAGCAGCAGCGACAGCCTCAAAATTGGCAGCAACAACAAAAAAACCAACAGCAACAACGAAAGCAGCAACAATAACAACAACAACGAAATTAACGGTAGCCAAACAGAAGAGATTTCTGTCGGCTTTCAAGAAATTTGTCCAATAAATACACACAAATGAAAAACATTTTCAAGCATACGCAAGACTATTATTATTTATACAAAATATAAAGCAACAAGTTCTCAATTTTGTTGTAAGTAGTGTAATAACACAAAGCAACAACAGCAACAGCAACACCAACAAGTAATATCAACAACATCGTTTTTTCTCCAGTGTAACTTTTGCGTAATTTGTTTGTCTTTCATTTTCCATATATTTATTTATTGCTACTTTTTTTTTTTTTGTTATTGCCTATTTAAACACAAGTGTTGTGTGTGTGAAAAAAAAGTGCAGTAGTTACTAATACTGAGAAAAAACGTGCTAAAAAGAAAAGCATACAACATGTTATTCAACAAGTGCCTGGAGAAATTGTCCAGTTCGCTGGGACATGTTGTCAACCACAAGCTGCAGGAGAAGCAGGTCTACAACAACAACATGAATGATATTAACAACAACAGCAACAACAGTAATAATAATAATAATGTTTATAATAAGGAGCGCAATTTTGAATACGAGCGCGCAATTCAAGCGCACTACGGCAATGGCCGAACAACAACAACAACAAACACAACAACAACCACACCAGCAACAACAGCAGCAACAACATCAGCGGGCAGAAGAGACTCAAAGAGCAAGTTGAGCAAGAGCCAAAAGACAAAGGCAACAACAGCCGAGTGCAAGAATTGCATGAGCAACGATGAGCTGGCATCAATCATACGCGGCGTTGCACACAACAACAACAACTACAACAGGCAACACAGTCGTGCAAATAGACGGCGCTCGTCGACACGGCCCATTCCTGGTGGCTCATCGAGCAGCTCCTCAACGGAATCACTGCATCTGCCCGTTCCACTGCTTGCCACGCCGCGTGTCAGCAACTGCAGCAGCTACAACGGCAGCAACAGGTACAGCGGCAACAGCAGCGGCAGCTGCAGCGATGGTCACAATTCCTCGTATCCGGCCACGCCCACATCGTGGACGGCAACGCCGCCCAGTTTTCCGGCAAGCTCCTTTGGAGGCTCCAGCGGCACACTGGCGCACCTTGCAACCATGCGTGTGCAACTCCACGGCTACACGTAAGTCGCAACAACAGCAACAGCAGCAACAACAACAGCAACAAAAATCAAAGCAGCTAAAATCGCAGGCGTTTTAAAACGCGCTCGTAATTAACACCTTATTTTTTTCTATTTTTTTTTTGTGTGCGACCTTTTATTATACCCTGTGCAAACATTTAAAAATTTGATTTACATGAAATGACAGCAAATGACGAACACAACAGAACAGAAAAGAACCCCCAACAGCCACCCCTGCTCCGATTTATGTCAGCTTAATGATCTACAAAATGTTGTATTTGGGTGCGCCAAAAAAAAAACGCTAAAGTAAGGGAATTAATGGGTCCCAGGGTATTAGCTAGTCATGTACGCTCTTAATTATTATTTATTGTCACTTTTTTTAGAGGCGCGTGCACGCCACAAATTAAACTATTGCCCCAATGTTTATTGGTGTTGGTGTTGTTGTTATTGTTGTTTTCGGTTGGCATTAACAACAAACTAATAAGCTCATCTCAGAGCAAAAACGACAACAACATTTGCGAAAGCAACGACAAATTGTCATGTGCCTAAAATTGCCACGCAAATGGGCAAATATTTAAGCGTAAGCAACAACAACAACACCAAACTGAGTGGGCCTAGCGACATTCTAATAAATACATATTCATATATATATATATATATATACATCTAGATATATATGTGTATATAAATATATTAGACAAACACCGCACACGCTGTTTGTGTAGTTATAAATATGGGTAAACAAACGCCTGCACATCAATTTTTCATTGATTTTGCGCTTTCTTGCTTAGATTTATGATCTGAGCGAATGGCTTTCAATATTTATGTGCGTTTACTTAAGTATCCTTGCCAAGCTTTTAACAAGCAATCTCACAATTATGCAGTAACACATTACAGGGTATACTTTGCACGGCCACTCGAGTGTGCAGCTTTTTCTTTCTGTTGTTTTAATTAAATTACCAATTTCTTAACATATTCTTGCTAATCTTTGAACACACAATTATTCAGCTGAAATGCTTCACGGTACTTAACTACAGGGTATACAATTGTAGATTTCTATTTTCGTCATGTGATCCCCAAACATGTTTACAGGGTATTCTTCGCTTTTACAATTACTGTTTGCCTGGCCTATTTATTGATCTTTGCATTTAGAGGCTGCGGACAGAGTTCTAATGAAATAATCTACGCAAAATGGCTCAATGGCTTAACACATAAGCGAGCTTTGAAAGCTATATAAATCAGATAAAATCTCACTTACCGGGAATTTCCATCTGTATGTATTATAGCAGGCTCGTATCTGGCGATGATTTAGATCTGCCTTCTATGCAAACTCTTCTGCCTTCAGACTTCTGTCTTCTATCTTCTATCTTCTGTCTCACTGTTATCTGCCTTGTTTGCCCATTCTTTCGATTCTTTGTATTGTATCTGTTTACTCTATTATCACACACACGTGTGTGTGTGGCGCTGTTGATAGTCTCTCAGTGTGTGTGTTTCGAGAGCAAATATGGAAACTTTTTTGCATTTGATAAATTAAAGCATAATAATATTTGTAATAGCATTAAGTATTTATGGCATTCATAACCCAAAATCTAAGCTTCTTTTCCATTTAATATTATCATTGTGGACACTATTAGCTCACATTCGTTAGATCGTTGGATATTTTTCTAATCTTGCTTTCCCTTCTGATGCCAATTGTTAGATTTTTAGCTTTGACAATGATAATTGAAGAATTCTTTATTTGCCTAGTTTGCTGTTATTTATCTCTCTTTAAATCAGTTAGGATTTTCTAGTTTAACTTAGCTATGCAGTGTAATCTGTCCTGAAGGGATTCGAGATTTTGTAATATTATCAATTATCAATTTCTTTTTTTTATTATTATTTCCGTATTTGTTCAGTTTTAATTTACTCGCTGTTTAGCGCATTTTGCAGTTTGCCGTTTAAATTGCTACGTAACAATTAACAGCATCCCCTTCATCACATCCCCCACCTCCGCACCCTCGTTTTCGCCACAAAGTCAAATTTCACCCCTCAATTCTCCCCTTCTCGATTGCCTTGACAGCTTCAAGTGCAGGCTGTCAAAAGCAAATTGTTTTGCATTTTGTTAGCTAACAACTCATTTTTTAAATATTGTTTTTTTTTTAATGGTTTTAGCTTCTTTTCGCATATTTCCGTTTAAAAAAGATAGAGAAAAATAAAACAACAGCAGCATTTTTGTTTTAGCTTGCTCAATGATTTTGATAAACAAATTAATGTGAATGTAAAAACAAAAAAAAAACTTCATTTAATGTGCTTATTTATATGTTCTGTGTATGCGGTTCAGTTTGAGAATGAAAATCTTTTGAGATGTTTTTGTAACCTATTTGTGACTGTCTTATTTGAAAATATATTTAGGAACTGCAGTTTATTTGCAATGGGCATTAACCTCAACCAGATCAACTAGAGAATCTGCGACTTTTGTACTTAAAATTCGAGCAGTTTCAAAAATTCTAGACAATTGCGCAAAATTCTTCATTTATGCGTGTCATCTTCAATTCAAGGGAAAGGGAAATCAGCTTGAATCAAGCATCAAATTGCTTGCAATGAGTATTTTGTGTGTGATTTAGAAATTTCAATATTGAAGAATGATAAAACTGATTCAATTTGAATAGCAAAACGAAGGGATAAAAATCTCAGTTCCAGCACTTTTTCCCGAGGTCCTTGTAAGTGTGTGTATATGTATGTATGTATGTATGTATGTACGTATGTATGTATGTCCAGCCTCCAGATTGTCAGCTTTCGGTTCTTAATTCGCTTCGCTGCTCGTTTGCTTTGCAGGTGCGTTGGCACACAAAATGCTCAACTTGTGACAAATACTAATTTATACAATATACAATATACGGTATACAATACGCGATCTACATATATACATAATTATATGAGCTGAGCTGCGCTGTTTGTTGACCTTTTTGGCAACGACTTCGCTTTCATGAATGGCCAACAGGTTCACACACACACACATATATATATATATATATATACATGTACATATATCCGAATATATATAGAAAGAGATACTCGCCTGCTTCCTGTGCGTAAATGTAACTGTAATAAGCAAGTGTGCTTAACTTCACAATGATCGACCTTGGGATGCCCTATCTTGCCCCCCTCTGCCGCCTCTGCAAGTCATTTGTTTTTCAATTTGTGCACAAAGCTTATTTTTAAGCACTCTTTTGTCTGGCATATCAATGCCTAAGGAATCAAAAGGCCTTACACAGAACACCCCATGTTTTACAGGGTATACAAAGCATTGATGTAACACTGAGCAAAGAAAACAAAATTCCTTTATTAAAGTGAAAAATAATTGTTGCTCAGATTGAGCAGTGAATGCCGGTTCGTCAGTTGAAAATGGGACACGTTAAAAATGTGGCAACGGTTTGGAGGTTATGTGTGTGTGTGTGTGAGGGGGGGGGGGGGGGGGGGGGGGGGGGGGTAGTCGTTCTTATACATTTTGTGCGACACTAAGAAAGGTGCTAATTTGTCTGTTGACTGGTGCCTGTTGTCCAAAAAGCCAACTCGATTGTGTTGAATCACAGAGCAAAACAAAACCAAAAAATAATAATAAAATAAAAGAAGAAGAAGCAGAAAGAAGATAAAAGAATGCGCAGCTTCAAAATATGTACGAAAATATGCACATCGAATTCAAAAAGTACAAATTATTGAAGCATCAGAGTTGCATTTACTCAATTTCGAGCGAAGACTGTGGCCGACAGTAAGCTGACTGCTGCGACACCATTAAATTGAATTTGCATTTTGATCGAAACCGGTTTGCAAATTGAATGCGCTTTTTAACTATAATTTATAGCTTCAATCTGGTGATTTATATTTGTTTTAAGTGCTTGAAAAGCGCTTCAAATTAATGATAACAATTGAAATGGGCAAAAAAAATAAAATCGAATCCACTTGAAATAGCGCACAAATGCAATCAATTCACTATTCTGCACTTATAGATATCGATTAGTATTATCGAACTATCGACAACTCGATGCGATTCAATGCCATTTCCGGTCGGGTGCTAAAAATAGCACATCGTCGACATAAACATGACGAAACTCTTATCATTTGTAGCATAACTATTCCGTCCGGACCACCTTGAATATGTAATTGTAGTTGAAGTGTGCATTGCAAACGATTGTAAAGTCAAATGTCTAACTATATCTATAAATAGCATTCGCATACTTTTACATGCGGAAGATAAATCGTTCATTGAGAATGGGGGAATGGGGAGCGGGTGTTTTGTCTCCTAAGTCTTTTGTCGTATTTTATGATAAATATGAACTCAAAAAAAAAAAAAAAAAAAAAATTAGCAAACAATAACTTTAAATTAAAACTGGCTTGAGGACAGTTTCGATTGTTTTGTATGTTGGGTTTTGAATGTCGCTCGTCTGCCACGATTTACGAGCATTACTTAATACATACATATTTCGGAGATGCCGACGAACTCTACTAAGTGCTAAACCGTCTAGATGACGTTGACTTCTATCTATCTATTAATGTATCTATCTACCTGAAGCTCCACCCATTTTTATTAGTCAGTCAACCACCCAACTGAAACTGAAACTTAATTGAGTTCTTTCGGGGTATTTATGTTCGAATTCCGAATTCAAAGCAAGTTTTTTAAGTTAGTGTTATTTATGCAAATGAGCTCAACACTATTTGCCAAACATTTCCAAAGACGATAACAAAATCCAAAAGCGTCTCAGCATAAAAACAACAACAACAACTGCTGACTAACCAATACGGCTATTCTAGAAAAATAGATACAGATACCCTGTAATCTGTGTGCGAAATTATTTGCTTTTAACTAGTTTTATATCTACTTTAAATATGAAAATTATTGTTCAACTTTTGCATTTGAGAAAAGCGTTTCGCACTGCTTGCACGGCATGGCAAGCAGTGCATTGGTAATTGATTTTAAGCTGTTTTTGAGCAGATCAACAAAACAGAAAACAACTGATTGACTGCCAACTATTTTGATGACTTTTCCTATCTATGTCAAACTATTGCACATATATGTATATATGTACATACATATATATATATATGTGTGTATATATGTATGGTGCTTTATGTCAACTGGCCTGTCTGGCCATCACAGGCGACTGCGATAATGCCTTATATGTTCAGCTTAAGGCAACAGCAACAGCAACTTGCACTTGTTGTTTTTGTTGCTGTTGTTGTTGTTTGCCTTGCAGTTGTCTGTTTTCTTTACTGTTTTTTTTTTAATGTGTGTGCACTCGTACACTCAGCAAAACTAAGAACGGAAATTCATTTAAATTTGAAAAAAAAAAAATAATGTTTTTTGAAGTACTCAAGCAGTGCAATCAATGCATTTCAATTATAATCATCTATCAATAATGACTCAAGAACAAATTGCAAATGCAAAATTCGTTCTGGGATTCTATGCCAGGTTTTTCTCTGAGTGTACACGCGCGTATTTGAACCGATGCGATGATGTGGTGCGATGTGGTGCAATGCAACTCAATTTCGATGTCGATTTGTGTTCGTTTTCATTTTCGTTTTTCGCACTCGCACACGACTCGTGTGTGTTTGTATTTTTATTTGGATTTCCTACTCGTCATCGACGTCGTCGTCGTCGTTGTCGTCGTCGGCATCGTTTTTAGTTTTGTTGTTGTCGCTTAGCGCTTAGCGCTTCTCACATGCCTGGCAAATAGCTGTGTGTGCAGTTCATAGTTGCATTTCAAGCGCGCACGTAGCAAGAAAATAAACACAAAACAGCACAACACATAATAAATAAAAAAAAAATAACAACAGCCAGAACAACAACAACATTCAGCCAGAGAGACTGCAATACTGAGAGCAGAGTCAGGAGTCCAGTTTTCAGATTTCAGTTTTCAGTTCAAACCGTTCACTCAGAACAGCTGCTTAAACTCAAGAAACACACGCGTAACTAATAAATATATATCTGTATATATATAGATATTTTTATTTAAAAGCCCAATAATAATAATATTATAGTCAAGTAAAACATTTGTTTCATTTTTGTGTGTGGTTTTTGTGTATTTTGCAGATGGTTTCACGGCAATCTTTCTGGCAAAGAAGCTGAAAAATTGATACTGGAGCGTGGCAAGAATGGTTCGTTTCTTGTCCGTGAATCTCAAAGTAAACCAGGTGATTTTGTCCTCTCCGTGCGTACAGAGGACAAAGTGACGCATGTCATGATTAGATGGCAGGTAAGTGCTGAAAGTTCAAATGCCAACCAATAATACTAAATGCAAATGCAAATCGATTCACTGCTCGACAACACAACTTGTGAGCCGCAATTAGCAGCTAATAGAACAACAACAACAATAACTGCAACAACAAGCAACAACAGCAACAGCAACAATGTCAACAGCCAAGACAAGTAATGCCAACGACTGACTGACTGACTGGCCGTAAAGTTCCTCATCGATTGACCTTGAGTTAGGTATATATATTATATATATATATACACATATATTTATATATATATATTTGCCTAGTCATCCGTCTGCCTAATAGTTTCACATACCATGTGCCTCGTACATAATATGTGATTATTGTCATCTGTAGCGATTTCTTGATTCGTTTGTTCTGGTGGCGTATGCGTAATATACTCATGCACTGCTTACCAAACTCTTGCGCATTTTGCCTGCACTGCTCTGCACTGTTTTCTTGGCCAGCAACTCTTTGCGTTGAAATTTCTATTTCTTTTTTTTCCATAAATATAATTAACTACACAATTATATATACTCGTATAATCTTAAACACGTGTCTCTGTTAAAAAAGGGAAAAAGTACCAATTTAATTGATGGAAAATTCCAATTTTACCAATACTACGCCTATACCCGAATTTTCTACTGTTTTCAATTCATTTGCATACAGTTCTCTGGCGTAGGTTTGCAAATTATTTCTAGCTCATATTCATTTCATTCTATTTTTGTGTGAATTTTACACAAATCAGCAGTAATTGTAAGCATTTCAGAAACTAATATTGACACGGCAATATTGCAGTTAATTTTTTTGTTTGTTTGTTACATCCAAACATGACAATCTCATATATTTCCAAACAGTAATATATTGTTGTGCACTAACTACTGTAAATCCCCATAAAAATTTGCTGTTGCTGTGCTAGCTGTTGTCGTTGATAGTGTTCTGGTTCTTTTTGTTGTTATTGTTGTTTGACGCCATTTTTTTGTTGTTGTTGTAGAATATTGCGATTTACATGACCGGTTGAGCATTATTATTATAATATATATATTTTGTTTTTCATTACTCAATTTGACATTGCCGTCACGTTTGCACTTTTATTAGCTAATTGTGTAGCGTTTTTCAATTCAATTTCGCTGGCATTGCGGTTAAAGCTACCATCAGCGACTGCCCAGCAGTTCACTTAGCTGATGACAGGGTATGCCAAACTTGTAGAGAACATAAATCAAGCATAGACTGCTTACGAAAGTCGAGTTTTCCTATATAGAAAAAAGAATGTGATAAGAATTCAGCGATAACAGAGATCAGATTTGCTAACAGTTAGTTAACAGTAAGAATGAACTGCTTGCTTTGAGTGCAGCGCAAACTAATCGATTTAAATTCATAACTTTGAACAGGATAAAAAATACGACGTTGGCGGTGGTGAATCGTTTGCAACTCTATCGGAACTGATCGAGCACTATAAACGCCATCCGATGGTGGAGACATGCGGCACAGTGGTGCATCTGCGCCAGCCCTTCAATGCGACCCGCATCATTGCAGCTGGCATCAATGCACGCGTCGAGCAGCTGGTCAAGGTGAGTCTTATTGACTTATTGAGAACATCGAACAACAACAATAAATAACCTTGATCGATTGTAGGGCGGCTTCTGGGAGGAATTTGAATCGTTGCAACAGGACAGCCGAGACACATTCTCGCGCCTCGAGGGCTACAAGGAGGAGAACAAATCGAAGAATCGATACCGCAATATATTGCCATGTAAGTAAATATTGATCTTCAACGCAATGCAGCAAATTTTAAATTGATGCTAATTGGGCATTTGAAATGATGATTAGACGATCACACTCGGGTCAAGCTGCAGGATGTGGATAGGAGTACACCGGGCGCTGAGTATATAAATGCCAATTACATTCGTTTACCCACCGATGGCGATCTCTACAACATGACCAGCTCCTCGGAGAGCCTCAATAGTGCTTCGGTGCAATCGTGTCCGGCGTGTACCGCCGCCCAGACACAGCGCAACTGCACCAACTGTCAGCTGTTGAACAAGACGTGTGTCCAGTGTGCTGTCAAATCGGCAACGTTGCCCACAAACTGCACCACCTGCAATCGCAAATCGGATTCGCTGGGCAAGCACAGGCGCAGTGACTCGTTGTGCACATCGACAACGGGTCTCAGCGGATCGAGTACGCCAAGCATTTCGTCAACAACGGGCTCATCGCTCAATGGTTGTCTCGCTGTCTTGCTGAAGAAACACTGCGGCGATGCCACATCCTCGCCGCCCCCATCGGCAACGCATTCGACGGGATCGACATCCTTCTCGTCGTGGGGTGGATATTCGACGGGTTCGCTGCTTAGCAGCGAGAGTGGCCTCTTCAAGACATATATTGCGACGCAAGGCTGTCTGGCCAATACGAAGAACGATTTCTGGAACATGATCTGGCAGGAGAATACACGGGTCATTGTCATGACCACCAAGGAGATCGAGCGCGGCAAGTCCAAGTGCGAACGCTACTGGCCCGATGAGGGCCAGTGCAAACAGTTTGGCTATGCGAAGGTGCAGTGCATCAAGGAGAACTCCACCAACGATTATACGTTGCGTGAGTTTTTGTTCTCGTGGCGCGATAAGCCCGAGCGTCGCATCTATCACTATCATTTCCAAGTGTGGCCAGATCATGGCGTTCCCGCCGATCCTGGCTGTGTGCTCAACTTCCTGCAGGATGTCAACACCAAACAGAGCAGCCTCTCCCAAGCTGGCGAGAAACCGGTAAGTCCAACCAGCCCGACCAACCAATCAACCTCCCATTCTAACCTATCGATTCTCTTCCCCAAGGGTCCCATTTGTGTGCACTGCTCGGCGGGCATTGGACGCACGGGCACATTTATTGTGATCGACATGATACTCGATCAGATAGTGCGCAATGGTAAGCATAAAAGTCTAGTTACTACAACGAGAGACGGGAGACAGAGAAAGAGACAGGGAGAGAGAGAGAGAGAGAGAAAGCATATAACATTCACTTGAGAATTATAACAGTCGCTTAACACACAATCTGGGAATGTTATAGCGAACGTCTGATTATGTCCTGTTTATTATCAATATAAAAGTTATAAGCATATTACAGTGAAATATGAGTATATGACTTACAATGTTAAGTTTGACTCTATAAAACAACGACTTATTTCGCCGACGCAACGACAATTTGACAACTTTAAATGCTCAGGACTTTGGCGACTTTCTATTGACGATCTTAAATCTTAATGCGAACTCGACTCTCTCTCTCTCTCTCTCGATCTGCTGTTTTGCTGTTCTTTCTTTCCACTATACATTTATTTAGATATATATTTAAAATACTTACCACCTAAATATTGATGCCAATTAGGTTTGGACACTGAAATCGATATACAGCGAACAATTCAGATGGTGCGTTCACAGCGTTCGGGCATGGTGCAGACGGAGGCGCAGTACAAGTTCGTATATTATGCGGTACAGCATTATATACAGACGCTGATAGCTCGCAAGCGGGCCGAGGAGCAGAGCCTTCAAGTGGGACGCGAATACACCAACATCAAGTGAGTAGCACCAGCAATCCCGCAAACCAGCAAACTAATTCGATTTTGATTGATTATTAATTATTATTTTGAGTGTGCTTATTACACTGCTTTCCACTGCTTGCTGTGAGTCTCGATTGAGTTACTTACACTGCTTGGCACTGCTTAGTGGCACCTTAAGCTGAACTTGAGCAAATATATTTAATATTAATAAGAACAATTTCTTTGCATTTTAGGTACACTGGCGAAATCGGCAATGATTCACAAAGATCTCCACTACCACCAACAATTTCTAATCTAAGTTTAGTATCGATTAAGTCAGCAGCAACATCATCATCATCAGTAGCAGCAGCAGCAGCGACAGCAACAATAGGGGCGGAACCATTGACCGCAACAACAATTGCTGGCAACAAGCATGCCTCAAAGTTGCAGCCACCGTTGCCACCCTTGCTGGGTGCCAGCAACAATAATAACAGCAGCAACAACAGCAACAGTAATAGCAATAGCAACAATAGCAACAACAGCAGCAGCAACAACAGCAGCAACAACGGCAGCAGCAGCAGCAACAATCACTGCAGCAATTCAAATGGCAATGGCAACATTTTAAGCAACGGCGTCCAAATGCGTAAATCAAATTTTTACAGCGATTCGCTGGCATCAGGGGGAGCTGGGGCAGCAACAGCAGCAGCTGTTGCAGCAGCAGCAGCAGGTAAGCAGAAACAGCAGCAGCAGGTCTTGAGCCGGCCAATTGGTTTACTCAAATTGCTGACAAGTCCCATCATCTTTCAGCCAAATACAAAAACATTCCCAAAGACATGAACATGAGTCTGAGGCAGCAACAGCAACAGCAGCAACAGCAAAAGCAACATCAGCAGCAGCCATCGCAGCAAAATGTTGCTGCCTACGTTGTTGCTGCTGCTGCGCCTGCGCTGCCGCCGCCGCCGATGCCACCGCGCAAAGCATGACAAATGAGTTTCTAAAAACACATATATACACACACACCAATACACATCCACACACGCACCCCCCCTCTCAAAACTCACGCAATTTCTTACCCCTTTTTCTACGAAGCGCGCAACGAGAATTTGTTTCATGTTTAATTGTTCGTCATAATCTATTTATGTTTGTTGTGTCTAATTAATATACGTAAATATATTCGTTTTTTTTGGTTTTTTTTTGTTTTTTTTTGCAACTCGCCCCCATTTTGCCCAACCCATCCCCGCCCCCGCTCCCGCTCCCCCGCAAAAGAAAGCAACCCCCAACCGCAACCCCAAAGCCATGTTTGTATGTTAGTTGTTAAGCAAGATGAAAAACAACAATTTGTAATTTGTAAATGGGCTGCAGCAGCACCAGATTTGAAAATGATCTATAATATATTGATCTACGATCGATAATATTATACATACATATATATACATAATACCAGCATATTGTTTTAGTGTTGTAAGTGTTGATAAACAAAAACGAAAAACAAAAAACAAAAAACAAAAAAAATAATAAGCGTTGATTGTGATTTAAATAACAGCGTCAAACGGAACAGAATGAGAATAGAACAGAACAGAACAGAGAGAACAGAAAACAGAAACAGAACAAATTAGCATACGATAAACAAAACAGAACACCAGAAGAAGAAGAAGAAGAAGAAGAAGCAGAAGAAGAAGATGAACCGAACAGAGTAAATAAACATAAAGCGATCAAAATAAAGTGAACGGAATAGCGGCAAGCGCATAAGAAAGAGTTAAAATTGAATTGAAGAATGCAAGCAAAGAAATGGAAGAGCAGGAAAATGTGTAATCGAAGAAGAAGAAACAGAAGAAACAACACACAAGTTATTAATATTAACACGTTTTATCAAGAATTTGCCTTGTATAAAAATATTACAAAAATATATATACACATATATCTTACAAACAAAAACAAAATAAATCAATAGGTTTAAGTTAATGATTTAATGTGCAAAGAGTGGTTGCGCCGGCAACGTTTATTGTTAACAACAACAACAACAAGAACCACAACAGGAATACTATTTTAACTCGTTTGATTCCCAGCCTTTGTGGCCTACCCCCTTTAAAAAAAAAAATAGATATATATATATAACCGTTTCTCGCACTCAATTTCTCGTTTTGTGAAGTGTTTTTTTTTTTTGGTTTTTATTCAATGCTGTCTCTTAACTGAAAAAAAACCCTTAACTATAGCTGTTTAACTGTGTAGCTGTTAAATTGTTTAACTGTTTAACCGTATAACTGTTTAACTGTATTCTGTATATTGTTTCTCTCTCTCTTTTTTGGATTGAATAATGTATTTTGCTTTAATTTTTAATTACGGACCGTACGAATATAACTTATCAAATTTATTGTGTTACATTTTAAATGATAATCAACTTAGGCATTACAATTATTATTATTATTATTATTATTACGATTATTATTACGATTATATTATTAATAACTATATTTGTATATTCATAATGTTTTTTTTTTATGTACTTTATAATCTAAGTTTACTAATGTGTGTGCACTATTTTTGTATTAAAAAAATGTGCAAAGTATGAGAAAAACTTTTGAAAGCACCATTTAAGCATGTCACACACACACACACACACACACACATACACACATACGTTTACAAATATGTACATAAACATGCACAAGTCAAATTGAAACTGTTTGATTTTTGTAAAACATTTGACATTTAGCGATTTTTGACTTGCACACACACACACACACACACACACACACACACACACATACAGAGCAAACATTTTGAGTAATCTTTTTTACATGATTAATGAAAAATCAAACAAAAATTTGTAATTTAAATTAGCTTTTATTTTGATTGTGCTTTAAAATTGTTATTGATTTTGCAAACGACCAAACAAAGCAAGCAAGAAAAAAAAGGAAAACAAACAGAAAAAAAAACAAAAACAAAGGAAAAAGAAAAAAACAAAGAGCAAAACCACAAATTAAATATTTGTATTTACGCATAAAATAAAAACATTTTATATGAAATAATTAAAAGAATACAAAACCTTCATTTAAACGTATATATTTTCATTTTTCTTCATTTATTTACTTATTTTTTGAATTGATTTTATGAGTTTCAGCATGCGATTATTTATCGGGCACTGTTTGCCTATCATTACACAAAAGTGTTAAGACGGATCCTGCCAAACTTCACCCAACATTGGTTTCAACTAACTTGATTTTGGGTGCTGTGTTTCTTATTATTACTTTGTACTGTTATTTTGATTGCTTATCCAATATACACACGTGAGCCATAAAACGCACGTCAAGCAAACATCGAACAACAAAAACAACAAAAAGACAAAAATACAAAATAAGCAAATAATCAGAAATTAATTGGACACACAAAGTATAAACTGAAAGCGCAATTTTCTGGCCGATTCGCACGATTTCTCAAAAGCAATTCCAGATAGAATGCATGTTACTTAGTATTTATACACATATATAGGGTGGTATTAGCAGTCGAATCTACTATATTTGTACGATATCGACGCACGATATACGTCGTGCACACAGGCGTTTAGCTAGCTATTATCGAATAGTAATTGTAATTGTAATTGTAATTGTAATTGCAATTGTAGTTGTAATTGTAATTGTGAATGTGAATATAATGCCGAAGCCTGGCTTCGGCTTTTGCGTTTGTTAATCGAGTTTTAGATTTAGTTGTAGTCCTCGATGCCTCCCCAAGAAAACCAAACAACAAAACGATAACGATAACGATAACGAAAGAAAACCCCAAAAACCTCCTGTCTGAACTGATAAACACACGATCGATAACATTATTATATAGTATTATACATAGTATATAGCTATATACACTAACATACATACACACATACATAGTACTTAATATTTAATCAATAATTGTGCAAATTGTTAATCTGGGCAATCGCACAGGCCTTTATATATAGCAAAGTCTTAGCTTACGAATAGCGAATGGCAGAATAATTGGAAAAAGAAACTGAAACTGGAGAATGACATACTGGATATATATATATATATATATATATATATATATATGCCTGGATAGCTGGATAACTCGAAGGAAGAAAATGCCAAATGGAAAATCACTAACAAAGCAGAACAGAGGAAATCAGACACCAAGGGATGGAAACAAATCAAATAAGAAATCAGAGACGACAACAAAACACCAATTACAAAACGCTTAACGATAACTAATTAAACAAATTTACTTAAACTCAGAAAATTGAAAGCATAACACTTAAAATATATAAGATACAAATGAGTAAAACCAATTTACTACCATAGCAATCCAAACACCAAAAGTAGGGAAAATGCTTTATTAACTACTATTTAATTAGAGATTTACAATTGTAATTGAAAACGAATGCGAATGCAAAAAAAAAAACAAAAACAAACAAGAATATTTTAATACTTTTGGGTGAAAGAAAGTTAAACAAGTGTTACATAAATGAACCGTAGAAACCTTTAAATAATTATACAAATGCTAAAATATTGCGATCATGTTCTCAGACTCCATTTCTCGGCAATTACGCACCTTTTCGAAAACGCAAAGCAATTACAACTTTCGGCCTGCCATCTAAAAAAACTTTATATACATATACATGCTTTGCATCTGGAATTTGAGAGCATGATTCTGCCAATTATCGATTATCGATTATCGAATGTAATCGCAATTCCAAACATACGCATATATATATATTTAAATATTTGTATTCTCCCAAACAAAACAAAGCGAAAATTAAAAGAAATAAAATAAAATAAAAACAAACAGAAATAATCGATTTTTCGCATTATATATATATATATATATATATAACGGATTGTCAAGTATATATATATATATATAACGGATTTGTCAAGTATGGAACGCACAAGCTAACAAATATACAACGCAATTTTCGTAATATTTATTAAAAAATCAATTACATTAGAGAACTACAAACAAAAAAAAGGAACTTACATTGCATATTTAACTTTTTTATAAATAACGATATATTGTTGAAATATTGATGATCAAATAACAAAACCAAAAAATGACGTAAACAAGCCCACTACAGAAAAACGACGAGTAAAAACAAAATTTTACACTAAATAAATAAACTAAAAATTTAGTATTTGAGTGTTGTCAAAACATAGATATATATACACATATATATATTTATATATATCAAAACGTATGATAAATCAAACCCAAAAAAAAAAAAATATATTCGTTGTAAATGTTAACAAGCAACTTGTGTTAAACAAATATTGCAAAACGGCAATTGAAATAATTCTCAACAATAAAACGAAGCCACAAACACATAACGAGCATAGCTGTTATAAATACGAAGAAAAAAGTATATTAAATGAAAAACAAAAAAAAACAATTGATAATAATATAATACTCAAATTACAAATTTTTGGTGTCTGCATATATGGAAAAGGAATGAAAAATTCAGAAAACATGAATGCGTATATATATATATATATATTTATATATATGCAAGTACATATATATGCATATACATATATACATATACATCCAAACATATATTATTGAATAAACGATATTCCACATACGATATATTCCACAAAATGTCAATAGTTTTACTGGTTGCTCGCATGTTAGTTAACAGCAAAAGGGTTAATATGAACTGCTTGCTAAATGTAACATTATGTTAAAGTGCTGATGCAAAAAGGGTCGCAAGCCGTATTGAAAACAACTATGAAAGAACAGCTCTCAGAAATTCGCATGTATATAGCAATAATAATCGTAGATTGCACTTCGAAAGGGGCCACATTAATTGCCGGCTGACTACCGCAAGATTAGATACTGGAAGCCATACAAATAATCCAGACATGCCAGACGCCCAACAGTGGACGCTCAATAAAAATGATGAGGAATATGTATGTGCATATATGTACATGTATATATGGAAGAATTATCGGGCAAGCACCGTACAAATGTACATACATATACATATATATAGAAAAGAGCACTTGCAGCCGCTGTGACTCTGATGCTTAACTGCAAATGCAATCGGAATCCAATTGAATTTCAATTGGATTAGGAGCAATCAAAACTGATTGCGCCAAGTCAGTTTTCCATTGAACTTCAGTCGATCGGTTTGCAGAAATGTCGCTTTACTGGTTGCTGATTTCGCTGCTGCTGCTGGTGTTGCTGTGGAGCAAGCGGCAGCTGATCTTGCTGGGCTGCAGTCTGCCAGGTCCTTGGGCGCTGCCAGGACTCGGCAATGCACAGATGATTGGCAAACTGAAGCCCGAGTGTGAGTTGTGCATAATTGTGAGCTGCTGTTGTTGCTTTGTAAACGAGCTGCTTGTTGTTGTTGCAGTTATATTTCTGGTTTTCACCGAGCTGCGCGAACGCTTTGGCGCCACCTATCGCATGTGGCTGGGACCACAGCTGTGGGTGTTTCTGCACAGCGCCGAGGAGACGAAAGAGGCGCTCAACGATGCCACACTGCGCAAGGCAGCCACATTCCAGCAGCTCGGCCCGCTGATTGGCAACGGACTGCTTATCAGCCATGGACTCGACTGGGTGGCACAGCGTCGCCTCCTCACCCCCTGCTTTCAGCCGCAGCTGTTGCGCAGCTTTGCGTCAGCTGTGAACCAACATGCAAATCGCCTGCTCGACAAACTGCAGCTAACGAATGGGATGGGAATCGAGGTGACGGATCATCTATTCGCCTGCCTCCTCGATGCCATTGTCGGTGAGTGATCTAAGCTGAGTAAGTCCTGCGCCTTTCACTGCTCATTATCGCTTTTCCCTTCTGATTAGACACCTCGATGGGCTACCAGCTGCAGACACAGCAACAGTTGCCACACTCACCCATCGTGGCTGCCTTTCATCGCAGCGGCCAGTTGCTGTTTAAGCGAATGATTAATCCTCTGCTCGCCTCCGATTGGGTGTTCGAGCGAACGCGACTGTGGCGCGAGTTATGCGTCGAGCTGCAACTGATACATCAACAGATGGAGCACATCATAGGGCAGCGTCACTTGCAACTGAAGAAGGACCAGCAGCATAAAGAAGAAGACGAAGAAGAAGAGGAGCAGCCAGCAAAGCCACACATTCTACTGGATGCCATGCTGCTGGCCGGATGGAATCATCAGCAGATACGGGATCAAGTCAACACCTTTGTCTTTGCGGTGAGTGCTGCCAGCTCTTCTTCCTCGCTCAGACTCAAATCAATCAGTCTTTCTCAATCTCAATCTCAATCTCTGTCTCTTTCTCCCTCCTGCTCTCAAGGGCGTGGACACGACAACAGCTGCTATGGGTTTTGTGCTCTACGCTCTGGGAAAGCATCGCACAGTGCAAGAGAAACTGCATGCGGAACTAAAAGATTTCTGTGCTGAGGAGGATTGGGATGCACTAAGTGGTCTTGTCTATTTGGATGCCGTGCTGAAAGAGGTGCTGCGCCTGTACACCATAGTCCCGAGCACTGGACGCCAGACGACGCGGGAAACAACAATTGGGGGGCGTCGATACTGCGCTGGAGTCACGATCTGGATCAACATGTACGGCTTGGCCCACGATGCAGACTACTTTCCAGCACCGTACGAGTTCAGGCCAGAGCGTTGGCTGCACCAAGAGAAGCCAACGACACCGTATAGCTATATACCCTATTCGGGTGGACCGCACGTATGCATTGGACGCAAGTACTCCCTGTTGCTGATGAAACTGCTCACCGTTCGCATTGTCCAGCGATTCAGACTGGAGCTAGTTGAACCGCACGCCAAGCTGGTGCTTGAAGCCCAAATGGTGCTCCGCTCCCGGGATGGCATCCACATCAAGTTCATACCACGCTGACCAGCGAAATAGTATTCATTGAGAACCGTGCAATGGAAAAAAAAAGAAATCGGTTCATACAGATTTTGTTGTTATTTTGAAATATATTCATTGAAATACTGCATACACTGCACCATATAATTGTTTGTTGTTCATCTAATTCACAAAGCCAGACTGTAAGTTTCGATAAATTATACAATTAAATATCGCAAATGTAAATATTCAAGAATCAATTACACAAGTTCTACAATACACAAATAATATTACAAATAATTCAAAATGTTCTTTTCATTGGATATTTGCTTTGCAGGTTGCTGCTTAGGATAGATAGCGTGTGCACTAACCAAACTGGACTGATTAGGTTGCTGCATTGACTAAATGGCACTCAAGCAAACAAAATCACTGCATAGTTTTAGGGGCACACAGATAACGCAAATAAGGCTCTAACTCGGCCGTGTCCTTGCATATTTCCAAAGGACATGGTGGAATTATGATGGATATTTTTTAAGCTTAACTAAAACTTGTATTATTTTTCCACTTATCCACAAATATATAAATAAAAATATGGAGCCGAAAGCACCAGCAGATCCTATAATGCGGCAGTTGCGAAGTTGAGAATTGCTTTGTAGCCTTGTCTTTACTAAATAAATAAATATAAATATAACTCAATGGTTAGGCAGCATAATATGCTTAATAAATAGTATTTGTATGTATTTATTTGGCTGACTCCCAAGGAACATGCCATGTCAATAAGTGCCTTGGGAGCCAGCCAAATAAATGAACTGTGTGTGTGTTTGATTAGGGATGTGGAGAGTAGAGTGTAGTCTTAGTTGCAGTTGGAGTCCTGATTACTTGGTGTGAGTGTCCTCAGCGTCGTGGCTGCAGGAGGGCAGATTGAAGGTCTGTCGCTCGACATGCGACAGTTTGCAGACACGCAGCTCGTTGATGATTTGGGGGCTCTGCTCGTGGAGGAGACGCATGCGCTCCTCATCGATGCGACGCTCCATGTCCAGCTCCATTTCGTGCAGGGCCTGCTTAATCTGGCGCTCCTCCTCGACCAAGGCGGCACGCACCTGAGCATTGTGCTCGATATCGATGGCAATCTCCTGGTGCGCCCTCAAATTGATCTCCCTGCTGGTCGCTTCCCTTTCACTGGCCTGCTGATATTGGCGCTCCATGAAACTGGTTGGGGTAATTGGAATCGTTGCTGTGAGTGCTTCGTCATTGTCGCGATAGAATTGCTGTTCCTCCTGCTGCCCGATCAGATCCTTGGCCACTTGCAGCTTTTGATTGCAACGCTTCTGGATGTCCTCATGGGCACGCTTCTTCTCACGCGCCTGCCGCTCACAGATCAGAATGTCGGCCAGCATATTATCGTGGGCATCCTTCTTGCTGCGCATCTCGGTCAGCTGCTGTCCAAGTCCATCGCTGATGCGGCGACGCCGCTCAATGTCATCCTGTCGCTGTTGCAGCTGCTGATTAATAAAACTCTTGGTCACCGGACCCACTGCCTCCACCACAATCACGTCCAGCTTGTCGGACTTGTGGGCTGCGTTCGCTTCGCGCAACTTGCGCTGCAATTCGGCGCACTCATCGAGCATGTGTTTAAGCTCATCGCGTTTCTTGTGGCGCCGCACGATTGCCTGCCGCAGATCATTGGCATCGGCCATCTCATCGTTGTGACGCTTCTGCCGTCCCTCCTCCAGAGCCGACTGCTGCTGCCGATGCCTATCCGCTTGCACCTTGTGTATCTGGGCAACCAGTTGTTCACTGTACTCCTGCGACTTCATCTGCAATGCCCGCTCTTCGGCCAGTTTCTCGTCGAGCACCTTTTCCATTACCTGCTGGGCTTCCTTGTGCCGCTCTGCACGCTCCGCGCCAACCGTTTGCCTATTCTCATTGCGCATCTGGACCACGCTCAGCGTCGTCTTGGCCCGATTGATTTCGATGTGCAAATCCCTCAATCGCAGTGAGTTGCTGTGCAGCTGCTTGCGGCGCATTGCCTCGGCCAACTCTTGGCGCTTGCGCTCGGCCATCGTGCTGGCAATCGATGTGGTCAGGCACTCCTTCTCCTGCATGGAATGATGCTTCTGCTTGCTGCGATCATCGGCTATCTGCTGCACCTGGTATTTGACCTCGCGATACATGCGATTCGTCTCGTTTGAGGGGGCAACGATCAGCGGTGATGCGTCCATCTCGTTGAGCCGACTGCGATTCTCCTGCGGCAATCGCTTGAGGCGACTCAACATATCGGCGACGGGCTCCTGCGGCACTGTTGCGAACAACGACACGCACGGATCATCCCAGGCGCCATATTGTATGCGTGCCGGCTCAACGCGACGACGGCGTCCTCGACGTACTTCCCCAGACATTATGGAATCGAATTCAGTTCAGTTCAGAGTCTCGCAAATATTGTTTGTGTGTCTGCTTTCCGAATCGGGCGAACTGTGTAACTGCTACTGGTGTGTGTGACTAAAACGGAAAGGAATGTGCTGTGAAACTAACGGCGTACAGCTTACAGCCCCAGCCACAACTAGGCAGCTGACAGGCGGGTAAAGCTGTTTTTCGAGAAACCCATAAATTGGGTTCAATTTCGTATGTCGTATTCACAAAAATATCTCAAACACGGCCAAATCTTCACAGATTATCAAAGAACACTGCACTGAACGAACTGCATTCAGGGATAATGGAGTCATCTAGGAACTCAGGCACTTGTTAAAGTTTCAATCGCACGATTAAGGGAAGTGAGTCGAAATGACAGAATCCCTGCTTTCTCGATAACTTTAAGCACGATTTGGATGTCCTTTGGCCAGTTGGTAGTCCTGGTCCAATCAAAATTTTCGACATGGTGTTTGTTCCGATCTGCTAGAATATATTAACATATTATAAGCTGTTTAAAAGACTTTTGCCCTTTTTATTGATTTACTCGAATTGGCAGGCCAAGGACTATTTTTGCTTCAAAGGCCAACCGGCCTGTCCTTGAAATGGCCAAGTTAGGCGTTGTTTATCGATTCTCAAATATGCATTGCCTGATGACCTCAAAAGGCGAAAGTCAAACGTGATAAAGTGAAACGAGTTGAAATTGCTTTATTTTGTGTATACTTAGATAGTTATTTCTTTATTTGGTATTTCCATGTATTCATTGAATTGTTTCATTGTTGTTGTACAATTTTGCAATTTGACATTCGACATTGTTTTGATGCTTGCCTCGGCTAGGATTATGAGATATCAGATTCGAAATTTAGCTAGACTTCGCTTTGGTTGTGTAACTTTCTCAAAGTGTGTACTCTAATAATAATAATAATAATTATGATGTTGTAGTATAGCACTCTAAGTACAGTACTCGTACAGACACACAATGCATACAAATACACATACAATTAAGACTAGACGAGAAAACTATAGTCGATGGAGAATTGCACGACTATTTCGTCACCCTGTACTCAGTTCAAGGTTCTAAAACATTAAACACTAACAATTGTACGACAAATTATTTCGAGTATAATAAGTATAAGTAGATGTATGATGTATATGAGATACACGAGTATGGATTAACTATATTGTATATTGAGTACTGGGAACAATCATAAAAATATTTGCTACACATCGAATTGACGGGCTCTATACGAGTATAATTAAGACGGACATACAATTTTCAATTGCATACTTAAATTTGGTCTCCCATCTGTTTGTTAGCCATACATATGTGTTGCATATGTTGCATATACTCTATATGTATGTGTATTGAAATGGGGCCTTACGATGTTGCACCAAACTGGCTAGATACATAATACTTTTGATTTGTTCACTTCAACTGACGACAACATGTGGATCGATCGTCAGTACTTCTGGATGGACCATATATTTCTATATATATCATATATTTCTGACGGAAACAACTTTTCATTGGCAGAATTTGGGAACCCGATTTCGAAAGAGATGGCAGATAGCAGAATATTTCTTGTTGTTGCTCATCTGTCTCATCTGTCTATCTGTCTATCTCGCTCTTTGGCTTCTTATCGCATGTTTCTCTTTCGTTTTGTCTCTTTCATAATCGTGTATTTTTTTCAATGACTACTTTAAACGCATATTTTGTTTTTGTTGTCCTACACGTTAGTTAAAAACTATCATAACCTTTATTTATTATTAATTATCGTTAATAATAAATGAAAAGTTGACCTTGGTGAGCGGAGGGCTTTCACTTACTAGTTGACTACACAAAAAAAATGCAAATACAAACAAATAAAACTACTGCACTTAAATTCCAAAAAATGTCTATGCCCAAAACAACGATTATTAAATTATATTCAATATATACAAAACTTAAAAGTATTTTTGTTCGTAAATCATTAACTTAGTCGAGTAAAAACTTCAATAAAAAGTTGACAGTTGACAGAATGTTGACTCAAATCTCGCAAGTACGAGTATAACTAACTACAATTCATTTTTGGTATGCCAAATATCAGCATACATATTAATATATAGACAGCAATACCCCTAATTTAGAGGATGCCAACAATTTTTGGTTTTATTTAAGTTGCTTATATGCTAGGCCATATCTAAATATGGCTCGAACTCTTGAACTCTGGCTGAGATTGAGGGCGAGATCAATATTTAAAGGAAAAACATGCAAACATGCACAAATACAATTTGGCTGGAGTTTTGCATGTTGTGTTGTAAGTGTTATCGATTCTGTTCGATTAATCGTAATAAATGTATAAAAAATATTCCATTGTTGAGACACAAGTGTAATTTCTGAAGAGCTTTTGCTTGCTGCCCGAACGATAATGATAGTGATAGTGATAGTGATAACGATAACGATAACGATAACTCAGCCATTGGTTAAACTGCAACTCCACCTAGATCTCCTCGATCATCTAGATCTCCTCGATCATCTAGATCACTTAGATCACATAGATCTGTCTACTTGTTGTTGTTCTCCTGCAGCATATCCTCGAGGGCACCATTTAAGCGACCCTTGCTGAGAGCCTCCACAAGCATATGCAGTCGCTCCTCCCGCTCCGAATGACGACGCTCCAGAAGCGACACCTGCAACATTGAAATGTATATTCAAATAATACACGGTAGAAACTTGTATACAAAATGAAATCTGTTTGGATTTGTGATTGATATATTCTCGTCTATATATATATATATATATATACATATATATATATATATATATATATATACCTTGGCTTTGAGGGCATAGTAATCGACGGGGATTTTGCGTCGCTTCTGTGTGGCAAATGCCTCCTCGCGCTCATTGAGACGCTGTTGCAGGATGCGCACAGTATCATTGCAGGACGCCAGCTCGCGATCATGGGCACCTTGCAGAGTCTTTAGCTTTAGGAGCAGATAAACAGATGGATAGCAATGGCCGATTAGCTAGCTGGCTGGGTAAAATAGATACTAAAGCTAACTCACATCCTGCAGTCGCTTGTCGTGCAGCGTTTTATAGTCGGCCTCCAGCAGGTGGTATTTGTTTTGTGCCTCCTTCAATGCTTGGGTCTCCGTTGTGGCTGGCACATGATCATGATAATGATTATGGTGATCGTGCAGACGTCGCGTTGCGGAGCTACAACCGGCAGAAATGCCACCAGCCTGCAGTTTTGATTCCAATCGGCCACTGGCTCCTGGATGAAGAAGAAGAATATCATATTTTAAGCAATAACTTTAAGTAACTATTGTAATATAGACAAGTCGTAACTCTAATCTAAACCAACGTCGAATGCAAAAGAAAAAGATACATTTAAGCTTCCAATTGGTGTAAAATATAACCAGACTTATATTTAATCAGATGTCAGCACTAAGTTCCGATAAGAAACGCTGAAAAAGTATTTTTCCTGAATTGTATAAACAAATGTGTGTTCCAGTCGAGCTGACTCGACTAGAGCATACCAACTACTCGCAGGAGAATTCACTAGAAGCAGTTCGAAGCCAGCTCAGATATATTTATGTAAGCATTTTGACTTGCACAAGAGTTGCGGGGTTCAACGCACTCTAAAGTGTCAGTCTCTCAAATTAAAGTTTCCAAAAACCATGAAACAACATAAAACAACCAACAAAAAAAAAGAAGAAAATAGATGGCAAACTTATAACAATAATTAAATAAGAGCCTCGAAGCTGATTGCGTAACGAGCCAACCAAAAATTTGCATTTAAACACGCGTAAAATATTAAAACAAAGTTGATGTTGGTGTTGTTGCTGCTGCTATCGCTGGGCTATTATGAGCACTATTTGTGAACAGCAACAGCAACAGCAACAGCGACAGCGACAGCAGCAGAAAGGCAGCCACAAATGTAACATCGACATTAAAGAAGAAGCAGCAGCAGCAACAATAACAAGCGACATGCGGCATTATAAAACGTTGCGCGCACGCGCAAACGACAAACGCGTTAGCCACGGCCACTGCTCGATCAAGCCACCGCCCCCACCCCCCGCACCAACATCTCCCCCTACCCACTGCCAGCCAGCGACTCGTCTTTGACTTTGACTTTCGCTTTCGAATTTTCTTTTTCTCTTTCTCTCGTTGCAACAAAAAACTAAGCAAAAATTTTAAATCGATGAAATGTAAATAATAAATACAAAAAAACAAAAACAAAAACAGAAACAACAACAACAAAACGAGTCCCCCACATGAAGGTGACATAACCAAGTGGCCGAGATGCCACTCATCCAAGGGGGCGGCGGTGGCACGGCTAGTTGCTAACGTGTCTAGTTTGTCTGTGTGTGTCTGCGACTGGTTAAGCGACACATGTACACAAAAGCCTGGCCATTTCAAATGAGGGCAACAAAAAAAAGAGAAGCAATTGAGTCTTGCTCGAGCCGAGATTGCTCGATTAGCAGATAACCTATAGTTGACTCCTGGTTCCAGTTCCAAATCTTTTTTTTTTTTGCTTCACGAAATTATTCATTACGATATTTGGGTAAATAAACATTATTGGAATTCTTGGCTTGGATTATTTGAGACAGGCAGTTAAACAGGAAAAACTGGTTTAGCTGTGTATATCATCTCTCCGGTAAGCATACAAATGCGCTCCAGCAGCGGAATTTGTGAATCGATATTTATCGATACTTTTAGCTGCTGTTGTCTCTTGACACTTATCAAGAATATTTGTACAAGCTTTACCCATCCTTCTTCTTGTGCCTGATGGAATAGATGTGCCTAACTGTTGGCCAACCTTTCACGGCCACTGCCAATAAGTACAGGGTATGTGTGTGTGTGTATATGAAAAAAGTAGTTGGGCGGTCAAAAGGCCGCCAGCGGCTGCTTCACTTTGCCGGCTGTGAGTTAGGGGGTGCGAGGAGGTGGTGTGGCAAGGGGGAGGGGGAAGGGGGAGGGGTTAGTGGGTTTGTTGAGGAGTTTGGACAGGCGTGCAATGATTTATTTCAGCAATTTATTTGCGTGTTTCTCGTCGCTTGGCTTTAAACAAAAAAAAAAAAAAACTCAAAATAAAAAGAAAAAAAATCTTGTACGTGCTGACGAGCAGAGAAAGTCCATAAATTACACGAACAATAACAGCGAACGGCGACCGAGTGACACACACACACACACACTCAGGTATGTAAGTGGCAAGGGAGGGAGGAGACTTACCTGCACCAAGAGTCGCCGCTGCAGCTGCTCCAACTCCAACTCCAACAGCTGCTGCTGCTGCTGCTGCGGCTCCTGCTCCTCCTGCTACTGCTGCTGCAGCTGCTGCTGCTCCAGTCGTCTCCCGTTCCCGCTGCAGCTTCCTAATGGTCCTCTTGCAATCATCCAGCTCGCGTGTGAGCCGCTGCATCGCCTTGTTCTTGATGGCCAAATCGACACGCATGCTGCGCACTGAGCTGAGCAGCTGAGTGTCCTCCTTGTGGTTGGCAGCCGAGAGTGGTCCATGTCCGTGGCTGTGCAGCGATAATGTTGAATCGGATTGCGAGATGGGTAACTTGGAGCCGATGGGCAGCGGATGGCGTCGCTGGTTGCCGCTCTGCTTGGAATTTGGACGCGATGTGTTTGGCGTTGAGTTGGCTGTGCTGCTGGTGCTGCTGCTGCCGGCTGAGTGCAGTTGTTGTTGCTGTTGCTGTTGCAACTGTTGCTGCAAATGCTGCTGACAGATGACGCTGGGCGAGGGGCAGCCAATGGTGTTGGTGCTGTGATCACGCATCGAGCCACCACCGCCAACACCATTGGCGCCCATCGGATGCGTCTGGGTGCCAGTTGACGTGATGGACTGACTACGGCCGCAGTGGATGGCCACATCCGCTTGAGGCAGTGCCTCCGTTTGAGTGCAATTATTGTAATAACGATCCGCTCGCTTCTGCATATAGCGATCCAAAGTGCGCACCTGGGATTCAATCTGCTCATTCAGCTTCGTATTGATCTCCTGCAAACTGTGCTAGCGACGATTAGGACACAACTCTATCTATCTATCTATCTATCTATCTATCCTATCTCTCTCTCTGTCAACTCACCTGAGCACCTGTGTCTCGAGGTCGGCAATGTGCGTCTCGTATTTGGCCTGAACGGAATTGAAGCGCGCCTGAACATTGGCCAGTATCTGTTGAGCCTTGCGATCCTGCTCCTTGGCATCCGATTCCAGTTGAGCGATCCGCTGCTCCAGCAGCTTGCGACTGGTCACGTTCTCCTGATCGTTCAGCGAGCAAATGCCCGGATTCTTCGATGCAACTGTGGGCGAACGAGAGTTAGAGAAAGGAGCGGGGGTGGGGGGAGGGGGGCAGGAGATATGCTCACCAATCAAAGCGGATACGGAGTCGGGATGCTTGCGCATGAGAATGCGCTCCATTTCGCGGCACTGTCGCTGCAGATCCTGTATGATGCGCGCATCCTTCTCCTTGGTATCCGCCGCGTGCCGTCGCTCCTGTTGCGCCTCCTCCAGTTCGGAGCGAAGGGAACGCTGCAGCTGAATGGCCTCGTCGCGATCCCGGCGTGCCGATTGCAGTTCACTGCGCAACACACCGGCGCACTCGTGCAGATGCTGTACATCCAGTTTGAGCATCTCGGACTCCTCCTGCAGCCGGCCATTGTGATCGCGGAGTGCCCGTTGCGTCTGCGACAAGGATTCACTCTGCAGCCGAACCGATGCCAGTCGCTCCTCGGTGTCCTTGAGCTGCTCCTGCAGCTGTTCGATCTCCAGCTTGAGCACATGCTCCCGCGACACGCTGCACGCGATCTGCTCGATGGGTGAGCTCAGTGTGCTGACCAGATGCTTCGGCGAGTGGCCCACCCCCTTCTCACTGTAGCTGGCCATCGGTGCGATTGGCCGCTGCGCATATTGGCCGCTGCGAGCCTGCCGGACTGCCGGCGGTGCCTGGTTGTCCTCCGCTTCGGTTAGCTCCTCCATCTGGCGATGGGGCGAGAAAACGCAAACGCAAACGCAAACAGCAAAAAAGCCAGCAATAAACCAAAAACAAAAACAAAAACAAAAAAATAAACAAATTTTACGGATTAGTTCGAGTTCGGCATTCGTGAAAGTGCGCCTGCCAAGTGCCGGCGACTTTTTTGTTTGGGTGTGTGCTAACTAACGGTAACAGCTAACAGCTAACAGCGAACAGCCAACAGTTACCAGCTACCAGCAAATGCCGGCCAAAATAGCAACAATAACAATAACAATAACCACAACAACAACAAAAACATGGGCAAAACAATGAGCATCAGCGTAGTTTCTACGTGACTCCAGCCCAACCCCCACTCCTCCTTCCTTCTGGCCAAAAAAAAAAGCAAAGACAAGAACAACAACTGAGAAACCAGTCAGAGGCAACAACTACGCAACCAGCGGCGCACAGTGGTGCCAAGGTACAACAAACAAGTAATTCAATTCGTTCATCGTTTTAGATTTCATTGCTACGAATCTAGATTAATTATTTATTATTATTTTGCATTTACAAAATTCGATAAACATACATTTAATAATTGAATAATGAAAATAAAAATAATAAGGACATGCACAGCATGGCTTGAATTTATAAAATAATAAACATAAATAAATATATATAAATGAACTATTCGAATAAATATTAAGTGCAGTTTGCTTCAGTTACAGTCACAAGAGAACGCTTTAAGAATGCTTTAGTTCTGCGAAACTGCAACAGATGGCGCCCAAGGAAGAGACGAAAGTTTTGCATTCGAATAGAGTATAATGTTGTTACAGCCATGTTTGACACACTGTGCAACGCTTGGAGACCTCGCATGCACACGTGCACAAATAAGTGTGTGTGTGTGTGTGTGTGTGTGTAAATAAGTATTTAACAAGGGTAAGCGATGACGATTTAGACTTCAACGAACATAATTACATTGATGTGGGTGTGAAGCAGCAGCAACAACAACAGCAACAACAACAGCAGCAACGACAGCCGCAACGACAGCAGCAACAACAGCAGCAACAACAACAATAGCTGTTAATATAACAGTAACAACAATGCACTCAATAAAGCCCCGTAAATATTGGAAGAAGAAAGTTCGTGTCTCTGTCCCCAAACAACTTTGTTCCAACCACACACGCCCCCAGCCCCCCGCTCCCGCCCCATTCATCTATCTATTGTCCACATGTGTGTGTGTGTTTGTGTGTATGTGTGTGTGTGCAGCACTTTTTCAAGTCTCATTTAAAGTCTCATTACATTTTTGTTGTTGTTGTTTTGTTTTTGCTTTACTTGCCCGTTCGCTCCACTTGAAGCACTTTTGCTTTCATCGCTTAGCTCGCTGATAGATTCTACCTGGAAAGCAGTTGTCCAAACATTTAAATGGAAGCTGCTCCCCTTGAATACAAAAATAAAAAAAAAAATAACAAAAAACAAAACGAAAAATAAAAAACAATATTCAACTAGCCCATTTTTTGGTTATTTATTATTTAAATTTTTGTTGGTTGGGTTGGTTTTCTCATCTACTCCTAAGGTATGCTTAAACTATCGTCTACATTTGTTCATGTTGTTTGTTGTACGTGCATCGATTTAGCTTTAAGCTGTTTTTGTTTTTATCTTGAAGCAGCTAATCCCCACTTTCCATTTCATTTACAAGCATCAGGGCAACATTAACTAGACAAACAAAAAGAGGCACTAAAATTTTTGCATATGTTTTTCAAGTTATTATCATATGAATGGAGCTCATCAGTTGGCTTATGTTATTCATATAGATATAGTTTCATGTCAACTCTATATCCTGAATATTTCATAACCATCATTTGGAAAGCACTACAGTTATTCAAATGCCAAATAAGATTCCTTTGGCTATCCCAAAGTTAAAGTTATACTTTATTTACACAGAGTTGCGAGCAAGCATAAACCGTGAGATACCCTATAAACATTTTCAAAATCTGTACAATTCATACCGGAAGTATGCTGCAAATGATTACACATCAGAATTGTATGCTATTAATTATCAGGTTTTATTCTCAATTATGGAATTACATAACAGATACTGCCTGCCTGAGATTACTAACTGATGAGAACACTTGATAGTTACAAACTCAAAATTTAAAGCTGCACAATCGATTAATCGATAATTACTTTCGATGGTTTCATTTCTAAGATACAAATTTAGATTTCGAATGTTCTTCTTTTTATTTTAGCCTTACAAATAGCATTATAATATCTGCAAATATATTTGTTTCCAATCCCAACAAAAGTGAATCTTTCAGTCAAGTGAAATCGTTACTTAGATAATCAAACGATTATTAATGTGAATGGACATTCACTCTATCTACAACACTCATACGTCAAGTATAAGTATTCATGAGTACTTATGAGTATTAAGGACAATTTCACTGCTTGACAGCGCTCTAGATTCCGAGTTCAGATGTGCAATTCGCAACTTGAACACAATTGACAATTAATAGACTACCATATATGTACATATGTTTATCTGTATAATCTGTGCAAATACTATATATATATATATATATATATTCATATATGTAAAGTGAAAGGAGCTGCGTTTCCGATTGGAGAGCGAGAGTAAATCATAGCGTGGGTAATAGCAAAATAGCAAAATAGCAAAATAGCAATAGCAATAGCAATGACAATAGCAATAATATTATTAACAACAACTGCTGCTGCTCATTTAGAAATTATGTCAATGCGTCTAAATTGGAAACTTTTGAAGTTTGCTTGACTTTTGAGAACTTGCAGCGAAACAGAGCAATCAATCAATGTCGCAGAAGTGCGTCCAACTTTTCAAGATTTCATATATACATTTTGCACAAGGTGTGGGCGAGTCACCCCTCTCCCTGCCGATTAGTTAGACAAGAGTGGAAATATAATAATAGTAATAATAGCAACAATGTAATCCACTTGCACCAGTTAACCAGTGGAAAATTGTGCAAATTGACATCGATTCGTTATCGATAACGAGTTCCGACTAATTGCTTTAAATATCTTTTGCTTGACTGACTGACTGATTGACTGACTGACTGCCTAAATGTGCATGTAGAAAGTCAAGTAAATGCGTTTATTTAATTGATTCATTCGTAATTGCCGTGCTGAGCACTTAAATCGTCAGACGTATTTTAAAGGATCTGTAATGCAAAGTGATAATTTTAATCATCCATATATTATTGCTGACACTACTAAAACAATCCACAATACTATTGGGCATGGTATATCAAAATAGAATAGAATTGTGAACAGCTACTGGTCGAAGGAATACATTAGCTTCAGATTGATCTAATCTGAAGTTTTGAAACACATCTTAAAAAGTTTATTTAAAAAGTTCCACGAATAATGCGACTCCGTATGAAAACCATTTTACTATCCACTAACAACTATCCGATATGCATTTCATTTATTATTAGCTGTAAGCAAGATTTAAGTGTTTCTTTGCATTATGTACGGTGTGGATGATTGATGATTTAGTAGTTAGTTATTCAAACTACGAAATGAATGTGAGACTTGAAACATATTCGGCATACTGGTTCTTGGTCCAAGCTCCGGGGGGATTATGCATTATGTGTTATCACAGCATAAATTGTTACAAAAACAAATGAAAAAAAAATTAGAAAAGCGAAAAAACAACACGGAGTTGTTGTTGTAATCCACATCCACACCTTGAAAGAAAGCGAGAGCGTTGGCGGCGTTGGCGACATTTCTGTCTGCGATCCGATTTGAAAATTAACATAAAAGATCGGACAACAACAACAACAACAACAGCAATAACAACAACGGCAATAACAACAACAGCAACAACAACAACAGAAAACAGCAGCAACAAGCAACGCATTGCATGAAGATTCATGCAACCGATAAAAAGCATTCGACGCTGCTGCTGCTGTTGCTGTTGCTGCTGTCCATAAGGAAGAGAGGCGTCGCAGTCGCCGCTAGCTGCGCAGCTGGCGTTAACAGCGACAGCAACATATTTTGAGCGATCGGCGACGACTACAACAATTTACATACATAACACGATTGCTACACACACACACACACACACACACACACATAGAGAGACACACACAAACACAGTGAGACTTTTGAGAGATTGCCAGGCGACGCTGACGTCGCTGCTGAGAGAAATATTGAGAAATGAAATGGCAATACTTTTCCTAACGTTGGTATAAAAGCGCCACTCCACCAACGGGACATGTCTCATTACGGTTTACTGTTAGATCTCGCTAAGATGTACGACGGGAGATCAAGAGCAATAATATTTCAAACAACAACAACAACAACAATGACAGCAACAGCAGCAAGCGTCTTGCTATTGTTGTTGTTGCAACAACAACAACCACTGGCAACAGCCATGTCGCTGGAACGCTTAGCGCTGGAGCGAAATGAGCTGCCACCGCCAGCAGATCCAACCTCCTCCTCCTCCTCGTCGTCGTCCTCTGATCTTGTTGTAGATGATATGAAAATGGCAGCATTGCCGGCTACGGGAGACAGAGATATGTATATGCTGGTGCCGGAATCGATAGCCAGCCAGCTGGATGATACGGAGCATGTGCATCGCAACACAATCGAAGCGGAAGACGAGGCCCAACCGGACGCAGAGAGTGCTGCGGACATGCTGATGCTGGAGAGCGATGATACGCCGGCCATGCAGTTGGTCGAGCTGCCCAGCTTTATAGCCGAATCTCAGACAGAGTCACATGCCGAGCTGGAGATGGTGGCGGAGCCAGAGCCAGAGACGGAGACGGATTCGCTACCAGAGCCCATAATTGCAGAAGTGGCATCGCCGGAGCTAATTGAGGAGCATGTTGTGGAGCAGCCGGTGAGCAAAAGTGAGGAGCAAATGGAAAATGTTGAAACTATGCCGGATGCGGCAATCGAGACAACACAAGTGGAAGGGGAACAGGCCCAGGCCCAGGCCCAGGCACAAACCGAGGAGCAGCAGCCACAAGCTGCTGATGAAATGACGCCCGTAGAAGCGGAGGAGGATGACCTGGTGGAATACAGCACGCCCGCTATTTTCGAGGACCTAGAAGAGGATAGCGAGTCCAAGCCAGAGACGGAAGACTCCAAGTCAGAGCTGGCTGAGAACGATAAAGTGGAAAGCATAGATTCAACATTGCTGACCTCCATGGGAGCAGGTATTGAGGAGAGCATCAGTGAAGCCATAAGTGAGCTGCTGCCGCAGGAACTGAACGAAGAACAAAACCGGGAGCAGGTGCAGGTGCTGGAGCAGGGACAGGAGCAAGTACAGGTGCAGGTGCCGGAGCCGGCACAGGAGCAGGATGCGCAGAAGATCATCTTCCAGTATTCTGACGAGATGGAGACAAAAGAAACAGAAGTGGCAACAGCAACTGAGCAACAGCTGGTCGAATCAATGCCAGCGGATCTCATACAGGACACAGCCCAAGAGGAAATCACGGCGACGGAAAGCCACAACGAAGGCGAAACCGATGCAGCAACCCCAGTCGAGACACCAGTCGAAACTCCTGTGGACACTCCTATAGAAACTCCAGTAGAAACTCCTATAGAAACTCCAGTGGAAACTCCTGTGGAAACTCTTGTAGAAACTCCTGTGGAAACTCTTGTAGAAACTCCTGTGGAACAACCTGTAGAAATTCCCGTCGAAGGGTCAGCTGAAACTCTAGCTGAAACTCCTGTTGAAACTCCTGTTGAAACTCCTATTGAAACTCCTGTAGAAACTCCAGTTGAAACTCTCATGGAAGCTCCAGTTGATGCTCCCGTTGCGGAAACAGTGGCAACTCTAGCTGATGCCCCAGTTGAAACACTCATTGAATCTGATCTGGAGGCTGTTCCTGTGGCTGAGAAGGAAACGCTAAACGAAGCTGAGCCAATGATGTCCGTGGAGGAACTGCTCAGTGTGCCCGCGCAGGAAGCTAGTCTGCCCCCAGTTGCCGTCGAAGCAGAGTCAGAAAAGGAAACACCGATCCTAGCTGATGAGATGCCAGATGCAGCTGAAGCACCAGTTGAAACACCAGCTGAAGTACCGGTTGAAACACCAGCTGAAACTCAAGTGCAAATCCTATCTGACGAGCAGCCCGAATCCGTGCAAGAGCAGTCCATGTTGACGACCATAATACCAATGGTTCTTCCACAGCACATGGCAGATCCCGAGTCGCTGCCGGAGCCGGAGCCGGAGCCGGAGCCGGAGCCGGAGCCGGAGCCCATTCAAGTGAATGACAGCGTATTGAACTATGTGAATGCCTCGCTTATGCAGCCGGAACAGGATGGGGGAGAGATGGCAGCGGTCACAGAGACCGCATTCAGTGCACAGCTAAGACGCTATGATGGCGCCCAATTGTGGCGCATTGTCGTCCAAACGGATAAGGATAGGAAACTGGCCGACGAACTGCAGTCCAAATACGGTATTTATAGCCTCATCAAATCGATAAAAAAGGTAATTTTTTGTTTAAACCCAATCTCTTGTCCAATCTCGCACCCATCAGATGGACAACTGTGGAAGGAGGTCAAGCAGGAGGTGGACTATCTGCTCAAGCCGCAAGTGTTGGCTGCTGCTGAGCGACACATTCGCGCTGCGAATTTATCGCGCATTGTGCTTATCGATAACCTGCAGCAGGCAATCGAAGTCGAGAATCCGTCCGCCGAGGAAATAATCAAACTGCAGAATCGCAACGGTGAGGATTAGGGAGTAGAATTAGGGGAAAAATTCTGCTTTTTTCTTCTTCTTGCTTTTCTTGCTTTTTTGTTTTTAACCCCCGCCTCAGGTGTCGCCATAAATGAGCTTTTAATGCAGCTAATGGTTAGGGCGTGTGAAAAGTCATAAAGCAACAAAAACAACAACAGCAATAAAAACAAGAGGAAAAAGGGGAACAAAAATGAAAAATATAGAAAAAAAAGGGGTTGCTAAAGTAAAAAGAGAGTTATCGAGACAGCAAATTGAGTGACGGTCGGAACAGTTGTGACAGCTTTGATATACACACAACTCGCGACTTGCACTTGAGGCACCCTGAGCTTGGGACGCACTGCAGCCAGAAAGCTCTGTCTCAGAGGGAAGGAGATTGGGTGTGAGAGATACCCGCTTGCAACTTGCAAGACACTTGTTTAATCAATAACAGGCATGACACGCAATTTCCTTGAGCCGGAACGGGAATTGAGCCATTGATGGTATTCTCAGTACTTGACACTTGATTTCCTTTCTTTATTTCTATTTTTGATTTGGATGGTGCGGGGGGGGATGGGAGAGGGTTGAATGAACTCGTTAGTTTGTGTTGCCATAGTTGGCTAGCATTTTACTTAAAGACTATGTCTATGCTCGGTGTATCCGCAGGACAACGGGTAACGTGGAAGGCCTATCATCGTCTCCAGGATATACACGATTTCATTGACTACATGGCCAAGACCTATCCGGACATTTGCTCCACAGAAACCATTGGACACTCCGTGGAGAAGCGTCCGCTCAAGATACTCAAGTGAGTAACCATAATAATCATCATAATCATTTCGATATTAGAGTCGGCTTACATCAAATCTAATCACAAATAAATCAAAAAAAAAAAATCATTTAAAGGATTTCGAATGGTAATGCACGTAATCCTGGCATCTGGATCGATGGTGGCATGCATGCACGCGAATGGATCAGTCCGGCAACCGTCACCTATGTGGCCAATCAGCTGATCGAGGGCTGGGAGCAGCTGCCGGAGCATATGAGGAACATCAACTGGTACATTCACCCAGTGGCCAATCCCGATGGATACGAGTATTCCCACACAACGGATCGGCTGTGGCGCAAGAATATGCGCTCCCACGGACGTCAGTGTCCTGGCGTCGATCTAAATCGTAACTTTGGCTATAAGTGGGGCGGCAAGGGCACCTCGGCGAGTCCCTGCGCTCAGACATATCGCGGCAGCAAGGCCTTCTCTGAGCCGGAAACCTTCTACATATCGAAATATATTAGTGGCTTCCCCAGGGAGACGTTCCAGGCATATCTGTCCTTCCACAGCTATGGCCAGTACATACTCTATCCATGGGGCTATGACTATCATCTAACCAAGGATCGTGCCGATCTCGATCGTGTGGCGCGTCAAGCGGGCTCGGTAAGTACACACATCCATGAATATATGTAGATGTAGATATAGATATGGATATAGGCATTCAAGCAATCCTCTTTCGCATAGATCATCACAAAGTCGTCGGGCGTTAAGTATACGGTTGGATCATCGGCGACAACACTCTACCCGGCCGCTGGCGGCTCGGATGATTGGGCCAAGGGAATTGCTGGCATTAAATATGCCTACACCATTGAGATGGGTGACACGGGTCGCTACGGCTTCGTCCTGCCCGCTCGCCACATAGAGCGCAATGGCAACGATGGCTACACCTTTGTCGATACCGTCGCCCGTGCCGTTGCCCAAGGCCGCTCCCTGGATGCCAGGAGCAGCAGCAGCCGCATCAGCAGCAGCAACAGCAGCAGCGGCAACAGTCGTCGCCGTAGTCGCTAGTTGCTCTGGCTAAGACTTAGTTCAATATGAATTTTTTTTGAGTCCGAATTAATTTTTTTTTTAATTTTATTTATATGAGAAACTATTTATTTATTTATTTATTTGTAACTAGACAAATTGAACATTCCAAAATAGACTGAGACATGTTTATTGCAAAATCCGCGAGAGCTTTTCTTTATGACTAATGCGGAATTTTAGTAAAACTGGTCATTAAGGGTAACGGCAAATACTGGTGGCAAAGAACAACACTATATTTACCAGAAGGATGTACTCCAATCGAAAGAACTCGACCAGCAGATCCCTGAACCCAGCGCTTAAATATTGCTGATTTCAGTTTGCTCAATAGAAGAAAGAGAGAGGCGCAGAGACACCAGGACCAGCATCCGACAAGGTAGATATAAGTAAGTAATAACCATGGGGAAGACAGGCTGAGGATACTCACCGTTCTACTGACAGGACATTGTAGACCAAGAAGTCAACTAACTAAACTAGGTATTTTCAGTAGCGAACTATGCAGGTTTTGTGAAAGCGAGAAGGAATCTCCGATGCACATCCTAGCAGAGTGTGTCGCCTTAACCAGGAAAAGATGCAGCATCCTAGGGATGCCCGTTATGAGCTTCAAAGACATAGAGGCCCTAAACCCAACAAAGATTCTTGCATTCGTGCAGGAGCTGGGCTTGATGGGGGGCCCAGAAAGGGGCACAATAGATCTAATAGTTACCCCAATTATAATAATAATTTAATTATAATTATAACAGGGTATGTTGTAGCGGAATATCTGAACAGCTGTATTGATGTAATCGCACACAGATGATCAAATGCGCAGTCGATGGCATTGAGTTATTGGCTGACAAGCCGCTCCTTCCCTCTTCTTTCTTCTCCTCCTCTGCCTCCGCCTGCTACTTCTCCTACTCCTCTTTCTTCTCCTCCTCTGCCTCCTCCTGCTACTCCTTATACTTCTTCTTCTTATTATGCGTCCCACCCTCCGCATTGATGTTGTCGACACCGCCGGCCTTCCGCTTGCAGAGCGGACGCTGCTCCCGCTCCGGACTCCAGTTGAGCTCGTGATGCACCACAGCTTGCACTGTGAGCCGTACGGGACTTGTTGGGGGACTGTCAGAGTCTGGCTCCAGATTTGATGGGCAATTCGATGTTGTTGCAGTTTCAGTTGCAGTTGCAGTTGTAGTTGGTGTTGCCGGCGGATGGTCGATCATCGACGAGTTATGCATTAGTTGGTAATCGATTTCGCTGTTCAGAAGAGTACACTGCATTTCGGAGCATTTCCTGTCATCGACGGATGCCTTGGACAGTTGCAGGACGTCCACCAATTCAAGCATCTCCTCCGTGGTCATGCCGTCCTCGTAGGCGCCTGCGTCGCGGAGCGTCTTCTTCACTTCCTTAAGTTTTGCAGCGCTCGTCTTCATATTTCTTGTCTTCTTTTTCTTTGGCATTTTTAATTCAATTATTATTCAGTTGCAATGTGCTTAATTAGACTGTAATGAATCCACATCAATAAGTCTTGTCATGGTTATCAGATTAATTGCACAAAGGCACCCCGAAGATTACATACCCTTTGCAGACCGGAGAATATAAAAATTCTACGTTTTACAAATATTGTATTTAATTTTACTGTTTGACGAGTGGCAGTGCACTGAATACAACCAGATTTGAGTAGTTAGCTTGTATTATAAAAGGATGAACTGTATGTCAATGCCTATAAGGAAGAGAAGCTAAGCGAGCTGATGAAAAAGTACAGCGCCAGCGATTCCGAATCCGAATCCCAGTTTAAATTCACCGAACTCGAAGTGGATCGCAACAAACTCAAAGACCAGGTGGCTGAGCTGCAGCACAGACTGAATAATGTAGAAAATAGGGGTGATCTCTCCTTGTCCAAGCTGTCATGTCCAAGCGTTTGGAGATGCTTCTAGAACTGGAGACAGCTACACGTGCACATCGTCGTCAAGGTGAGTCCACTTAATGTCTGACTCGGATCTGAACAAGTGCCGTTGGGAAAACGAGGAAAACAGAGTCTGTCAGAGAAAGGCGACATGGAAAGATGGGAGAAGAGAACTTCTGCAATCATCGAACACAAGGAGCAATCAGTTTGTATAGAATTGGGTGTCCACAATCGCTAGATGTTGAAAACATTTGAATACTCGCATCATCAACTGATTAAATTACAAAATATTGGCATTCTAGAGCTCAATGAAGACTGCTCTTCAAGACTTAAAGGAAGCAATCGACGATACGCCTTTCGACGCCCACATCGATTGGCTGGCTTACGGTCAACAATACCAGTGAACTTGAACAACAACTGCAGTAAAAGATGCAATATCTTGACGACCACAAAGTTCAAAGAACGGTGCTAATAATACGAGTATAATATCTCATGGGGATTACTTTGAAGGGGACAAAATAGATATTCATGAATAAATAAATAATATCTGAAAAAACACAAAATTCGCGATACTTTTTGAACACACCTCGTATAATATCTCATGGGGATTACTTTGAAGGGGACAAAATAGATATTCATGAATAAATAAATAATATCTGAAAAAACACAAAATTCGCGATACTTTTTGAACACGCCTCGTATGCTTTACTCAGTTAGCTTAATACTTAGAGGATTATTTACTTAGTCGAAGCTCCTCTTCGATACTCATAGCAATAGAGAGAAAATGGAGCAAAGTTATACGTCCGACACGCTATAGTTGATGGTGAGAATGTGAATGTGATCACAGCGTATTCAATCGATCGAGCATTCACTGAACAGATGATGAAGATTACTTGGAAACTGGACTCGAGACTCGATCATCAAAATGTTGTTGGTGATCTGCAAACATCTTGTGTAACAACAAATGAGTATTCCCTAAATTTAGCTATTAAATACTAATTATACGCAGCGAAAGGGTGGTGGACAGATGGAAAGATGAAGAGGGGGATGGTGAAGAAGACGAGGAAGAAGAAAGAAAACAAATGCTGAATCATTTAACTAAGTAGAAAAGATGAGCTTACAACGCGTATAACAATTATGTATGTATAACATTTCGAGCAAAGTAAAAGTTTTGACCATTTAAGCTATGCAAATTTTGTGGTGTCTGTTCGTGTGTGTGTGTGTGTGTGTGTGCGAGAAACAGTAGGTGAATTGAGAACAGAGCCAAATGGCAAAGTCAAAAAAGTAGCCGTTATTTGCGTGCCGCATGCCAAACAGAATCCAACGGTCACACGAGCAACATTCAACACTCAACATTCAACATTCAACACTCAACACTCGCAACGGTTTTTCAAGAAAAATAAAGTACTGTTTTTTGTTTTGTTTTTTTGCTTTTTTGTTAAATGCATTACGCATACGTTCTGTGGTACGTTGTTGCGTTGTGCGTGTGTCAGATGTGGCAGCCACAAGCCGCAGCAGCAGCAGCGAGTGACACAAAGCGTGTCGATTTCTTTGCACGCACCGGTGATAATTTGGTGCGTTTACCGTTCTTTGGTGCTGGGGTCGCTCAGCTGTTGCGCTACCTGCGACCCCTTGACCCGACGGCAGATAATGGCGGCCTGGCCAGACGCTCAGCTCTGCGGATGTCCCTCGACGAGAACTACGTCAGCTATCGGGGCGCTCAACTCTGGAAGCTCAACTTTAATGGCACACGCAAAACTGGCGATAATTCCCCGGATGCCCAATTCACACAGTTTGTCGAAGACTTTGGTGAGTTAATGCAAAACACAAAACACACAACACAAAAAAAAAGAAAAAAAAGAAAGAAAATTGCTGTCGAGGTCATCGATACCATCGATCAGATACTTAAAAAACCATCAATCGTTTTGACAGAGCCACAAATCGTGAAATGTTAACTAACTGGACAAATTCTTAGCTTGCCAAATTGCATATTTAATAGAGTTAATAATTTAATCAACCGCTTGCAAACGTTAAAATCAAATTGATTATAATTGAGACTCAATATCCTTAATAATATACTCGTATACAATCGATACAAAAGATATGCAAAGTGATGCAAAGTTCTGCCAACTGAGGATCAACTGAGTTGGGCTGTTGACCTCGTAACCCAGTTAGCTCATTTGAATAGAATGGAGCATGTCAAAAGTTTGAAACGCCCAGCCAGAAACTCACTCAGAAGCCCAGCCAGGTAGGCAGACAGACAGCTGAAGAGAAACAGGTGCGTTTCTGCGCATAAAAATGGCATTAATCAATGGGGTCAATTAATAAAAAAAATATTAAAAAAACAAAAACAAAAACCAAACAACAACAAAAAAGCAGACAAAGCAAAAGACAAAAACAAATGGCAAGAAAACTTTAGAGATTCTTTGACCTTCTGGCCATCAGCCATCAGCGGCGAGAGTGTCGAGAATTAGTTCTGTTTGTGTGGCACGATCAGCAGCATGATGTTGAGATTAAGTTTATTACAACTGCTGCTACTACTGACCACCACTGGTGGGATTAGGAGATTAGGCGGTATTCCGCGTGCTCCGCTTCTGATCTGGCGTAGTGTCTCGACACTACCGGAACTCTTGTCCCTCAACGGTAACGAATTGTATGAATCGACCTTGGAGAGTTTGCAGTGGTTGTCGCCAACGGATTTGAGACGCTACAATTTTTTATCGCCGGGCTCAACGTATCAGATCAATCGACGCTACCGGAATAATGCATCGGTACGGCGCTACTACGGCTATCAGCTGTGGAAGCTGCACGAGACGCGTCTCAGTCAGCCCCAGTTGAAAAGGTTTCTACGTCACTTTGGTAGCACCTCAAATTAACCAACAACACTCCATAACTCCACTTGGCTTACCTATCGAATTATCTCTCTTTGCATATTTCAGGCAGCGAACTGTGGAACATCAATCAGGATGGCATCGATGTCCTCATCGAGCATAAGAACGTGGAGGCAGCCAAACAGTATATGGCACAGACATCATTTACCTATAACATCATGATCGATGACATCGAGAGGGCCATCGATGAGACGTACACGGAGATCAATGAGGCGGACACGGATAATACGCTGGCCAATTACTCGCTGCCGTGGCTGAATCGGGAGGGTTCACTGATGACATGGCGACGCTATCACGACCAGGCCGATATGCAACAGTTTATGCAGAATATACTCGAAAATCATTCCGAACTGGCGGAGATCATCCAAATTGGCATCACACGCAACAAGCGTCCGCTGGAAGTGCTCAGGTGCGTTTTTCAAAATATATGAATCGATTTTTCATTTTTTTTCTTTTCAATTTTTACGTTTGATAATTGAAATTGGACAGAATCTCGAATGGCGATCCGAATAACTGGGCGATCTTTGTGGAGGCGGGCATGCAGGCACGAGACTGGTTGAGTCCCGCCGCTCTGACCTATGCCATCTCGAAGCTGACTTGGCTGTGGGAGGAGGGCCTGGCGGATAAGTCGATGCGTCAAATCGATTGGTATTTTCTGCCACTGGCCAATCCCGATGGTTATCAGTACTCCCGCTTAACCGATCGCTTGTGGACAAAGAATCGCAACTATGATAGTGCCACGCGCTGCTATGGCGTCAATTTGGATCGCAATTTTGATTATAGTTGGGGCGAGGCGGGCTCCTCGTCGAATGCCTGCGCGAATCTCTACCATGGCGAGAAGAGTTTCTCGGAAGCGGAAACTCGGGCAATGCGCAACTTTCTGCTCGGCATGCGTGACTATTTGGGTGCGTATGTCTCCTTCGGTGGCTATGGCCAGTCCATCACCTATCCCTGGGGCGATGACGACTATGTGACGACGAATCAGCGCCAGTTGCGCAAAACTGCCCGCCAGGCCGTTCTCAATTTTCGCCGGCTCAATCATGCCGAATACACCATGGGCACCAGCTTCAAGCAGAAGCTGGCGCGGGGAGGCAATGCAGCCGATTGGGTGCAGCATCGCATTCAGCCGCAGTTTGTGTACAATGTGTTCCTCAAGGATCAGGGACGATACGGCTATCTAATGCCGCCACACTACATACTCGAGTCCGGCGAGGAGGCCTTCGAGTTTCTACGCACAGTCGCCCAACAGTTGGCGAGAATCAAATATTAAATATTTCTATTATTATACATATATATTGTACTCATGCATGTGTCTATCATTTATTTATTACATTAGTTATTTATTTATTTCCATTTTTTTCTGTTTTTTTTTTTATACACTCAATAAAAATTCCCTGAAATGTGAAATCATATAAATTTATTTTTCGAAGAAATCTGATACGTTTGAGGCAGGAGTTATTGGCTGCGGGCATTTCTCGCAAATGAGTCAGTCATAAATGTTTTTGAAATTAACAATGGACTTTGTGCGATTCTTGATTTATTTTTTTCAGATTTGTTTGTTTTCTTTGGCAATTTAATAAATAAATAGTTATCCAATAATTATAGAAACCATGTTCGTACAAATCATATCCAAAGCTATTAAATGTAATTAACTAAAATTAGAAATTGCAGATTTGCATTTGAATTAATCATTTATATATAAAGTAGATGTCATTTTAATATAATATTATAGTTTGAACTGCTTGGCGGGGAGAAATGCGTTGCATGCTTTTAGGCGATGAAATTAAATTAAGTTCTTAAGCAAGTCAAAGTAAAGTAGATGTCCATATCCAAGTGTATATTAATATATTAATATATATATATATATATATATATATATATTTATAATACAAATATGAGCAAGTAGTATTCACGGATTTGTAATGATCCATCATGTAAAATAAGCGTTTCTTGGGCACAGAATGCCAGAATGCGCAGCAATAAATTCAAGTAGAAAGCAGTGAGCAGAAAAAAAAACACAAGCGGATTACAAGTGAGAGAATGAGAGTGGGAGAGGGAGAGGGAGAGGGCACAAGCCGAGCGAGATGGTAGATGAGAGAGGTGGTTCGACTTTAAAGCTACTAGTTCAACTTGGACAAACTTTCACTTTCAATCGCGTTTTGAAAACCAGTAAAATATATACAAGAAAGAAGAAGGAAAAACAACAACAACAAAGACAAATGGCCCGACGACGTCGGCGACGATGTTATTCATTTATTTATTTATTTAAGATGCATTTAGAAATTATGCGGGGCAGGCGAAAGGCCGGTCGATAGACCCCAAACAACAAAAAAAAAAGCAAAAACAACACAAAATTAATGAAAAATAAAAGCTCAAAGCGCGCAAAGAAAGTGATTTAAACGTTGATCGGCAAACAGGTGAAGAACGATAAAAAAAAAACTAAAACTAAAAATGCACGACTAACCGCATACCCTATAAAAAAGAGCAAAGTGAAAATAAGCAGCATTGTATGTGTTTTATGTTCTACTTGGCCAACTTGTTGGTTGGCCACAATTTCTAAAGACGATTGTTCGAAATTGAATGGATTCCGGTTGCTGCACTTCGAGAAGGGTAAAAGCGCAGTACACAAAAGCGAAAATATTTTTTTGAAACGATCGCAACAACAATATACACAAAATACGCAAAATACAAAAAGACAGAAAAAAAACAAAAAACAAAATGGAGCTGAAGCTGAAGAAAAATATAAAACAACTTGATTGGAGGGGAGTCGATGTCGATCAACATTAAAAGGCGAAAGAAAGTAAAAACATGGCAAGTGGGTCAAAAATTGCGCCTCGTCATATATACACACACACACACACAGACACAAAATTACATATTCAAATTACACACAAACATATACATTTATGGCCTGCAGCAATTGAGTCAAATTTACCACACAAGCTAAAAATACAAGCTTAATGTTATTTCACACACACACACACACACACACACACACAGACACACACACACACACACACACACACACAGAGACACACACACACATGTTATCAGAGGGAAATTTCTAGCTGTCACAGATTATGTTTAAGTTCATGCATATTAATTCAAAGAAATAAATACCCGATAACCTTAGATTGACGTTACATACATACATACATACATCGCAAACAGATAATTAAATATATATATATATATATATATATATATATATATATAACATAATAACCTATGAGAGCCCAAATCCAAGCCAGAGAATTCAGAGATAAGTGCGAACAAAAGCAAACTATTGCACCGTCTGTGCAAGTGCAAAGTGCACAATGACCCGTTTGACATGCACGTTGCGCACGACTCAGTAGGTTGTATGTGTGTGTGTGAGCAATAATTGGCTATTGATAATGCACACGAAATGCAACAGTAGCTTAACAGCAGCAGCAGCAGCAGCAGCAGTCGCAGTCGCAGTCGCATCAAATTACAGCACGACGCTGCTGAGAGTCAATGTCGCTGACTTTACAGTGCCTTACAAAGTAAAATGAATTATTTATAGATAATTAAAGTAATGCAGTTTACAAGCAAAGTGGAGGAGGGGTCTTCATGAACAACAGCATGCTTAACTGTCTCCATATATGTATCTTCATATTTCTCAATGTATCTACAAGATCGTCTAGGCAATATTATTGGTATCATAGTATGTAAAATTCAATGAGTTATTTATAGATAATTAAAGTAATGCAGTTTTAATTTTTTACATTTATATACTCACTGATTTATTAAATGAAAATAACAAATCTTTCTTTTCCAATTTGGGATCAGATTTGACTTTCATATTCGTGAAAAAATTATTGAATATTTTCAACCAAAAAAAACGTATTTTCACATTTTAAATTTTTGTGCCAAAAATAATTATTTTAAAACGAAAACTTATTTTTTTCACAATTTGAAATTTTGTGCCGAACAAAACAAGTTGTTGACCAGATGGGATCTAACTGAAACTGATGAGAGTAAACTGAAATATATTTATTTTTCCATTACTTGCAGATACCCTTAACCCAATGCCTTTCTTATCTTCAATCATACTCACCCGACACATTTATGATATATCTCAACTGTCGCAACTAATCGTCGGATGGGATTCATACTCAGTTATTGGGCATTAGAATGGTATTTCACTAAAACAAGTAAGATTGCTGTAGTTGAGTGAGCTCGAATACGCTGTACCCTGCACATGTTAAATATTCCACTTTTATTGCCAAATTGCAATTTATAAGTTTGTTGCTTACTCAAATGTAAGCATGCGTGGAAGTCCTCTCTTTTCTGAGTAAAATTAGAAGAAAAAAACTAAGCCAGTGCATATAGACTATTATTAACGTTATTATTCTATGCACAACAAACATAAACGCACACATATATATTATACGTGCAGGCAATCGTGGATAACGGGACTCTGCAGAATATCAAGCCATCATCAAGCCACGTATTTTCATTTTTGATAGAAATTAGTCAATATCAACATATATTTTCCATTATACCCTTCATTTTATAAAAACAGAAAAACAGTACTTTTACAGCAGCAGCAGCGACTCATTGAGCTCGCCAACATCACACGCATTCTCACTGCACACTGCACAAGTGGACAAGTGGACAAATGCACAGCGGACAATGGACACAGGCTGGCTTCACACGTAAATTTCGTTTGTGTGTGTGTTTTTTTTCACTTTGTTATGTTTCGCTCCATGCGTGTCTCTCTCGCTGTCAGCGCGACGCTTCGCTGCGACTGCGACGGTGACTGTTGCCGCTGCTGCTGCGACGGCGACTGCTGTTGTTGTCAATTCATTTAGTACGCGCCGATCGCTCCAAGATCGGTCGTCAGTCGCAGCGCAATTTTTCTCTTCCAAAATTGATTTTTTTTTCACTTTCTGTTGTAATTCTGTTTAACGCTCGTTTTTTTTTAAATATTAATATTTTTTTCTTCGGTCTTTTTTCTGTGTGTTTTTTTCTGTTTGAATTGGATTTTTTTTATGTTTTTCTTGTTTTATTTATATATATTTTTTTTTATCGGGAATCGGCCCTCGCCTGGCTTGGGTTTTATATAAAAATTGAAGCGACACAAAGACAGCATTTTAGTCGGGGCTCATTCGCTGGCCTGCCCAAGTGTCACACACACACACACACACACGCGCACACACAACAGAGCAGCGCTGAGCTGAGCAGAGCAGAGGTGTGCCAACAGCAACTGACCGGCAATTGCAGTAGCACCCAACAAGAAGAAGAACAACAACACTTGCAGTAGCAGCAGCAGCAGCAGCAGCGCAACATAAAACGTGAGCATAAAATAAATTATCCGTGTGAGCGAGAGAGAGAGAGAGAGAGAGAGGGATAGAGGTGAAGTGAGAATGTTAGAGAGTGGGAAGATTGTGGGAGAGTGTGGGAGAGCGAGCAGACGAATGCGGATGCGTTTTGTTAATGAGCGAGGTCATTTGCATGCAACTGTTAACATTCGCCACTGTTAATAATTAACATTCAACATTTGCAAGCAGCAACAAGTTTTTCGCTTAGTGCACTCGGGCTCAGGGACGGAGTTAGGGAGTGAGGTGAGAGTTATCGATAACATCGGGGACACGTGATCGAAAACGAAGGTCGGCCTAATTACGACGCCCCACAATTAAGCCCAGCTCGAACACTAACAGCTTAACGGCTTTTGTTTGTTTTGTAGCACAGTGAACCAGTTCTATCAGCCGCTTTCTGCACTCAAAAATTATGTAAAAAAAAGTTTAAAAATCAACTAAATGTAAACGGGTCGTCGGGAAAAAATTAACACAATTGCGTGCTAACCAAAAGCGACAACAACATCAGCATCAACAACAACATCGCCAGCAGTAATTTCGAAATGGCCTTTTGTGGTCGGTTTTCTACAACACACTCTTGTTTTGTGTTTTTTTTTTTTGGTTTTTTCTTTTTTTTTTTGGTTTCAAATCAAGTTGCACAATCAAATGAAACTTAAAACTCTGCATATCGGTATCAGATTCAAATAGAGTACAACTCGTAATTTGAAAAGAATCCGATAATCATCCGATATTCGTTTGCCTCGATATTAAAGCGAAGCGCTCCTTGCGCATACAAATGATGCACAAATCGATTCACTTCGCATATATTTCAGTTCGTTTCATTGAACCCACACCTCCCACCCCCCCACCGTACTACTCCGCTCACTTCCAAATCGATCGACAACACTTGAAAAAAAAAAAAACAGAAACGAATTGAAAACAAAATTGAAAAACTGCAATCGTAAGCTTTGGAAAACCAAGCAACTTGTACAATTCCCGCATATCATTGAACTTGACCGCCAAAATACCCACACACACACACATACACACACCAACACACAAATTTGTATGGATAGCGTGCATTGAGCGTAACAAATTTTGCAACATTATATATTAACTCAGTAAACTAGACAATTAAAACTTTAACTATTCAGTTGTTGTTACATAAAATTTTAGCTAGTACAACTCCCGAGTTTTCTCACAAATTTATTATCTGCACCATCATTTCGTATTTTTGGAAAACTATTCCATTTCACTTTTTCAGTTTTTAAATGAATATTAAAAAATTGAGAAAATATTCACAAACATCACAAAAATTCAATTCCAACTTTTAAGAAAAATCGCACAACAATTGAATTTAATTCAAATTTGTTAATAACTTTAATGATTTACAACACTTCTGAGTGATCGAGATGTGACAAGTTGAGCACACTATAATTTAGTGCCTATATAATAATGTTAATGGGCCATAATTTTGACAAAAAATAACCTCGCCGTTCCAAACGTAAACGTAAGTTTATTGATATTAGCAAATTAAATTCTCCATTCAATTATCAGAAAGCGAAACTAAAACAACTTTATTCGTGTCGTGTAAAAGTGCATGCGTAATGCTTTCGATCTCATAAGGTATACGCACACATATATATATTGCTGATCAGCCTAGTCGATATACACATAGAAATTGAGTTCATGTAACTTGGAATATAAATTTTAAATTTTCAATCTAAAATTTCTAATTTTAAAGCGAATGATCGCTTTTTGTGAGAAGAAGAAATTGGTTTTGATTTATTTATTTGTTATTGCTCATATCCCTTAATTGTTTTTTTTTCTCAGTTCGATTAACACACTAATCAGAGTAGCTATGGGTTGATTTGTTTTTTTTAACTTTTTTTTTATGGATTCTATAACCTTAAAAGCAAACTGAGCGCAACAAGGCGGGAGGGGAGAGGGCTCTACGTAATTATGTAATTACTGAAAGTAGTTACTGAATCGCAGCAATCGTCGGTAATTTGTTAACAGCAACTGATAAGCTATCAATTCACAGACACTGCGATAACCGATTACCGATAGCTGATAACTCAAAATAGAAGATGACAATGAATCGAAGAGTGGAACAATTGATGCTGCTAGCGATGCTGCTTGCCACGGCGAGTGCGGCAAATGAATCCCTGTCAGTGGGAAACATAGTTGCCGATTTGCCAGAGCGTTACGATGAGACACAATTGTGGCGCATCCACAACATATCGGACACAATGCGTCAATATATGCCCGTTGGTCAGCTAATGGAGCAGAAATTCGGTGGCAATATCTGGAAGGAGAATTCCAAATTCCTGGACATCTCCATTGGCAAGGAGCATTTGAAGGCGGCCCGCAACTTTCTCGATGCCCATCATCTTGAACCGCAAATCCTCGCCGACAACGTTCAGTCCCTGATCGATGAGGAGCTGCTCGATGGTGTCCAAGCCACCTCATCGCTGCCAGGTACACGCGCAAGTGAGTCTAATTTGAATTGACAGCAGACAGACACATTTGAAATGTGTATTTTTCGCTTAACAGAGAAGGCGTCGCGATCGGGCAGCGGCATGAACTGGAAGGATTATCACGACCTGGACACAATCTATGCGTTTATGCGGGAAGTACGCGCAAAATATCCGAATATAGTGCGACTATATACGATCGGACAGACGGCCGAGGGACGGAGTCTCAAGGTTTTGCGGTAAGCGACAAAAGAAATACAGCTGCGGTCAAAATAACAGTTGCGCAAACATATGTTTTGGAAAATTATGAAAAAAAAAAAATACTTAAAGTTCAAAGATTATGAAAATGTTATATCAATACAAGCAATCATTACTGAAGATACGTAAACATTAAAAGGTGGAATAGCCATAAAAAGACTAACTAGAAAATTAGTCAATGACAAACGAGCCGGTCAACATAATAGCAGTGGAATAGTAGTGACGCTTTCTTAGATTTTTAAAAAATAGCTGAGTAAAGAATACTTCGAAGAAGATAGTTGGCTATATTATACGACGTATAATTTAGCCAAAACAGCCCAAAACTGAAAATAAACAGAAGCAATTGGTAAAATCCAAAAACGTGTTGTGAGCAGATACATCGAAAGTAGTTATGAAAATATGAATTATTTACAGCGCTAATATTATTTTGTCCGCAACTGTATCTGTAAATATACACAAAAGTGCCCAAATAGTTTGACAAGCACAACAGACACCATTTCTGTTAACTGGCAATGACAGTTGAATGTGGAATGTTCAAGTCAAGGCGGTTAACATTGAAATGTTAATAACAGTTGAGCAAGTGTTACATTTGTCTAACAGCGCCAAAAGCATGCTGCAATTATTTTGTCTGCACTGTTGATTTTTTACAGCATCTCGGAAAATCCGCGTGAATACAAAAAGGTTTGGATCGATGGCGGGATTCATGCACGCGAATGGATCAGCCCGGCAACGGTGACCTTTATACTGTTCCAACTGATGCACAACTGGGAGAATCAGCCGCCGCATATACGCGGCCTAACTTGGTATATAATGCCGATGATGAATCCCGATGGTTACGAATACAGTCGAACCGTGAATCGTTTGTGGCGCAAGAATCGATCGGGTCCGCGTCGCGCCGATTGCTATGGCGTCGATCTGAATCGGAATTTCGACATTGGCTGGAATGGCTTCGGCTCCTCGAAGGATCCGTGCAGCGATGTCTTTCGCGGCACCTCAGCCGCCTCCGAGCTGGAGACGCAGGCGGTTGCCAATTTCCTTGCGAAGCGCAAATACAATCTGGAGGCATATCTAACCTATCATAGCTATGGCCAGCTGGTTGTCTATCCGTGGGCCTACAAGGCCGTCAAGGTGCGCGATGCGGCTGTGCTGCAGCGTGTGGCAAGCACAGCGGTCGATCGGATTGCCCAGAAGACGGGCAGCACGTACCGGGCGTCTGTGACGCACGAGGTGCTCGGAATTGCCGGTGGCGGCTCCGACGATTGGAGTCGCGATGCCCTTGGTGTTCAATATGTTTACACCGTGGAGTTGCGTGATCGCGGCACCTACGGCTTCGTCCTGCCACCCAAATTCATCAAGGATACAGCGCTGGAGGGCTGGACTGTCGCCGAAACGGTTGCTCAATCCATTGGTTACAAAAAAAATCACACAGGTGAAATTGTGTTTTTCAAATAACTTGTAATTGATTTCAACGGAAAATAAGAAATTATTCCCCATATTCAAGTATGTAGTTCTAACGAACAGGAACTTTACTGGGTATTCAACTAGCTAGCTTTGCACTCACCAAAAAATACCCAATTTCACTCTTGATGACTCAGCCAATAATACGATTATTGCTTGTTGATGATGTGTTTTTTTTTTAATTAGAGATTTATAGGGAAGTTCAGGGACCGTCCAATTGAAGTGGCTATGAAATTCTTAATTTTTTCCTTTATCTCAGAGCTTCTAACCTCTATCCCCAGCCCGGTAGCCCAATTATTATACGAGTATTATAATGTTATTGGATAGTTCAGTTAAGCCTTTATTATAATGAATACATAATCAAATCATAGCTTTTGCGAATAAAATCTTTAGAGAAATATGGACTCTTATCTATCTTAAGCCAGAGACTTTTGATTTGCAATAAGAAACAAATTAATTAATTAATTAATATTGTTTGTTGGCTTGATATTTTTATTGTTCATAGATGGAAAATTCACAAGTTATTGTCTGCACACATATCTGAATGTCCAGGGGTGTACATACAGTTGCGGTTAAAACAATAGTAGTGCTGCCTCAAATACTCAATATTTGCATAGCTCCGATTCCTCGGTTCCTTCGATTCCTTTGACCATTTTACTCCTCAATATATCTGCTAATAAATACTGAATACCTAGTTTTTAGAAAAATATTTAATTCCCAGGAAAAGATATGAAATCTTCACTACTAGGATTTTGGCCGGATCATTAGTGATTTATTTAGTTTTTGTTAGTGCTTTTATGGCTATTCCATCTTTTAATGTTTACTTAATTTCAGTATTGATTGCTTTTATTCAGATAAAATTGTCGTAATTTTTAACAATATTTTAAGTTTTTTTTTTAATTTTTCAAAATTACCATTATTTTGACCGGAGCTGTACGTGCATACACACACACACACGCAGAGTGTTTATAGATGATAATATTTTGAGTGGGGGCTTCTCACTCACCGTATCCTCATCGTCATCTGTGTTGTCCAATTGTTCCAGCTGCAGCTGTGCCAAGGTCGCGTTATCGTTATCGTTACCGTTACCGTTATGTATGCTTGTGTGATTCGTGTGCAGATCCTTGGGCGTTGACTCCTCGGAAATGACAGATTCCGATGGCAGACTATCAACGAAGGCAACAAAGTTGCTCAGCTGCTCGGCAACTGGATGAGGAGGCGGATGGGGTTGAGGATGTGGATGTGTCTGTGGATGTGTCTGTGTGACTGTTGCTGCTCCTGCTGCCAGTTTCAGGTGGTTATTCAGCGTAATCTGGCCGGGATTCGTTTTAGCGCCGACCTGGACATGCTCAATGGAGCGAGTGAAGCGCGTATTCAAACGAATGCTGTTCTGAGGCGACGACAACGACAACGATTGCGGCGACGATGGCGCCGATGGCGTCTGTGTGGCACTGGCCCTAATCGGTTCCGTATCGCCATCGCCCAGACGCATCTGTTGCCGGATCAGGCGTTCCGCTTCCAGCAGCAGCTCATCAACGGATCGGAGATCGGTGTGATCGGAGAGGCGACTCACCTCCTGGAAAATGGTGTCGGGATCGGTGTGTTCCATGTTGCAGTCCTGCTCCTTGGCCAAGAATTCGATAATTGAACTGCTGTTTGTATAATCCAAGACGCTGCTCACATCCCCCTCCCCCTCCGCATCCCTGTCCCCCACCACATTCGTCTCAGCATCCACATTTATCTTGGCGCATTTCGCACTCTGCCCGCCGCCCACTTGGCGCTGGCGTGGGCGTGGCGCCTTCGACATGCTCCCCTCTCTCTCACTCACTCTCTCTTCGTCTCTCTGTCTCTCTCTCTCTCTCTCTTCTTCTTCCTCTTATTTGTTTGTTTGCTTCTTTTGCAATTTATAGTTTTGAACACTTAAATTTTGGCAACTCGTCGACTTTTTTGTTGTGACCACGACGACGACCACCACAACGATAACGACACGACGACGCATGCAATTAGCTATTTAGCGATTATTTAAAAAAAAAAAAACAAAAATAACAAAATGCTTTTCGCTAGGTTTTTTTTTTATTGTCGCACCATTTTTCCGTCCTGTTTGTGAAGTGCTATAAATTACGACTACTGCGCGTTTCTGTCATTCACGTGTGCACATAACTGCTCGTTGTGCGCTCCTCCACTAACAGCACTGCTCCACCGTTAACAGAGCTGCATATTAATAGTTTGGCGCCATTCAACTTATTTAAATATTAAAATGTTTTTAATGTTCAAATAAAGTTAAGACAACTTTATTACGAAATAAAATTTAGTTAATAGAACCCTTTGGAAACCCAGAAAACGTACGTTATGATTTCATTTGAATTTTTATTTTATTTTATTTTTGTTGTTTTGTTTTCTGCAAGAACAATATTTAGATGTATAGTGTGTAATAGTATCCTTACTTAGTAATATTTTTCACATTATCGACAATTTTAAAAAACACAAAAAAAATAAATACATACATATATATGTTGTTCCCAAAATTGTGTTTTTTTTTTATATATCTCAGTTGTAAGCCTAAATATGACATTTTTTTACTTCATTTAAACATACACATAGATATACAGATACATATATATATATATATATATATATATATATATATATATATATATATATAGATACATGGATAGAGTTCTTTTCACTTAAACGCTATACGCAATAAAATAACTATATATTTTTCTCTTTTGTTTTGTCTGCAATACATTTAATCTTTTACTTTATACATGTATATGTGTGTGTCTGTCTGTGTGTGTGTGTGCTTATATAGAACATACAATTAGGAAAAAAAAATTAATAATTAATTATACATATGTAGAATAGAAACATTTAAATAAAACCTAGGTAGCGCTGGATAAAATCGTCGGATAAACAATATGTACAATCGATTATTAGTTGTGTGTGTGTTGCGTGTGTGTGCGTGTTGTGTGTGTTTGTGTGTGTGTGAGAAGGTATACATATATATAAGAATAATAATAGCTGCTAATATTGCTTATGACTATATAACGTACACATTTATCAGTAGAAATTTGGATCTTTGAGTGTTTTTCTTATTATTTTCTTTTACTTTTTCTTGTCTCTGTGTGTGTTTGTGAGTGTGAGTGTGTGAGTGTGTGTGTGTGTGTGATTGTAGTTAAAACGCTGACCATGCTCATGAAAATTTGCTATCACTTTTGTTTTTGTGTGTGTGTTTTTTTTAAATACAAGACAATATATAATATTGCTAAGCTAAGCTACAAAAAAACTAAAACAAACACAAAAGCCGAGCAAAGGAGCACATTTTGTGTGTGTGTTGAGTGTGTGTTTAGTGAGTGTTGTGTGTGTGATTGGCTCTCTATGCATAATTACGAAACACATTCACATTCAGAATAGGAAATAAATAATTAAACACAACGACGACAGCAAGTTCGTCGTCCATTTCCAATTACAACAAACATTAAGAATTATTAATTTGGTGGCAGGCTTTCAGGGATTGGCGGCGACATATATTCTACTATATAGTTAATTAGCTCATCATCTGACATTAATTATCTATGACTGCTGTAGGTCTTGAAGACACGGGGCATGCTACCGCTGCTGCCACTGCTGATGCTGTTGTTTGTGATTGTTGCACTGCTGCTGCTGCTTGTGGTGCTGCTGCAACCGGCATCCTGTGTCTGCATCGACACATCACTTGCCTCATTCTGATAATGATGATGATGATGATGATGATGATGCTGCTGTTGCAACTGCTGCTGCTGGTTTTGTTGTTGCTGCTGATGATGATGATGATGCGCTGTCGTTTCCAGATTGAGTGGCATCGCCATCGCATGATCCTCATCGGCATGCTCGTAGATATAGTCGCGCTTCTTGAAGTTGTCAATTATCTTCTTGGTCGATTTCATGTGTGCCACAAATGCAGCCTCCAACTGTAAAACACATCATTTCAATTGAAAACAGATTACTTGATGTACATTGTTATGCAACTGATTGATTACTCACACTCGAAGTCAGATTCATGAATGTGTGATATTTCTCCAGCACACCGACGATCTCCTTAAAACTATTGCCTCGAAGCTGGCGACGCACAATCTTCTCATACTGCTCATTATCGGTGATCAGGTTGCCAATCAATATTGCCGCATAGCTGCCCTTCAGCGTGTGCTCCATGTGATGGCTGGCGCGTTGCACAACTGCCAAATCAAAGGTGCGATTAGTAATTTATTTATTATATTACATATACTCGTATACTTATGACTACATATGAAATGCCAAAGCCATACACAATTTTGAATCGGAATTATCTTATATTTACAATAGCGATAACTTTGTTGATATTAGCTTTTCTTTGAAATATTTACACCTTTTTGTCGCTGTCGTTTCAATTACCAGTACCCTGTAATTTGTGATTATTTGCAAACAAACAACTGTTGTTTACGCATTATAATCATCAACTGCTATAATATGAGCTATATATATATATATATATCGAATTTCAACTTACGATTGTTGACCGTCTCCTCGACCTCTTCCTGCTTCTTTTTACCCTTCTCATTGTTCTCGAGGAACGCATCCGTATTCTTCTCCACAAGTCTGCAAGTAAGTCGGCATTATACCAATTATAATATATATATATATACGGCTTTATATGTTATGTGAGTCTAACTAACCTGGCCAGCTCCTCACACTTGTAAAAGTATTCGAGCAGTGCCTGCATGGCGCTAACTGCCTGATCCCCGGGCGGGGGATTGTCGGCAACGTATTCGGCGGGCGCATGTGCCTGCATCAATGTGGCACGATTCGGTGGCGTGTGCATGCACAGATTGATCAGCAGCGTCAGCACCTGAAAAAGAACACACAGAGACAACCAAAAAGAAAACATTTAGTTTAAAAACATGTCAAACTAAATCTTTCGCATAAAATCTGAACACAAACATCAATTATTTAAATGATTTAGATTTGAAACTTAAATCATAATAAATAAATAATAATAATGTCAAGGAATTCGCGATATAAACCAAAGCCGTAAATGTTAACTAAATGAATTAAATTCATAACAAATTACAGCACTTTTCTACATATTATATAGCTTAAGATCATGGTCTCATATATAAACTATGATCAGAGCAAGTCTGTTAGGTATTTAAAATGAAATATCGATTAACGATAGACAATCGACAATGGACAGTTGCTCACCAGAATGCTCAGCTCGAAGACACATCGGTCCGGAATGTAGTTGGACGCGAGCAGCAACAGATGGAAACTGCTCTCGATGACATCGCTGCGCTTGCCAAGCAGCTCGGCGCCCAGCGACGGCTGTGCCTCGTTGAACGTGTGCGTCAAATTGATGAGCACCTTCATCACTGGTATGAGCAGTTCACGCATTGCAACGCCCGGATGCTCCTTGCTGCTGTTCTGTTCGCTGGTGCTGCACGGATGCAGCAGCAGCTGGCGATCGCAGAGCCGATAGAGGAAGCACAGTGTGTCGACGGCCCGTCCCTTGGCATAGGTGAGCATATACCGTTGATTCGCCTCGTTGTGCTGGGTGACATTCTCGAGGACGCGCAAGCAACGTGCCACCGTCTGCATGTTGTCGAGCAGCGTCGGTTGCCACACAACTAGCGACATGTCTGTGGCAGCTGTGGCAATCACCGGCTGACAGAAATCCGATATCGTTTTGATGATATGCTCCAGTCCGCCCAGTTTGCGCAGATCCTCCTTGAACCATTCGCCCGCCCGCTTCGAGGTGAGCGAGAGCAGCGTCTCCATGGCAAGGGTGCCCACCGTTATCGATTCCACATTGAGATGGGTGCCCTTTCCCTGGGCCTTGATCTCCTCGCACAGTTCGCGCACCTTCTGCTTGTTCCGCTCATAGTTGGCACGATCTGTGGGCGATGCGGCAACGCCCACGCCCACACCCTCCGCCTCCAGCAGATTGATCATCAGTTCGAGCGAGTCCCGATCCAGATCCATGTTAAGACCCTCCTGTGACAAAATGTACATAATCGCCGAGGTGCACAGACCCAGACTCAAATCCCGATTGGCATCGCAGAGCGCCTGCAAAAATACAAAATATTTCCACAATTAATAATCGATGCAATTGATGAATCTCCTTTGCCAGGAGTTGCCTCCTCCTCTGGCTGCTTATATAGGTGTGTTCAAAAAGTATCGCGAATTTTGAATTTTCGCGGGTTACGTATAATCGAATTTCGATTTTTTTGTAGCGTTATGTTGGTACTCATGTCTCTCACTTACGAGGTGTGTTCAAAAAGTATCGCGAATTTTGAATTTTCGCGGGTTACGTATAATCGAATTTCGATTTTTTTGTAGCGTTATGTTGGTACTCATGTCTCTCACTTATGCCGACAAGCTCGGCCATTTTGAATGTTTACTTAATTGTTGACAGCTGCTTTGCTTGCACGTGTTTTGGATAGACATATCGATTGGCTCATGCCATTCGATTTTTATCAATGATTTGGGCATGAGACGGGTCGCCGCGAAATTCGTACCAAAATTGCTCAATTGCGACCAAAAACAGCATCGCATGAACATTGCTAATGAGATGTTGGACTCTGTCCGCGACGACCCAAATTTGCTCCAGAGGGTCATAACTGGTGACGAATCGTGGGTTTATGGTTACGACGTGGAAACCAAAGCTCAATCATCTCAATGGAAGCTGCCGCACGAACCAAGACCGAAAAAAGCGCGCCAAGTTCGGTCGAATGTGAAAGTTTTGCTGACAGTTTTCTTCGATTGCAGGGGCGTGGTGCATCATGAGTTCTTGCCACAGGGTAGAACGGTCAATAAGGAATCGTTGCATCGTTGCTTGTGCGCGACTTTTTGGCCAAAAACAACACACTAATGATGCCGCAGCCACCGTATTCCCCAGATCTGGCCCCCTGTGACTTTTTCTTGTTCCCTAAACTGAAGAGGCCCATGAAAGGACGACGTTACGCTACGCTTGACGAGATAAAGACGGGATCGAAGGAGGAGCTGAACAAGATAAAAAAAAATGATTTTTTGAAGTGCTTCGAAGATTGGAAAAACCGTTGGCACAAGTGTATAATATCTCATGGGGATTACTTTGAAGGGGACAAAATAGATATTCATGAATAAATAAATAATATCTGAAAAAACACAAAATTCGCGATACTTTTTGAACACACCTCGTATGCCACTCACCTTGAAGAACTTGGTGACGACACCATGGGCACGCACATGCATTCGAAACGCTGGCGTCATGCACTTAGTGGCCAGCTGGAGGGCGGAGAGGCAACGTGTCGGCGGCGGATTGTGCGGCTGCAGTGCATCGAGTATATACTCGACATCGTCGTACATCTCCTGGTATTCGCCAATCTCCTGAATCTGATGTGCCGTCTTCACGTTCCGCACCACCGTATAGTATTCCTTGGTCTTGCGTTCCACACGCAAACCGGCCATTGCCGATGATGATGATGTCGTCGTCGTCGCCGTCGTCATCGCACCCATGTTACCCAGGCTCATGCCCTCATCCGCACTCGGCTCCAGGTCCAGATCGAAGGCATCGCTGCCCGAGGCAGCCGTCGTTGATTGCTGCGATTTGGTGGGGCGACCAGCACTCAGTTTGCCCAACGCTGGACTTTCGCCACGCAGCGCTGAGCTGCTGCTGGTATTGTTATTGGAATTGGAGTCACCAAAGTCCCCATAGATGGCATCGATGGCGGCCGCTTTGCTCGCCGCCAGATTATCGCCCGCAGCGACACCACCGCATCCGCTGCTGCCGCCACCGCCGCCGCCACCGCCAGCTGTTATTGTGGCGGAGGCGTTGCTGCTGGCATCGCTGCCATTGCCACCACCGTTCGCCTCGAGGGCAGCGTCCCAGCTGTGCTTGTACAGATGCCGTTTGGAGACCGTCGCCTGCTCCGCCTGATCGGAGTGCACCAGGGCGCGACTCTTGAAGATTGAGCCCTTCTTCTTCGATATGACCAGCTTGACGGCGCCACGTTGCGTCTCCTCGAGAGTTGGTGGCTGTGTGGTGGTGCTGTTGCTTCCAGTACTGATGGCTGCCTCTAGGCTGTCAGCACCACTTGTCGCTGCTCCTCCAGCTCCACTCGCTGCTCTAGCTGCTCCAGCCGCTGCTACACCAGCACCGCCCGCTGCTGTTGCTGCTGCTCCCCCGGTTGCAGCAGCCGCTGTTTCTCCACCCGCTGCACCTGTTGCTCCAGCTGCCGCTGCCGCTGCTGCTGCTGCTGCTCCACCTGGCACTTGGTTGTCCAGCGTAATTGTTCGCTTGAATTTATCCTTGAACTTGTAGTCACGCAACGGCGGCGACGATGAGGAGCCATCGTGTTGCATCATGGACGAGCTATTCGATGTATTCGACAACTCATCCATGCCCGGTTCCGGTTCCATTTCGTGCTCAGGTTCCGTCTGCGTCTGCGGTTCCTGCTCCGTGCCGTGCAGCGTCGTTTCGTGCAACGGCTCGTATTCCGGTCCCATGTCCAGATCAAGTTCCAAATCCAACGCCAAATCGAGGTCTGTGTGCATTTGCTTGGCGGGCGTTGGTTGTGCCTCATCCTGTTTCCTCAGCTGCTCGGCGAGATGTTGCTGCTTCAGCTTCAGCTGTGCCGCATCCGTATCGAGTGGCATCTGTTCCGCGGTTGCTGTCATTGTTACCGAGGCAGGCTGCTGTTGTTGTTGCACTTGGAATACTTGCAACACTTGCGTCACCTGCTGATTTTTGCGTTTCCGTCCATAGCTACGCGTTGCGGCGCCACCGGCCCCATTGTCTGTTGTGGCACGACTCGCCTCCGCTTTGGCCGACAGACTTGCGGCAATTTTATTGATATTGTTATGCACATTGTTGTTGTTGTTGCTGTTGCTGCTGTTGTTGTTGTTGCTGCTGGGCAAATTGTTGTTGTTGCTGGCAGCAGTGCGACCACGACCACGTCGTGTAGCAACTATAGGAGCACTAGCAGCAGGAGCAGGAGCGGCAGCAGATGGAACAACAGCAGGTGGAGGCGCCTCTGCAGCTGTTGCATCCACTGCATCCATTGAAGCACTTGCTGCTGCTGTTGCTGTTGCAGTTGCAATCTCTGTTCGCTTATTGCTGCTGCTGCTGTTGTTGTTGTTGGTGGTGGTGGTTGTTGTTGTTGTGGTTGTAGTGGTTGTGGCACGCGCGCGTGTTGCACGCTTTGTGCTCTGCTGCGTTGCCTCCTCCAGCTGCAGCTTGTTGCGCATCCGTGTGCGCGTCTCCGTTGCCGCCGGCGTCACAATCTCCGCATTGTTGTTCGCCTTGCGAGCGCGTCCACGTGTGGTCCGCTTATTGCTGCCAACCGTTCCACCGAGCTGCTGCTGCTGGGTCTCCTGCTCCCCATTGAGGCGTGGCATGAGCACCTCACCACGCAGCACAGCCAATATGTCGGCCTGCTGCAGTGGCCGAGCCGCCTCCGTTTCGCCAGCAACAGTTGCTGCTGCTGCCGCCGAACCCCCACAGTCCATGTTCATCATGGACTCCAGTCGCGACTCAATGTCTGAGGGTGGCGCCACCAGCGATGAATGTTGACTTGTCTCCAGATCGCTGGTGATGACACTCGATCCACGGCTGCGTATCACACAGCTATCCTCCTGCACCGACTGGGCGAGCAGCTGTGGCGTACTATTCCCCTTGGATGAGTTGCTGCCCAGCACCGAGGATTGCGAATCGAAATCGTGTTCGGGCGGCGAAATAAGTGCGGAGCGTGTTGTGGGCTGGGATTGCTGCTGTTGTTGTTGGTCGTTGAGCGCCAGGTGTGGCGATGGTGTTTTAAACTCCGAGTTGGCCAGCTCAGCAGCTGCTGCCGCGCCCACGCCAGCTGCTGATGATGCTGCTGCTGCTGCTGCCGCTGCTGCTGCCGCTGCTGCTGCGGCTGCGTGTTTGAGATGCTTGTGCTTTTTGCTTTTGGATTTCTTTTCGCTCCGCGAATCCTCGCCAGCTGCTTTGGCTGCTGCTGCAGCGGCTGCTTTGGCAATCGCGTTGCGAATCACGTCCGTTTTGATGATCAGTTTTAGGCGCTCCTTGGGCGGCTTGTCTGGTGAGATTTTCACTGTGCAATAATTGATTTCGGGCGGTTCCTCCTCATCCTCCTCCTCTTCTTCTTCTTCCTCCTCCTCTTCGTCCTCTTCGTCAGCGTCTGCTTGCCTTGCTTCTGCTTCTGCTGCAGTTGGCGGCCTTAGCGGTTTTACAGTTATTTTTGGCGTTGTTGTTGTTGTTGCTGCTGCTACTGCTGTTGTTGTTGTTGTGGTCGCTGCTGTAGTTGTTGCTGTCGTTGGTGCGTTTATTGTTGCTGCTGCTGCAGCTTCGAAAGGAACTCGTTCATTATTCTCATCGTTGGGCGTTTGGAAATGTGTCGGCGAATTATTTGGCGGCTCTTCGCTATCTGTGCTGACTAAGCGCGATGTGCCCTGAAAATTGAAATGAAAATTGATGCCGTTGTTTAATAACTGTAGATCAACATTTGTTTAGTTTACAGTTTACAATTTCTACTGGGCTTATATTTTCGACCGACGAATGCCGCACAACGGAAACAAAAAACAACTGGCGGCGTTAGTAGTGAAAAAAGAAAACAACAGCAACTCAAGAAAACGGCACAAAAAAAAAGACTCCATTTAATGTAAAAGCGCGCGTAATTTAACACTGCTTGTTGTTGTTGTTGTCGCTTTCTCTTTCCCACACAGCGCTCAGAAGAGTGCTTTAAACAGCCAATGCATGTGTGTATGTGTGCGTGTGCATGTGTGAGCGAACGAAAGAGTGAGCGAGCGATCGTGCGTGCGTGAGTTAGCGAAAGAAAGAAAGGGAGACAGCTATCGATCGTTCGCATACGCGCGCACAGTGGTTCACAGTGTGGCAACAAATAAAAAAATGCATTTGACTTACTCTTTTTGTTATTTGTAAAAAAAAATATACAGAGTAAGAAATTTCACATTTTGATTATGTGTAAGCAGAAAATTTCAATATTACAACTATAAATTATAATTTAAATTCTAATAATATAAAACTCAAAATTATAGATTTTTTCAAATTTAAATTCTAATAAAATAAAATAAAATTAACAATTTTAACTAAAGCTTTTTTTGGGCAACTTACTTTGGAAATGCGTAGAACAATTGGCGGATGTTCGGGTGTACGGGAAGCGCTTGAGGAGCAGGCGGAAGCGGATGGCACTGTTGCTGTTGCTGGAGCTGTAGATGCAGCTGGAACTGGAGCAGTTGGAGCTGCTGCTGCTGGAGTTGCTAATGACGAAGCGCTGGGCGCAGTTGTTGGTGGTGGAAGCGCTGGACTTGAATCTGCTGCGGCAGCTAATCCTGCTGCTGCTGCTCCTCCCCCTCTTGCCACACCTCCTGCTGGTCCTCTTCCCACTGCTGGTCCTCCTCCTCTTCCCACTCCTCCACCCACTGCAGCATCTTGTGCATTTGTTGCCGTCTCCGCCGGACGCGTCTTGGGCATAATGAGATCCTTAACGGGCGTTGGATAACGCTCATCCTCATCGACCTCACAATAGTTGACCTGCTTCCGAGCACGTCCCAATATTCTTGACGGCGGCGCCTCCGGCTTTAATTTCTTCTCCTCCTTGAATTTTTTCTTCTTCTGCGTGTTGCCACTGCTGGGTGTGTTTGGAGTTGTTGTGTTTGTGTTGCTGGTGGTGGTGGTGGGTGATGCAGCTGCCAGGTCGAGCATGTCATCTGTCAGATCCATGGACATGCAGTCACTTAACGCACCGGGCGTTAAAATTGCAGTTGTTGTTGCCTTCTTTTTGGGGGATTTGCGCTTCCGCTCAGCGGAGCTGCTCGCCTTGCTCAGCTTCAGCTTGAGCGGTTCATGGTGTAGCTGATGTTGCTGCTGATGGTGGGTATGGGTGCTTGTCATCGGATCTCGCATTGGTGAATTGCCAGCGGCGCCACAATGTGGCAACTGTTGTATGATCTGGGCGATGACTTCGGGCGGTGCCGCATTGCGGGATTTGAAGAATTTTTTGGGTTTCGGTGGCTCCGGCACCGATATGGACATATCATTTGGATCATGATCGTGCGACGAAGCCGGACTCTGGGCAGGACTAGCGGCCGCAGCAGCGGCCATCGGATGCAGTGCAGCCAGTGTGTAGGTGCGTGTCGAAGTAAAGCCCATTTTGCCCCATTTGCCGACAGTGCCAACGGAACGGGCGACAGTGGGACGATTTGTGTTCTCCTTCTCCTTGCACAGCGAGTCCAGGGGCACAACTATGTTCTTGCCCCACCGTGACATTTTGAACAAAAAAAAAGGAAGGATCGAGCAAAGTCCCGTTACAAAGTCCCGTTTAAAGTTTTGTGCTCGCTCTCTCTCTCTCTCTCTCTGGCGCTCTCTCTTCAGTTTTGTTTATACTGCTTCAAGGCGCTTATTGCTCTCTTTGTTGTTGTTGGCGCAACAATTACGCTGCTGAGTTTAAGAGAGAGAAGAGACATAATTAAATATTTATCTTCAATTCATAATTAATATTGCACGCACACACACACATAGTGTGTACTCCTGAGCCAGAATTTGACATTAAAGAAAACAACGAGAAAAAAATTAGCAGCTTCTGCCAGCAGCAAATGTCAAAAAACAACACAAACAAGCAGCCGTAAACATGACGTGTGTGCGAGCGAGAACACAATAGTCACCGACTCCGTTTTTCAACATTTTTATTGTTGCCAAAAAAAAAAGCAGGCAACAAAAAAAAACTAAATTATTGCACTTTCGTTTTGATTAATTGAGTTATTATTTTATTTTCTTTGCTATCTTCTTTTAACGTCTGATTGTTTTGCGTTGCATTTGGCTCACCTGAAAAAAAAAACACATTTGTTGTTGTTGTTGTTTGTTGTTTTTATTGCTGCTCTGCTCTGCTCTGCATGTGGGTATATGTATATGTATATGCATACACACACACATGCATAAACATATACGTATGTGTGTTTCAAATCTCTGTTGCTCTATATGTGTTCATGTGCGTATGTTGTGTGTATGAGCGAGTAGGAATGCAATAAAAAAAACACACACACACACTCAGAAACACAGACACAGAAACGTTGTCGTTTCGTTCGCTTAGCTTATTGGCGCAATTTTCTGTTGCACGCGCGAATTCTTGCGATGCTTTTTCGTATGACACACACACACACACACGCATAAACAATTTACGATAATAACAACTAATGCACTCACTGTTGCAGCCGATTTGTTAATATTGTGCATAGTGTAGAGTAGCAAACTGCATGTTTTTTGTTGCACACATTTTCCACCACTTTTAACAGCAGCAGCAGCAAATCGCAACAACAGCTACAAATTACATACATACAAATCGCTCGCTGTGCGACACTTGCAATTATTGCACATTGTGGCACACTGGTTCAATGGAACGCTTCAAATGCACCGTTTTCTTTTTTTCTGGTCAATCCAATTTGTTAAGCATTAAAATCACACACAAAATATATTTAATTTTTTCTTCGCAACTACAATTTAGGGTGACCAAATTTTGTTTGCGTTGTTTAAGGCCCGACATTCGCCACGAACGAACGCAGTGTTGTCTTTTCCGATAACATTTAAGTTGCACATTTGAGTGTTAACGTTACAGCTCTACACGCGTTGCGCAGCCAACTTCTGTTGAGTAGAACGCTGCGTGCAGCCAACATCAAGTGATTGACGCGACCAACTTCATGTTGGCGCCGCAATTGAAATTTCTTGCTTCATTCGTTTATTGTGCGATTATTAATATTTATGGCTTATTGATTAGCTTATGGCTGTCTGCCCCACTCTGCTGTCCATTGATAATATACGCCAGTGGATCGTCCTTGCTGGACTCCATCAGATGCTCGCACGATGTTTGATTAATCGGAAACATGAACGACAAATCGATACAATAACGCGGCAATTTCTCCCTAAAAATGTAAATTTTGAGTGGATTAAGGTATGTAAAAACGTTTCTTTTGTATTTTTGGCTAACCTCAAAAATGTTATAACATTTTCGCCCAATGTCTGCTCCCGGGACAAGAGCAATGCGGACAAATAACGTGAATGCTTCTTCTTCTCGGCACAGTGCATAATTAAACCCCAATTGGCATAATCCGTGTCCAGCACATATGTATTATAGACGCCCTCATCTGGAAATATATGGCAAATTAAGATTATATATACATATATGTGTGGATTAATCGATAAAGCGACTTACATATATCCTCTGTGTGCTTCCAGTGACCCGGAGTCTCGGGATCCGGTATTAGCCACGTAATATTCCCCTGAAGCTTCTCGCGTAACGGATCCTCCGCAAAGATGTAACTAAAGTTCATCGTTATCTGTCGAAAATGGGCATTATTTACATATCAAGGTATATAATATATTCTTGTTGTCTAACTCACATGCCGATCCTCAATGGAGAAGGCGAAATTGCTGCGCATGCAGGCATATTCCGGCAGTTCCTCGGTGGATGCATAATACTGCACCACATGCCAATTGCCCATCATCCCGGTCAGATTGAAGTTCCTTATGGCGCGCACCTGCTCGAACATTTGTGCAGATCTCATAAATAACTCACAAACAATTCACTTTTATTTTTCAGATATAAATTCTAAATATTATTATTATTTCCATATAAAGATGAAATGGTTTGTGTATCTTAAAATACAAATGTTTATTAATAACATAAGTAACAAAAAAGCTAATAAAAAGTTTCACGAGATCAAGTTTGCTTTCGATAATTGATAACTGCATCAGTTCCTTAAATTTCAATACTTATCGCTTTCCAATAGTAATATCGTAAAAGCCACAATCTTAAAGGCATAACATGTATTATTATTGATCAACTGGACAAATTACATCAAATCGGACAAGAAACACCAAGTTGAGTGTGCAAAATTTATATTTGGCAATATAATTTATCAAAAAGCTGACTTCGATCTGACTTGACTACAGCACTCTTACTTTGCATTCTAATTATTGCGTTGACTCACACCACTGTGCAGCCAGCAGCAAACCCAAATTCATTGGGGCAAATGTGCGTGCCAACTGAAATTAAGCCACACATACACACACGCACACACATATATGCATATGTACAAAATGTAGTTGCATGTCACTTTGTGCATTTGTTCAATTTGTTTTTGTGGCTTTTGGCTGCGTTCGCTTTACAGCTAGTCATACAAAAAAACATTAGAAAAATCCGCAAAAAAATAATCACTGCACTTGACCGCTTGTCAACGTTGGCGCAATGTCGGCGCCAGCAACTGAGACGGCGACGGCGACGTCAACAGTGACTGCGAAACGCGGACGTCAGTCAGTCAGGCCAGGCACTTAGAAAGTGTGATTGATTTTGGCATCACTGTGCGCCCATTTCTTCGCCCCCAGACACATTCTGAATGAGAGTCGCACTTCACTCGCATATTGATGAGAGAGCAACACACACACACATACACACACATATATATATATATATATATATACATATGTGTGGAATTTCGTTATTGCATTTTTTATATAGTCCAAAAAATATTTAGTTGGACTTACTATATTGCTATACGATTGATTTTCAGCATGAAAATCTTTTTTTTAAGTTATAGGATTTTAATCGTATTTTGATTTTTTTTTTTACTTATTTCTTGGAATGATTTCACTCACAGTTGGGCATTTCTTGCGCAGATCCGTTCGCTTTCTGCATTGTGCTGCATAACCGTTAAATTTCGTCAAGGCCAAAGTGCTGGGCCAATCAAGCAGGAGCAGAAATATGAACAAAAACAGCAGTTGAGCTGCCCCCCTTTTGCGGGCGGTCATTGGAATAAGGATACGTATTATTTATCCGCTAATCCGCTAATTGAGCGCTTGGACTTAGGGAGTTGCTTGTTGCGTTGTAGTTGAAACACTGTGTTTCCATCGCAAACGGATGCGGCCGCCGCAAGCAGCAGTAGATCTGACTCTTGGCGGATAAGACGCCGTAAATACAATTACATATATGAATGTATGTGTTGTGTGTGTGTGTGTGTGCAGACAGAGTTGTATATTACACAGCATTTTTATGTAGAGTTTATTAAAATGTGATCGTTGTTTTTGTCGCTTGTTCATTATCGTAGCTGAAAATAAAACACACACATACAATTGCATTTTTTTAGTGCTGTGCACTAAGCGATTTTATAGCCAAATGACCAATATAAACTATCGCATAACTCCATCAGCAGAAATTCTTTAATATATATTTCCATATACATATAAATATATACATATAGATGTATATTTAATATGCCATAGGCTAGAATTCCGCCAACAGTAACAAATCAACATTTGTATAAATTTAGCTATAGCTAAATTAGCTTTGCTTGGCTTGCGCTGATTTACTCATCTAGCTGTAAATTGCGAATCAGTTGTCAACAAAGGTGCACTAGTATGTGTGTGTATGCGACATTTAGCTTATGGAAATTGATATTGGAATGCGTGCAAGCATCCAGCATCTCTCTCTCTCTCTCTCTCTCTCACTCTCACTCGCACTCTCTTATCAAACGTTCCAGTGTTTATGCATATACATATTGTTGCTGTTTTCATAGAGCATGCACCACTGTGCAAATACACTTTGGATAGAGATGCACATAGACAGCGGAAATGTAGTAATTTTGGCAGCATTTGGAGTTTTTTGTATACATCATTTTATTTTTGTTTGTTTTGTTGTTTTGACTTGACGGTCCCTTTAGCTCTTCCTTCAAACAAAAAAATAAAAATAAAAACAGCCCTGGACATTGGTCAATTTCCCATGCCAAATAACTTTCTCGCGCCACTTGCTGGGCGTCTGATAAAGATGAAATCTGTGTAGTTTTTTTTTTTTGTGGCGAGACTGTTAAAAAGGTATGCAGCAAACAGGAAACACAAATTTATTCTTTACGATCGCGAGAACAGCCTTTGGACACTTTCTCTTTATTGCGAAACTTGTTGGGCGGCATTTTCACGCAGCCATCGCAGCCACAGTGCCAGAGCCACATTCAACATCCACATGCCATCCAATCCACAAACATATCCAGCATCCACAATTCACTTGACATCCTCAGCGCTGCGGCTGCAGGTGGCGTCGCTAACGCTGACGCCTGACGCCAGCAGCTGCAGCGTCTTCACTTTCCTTCTTCCGCCATGCATTCGCCGTCTGCTGCTGCTCTTGCTGCGTCTGCTGCGTCTCTGTCTGGTTTGGTCAGTTAGCCAGTTAGCCAGCCAGTCAGTCAGTCAGTTGGCCAGCCCAAAAGCGGCGTAACTTTCGTCGCGCTGCTGACGGCGACAGAGCGACAGCGACAGCGACTGGCTCTATGGACAGTTCCGGCTTTAGCGGTCATCATCTACACAAGGCAGACGCAGACGCAGACGTAGACGCAGTCTTTGGACAAACTTTGGCCAACGGACGGACATCTCACGACCAGGCGCGACGCACTTAAACGAAAAGCCGCTTTTTTTTATGTGCGCCAAAAAGAAAGAAAAAAGAAATGAAAAGAAAAGAAAAGAGTGGCCAGCGCTAAAAAAGGCGAGAAAACGACCAACGAGAAATGTCTCCTGATCGACACACACACGCACACACACATATATATATATATATATATATAATATATATACGTGTACTTACATATGTCTGTGCGCTGAAGATGAATGAAAACAAGTCGCAAATATATTGCTGAAATGATCGACGAGCTAATGCCCATTAAGTTTTAATTAATTATTATATTTTGTTTTAATTTTAGTTTATTATTATTATAGCTATTATTATTTTTAATGAAATTCTAATGCTTTTACATTTGATCATTTAATTGTAAATGTATCTATTTCAATATTAATGGTATTGCTTTCATTTTATGCAGTTACTTTTCTTTTGTAACTCTTAACAATTGCAGACAAATTAAAAGCCAACTTGAACTGCCTATATATTTTTATATTTATTTTATTTGCATGTTCAGATTCAGACAATATCGATTTGTATCGCCCATTTATCGATTACCTGTCTGTCATTATGCTGATCAAGCACATAGAATACCCTTTAAAATTGAGAAATTATTGTTTTTTTTTATTATCCAGGGTATAAGAAGTAACAAAATGCGTAGACAAGAGCAGGTAACCCATTTTATCACAAGCTCAACGAACAAAAAGCGTGCAACTGTTGCAGTTGCAGTTGCACTGTGGCAATTGAGACGCGGACTCAGGGGCGGAGCTGAGGGGCGTCTGAGTGGGTGACTGGCTGTCTGCCACAGACTGTCTGTCTATGATCTATGGATCATATATATTGTCAATACATTATCAAAATGCACTGCAATAAAATTGATTATTTGCCACTGATTGTTTATTTTATTTTTTTTATGCTAAAACTTAATCTGTCTGTCTAAATTTATTATGCAGTTCAGCGAACTTTGAAAAATTTGGCATGAAAAAAAGGAAAAAAAAAACAGCTTAAAATGAATAGGAAAATAATTACCGAAAGTGCATCCAATATAACTGCCAGTTAGCTAACATTAACTTTGACAGCAACATGAGATAATGGCGCTTAGATAACACTTCAATAAAATTCAAATAAAATTCATGTGATAATGTGAGCGGTGAAAGTCCTTTGATGTCTGTAATATAGAAGTATTGGATTAAAAGTATACAATCAAAAATAATATATAGAATACATATATACCTACAGTATGTATTTTAAACATAGAGCTGTGGTCAAAATAATAGTAATGGCCACATACATATGTGTTGGAAAATACTTCGAATATAGTTCAAATATTATGTGAATTTTATTTAAGTTCAAACCATCGATCTTGAAGATAAGTAAATATTAAATTTATTAATATAAACAATTAAATTCCTTTTAATTTATTATTTTTATTAAATATTATTTAAATTTAACATAATAGTGGAATAATAGTGAAGTTAACACAGCTTTCCCTTTCCGAAAACTAGATTTGATGGGTGTTCATATTTTTCAATGTATTTATTTATTAAATGTTTGAAGAACTATCTATAATATATATATACCTATAATATGTATATATTTATATATATGTATATGTGCATACAGCTTAACTGTTTTTAAGTATATGTGATTGTGTTCACTTGAAGTATATAAGTATTTGTTGCTAATTGTATATCTGGCCACTGTGCACTGTGGTCCCGATTTCTCAATGTAACAAATGATAAGGCGATGAGCTTTTGTTTTTGGACATGCCAACAAGATTTTAAAGACAACAACAACAACAACAACAACAGCAGCAGCAGCAGCAACAACAAGAAAAGAGAAAAAGTCATGCGTATTTGTAGAATGAGCCAATGATCATAATGACTGCCGTTGTTGCTGATGATGAATTGTAATTATGATGTTTAGATGCTGAAGTCGAGTGCGCTGCCACGCCCCAAACAACAACAACTGCAACAGCAACCAAGCAGCAGCAGTAGCAGCGGCCACAGGGTGACAAGGCATGTGGCAAGTGGCAGGTGGCAGGTGGCAGGCAACTGACTCGTCTGGAATGTCAAACGTTTATTTGCCGGTAATTAAATTTGAAAATGATTTAAATTTCACCAGCGAATATTTGGAATTGGACTTAACACTTTCTACGTCGGGCACGTTCCTCTAACAAACCCAAAGGCCCAGCCTCTGGGCCACTTACACACTTATCATATACATACATATATATATATATATATATACATGTATATATGTATATGCCCAACAGTCAATACGACAGACAGTCTGACAGACAGTTCGTCAGTTGGTCAGGTGGGGCCCACCCGCAAGCGCAACATTTTCTACGATTGCCAGCTGAGTGCTCTTCGAGCCGCACCGCACCCAGCCGAGAGGCAAGCGGGTACCCGGCACCCGTCAGCCATTAACCGGGCAACGGACTCCGGGCAACCGAGAGCAATTCAATGATCAATTCATCTGATTGGGAATATTTTGTTTTCTATTTGCAATTGATTGATGTATTTTTCATTTCAGTTTTACATACCCTGTACACATTACAATTGAAGTGTGCTGCACACGTAATAATACACAATATATATCTATATTTATATATATATATATATATATATATATATATATATATATATATATATATATATATATATATATTGTATGCTTGGTCAGAACAGCAAAAGTTTTTACTCTTCTTTATCTTTATTTAATTTATGATGTTTGTATGTGATGTTATATCATGGGAAAGAAGAGACTGCATCGGTCGTTTGATGGGGCATTGTAGAATAATTGCCTGATTCCACTATCAACATTCTAACATTCGTAAAGTATGTTGCGGAGTTTAGCAAATCAATCGAGTATTTTGTGTGTTCTTGCGATGGAATCGCAAAATGTTAAGAATTGGAATGTAAGAAGTCTTTGGCATTGTGGAGCTCTGCTATCTAAAGTCACCACTTTAAACTTGGTCTGTGGCCGATACCCTACCGATTTTGTGACAATCAAGAGGCATCCTTAAAGTAGTTAAGAAGATGTAGTATCCTAGGGAAACATGTGTTGAGATCGAAATAGAAACGAAACAAAAATGAATGTATATATATATATATATATATATATATATATATATCTACATATATAGACAAATCAGCAATAGTTTACTTTCAAATTGGGGCTGTCCACAGGCTACAGGATATCTGGCAGTCGAGCACTCGCGCTTAAGGCACTCTTACTGTCTTTTTCTTTTTTTTTGGCTGGCAGGCGGCAAACGCAAAAGCAAAATCAAAAGCCAAATGGACATTGCTCACTGTGTGTGGTGTTGCTGGTTGTTGTGGTTGTAGCTGGTTGTTGTGGTTGTTGCTGGTTGTTGTGGTTGTTGTTGTGCAGCAGCAGCAGCAGCAACAGCAACAGCATCGTAAAGATTCATCAACATAGCTCAATGCCGTTGGCAATTTCTGTGCGAGTGTGTTCATATTCCATTAAGATTTGCTTTGTTCGATTGATCTGAAGAATGCCAACTGGAAGTGCTGCTCAATGCACAAAGTACAACAAAAGCAGCAGCAACAAACAGCAACAGCAACAGCAGCAACAACAACAACAATTGTTACTTGAATAATCATCATTGTTGTGGTTGCAATTTAGAAAAGTGAAATTAACTTTGACTGTGTGGGATATGGATTGGTATTATCTACAGCCAATATAAGACTAACTTAAGATTAGTTTTTTTTCGCAAACCTTATGAAACTTTTAATGATTTGATTATTGCTTATAAAACGTGGTCAGCATTAAAAGAGACGCAAACAATAAAATTCAGCTGCAGAAACTGGTTGAACCTTTGATTAGCCAGATACACTAAATTTAGTCAGTCTAGTTTAAATGGAAAGTGATTTGCTGATCAGATATATATATACATATATATATAGGTGTGTACGTATGTAAAATATATATTCACGTTAAAATACCTTACGATGCTTAAATGCATGTTTATTTATTTATTTATACGTGCAAGTTTACATCAAATGTATAGTTTATGAACTGATTAACAAATATAAATAATGCCATTAATAATAATAATAATGTGCTGTGTCAAGATGGAAGACTATATCCTATATGAAGAGTGTCTCTTATTGATATCGGACATCGATTTGTCTCGATACACTTTTCCCCTTTTTTGATTTGTTCAGAGTATATAACTCAGTTCATTCATTCATTTGCAAAATATTGTTCGATTTGCAGATGGCATACATCATTTGTATGACTGATTGAATACCCTGTAATCTGGAATGGGTCATGCACAAATAACTTAAGCCGCTCTCTCGTTGAACTAGTCAACTGTTCGAGTGTGACTGGCGAGTACTCGAGTATCTGGAAACTATGTCAGTTCATAATTGTTGGTCAATCATTTGGGAGACGCAAGCCTGGGCTTTGGTTAATGGTTAATGGTTAATGGGCGCACTTGCAACACACGCTTCGTGCCTGCCACAGTTGTTGAGTTGCAGCCAGTTAAGTTATGCACAGACAGAGGCATGTGCGTGCCCTTGCCTTGCATCTGCCCCATTCATCTTGCCACAAGCGAGTCGATTTTTGTTTTCATTTGTTTACGCATGCGTGGCACAAACACTTTGAATATTCCACAATCATCGTCGTCGCGTCTGCGATTTTGGAATTTTTGAATTGGGTGGGGTTTTTTTTTGGTCCCCTCCCTCGATCTCTCAGCCAAAGTTTGGGTTTCAGTCTCACTTCGTGATGCTATTTGTAGATCGACGACTTTGTTTTCATTTGGGAAAGTGCTCAAACTTTTTTTTTATATTTATGTTTTTTTTTTTGTCATACTCGTGGTAAAAGTTACCAGCCACAGAATATATATTTTCGGAGATCTGTCGTACATATTTTCATGCTGGCAGATGACAGCAATTTGTCTCTCTCTGAATTGAAGCCCTGGAAATGTGATAGCTGTTTTTTTGTTCATCAATATTGATATTTTTGGCATGATACTCGTATGATAATATGCTCAAAGAACACAATGTTTGAGTGCTGCAGTGTGTAGTCTCTAGATGAATTCAAATATCGATATTGGGATATATTTAGAGACATTGTTGTTGAAACTCAAACTCTCAATTATTATATATTTAATTTCAAAAAGAAATTATAATTATATTTAGAGAGATCTAATTGTGTACATATATTGGAAACCTTTCGGTAAAGATGATTATAAATTGGTTCGAAATCTTTCTTTTTGTAACTATTTCTTGTAATAATATTTCATTTTGATCTTGATCTTTTAATTTCTGAAGTTGAGGTTGCCATGACATGATCTGACCTATAGATAAGTTTATACTTAATAAGTATAGACACGAGACACGATATGATCTCTGAACTGTCTGATTCTATTGAATTTGTTACAGCTTCTTAATATATAATTTTTAATAATATCTATCTATAAATGACTGCTTCTTATGTCTATAAATTTGATACAGCTCTTTCTTGTTTATTATTTATTATTCTCAGTCTCAGTTTAAGTTAAGTTTTATATTGAAGAGCACTCAAATTGGATTCAGACGAACTTCAGTTTCATACATTCCAAATATAGAGAAATGAGAGACTCGCAAGTATGTGCGGCATATACGAGGTGTGTTCAAAAAGTATCGCGAATTTTGAATTTTCGCGGGTTACGTATAATCGAATTTCGATTTTTTTGTAGCGTTATGTTGGTACTCATGTCTCTCACTTATGCCGACAAGCTCGGCCATTTTGAATGTTCACTTAAACGCTCGGAGCTGAACAAGATAAAAAAAAATGATTTTTTGAAGTGCTTCGAAGATTGGAAAAACCGTTGGCACAAGTGTATAATATCTCATGGGGATTACTTTGAAGGGGACAAAATAGATATTCATGAATAAATAAATAATGTCTGAAAAAACACAAAATTCGCGATACTTTTTGAACACACCTCGTATATGTATGAATGAGTTTAACCACAAAGAGCGGCGCCTCGAGCCAATGTGCCTGAAGTGCCAAAACTCAAATACTGCAATGAGTGCGAGTGCGAGTGCGAGTATGAGTATGAGTATGAGTGCATGAGTATGAGAACTTGATCATGTGAGTGTGTCTGTTTTCTCGCACGCCCAGTTTGCCAAAAAAAAAGAAGAAAAAAGTACTTTTGAAACTGAGGCATGACAACAATAACAATGGCTATGTAAATAATTGATGCGAGCTTCTCTCTCTTCTCGCTTCTCTCTGCCCGATCGGCAGAAGAATCTTTTTGGACGGCTGCTAATTGACTTTCAATGTTTGGGAGCAGCTTTTGTTTGGGTGCTGAGAAAGTGAAATTGATCGCACTTGCCACTTGCCATTTGCCACATGGTACACGTTGCACATGCCTCGGCTCCAAAAAAATTTATTTTTTATTTTGATTTTGTTTTTGAGTGTTTTTGTTGTCGGTGATTTTAGAGCTGCAATTGCGACGCAGGGCATTCTAAGGAGGCAAGGAGCAAGCAGCAACACAGACAGAGACAGAGAGAGTGAGAGAGACAGTGATAGAGAGAGAGAGGGAGAGAGGGAGAGGAAGAGAAGAGGGCCGCTTTCTAAGCCGCCTTAGTCGCCGCTGCAACTGTTGTTGATGCGATGATGCCGTTGCTGCTGTTGCTGCTGTTGCCGCTGCTGCTGCTGGGATGAGTTGCATGAGTTGCAACTTCAGCTTTTACCACGCATGCCGGCGACACTTAAAAGCGAAACGAAACGAGCAAATATCAACAGCAGCAACAACAATAAACAGTGAGACTACTATTTAATGAAAGTGCCTAACAAATAGATACCCCGTACTCTGATGTGAACGTTCAGTAATTTCTTGATCTTGCTGCTTTCTGCTCTATTTTACACTGTCCAAAAATAGGCCTATTCAAGCATCTTTCTGCTTTAAATAAATGTTACAAAAATAAATAACTTAACCAATTTCGAGCCATAATTGAGATATTGATGATTGGAGTTCAGCTTAAATTCATTTTTAAGCATAAGTTTTTCTCGCTTTTTGATAAGGAAATAAATATATTCCTCATTCTAATAATAATTAAGAATTTATTTAGTTCTAAAGTAAATGCAAAAGCTTTCATTAGAGATAATTATCAACCAAAATTGTTTATAAATTGCATATAACCTTTCTAAATCAAGTTTTAGATTTGGGGACTGCAATTTTTATAATTTGAATTGTTGTTTGCTGGTTTGAAAATTGTTGCAAGTACAATAATAAATACAACAGTCAATGGATTTATTCAATTTATTTTACATTTGCGTTCAGAATGCCCCCGATGCGGCACTTGACTGATTACAGGGTATAACAATGGTGGCAACTGGCTTTAACCCAATTCTTTGGCTGCATTTCCGTCACTGAGTGAACTACTCAAAAGGGCCAATCTCCGACTTCGACTACGAGTTTGACTCCCAAGATGCAATGGTGAATAAAAAAACGAAAAATAAAAATAAAATGTGTCTTCTCATTGCTTAATGGCAGCCGCTGCTACTGTTTCTCGGCTTCTTTTTAGTAGTTGTTGCTTGTCGTTTGTCGGTTGTCGGTTGTCGGGTTGTTTGTGTCGTTTTCACTTTGGTTGCAGTTGCAGTTGCCACCTTGTAACCCGGCAATAATGGACAAACATGCGACCGATTGCAGTCAGCGCAAAGGTTATTGCAACAACTCAAATAGCAACAACAACAACAGCAACAACAACGGCAACAACAGCAACAACAGCAACAACAACAGCAACAACAACAACTACAACTAGCACTATTAACAACAGCACGTTAAAGTTAGTGCGGCAGATGACAAACGACAGCCACTCGATGATGAAGTGTCAATGCAATGAAAACTAAACTAATAAATTGTGAGAGCGACCCAAATAGCTGGCTAGAAAACCTGGCGTGGCTAAAGAGGATTTTACTGGGCGATGGCTCTTCTCCTCTGCCACAGCCACAGCCACTGCCATGGCCACCGTCACTGTTACAGCCACTGCCTCCGCTTCCTCTTCCCCATCCTCTGCAGCTGCTTCCATTGATGATTCTCCATCTGCCTTTAGTTTTATGCTGAGGGCACAAAGAGTGTTGCAACAATATGGCTATATGCAAATGAATGCTACCTGAATTCACTGAACAAAAAATAAAAATAAAAATAAAATTAATTTAAAAAAAAACACACTGGAAAGAATAATGCATACCCTTTGAGCTATGACCAAAGTCTACTTGTTATTGTAAGTTTATATTTTGAAATTAGTGAAATGATTTCTTTTTATACAAATTGAATTCTTTCCGGATTCGTCTTGAGGCAATTTGCTGTGATAAAAATGAAAAAAAAACAGAAACTTTTTTTATACGAGGAAAATCTATATCGGATATAGTGAACCGATCCAGACGGCTTCAACATATCTACTGAAGGCAGCAAAAAGACGAATTTGTTGCCAGTTTCAGTAGCTTTCAAAATAAGGCAATATATCGATGCTGATGCTGATCAAGCATATATATAGCTAATGGTTTTCGAAGCGATACAAACTGCACGACAAAACCCAAATACCCGCTGCAACTGTATAAGAATCGTATTTAAATGAAAATTACGTATGTGTATCATGGAATCGCTGCTGGGATTATTTATTATCTTGTGGGTGTATAATATGCATACATAGTTATATATCATTTTATTTCCCACTCTCTCTCTCTCTCTCTCTCTCTCTCTCTCTGTCTATTGCCTGATAGCATTCGTTTTTCGCTGAGTGTACTTCTTGTTTGTTATTTTTTCAAAACTAGTGCCATAGTTGAGAAATGCGGAGACCTTCACCAGCACCAAATTTGGTCAGTGTCAACTGATCGATGGAGCCCCTCAATGCACCCGCCCCTTTTATTTAGGCCCCCCCCACATGCGCAACCCCCTTCCCCGCCTACTGTGTCTGTCCGTCTGTGTTTCTGTCTGCTTCGGTTTGTGTTTCTTAGTCAGCCGTTCAATGTGTGTGAAATTGAAGCGCAATTCAAGTCTGCGGCCGGTGAAAGTAACAAGATACTTTTAATAAGACATCTGAGAGCAGAGCAGGTTGACATGGAATAAGGGGCGAGGGGGGTGGGAGGGGGGGGGGGGGCAGTCAGCAGCATTTACTTAAGATGCGTGCGGCGTGCGCCCAGCAATTAAGCGAACAGCAAAAAACAGCAATGGGAACTTGCCACAGCCCTTTGCCCCACTTGCCACCTGGCTTGGCCCTGCGGCAGACAGACTTTGTTGCTTCTCTCAATCGACCATCTGCCACAAAACTTATTTTATTGAAATGTGAAAAATGTTTTTTTTTTATTTATTTTTTTTGTTTCCCATTCAACAACTTCTGTGTTTCTTGACCGATATTAATGAAATTGCCACAGTTGATGAAATAAATTGAAAGACATTTAAGTACGCAATTAAAGTACGATCTTAAGAGAAACTTTACGTTATAGTCAAGTTGAATTTGTAGAGCATTTTCTCACTTATTTGATTTGTTACAAAAAAAAAAAAACACTTTGGCCAAGCGACAAAGTTCGCGCGTAAATTGGATGGCGAAAACTCGGATGCAAAATGAGCTAAAATATGCATAAAATATGTATATAAAAATGGAGCCGCCAACTAACTGACTAACTAACTAACAACTGACTAACTAACAACTGACTAACTGACTAACTGGCAGACTTTGTGGCGCGACTCGCGTTCGCGTGTTACTTAATGTGTGTCCGTCGATAGACGAGGCTGGAGACGGTCGCCAATTGACCAATTTCAGGCGGAACCAACAGTCAGCCGACTGGCTGACTGACTGACTGACTGACGGACAGACGGACGGACAGACGGACGGAGGGACGGAGGGAGGGACGGACGGGGACTGACTGACTTGGCTAGTTGACTTGACCAGTTGACCAGTTGACCAGTTGGCCAGTTGGCTAGCAGCTAACAGCAAGTTGCGATGAAATTACTCCAATTTCGAGACAAGTATTTTTGGTCATATTTAGCAAACAGGAATCGCGATGCGAGCTGCGATCTCTGAGCCAGTCCCAACTCCAACTCCTTAATAAAAGCTGCCAGCTCGACTTGAAATGGCGATGAAATCGCTGTTTAATGCACACTGATTCAAAACATCCATGCACATGTACATAATAAGGCATAATGAAGTTGGCCAAAACTGTGTCACAGGCAGAAGGATGCATCTACGACCCCAGAAGCTATATGTGTATATATATATATATCCCTGATCACAAGTTGAGTTATTCGGCTCTCTCTATCTCTCTCTCTCTTTCTCTCTCTCTCTCTCTCTCTCTCTCTCTCTCTCTCTCTCTCTGTCAAGTTCTCATCAGTCTTACGCATAGCGAGTTGATTCTATTTTGTGGTCAACTTTCACCTTTTCCACAATATCGAATAAAATTGATTTTCGATCGATATGATATATCTTTCCTATCGACAAAGTATAATGTATTGATATAAAAATATATCAGTTTTTTTTTGCTAAAGGCAATACATTGTTTATCGATAGGATCGGAGCACTATATGATATGCCATAGGAATGAGCGGGTTTTGTTTCCCTTCAGACAGGAGTAAATCTGCCGAAATCTCCACTTTTGTTAATAATAATCCAAACTCTGACCAAAGGGCTAATTAAGCTTGCAGACTAAAAAAAAGAAAAGTTAAATAAATTGTAAATTGTAAATAAAATAAAATAGATATATTTTTTTGGTCAATTTTTCCACTCAAAGTCAAATGTTAAATTCAATTAGAATCTACTGTTTTGGCCACACTGTGCAACATTTCAATTCACAAGTACAAGCAGAGCAAGTGCAGCAGCAGCAGCACCTGAAGAGGAAGAGTGCCACTGAAGCAGTCTTCAGACAACAGCGTCATCAACAAAAGCAAAAAACAAAAACAAAAGCAAAAAACAAAAACAAAGCAAGGCAAAAGCAAAGCAAAGCAACACCAAATGCGATGGCACTTGGCAAAAATATTTTATGGAAAAGTGGAACAATCGATTAAGCATTACGGCGACGACTTGAATAAGAAATCAAACAAAGACACAACAAAAAAAAAATAAAACACAAAGTTGCTGCAGATGCGGCTGCTGTTGGGTAGCCGCCCAAACAGATGCAGATGCAGATGCAGAAATTGCAGCAGCGATTGACAGACAACCCACATCAAATCATCAGTAGGAAAGCCACCCGGAAGGGCATCTGGAACGCCGCCCACAAGTGAAGTGAAGATCGACCTCAACTTGTAACTGATCGCTGCACAGACGAGCAGCAAAAACAGTAGAATAAGAAGCTGCAGCAGCTAGCAGCTCACAGCTCACAGCTTAGCTGGGGAATGGAAAGGGAATTGGAGAGTGGCGAGTGGACTCGAGAAACCCACTGAAAAATCTCTGTCAAACCGAAACACATTTGGGGTTCCGCTTCCGATTCCACTTTCGATTCGGGTGCGCAAAATAAACAAATTTATATTAAAGTTTCCGCTGTTTGTCTACACTTTTGTAGCTTGTTTGTTTTTAAAGATTCCTCTTGAATTTGAGTACAAAATTATTCAAATCTGACTTCAGATTTGCCATTTAAATTCTCATACGAGGTGTGTTCAAAAAGTATCGCGAATTTTGTGTTTTTTCAGATATTATTTATTTATTCATGAATATCTATTTTGCCCCTTCAAAGTAATCCCCATGAGATATTATACACTTGTGCCAACGGTTTTTCCAATCTTCGAAGCGCTTCAAAAAATCATTTTTTTTATCTTGTTCAGCTCCGAGCGTTTAAGTGAACATTCAAAATGGCCGAGCTTGTCGGCATAAGTGAGAGACATGAGTACCAACATAACGCTACAAAAAAATCGAAATTCGATTATACGTAACCCGCGAAAATTCAAAATTCGCGATACTTTTTGAACACACCTCGTATAGTGTTTTGGTTCCGGATATGGCCTGTTCGAGTATTTTGGTCTATGAACAAATTTTGAATTTCGATTCTGATTCTGATTCTGAATTTCAATCGGTAAACATTCGTTTTCGCTTCCGCAAATCCCTCCCTCAAAACTTACAACAAGTGAAACTATCAAGGAAACTAAATTTTTGCTTTGATTACACTCAGAAAAAAACTAGTCACTCTGCTAAAAGTATTTGTTAATCAAAATCTTTGGATTCTGATATTAGACGAAGGCCCAGCCAAGCTGAGTTTTATATTTCAACATAAAAACCAAATCAGAAAAACAAAAAATACAAAAACTTTAAGATTCTCAAAATATTTGTTCTCTGAGATTTGTTTTGCTTTCGATTCGAATACCTGAAGAAAAGAATATATTTAAGATATAAAGTTGGTGTTGGGGGAGGATGGGGGGTGTTTTATGGTTTGCCTTGGTCGTAGGTGCCACAAATCGGTGGCGCGGTGCGGTGCATAGAAAGTGCAAACAGTTTTTTTTTTTTTTTTTGAGGACTTGGGTCCGATGCGATGCGATGCGATGCAATGCGTCTGCAACTGAAAGTTGCCCCCGTCTGCCCAATGAAAAACAGCAACAGCAAAAGCAACAACAGACGAATGGGGAAACCAACACTAAGCGCTGACAACAAAACGCATGCCACAAGCAACAGCAACAGAAGAAGCAGCCGGCAAAGCCGATACCGATATCGATACCGATACCGATACTGAATTACCGTATTTGTATTCGTGTCTCATATTTTGTTGTTGTTGTTATTGCTGCTGCTGCTTCGGCTGCTGCTATTGCTGCCTATCAATGAAAAGAAGAAATTTCGCCATCAACCACAGCAGCAGCAGCAGCAGCAGCAACAACAGCAGCCGTAGCAGCGGCAGCAGCAACAGAAACAACGTTGGCAGCGCCGTCGCAGCGCTGCTTGCCTCGTCGTTGCGCATGCGAAGTGTTTCGCTACGAGAAAGCAGGTGGATGCAGCATTCGGCGCTTACCCACGGCGCGGACCAGACGCGTTTTTAAAGCCACTTCGCATTCGCAACCAAAACTTCGAACGCCACTTGTAAAGCATCAACAAATAAATCACAGCAAGCCAAACAACAAAAATAACACAAAACCGACAACCAAAAAAAAAACAACAACAACAACCGCATCAAATAATAAACCGAAGAAAAATATTTTTTAAAAATTTGTGCAATTTTTTTTTTAAATAAAAACAACAAAACAAAAAAAACAAAACCCGACAACAAACACTGTTGTTGCATGTGTGTGTGCTTTGTGTGTGTGTGTTTTTAAAGACGCGCGTGTCCTTGTTGCACACTTTTCTCCTGCACTCTTGTCTATATATAAATATATATATATATATCTATTTTTTGTTGTTGACATTTTGTTGGTATTTTTGTTATTTTTTTCGTATTGTTTTGTTTTGTTTTTGGTTTTTTTTTTTTTTTGTGCCTCTTCTGCTGGATCGCCATTAATTGCCCGCGTGCAACTCGAACTTCAAATAGTGGCAATTAGCAGCTGCCGAGCGGTACCGTTGTCAACAGCACACAACAACCAAGCGTCAAACAAACTAAACAGCCAACAACAACAGCAACAACAAGCGGCAAGCAACAACCAACAACCAACAACCAGCAAGCAGCAAGCAGCAACTAGCAGGCAACAACAACAGCAACAACAACAACAATAACAAATAACAACTGCTTTCGAAAGTCGCATCGAGCACATCCTGTTGCTCGTTCGGCATTGCATCAAAATTGGAATTGCGGCACTCTCTGGAATTGGTCCAAAGCGAAGGTTAGTGTTACTGTTACTCAGTAACAGCATCTAGTAGCTCAAGTCTGGCTCAAACTGAAACTCAATTGGCTGCTCCAAGACTGGCAACTGAAACAATTAAATCAATTTCGAAGCCCTTGAATATGTTATCGGGTGCTTCTCTATATATACTCATATAGTCTAACGCCATTCATCTATCATCATCGGCAGGAATACTATTCACAACGCATCTAATAACTTATCTGCAATCAGAATTTGGAGATGCTCTATTGTAATTATTACTTGGCAACGTCTCTTACTATTTAAGGCATATTCAGTCAGCTACTTTCAGGCACTATATCAACAAGTCGGTTAATGATTGAAATGGGGCACAAATTAGAGTTAGTTTAATTCGATAGAACAATATTGATTTCGATATTTAATATTCCGATCAAGCAAAGTGAATACCTAAAGAATTCGCTGAATAAACTAGAAAAGACAAAGTCAGCTTTATTTGATATTTATTTTAAAAATAATAAAAATAAACAACAGAGACACAAATTGGCAGATTTTAAATTTTAAATTACTAGTTTGATATTAGTAAGAGTCTTACAAATATCGAATGAAAATCAAACGAATTTTAAAACCACAATTTTTCCCTTTTTCTGTTTTCAAAAACATTCAAACAAATCCTTCCAAGAATATGTCTATCTCTGTCCCCCTGTGTCCCTCCTTCTCTCGCTCTCTCTCTCTCTCTCTCTCTCTCTCTCTCTCTCTCTGTCAGTCTCAGTTGTGGCTGGTTGTACTCTGAAAGTGGCCAGTCTTCGATGTTGAGTCTCGAATCTTGAATCTTGGCGTTTGTCAGTCAGTTGGTGAGTTTTCTAATTGCTCGACTCGTGTTTGTCTTGGGCCTGTTGACGTTGACCCACTTGGCTGATGGAACACATTATTAACACATTTCACCTCTCCGCCAACTGCCCCGCGAGTACCACCTGTACAGGTGAATAAGTTGTCATTAAAAAAAGTCGCCGCTGCTGCTGCTTGCCTCTTCGCCATCTTCTTCTTCTGTCAGCCTGTCACTTGTGGGTTTTTTTCCTCTTTCAATTTTATTTTTTTTTTGTTATCTTCTTGCTTTCAATTTGGTGTTGTCCAATTTTTGGGGCGTGGCAGCTGGCGAGTACTGAGGTATTCAATTGTATTGTTAGCCACACATTGAATGCATGAATAAATGTCGAATCAATCAAGTCAATCAGTCAATGGCGCAAATTTAAGTGCAACACTAATGCCAATAAATTATAATTAAGTGACACAAACACACACAAACATATAAATACACACTTGAAAGCGAAAACGGGCTTAACAAATAATAATACTAACAACAACAGCAACAGCAACTGCAACAGCAACAACTTGTTAAAAAACCACAAAGTAAACACTTTCTAGTGTTTCAACAACTGTTGCTGTTGCTGCTGCTATTATTACTTCTTCTACTTCTTCTTCTTTGACTTGCCGCTTTTCATGACAATTGCTTTCCAACAACAATATATTGCAGGCAACAACACCAACAACAGCGTGCACATGACAACAAATAAAACGTATTAATTGCAATTTATGCACTTTGACAACAACAGACACAAACAAGCAACAACAACAACAACAACAGCAACAAACAAACCAGCTGCCCCGCTAGCAATATGCAACGACAACAGCAACACTCACAGCAACAACAACAACAGCAGCTGCAGCCGCAAAAACAACAACAACAGCAACAACAACAACAACACGAGATGCCAAAAAACATTAAACAACAGAAACAAATGCGTTGCCAAAATTTTTGTCGACAGAGTCTGGGGATCAAAAAGATTTGTCTGCCGCTTATCATTTTCCTTTCACTGCAGGTGAGCAATAACAATAACAATAACAATAAAAATAACAATAACAACAATAATAATAATAACAACAGCAACAGGAACAGCAACAAAAACTCTTTCATCTTTCACACACACGTAATTGAAATCAATTAAAGCTAATGCAAAAACGTGCATGGACATAATTGGCAATTCAGCAAGTTATCGATAATTATCGATAAGCTGCATGCGAGTGTGCTTATATGTCCGTGTGTACGTGTGAGCGAGTGTGAAGTGAAAGAGCTTTCGCTTAATAGCGCCCACTTAAGTAGCTTTCAAAGCGGGCTAATGCCATACGGCTTATCCATGTCTTTAATCTCCCACGTAGATAGTCTTAAGAAGTACAACATAAATATGATATGCGATGCTAATCCCAAGATAAAAAAAAAAACAAAATTAAAAACAGCAGCTTTCGTTTTATGGCTTATAGATTGAAGAGCTTCATTTTGATATATATATATATATATATATATATATATATATATATATAGATTAAACACCATTATCAGTCTTCGTGAAGTTTCGATAATTTCCAACTATTATTTTCATATATTCGATTACTATTAAAAAGAATAGAGTATTCTTCATATTTAAAAAAAAAAAATAGGTTTTAGAAAAGAAGAAAGAAAAATATCTATGTCTTGTATAGGATGTGAATATGAATACCACTCAAAAGGTGATAAACTGTAATGATAAATTATGATTTCTGTAAGAAAAGATTCTGCTATATTTCAATATAGTTCACCTTTGACGAATACTTCATTTTCAAACTAACTATGATGATTTCTAAATGTATATTTAGAAACATGCTCGATTATTTGCGATATATGTTCGACAAAACAAATAGATACGTCTTGAAGAGGTGCTGTTTCTATATAGAAAGTCAGCTTGCCTGTCAGTCCCGCTCAGCTTGTCTGCTGATCTTGGGTTCGTCCTCCTTTTGGTACGTTGCTCGGCTATGACACAATTTAAAAGATGATTTCCCTTTCCTTGGCTGCACGACGAACAGCTTTAAAAAACATAACAACAACATAAAAAAAAGACACACAGAAAACTCTTCCTTTTTTTTTGGTGATATTGTTGCATTTTTCCCAGCCTCGCTGGAGTTCAACTTTGAACCGTCTTCGGGCAGATTCGTTTGTTTCAGGTTTTTTTTGGGCGCATTCTCTGGACAGGGAGAGGAGCGCTTTTTTGGCTTTGCCACATGTACTTTCTCTCGCGGCAGCCAGACAGGGAGACAACAGCTGCCTCCTTGTCTCCCTCCAAAACTCCTCCGCCCAACTGGGCACCAGACAGCAGCATCTTTCGACATTTTGAGCATATTGGTCGAGGTCAAGATTAACAGCAGCAACAGCAATAAACAGCAATAAACAGCCGGCATTGGCAGCAGCAGCAGCAGCAGTAGCAGCAGCAACAGCAGCAGCAGCTTTTTGCTGTGGCTTTGGCTTTGTGTTTGGTTCCGTCTTCAGCTCCGGCTGTGACTGAAGCCGCATCATTAGTTGTCGCATTAGCAGCTGCCGCAAGAAGCAACAAGCCACAGGCAACAAGCAGCCGCAACAAACTCACGACTTTATCAAGCCCATTGCACCGTCGCCAAAATGGAAACCGTTGGCACACATTTCTATTAACGCAAGGAGTCTAGCCTTCTGCCCGGTCAAGCGCCCATCCCCCCACCTCCCCCGCACCCACGACAACCCCTTGGCTTGCCCCTTTCGCCGTTGCGCTCACATTGGCAGTTCTATCGCATTGCGGAACCGGATCACGCGCATCAAAAATCTAAAAATCGAAATGAAACCAAAGCCGTAGAGCAACTGCAAAGCTCCCCTCTCCTTCCACTTTCCCTTCCCCACCCCAGCCAGCCTCCTTGGTATTATTCATGCTTGTCGTCGCCCATGGGCTGCTCCAAATCACGTCTCCGATTCCGCACTTAGCATGCAAAACTCTTTTTTGTTGTTGTTTTCGTTTCTTTCTTTTTAATTTTTAACGTATTTTTAGAATTTGTTGTGCGGAACTTGTTTGCCAATTTATCTGCTGGCTGCTTATGCGTGTGTGTGTGCTTCTGTCGCCTGGGCATCACATCACTTTCTACCTTAAACAGGATTTGGCGGGCAGGATGCCACCGTCGCGTACCACGTCGCGCTGATTATGTGACATCTCCCCATTGAGGCGCCCCAATATGCCGAAAGTTGCCGGGGAGAAAGTTGTTTTGGGCCTGCGGCACCGTTTCTGGTCCAAAGACAAAAATACTTTGGGTCTGGGCCAGCTGGCCAGATGCGACAGACGACAGACGACAGGCAACAGACGACAGACGACAGACAACAGACAACAGACGACGACTGTCTGCCAAAAATGTTCAATGGACTCCTCTTCACTTCTCTTTTCTCTTGAGCCACAAACATTTGCAAGCCCAATTTGCGAATTTCTATTTGATCACATTTGCTGTCATTCCCATACTTATTACATCCGACCAATGTGTCAAATCGGAACCGGAACTAATATGATGAGTTCATATAGTGTTCCAATGCGGAACTGCAAACCAACAAGGTAGTTGCAACTAATTCAACAACTTGTGAGAGCCACAATACAACTCGGTTTGACAGCCTTTTTTTATATAACTACTTGAAGAAGCTATATACATACATATACATATACATATGTATGTTATATACAAAACAAAAAAAAAAAAAAAAATTAAGAAATTATTCAGCGTTTTTCTTTTTAAACAGTGAAGTTTTCTAAATTCTAGGAAGTCCTTAATTCAGTTCAGTTCAGAAAATTCGGTTCTATGTATGTAATATCTGAAAAAACACAAAATTCGCGATACTTTTTGAACACACCTCGTATATGCGTATATACATATGTACATATATATATATATAGATATATACATGTTTTCAAACTGATCTTCAAATCTTAACCGCCTTATCCAATAATATGAAATACAGTAATTGCCAGCTTGATCCAACTTTGATCTGAACCGATAGAAATTTATATTGTTTATAGTTAGTAGCTCTTAAACATGGATATGGATAAATGGGTATTTGTTGCACAAATGTGCATCGATTCCATAGGGAATATATATATATATATATATATATATATATGTTTATATATTATTATCTATTTTGACTGACAAGCTTTTGGTATCAATCAGCTAAATATATTGTTAAGCTTCTAAACGCTTAACAGAAGTTTTAAGTTTTATGTCTATATTAATATACACATCCGAAGAATGCAAATCGAAGAAGGCTTTGATGTATTGTGAAATGTGTAAGATTGTGTAAATTGAGTTAATCGACTGAGCTATTAAATTAAGTAGCTAAGTAATTAATTCTATTGTCAGTCTAGCTGCTTAACCGGCTACCTCTCTGCAGTGCTCTCTCTCTCTCTCTCTCTCTCTCTCTCCATCTCTCTCTCGCTGTCTGTGGATTCCCCCTTTGATTTCTAGCCTTGACATCGTTCGACAAAAAGGCGGATCTTCTTGGCCAATTGGGTCACTTCAGATGGTAACAGAGAGAAACAACAAAAAAAAGTGAAATTTGTTACAGTTAGCTGTGTGCTTCTTGTCTTTTGTGTGTGTGTGTGTGTTGTCATTGTTACTGTTGTTGTTGTTGTTTCATTTCTTCATTTTCTTTGCCTTATGCAATTGAATCACAAGTCGCATCCGCCATTCGCCAGTTGGCCAATTGGCAATTGGCATGCGACATGTCGCTTTGCTCCCATTGTACTTACTTGAGATTCTTGCCATGTTTCCCTCTCTCTCTCCCCCTCTCTCGCTCTCTCTCCCTCTCTCCCTCTCTCTCTCTCTCTCTCTCTGTGTGGCTGTGTGTATCAGTATTTGTGGCACCTCATTAATGCAAGCTCTTCTTTTCTGACCTATTTGCTTTACTTGTGTGTCTCTCCTTTGGCAGCTCGTCTTGATCCGGGCGGATGATGTTGAGGTGGTGAAGGCAATCGCTGGCAACGGTGGCAACGATGAGCTCGCAATGGGGCTCAGCGATCAAGACAATGAGGTGGATCAAATGGCACTCGAATCGGAGCAGGAACAGCAACAACAACAGCAGCAACAACAGCAACAACAGCAGCAGCAGCAGCAACAACAACAGCAACAACAACAACAGCAACAATCTGGGCCCAAGATTCAGGTGCATTATCATCACAATGGTCCACCACAGGCACCACCCGGTCTGAGTCTAGGCCTTGGACCCGCTAGAAGTAAGTAAAATCCCCAACAACAATTCTCAAGTAATTATAAATATATTCATTTTGCACAAGTAGCCACAAACGAGTACACTCACAAAAAGAAATTGAGCTGAAATTTTGAAAACCACCTTAAAAATTAGAAAGTTGTTCTTGTTTTTCGAAATTATTTCTAGAAAAAGTAGTAAAAAGTACAAGTGAAATTCATTATTAAATTCAGCAACATGTAATGGAATTTGCTTTACTTATATTTATCAGATTATTTATTTTTACACTTAAGCATAAAGTCTTTAAAATGTTTTCGTATATGTGAAATCTAATTTATAATAACATGAGTAACAAAAAAACTAATAAGAATTTATGTATATTCGAATTTTGAAAAATGTAGCCTGAAATTAAGAAATGCAAAGCGTGCTTTTTGTTTATTATTTCTTTTCGATTAATTAGAATCACAACTGTCTACATTCAATGTGCAAACAGTTCACCCTCTTTGCACTACCCACTCACTGCTCGTCTATTGTCTATTGTCGTATATCCACAGGCAGCAACCATCAGAATATACCGATGAGCTTTGGCCAGCCGTTTGGACCACCACCACCGCCAGGTGCACAATTTTATAAGGGACCACCGCCGCCAGTGCCACAGCGAGGACCACTCGTACAGGGGCCATCGCTGGCATCGCAGGTGCAGCAGGTGCAGGTGCAATCGCTGCCCGATCTGAGCGTGGGTGCGTCGAGCAACAATGAGATTTGGGCATCGCCCGTCCAGGATATGCCCAAGATTGTGTCGCTGGATGTGAAGTGCGAGAAGAACGGCATGAAGGTCTTCGTTCAGTTTGATAAACCGTTTAACGGCATCGTCTTCTCCAAGGGACACTACAGCAACATGAACTGTGTGCATCTGCCATCCGGATTGGGTCGCAGCTCCGCCAGCTTCGATATTGGTTTGCATGAGTGCGGCACCGCTGGCAATACGGATAACTACAATCAGGGCTATGGCCATGAGGCAGCCGGTAGTGCTGCTGGTGCCGGGACCTATTTCGAGAACATCATTGTCATCCAGTACGATCCGCAGGTGCAGGAGGTGTGGGATCAGGCGCGCAAGCTACGTTGCACGTGGCACGATCAGTACGAGAAGAGTGTCACATTTCGACCCTTCCCCGTTGACATGCTGGATGTGGTACGGGCCGATTTTGCTGGTGACAATGTCGGTTGCTGGATGCAAATCCAGGTGGGCAAAGGTCCCTGGGCATCAGAAGTCTCTGGGCTGGTGAAGATCGGTCAGACAATGACAATGGTACTGGCAATCAAGGATGATGACTCCAAATTCGATATGCTTGTGCGCAACTGTGTCGCTCACGATGGCAAACGTGCACCCATCCAGCTGGTCGATCAACGCGGCTGCGTAACACGACCCAAACTGATGTCCCGCTTCACCAAAATCAAGAACTTTGGGGCGTCTGCATCGGTGCTGTCGTATGCCCACTTCCAGGCGTTCAAGTTTCCCGATTCGATGGAGGTACACTTTCAGTGCACCATACAAATCTGCCGCTACCATTGCCCGGATCAGTGCAGTGCCGAAACGAACCTTCAGGATGTCCACCATTTGCAAGTTGGACCCGAATCGCAATACGGACCACCGCCACAGCTCCATGTGGATGCCTATCATGTGGCCAGTGCAATTGGTAAGCGTCGCGATGAGCGTCGGGTGCAGCGTCGTGCTCGAGCTGTTGCAACGCCAACGGAACAAGTGGGACTGAATCGCATCATTAAGGTTGTCTCCTCCGGTGATCTGACCTTTGCCATCGATGAGCAGGCGGGCAATGGTAATGGGTCCGCCGTTAATGCCGGCAACACCTTGCCACAGACCATGGTATTCCCTGTGAGGGAGGAGGGTTTGATTTGTATGACAACGCCCGGTTTTGCCATTACGTTGATTGTGCTGTTGGGCATATTGGTCACCTCGTGTCTGATCTCGGCGGTGCTCTATGTCCGACTGCGGCCCTTCTCCAGTTTTGCCGCCAAGGAGCGAGCCGTCGCCTTTACGAATCCACAGCTGGCGGCTGGCGCTCTGCCGGTCATTCATTTGCCACCGCCGGTGGATGCGCTGCCGGGCACGCTCTCCAAGAAGCGGGCGCTCTCATGAGCGTCAACAGTTTTATTGATCCATCCCGAACATCCACTCCAGCCACCCCAGCTACTCCATCCACTCCAGCCATCCATTCAGGATGTCTGCCCCTCAGTTTGAATTCGTCTGCTAATTGCTAATTGCTAATTGCTATTCATTAGTTTAATTTTTGTCACAGATCTATCTATAATTATGTAGTTCATGCCGTTTTACTGGGTTCTCCTCTCACAATCCCTATCCGTATCTAGGCCAATTCCCAACTATAGTGTAGAAGTTCGATTGGATTTTTCTTCTCTTTCTATAAGCTATTCAACCCATCTCTTTCACCTTTCTTTCACTTCATCACCTGGTGGTAGTCTTTATTATCAAAAAAAAAAACAAAAAAAAAAGAAAAAAAAAATAATAAGAAATTAAAAGAAAACCATATAAAACATGCTTTAGTTTAAGTCGAGGTTCTACTTAAAACCGGTGCTAAGCCCAATGTTTACAGATTACAAAATAATACTTTGGCCAATCTGGCAACGCTGTCAACTCTATCCCATTTATGCGACTATCTCTGCCTCTGTCTTTCTCACGCTCAATGCGCATTTTCAAATTGTACTGAAGGAGTTCAGAACAGGACTTTAACGACAAGCTGGCAACGCAAGCAATTCTAGTAAAATTGTCAAATTTAACAATTTAACAGTGACTGAGAATTGGTAAACGTTCAGTTAACTTTTTGACGGGAACATGGGAAAATGCACACTAACGTTTTAGACTCTTCTTAGACTGTCCTTACACTAATGCTTACCAGATATTTATACTTATATGCACGCATTAGATATGCGTGTGTATATTTCAATTAGTCACTAAATATTTTAAGTGCTTTAAACTTAGTTTAAGCTCCGGATTCGAATCGATTCTTTGATCCATAGATCCTTCTGATCCTTGTTGCATCTTGTTAATTTTTAATTGTTGTCTCACATGGAGCCTATCTAATTTATACTCTTATTTATTTATTTATTTTTACCAACTAGTACAATCCCCGACAAGACCCAATTTGTTTATTATGAGTATTTGCTTTTTTTTTGTTTTTTTTTTTTTATTAATATTATTATTACTATTGTAATTCCTGCAAGAGAGAGAGAGAGAAAGAGAGAGAGGCGGAAATTAAGCTAATAACGTGTTCAATAAATCGTTAATAATATCACATATTGGAAAAGTTGTTTAATCGAATTGTTTAGGTTCATAAAACAAATACGAGTGTACCGATTACTTTCTTACATAATCTATATATCAAATTATCTATTTACTTATTTACGAAATGTACGATTTATACAAATACAGCATTGTATGTTTGTATGAGCAAAACCAATAAACGACAATAATAAAAAAAGTGTTTTTTATTCATTAATTTTTATGCAAATTTTCAGATAAGACTTACATCTTCGATTAAAGACTCCAGCTGAGCATGCCAATATCTCCGAAATTTAAATATAGATACAAGATAGATCTATAAGAAATTTCAAAAACGATTCAACTATTTTTATGTATCCAAATAATTGATCAGTAAATTTTGCCTAAATGTATGCAGTACAAAATTGATGTTCAATATCAAAATCAAATGCACAATGCTCTTCTCAAAATTAAATGTGCTCAGACCCATTATATGTGTATAAAATCTTTAAGAGTTATAGATTTGCCTCAAAACAGATTAGAGATTTTCCATTTAGTTGCAAAATAAAAGACGCATCCAAATATAATTATTGTAGTATATTTAATCTTAATTTTAAGTATTTATTTTGTTTTTGCATTTAGTTCATTACAATTTTCAGTGTTTGTTTATATTGTTTAGCTTTACGAGTATTTATTAAAAAAAAGGTAATTAAATAAGAATTGTATAAATTATTTGGCCTTGACAACCGATTTGCATTTGTTGGTATGTTGTATGTTGTATGTTTTGTGTTTTTGTTTTTGTTTTTTGTCCATTCCATTTCTCTAATAATAATTTACTAGATGTTTAAATAAGTCATGAATACATAAGTCTAAATTCACATAGATCAGAGATATTGGAATTTAATTGAAAACAAACTAAATGTGCCAAAAATACATACACATATACATATATATATATATATATATATATATATACATATATATAAATATATATAGATATACATATATGTCTTGTAGCTGATCTATATGAATTAAGATGTATAAAAAGTGATGAATTTTAACTAAAATTTGCTAAACGCTGCATTCCAATGACTTGATGAGTTATAATTTCAATACTTTTCGAATATTTTCGATTTCGATTCCGATTCCGATTCAGATTCTTGAAAATTTTTGCCGTTTGTTTGATAGTTTGTGCTGCTTATGATAGGTGCTTATCGAGTACTAAGTAAATCAATAAATAAGTGTCCCCTAACATTAGTCATGTGCGTCGATTTCTATTCAAGAATTAAGTACGATTACATCGGGCATACGATATTGCTATTTGTATTTTTCGATATTGGGTTTTTTTTCTTTTTTTTTTTCTTTCTTTTTTTTTTGCAAATTTTACGACTAAATGCACCCAAAAATTTAAAAAAAAAATTCAACATAAATATAATAAATATTGTGCAGCACCAGTAAGACAAAAGTAATGTGTGTGTGAAGATCGGGACATCGAATGCATCTCTCTCTTTCTCTCTCTCTCTCTCTCTCTCTCTCTCTCTCTTTCTCTCTAAAGGATGGCCTTCCGTTATTGCCATGTTGCCCGTTTTCAGCTGACGAGAGCAAAACCTAACGAGTAACTAACAAAAAAAAAAAAAAGCCAACGAATGAAAGCATGCGTGTTTCATTCCATTATGTTTTATTCGATTCGATTCGATTTAAATATGTTTTTGTTCCATCTACGAATGTGAATGTGATCGAAAGGCATACTCCATTCAATACCCGCTGTAGCTAACTAACGAAAGAAGGAGAAACTAACAATTCCGTGTTCCATGCCATTATGTTCCTCAACTCAATTTGTTGCCAACTAACTAACCATTCGGTGTTCCATTCCAGTTTGTGGCTAACTAACGAGAGCACATGCTTGTTCCATTCTATTTCGTTCCTTTAGCTCTCGCTCTCTCCCTTTCTCTCTCTCTCTCTGCCTGTCTCTCTGCTTGTGACTACTTCTCTTGTGCTGTTTCTTCTACTTGTGCCGAGTTTTGTAACGAATTGGAAAAAGGCGCAGGCTTAAAACCTGTCAGTCAGTTCGATATTCTTTTTGTTATTCAAACAAAAAATAATAAATAAATAAAAATAAAAATAAGAAGTATATAAATTAATAATGATTGCAGCGGTACATTAGTAGTTTTGGGAATATAGATACGAGGGGGTTAGATTAGGGGGGGAGTCAGGGCCACTTCTCACTGCACCGTTTCATGGCCAGCAGCAGCGCTGGGCAACTGTTGCTGTTGTCGCTGCTGCTGCTGCTGCTGTTGTTGCTGCTGCTGTTGTTGCTGCTGCTGCTGTTGCTGCTGTTGCTGTTGTTGCTGCTGCTGTTGTTGTTGCAGATGTCGCATGCGAAAGAGCCGCAAAGTCATCCAGGAGGCAAGGGTGCCGGGCACCGGCATCGGTGTCTGCTTCTCGAGCGCCTCCTTTTGTAGCTGATAGCGATAGAGCAGCGAGCCGGCTATTAACGCTGAGACAATTGTCGCCGAAATTACAACAATGAAGAGTATACTAAAACCGGGCACCGGCATACAGATGCCATAGACGACCTCCTCACTGATCTTGCCCTGAAAAACGGTGACCGCCTCCTGTTTGACATCCGGCGAAAAGGCCAAATCCGCCTCGGAAATGACATCGTATAGACCGCTAACGCCGACATCGGCGCTGCGCACCTTTCGATCCGAGATAACCAAGGAGCGACGACGACGTCGACTGTTCCCACTGCTGCCATTGCTGCTGTCCTGCGTTGCAGTCGACTCTTTCGAACTGTTTGCCGTTGGCTCATCGAGATCGATGTGATCTTCGCGTGATTTTTTCAATGCCTCCGCTTGTGGCCGGTAAACGGGTCGCGGCACATCATCCGATCTGGGTTCCAGGGAGCGTGGTCCGGCCATTGGAACGCCCATTCGCTTTTGTGCTTCGAGTTGGCGGGGGCCATGCGGAAATTTGCCGCTCTTCTTCAGGCCAAGATAGCGTTCACCGTCGCCATCCATGTCGCCCATATCATCGTCGCCAAAGAGATCGGATAGATCGGCCTCCTCATCGAGATCCTCGTGCACGGGTCGCGGCTGCAAATTGCCGCTCTTCTCCTCATACAGATCGCTGGCAGCTGGGCCGCCCATTGTCTGCTTGTGATCGTGTATAATGTCTTCGTAGAAGATGTCATGATCCATGCCACCCATATTGCCGATGCTGCCAATGCCACCCAATCCACCCAGTCCACCCAATCCTCCCAAGCCGTGTTGCAACGATTGGGAGCCGTGTCCCATTGAGCCCGGCTGCATGTCCAGATCTCTGTGCAGCTCATTGTTGTTGCTGCTGCTGCTGCCCATGACATCGGCAATGTGAACATCTTTTCGCTCATGCGCATTGCCAACGCCATGAGCCAATGCATCGCCGCCGCCGCCGCCGCCGCCGCCGCCGCCGCCGACAGGCGCCGAGTTCTGGCAGTGATCGAGACAACCATGACGACATATCTCCACCTTGCACTTGATGTGCACACTGAGCGCATCCGGGAACTTGAAGGCGTGGAAGAAGGCGTATGTTATCACCGTGGCGCGCTCATCGGGGGCACGAGCCTTCAGGAAACGGGATATCATCTTGGGTCGCAGCACACAACCAAATTCATCTGACAAATTGATCACATGTCCCGAACCATCCGATGCGGCACAAGACTTTACCCGCATGTCAAATTCACCTGTGGAATGAATGGAATGGAAAAATCGAGTTGGATTTTGAAAAAAATATACACAGCTTCATTTCGATGGATGACACTCACCGCGATAGTCATTGATGGCGACGACAAGCGTCAGCGTGGATCCCAGTGGCACAATGCCGCTCACTGGCGGCGCCCACGGTCCCTTGCCATGTTGTATCTCCATCCAGCAATCAACATTATCGCCTGCGCCACACACAAGCAAAAAGGGAAGAGAGCCACAGAGAAGAAAGTTAATTTTGAGGTCAGCTATGTAATTGAGTTGTCCAGTTGATGTGGTCTGCTCGACTGGCAGAGACCCTGGGAATTCTAGTCTCATACACATTTGGCTACACTTAGATCTTAATTACTTGAATGTGACAAACATTTGCACAACTTTAGGATCCACTTTTATTTTTCTTTCTTTTCTTTCTTGGAGTGGTGTGCACAGTAAGGGCTCTGGCTATATCCGTGAACCGTGAACCGTGAACTGAGATTGGTTCACCTTTGCATGGCTTACTTACCGCGAAAATCAAGCTGTATGACATCCAAATCGGCAATTACCATCGGAGGCTTGGAGGCGGTCTTCTCATAGTCGTTGAACCACTCGCAGCGCAAACGTTTCGCCTCGTCCCAGACCTCCAGCAGATCCTTGTCGTACTGCACGACTACCTGCGGTCACAAAGTAAAACCAAAAATAAAAAGCAAAACAGGCATTAAGCGTTTAGCGGCTTATCGGCTCAGCGGTTTAGCGGGTTAAGTAAATTGCCCAAGTGGCAAAAGCCTCGAGCTGGTGAGTGCATGCACAACGTGAACAAAGCGACGTGGGAAACCGATCACTGATCAGTTATCGGTGATCAGTAATCAGTGATCGGTAATCAGCTAGCAGCGATCGGTTATCGGTAATCAGTAATCAGTTATGTTCAATTCAATTCAATTCAATCTGTTTGAGCTTTCCATGGATGGGTATTTTATATAAAGGGGACTCCCTTTTCTGATCACTGATCGCAGCATTATTTGAGTATTTAAATGTAGTTGTATTTAATGTAATTTGACCTTAAGTACTTGGCAACACTCAGAATAATCGCTCCTCAAGCGAACTGTTTATTGAAAGAGGCTTGCAATCGATTTGCAGTTCAGATTAATGCTTAATCGCACGAACTAATATTGGATATTTAAAGATAACATTGAGCATTCAATTGCTTCAGTTAGATATCTTGCATGTTGATCACTCTCTTTGTGGGCTTCATTTAGCAGCATCAACAATCGTTTTGCACTTTAAGCTTAAGGTCTAATCTTAATTTGTGCTTTGGAATACTGATCACTGTTTATATTTCATTATTCTATACAGTTATTTCACAGTTATTCAAAGGGATCGCTACGTTACATAGAAACATAGAAACCCAATCAGAATCAGACATGTTCCACTTACCGTATTCTCGTAGAACTGGCCATTGAGATCCGGTTTGGTGCCGCATCGGGAGTAAGAGATGCGGAACGAGAAGAACGTCTTGCCCGTCGATGGTGGCACATAAACGCAACGGGGATCACTGTGTTGTCCTGTCAACAGATTCGTGTTTAGTGTTGGTGACAATGATCGAATAAACTGTGTACTGTGTGGATTATACGCACCTTTGGAGCTAACAATGCCTTCGAAGGGATGGGAGAAGGTCAAATGGACATCCATGTGATCCTTACCGCACATGACCTCAAGTGAAACTATGTTTGGCATACCATCTGGCCGATCCATGGGCCACAGTTCATTACCAGCTATGACTAAACTAAACTGTAAAGTAAAACATAAAAATAAATACAATTTATAGTTGTATAGCATCCGATGACCAATAACGATGATAAGCAAGTAAACAAAAATAATGAAAAGATATGTCTAAGGAGTCTTAAGGAGTCTTAAAATAGGTATTAAACCATCATGAAGCAGTGACCAACACCAGAAATATCTCTAAGCAGTTATGCAGCACTTGTTAAGTCTAGCATCAAGTTTCAACGGTGAGAAAACTGCCTGGGGAATTTCGTTGGCAATTTTGTCTGACTTTGTGTGTGTGAGAGAATTTATGCTAGACTTTAAATAACTGCTAGCATTTCTCAACACTTAATTGACTTTTCTTAATGTAGTTTGAGAAAGTACGCAGCGAACACAGCACATTTCTAGATCTTAACTGATGAAGCTGACAACGATATGTAGACCGTTATAATTTCTAATTAACGCGATTCCCACTGGCTAACTTGACACCTGCTGCAGCTGCAACTGCAACAGCATCGGGCAAGCTGCCATCGGAACTGGAATGGTATGGCAACACCATCTCCATCTCCATCTCTATCAGCATCAGCATCAGCAACAGTTTTGCAGTTGGGTTGCTTGTTTCCTCAGTTGAGTTGATTGCATTAAATTATTCGGCCAGTTGCCATGGCACTCATTTTAATAAGGGTTGCCACAGCGACGGCCTTGACGACTGCCTCTGCCATTTATTTATTCTATTTTTTTTCTCATCTTTTTGTTGTTGTTTTTCTTTTTAATTGCACTTGTTTTGTTGGCCCCGCCAAACATGTTACCAATAAAAACGAAATGCAGCCGAGCCAAAGCTTTCAACTTTTGGCAGCACAAACGAGAAAGCAAATTCCAGCAGTCCAGTCACGTGCGGTGGAAAGGGCGGTGGGGGGAGGTGAGGCAGTGGACAACTCGTCTAAGCTAGATCTGGCTGATGGCTGCTGGCTGGCATTTGCATACTTGCCCCAGAGCTTGCCTTGCCACACCGAGCCGGATTCCAAGTTCATCTTGGCTTGGCTTTAATTAAACTGGCCAAAAAGAGTAAGAAAAAAATCTGTGCAACCAAATTGCAAATGGAATTTCTTGTTGCACTTGCAGTAAAAGTTGCTCCCCAACCTGCAAAGCAACCAAAACAATCCTTTCCCCCTTTTATTATTAGTTGCCCCCCACCCCCTTTTCCACCATGCCTTGAGCGACAGCTGAGCAGCAATTGACCAAACGGCAGTGCCAAATTGTCTGCAACAACTACACTGTTCAACACTGTATCTACACTGTGCAAAACTAGGCAGCATGCAAAATAAAGTTTAGACAACGTTTTAAAGATCTTGGCGCGCTGCAGAATACTCGTACGTAACCCGCGAAAATTCAAAATTCGCGATACTTTTTGAACACACCTCGTATACCTTGTGGGATCGGATACGTTTTCTTTAATGAATAACAAAAACAAAATTATGACATACGCCAAAATGGTGCAACAAAACAGGTAAATGGCTTATACGACTAGGCTATGCCCTGAAATCTGGCGAAAGATTCCTTATAGCTTACCTAATAAATATGCGATAATATTTATTCAAAATACCAAAGGCTATAAGAGCTAGAGGCTTCAAATTTGGGATATAAGTTATCGTATACTATACACAGTATAAATATACCTTTGCATAATATTATCTGGGGTCAGGGTATCTCCAAGTCGACCTCAATCGACGAGAGCTATTTTTTTTGGTATATTAAATACTCTGATTCCCATAAGTAATACCATCTAAAACTGATAACTGTAGCTCTTAAATTGCGAGAGATATGGGCTTTTATCGTTATGGGGGGCAGGTGTAGGCGTGGTCCAAAATGTTTTTGAAGAGTGTTACTAGCAATACAAATATATAGTTTTCAAACTGTGTGGGAGATATAGTTTATCGATTTCCACTAAAAGGTGTAATTTAATTTTAAAACCAAATTTGATGACTGAAGTTTTAAAATTTTGCGATTATCGATTTTATTGATTTCCTAGCCTAGCCTAGCCTCCTATGGATGTATAACTTATATTATACAATTTGTCTGCGAGCATAGATAAGTATACTCGTATGTTCCAGGTTTTAGGTCTCTATCTCTAAGTATCGGTTACAGAGTATAAAAAGAGAGAAATTCAATCTTTTTTGAAGAAGCAGTAACCGGAACCGATACTATTAGTCCATAAAGTACCACAACGGTGCCGAGCACCGAAAAAAATAAAACATTTGGAAACCAATTCATAATCTTTACCGCAAACCTTTACGAAATACGGTTCACTTTGAGCAGGTTATCAAAGATAACAGAATTAGATCAAGAAAATAAAATAGTTGCCCAAAACATATTATGTACAAATATATGATAATGAAATCATCGTTAGAACAATTTTTGGGTAAACAACGAGAGAGAGAGAGAGAGAGAGAGAGAGAGCGACTATATTGGAGAGAGACGAAAAGCAAAAAAATTAATTGACAACGATTATTTGAGAGAGTACGATAGAGAGACAGTGAGAGATAGAGGCAGTAGAGAAGTAAATAGACAACGAGCATTTGAGAGAGAGGGGGAGAGGGGAAAAAAGTAAATGGGCCATGACTGTTCGAAAGAGACTCAAGATAAGCCCTCTCATAGAACACATACCAGCTGCCTAAGTGGTAATATTGCTATCAGCATGACGCGACGCTTTTTATTTCAATGTTGCCTATGTATTACGTATGTATTAAGTATGTATCAAGTATACCCTGGCAAATGGGCCACTTTGAATTTGAAGTAGTCATCGCAGGGTTCATTTTCTAATTATATCTCTTTATTTCTTTAATTGTACAATAATAGATTACAATGTGTCAAAATTGCGAGTTTAATCCGTCGCTTGCTGAGTCTAACATTAAATAAATTACGGCGTTTTGCAAGGGTATCTGCACGTCGACATGAAGATAAATTAAAACACATGGTATTATTTCGTTTTTCATATGTAGAATATACATATATTCTTGTCGAACAACCGGTGATATAAATGCCGGTACGACAAAGTTGTGCTCAGTTCAACCGTTGATAGCTCAACAGGCAGACAAGCAAAATAGCTAAAATAAAATAATATGAATCGCTGGACAAATCGTGTGGCTGCTGTGACCGGAGCCAGTTCGGGCATTGGAGCTGCCTGCTGCAAGGATCTGGTTGCCAAGGGCATGATCGTTGTGGGTCTGGCACGCCGTGAGGATCGACTGAACGAACTGAAGCAGCAACTGCCGTCAGATCAGGCGAAGCGTTTCCATTACCGTCGCTGCGATGTGAGTAAGGAGCAGGACGTGATCGATACTTTCGCATGGATCGAGAAGCAATTGGGTGGTGCCGATGTCCTGGTGAACAATGCGGGCATTACGCGTCATACTACCATCATCTCAGCGGGCAATAGCGCCGATCTGCGTGCCGTACTCGAAACCAATGTCCTTGGCGTCTCCTGGTGCACGAGGGAGGCCGTCTGCTCGATGGAGCGACGCAAGATCAACGATGGGCATGTTGTCATCGTGAATAGCGTTGTTGGACACGGTGTGCCCAGCTTACCGGGGACGAGCATGAACATGTATGCACCGTCGAAGTATGCGATAACCGCACTGACCGAGGTGCTGCGTCAAGAGTTCCTCAACGCTGGCACACAGATTAAGATAACCGTAAGTGGAGTTTCCAAATTCAAATCAACAATTCTCGACCATACAAATATACTTTATCAATGTGATTATTATTGTCATTCTTTTGAACACAGAGTATCAGTCCCGGTGCCGTCGATACCGAAATCATTGATAAAGCCGCCCTCGAAAAGTTTGGCGAATTTCCCATGTTGCGCGCAGAGGATGTCGCCGATGCGATCAGCTACTGCATTCAGACACCTCCGAATGTTCAGATACACGAGCTCACTATCAAGCCAGTTGGTGAGCGCTTTTAAGCAAGGGAGTAACTCCAACCGGATGGGACAATTGCATTATTTACATATTATCTTATTGCAGGTGTTCTAATATCGAGTCTAAATTATACGAGATGTGTTCAAAAAGTATCGCGAATTTTGTGTTTTTTCAGATATTATTTATTTATTCATGAATATCTATTTTGTCCCCTTCAAAGTAATCCCCATGAGATATTATACACTTGTGCCAACGGTTTTTCCAATCTTCGAAGCACTACAAAAAATCATTTTTTTTTATCTTGTTCAGCTCCTCCTTCGATCCCGTCTTTATCTCGTCAAGCGTAGCGTAACGTCGTCCTTTCATGGGCCTCTTCAGTTTAGCGAACAAGAAAAAGTCACAGGGGGCCAGATCTGGGGAATACGGTGGCTGCGGCATCATTAGTGTGTTGTTTTTGGCCAAAAAGTCGCGCACAAGCAACGATGTGTGAGCAGGGGCGTTATCGTGGTGCAATGCGGCGACCCGTCTCATGCCCAAATCATTGATAAAAATCGAATGGCATGAGCCAATCGATATGTCTAGCTCCTCAGCAACTTCTCTAACGGTGATTCGACGATTGGCCAATACCATTTTCTCCACTCCATTAATTTTTTCATCTGTTGTTGAAGTGCTCGGGCGTCCGGCACGCTCTTCGTCGTTCACATCTTCTCGGCCTTCTGAGAACATTTTGTACCACCGATAAACGTTGCTTCGGTCCAAGGTAGCTTCTCCGTATGCCACAATCAACATTCGGAATGCATCCGCGCACTTAATTTCGTTTTTCACACAAAATTTGATACAGGTTCTTTGATCCATTTTTTTGAATAGGTAAAAATCGAAGACGATCCAAAACACGTGCAAGCAAAGCAGCTGTCAACAATTAAGTGAACATTCAAAATGGCCGAGCTTGTCGGCATAAGTGAGAGACATGAGTACCAACATAACGCTACAAAAAAATCGAAATTCGATTATACGTAACCCGCGAAAATTCAAAATTCGCGATACTTTTTGAACATACCTCGTATAGTTATACATTGTACAAAGAAAGTGAAATGCATTTTTGCATTTAGTTTGTTTTTACTTTGCAAATAGTTTGTATATAAATGCAAATGAGAACATAATCTGCCAACTCCGTTGACAGTTATGATTTTACATTTAATTTAATTCCTTTGTTTTTGTCTGGCAATAATGTTAAGAGGATTTTCTTTTTATGTACATATGGCAACGCTGGTGCATTTCTAAATAGTTCTGTAGGCTGGTTTATTTTATAGTCTACTCAAACTGCGCCGATTAATCCGTAGACGAAGAAAGCAGTTTCCCCACGTAAACGAAAGTCGTTTCAATTTGAAAATTGGAATCGCCATTTAATTATTTATTGCAATAATTAAAACGCCAATGGAACAATTTCAGCCTGCTGATTGAAGTAAACTCAATATGATAAAACGTTTAGTTTAACAACTTGGTTGCATTCTAGCCGATCTTGATCAAATTTGTGTGGTTGATCAATATCTATGTCGAGGTAAATGTTTGAACGGTAAAAATACCTATCTGTGATTTATTATAATAATATGAAATAATATCGTTATTCCGATTCCACCTTGAAGCTGACGAGACTCCAGAGCAAAGTCTGGAAGATTGCCCGGCAATAGGCCGACTGAGACCCTCTCAGCTAAATATTTGTAAACTTAGGGCTCTAAGTTCAATAATTGCAATAATTGCATTTGTGCACATAATTGGCGATCTTTTCCTATATATACATATAGGTGTGCTTTGTTAAACAAAAAACAATGTAAAAAGAATAATTAGGAATATGTCATTCAAGTAATTAGCACAGCAATAAGACAATAATGCAAAAGCTACCTTTCATATCTACAAGTCTGCGTTGACTTATCCTTATCTTGGACGCCAGACTTAGTGTCGTAGTAAAATATTTGCCAAGAAACCGATACGGGAATATTGTGAATGCATCGTGGCATCATTTTATATGCTTGCGTTTAGTTTTACTTGCATTGGCTTCAACAACAATGCTGTAAATCATTTAACACCCTGATTGAGGATCATTTAAAAGGTCAATTCGCATATATAGGAAGACGCGTATTTAAAGTTATATTATATGCTAGTTATACTCACCATTAAATGTAAGATAAATATACAGCTACTAAGTCTAAGGTCCCACAGCCGTGTAGGACCTTTTTGTGGGCTCCACATGCTGGCGATGTGGGCGCTTCGCCTATATCTGGAATGGGTGAAAACAACCATTAAGTTAGTTAGTTGAATAAGTTAGCCGATTAAAAATTGATGTGGAAATAGGAGTTGACTGTGGCCACTGTGGCAGGCACAGCCAATCTGATCACATCAGCACAGTGGAGCAATATAGCTGAAGCAGGGTTTCAAACTTAATTATTAAAAAATAATAATGCTAAATCCAAGTTACCAGTTCAAAATGAAATATATATTAATATTACTAGAACTATGTATATATTGTAATAGTGTATTCAGGAAGTCGTTGTATTGAGATAAACAATTTAATGATAATGCACTTGACAGCTCGGCTGAGAAGAAGAAGAAAACTATTTTTAAAGAGCATTTGAGCCTACAAAGGTATATATAAGTACTAATGATAATATTTCATATGGCATCACATCTTGTAAAAGATAACACATACTCTTATATTATTTTTAGACATTAGTTCATATAGTATGATAATGGAACGATTACATTCTTTGAGCCAATTCATAATCATATCTGATGAAAGGTAAATAGTGTTCGTCGGTTTCGTGGACTTTGGCACCACTGTGCGGCGCTTGCAACTGCCACTTATCGTCGTGCGGCACTTGCCGGAGTTGCAGTTGGCGTGAGTGGGTGGCTTGGCGAATGCGGCTAATGAATAGAAATTGGCCAATTGCAAAACTCAGCGGGGAGAGCTTAACGAATGCGAATTGCGGATTGCGGATTGTGGATTGTGGAATGGGAAATGGGAAAAGGGGGAATGCGAAATGGGGAAATGGGAAATGAGGAATGCGAATGCCAAGTGCGAAATGCGAAATGCTTTTGGGTCCGTCTCTCACGCCTGGTCCAGATAGCCAAGCCAGTCGTGACCCACAAAATGGAGGTTAATAAAAGCGCAGCCGCAAAACAATCGGTTTGCGCCTGCGAGGATTGCATTTGTGGTCAATTCGCTAAGCGGCCAACTCTTTAACGATTGCTCATAATCAGGTTATGGATAATATTAGCGAATTCCAAGCGCGAAAGGCTCTATACAAATTACACTCAAGTCTAAGGAGATATCGAGAGTTATCGAAGTTATCGTCATCGTTGTCGTTATATAAAACAGACGACAAAGGAAACTTGTCACTGCCAAAGCTGAAGAAATGTGCACAAGTAATGCAATTCTAATCAGGGCTTTAGCTATAAAAAACAATGAACAATTTGAAATTGAATTGGGTTATTAAAGTGTAAGACACATTTTACACATTATTTTAGTTATTCCGCACCCTATTGGTAAATTGATTTTTAAATTTTAAAGTAATAATATCAAGAAATGGATATATATGTATACGAGGTGTGTTCAAAAAGTATCGCGAATTTTGAATTTTCGCGGGTTACGTATAATCGAATTTCGATTTTTTTGTAGCGTTATGTTGGTACTCATGTCTCTCACTTATGCCGACAAGCTCGGCCATTTTGAATGTTCACTTAATTGTTGACAGCTGCTTTGCTTGCACAGGGTAGAACGGTCAATAAGGAATATTACCTGCAAGTTATGCGCAATTTGCGCGAAGCAATCCGCCAGAAACGTCCGGATTTGTGGAAGAACAAAAATTGGCTTTTGCGCCACGATATGATGCCGCAGCCACCGTATTCCCCAGATCTGGCCCCCTGTGACTTTTTCTTGTTCCCTAAACTGAAGAGGCCCATGAAAGGACGACGTTACGCTACGCTTGACGAGATAAAGACGGGATCGAAGGAGGAGCTGAACAAGATAAAAAAAAATGATTTTTTGAAGTGCTTCGAAGATTGGAAAAACCGTTGGCACAAGTGTATAATATCTCATGGGGATTACTTTGAAGGGGACAAAATAGATATTCATGAATAAATAAATAATATCTGAAAAAACACAAAATTCGCGATACTTTTTGAACACACCTCGTATACTCGTACATACATATAAATTCTGACTAAAACACAAATTCCAAAGTGCAACAGTTGTAAGAATTCTTGTGGTAATTTTTTAGTGTTGCTTCAATTTGTCTGTGGCTCATCAACTTCATAGCTCAATTTCATGTTACAATGTTACAAATTCGGGTTGGGGTTCAGCTTGCACTTAACCTGAAGCACGTTAAAATTGTTAGGGCGACAAAGCGGCTTATTTAAGTAAAGCCAAGCAACAACAACAAAAAGTGGATCAAGTAGACATAGGCCAAATGGGCCAGACTTAAATTCCCGCTGCTCAGTTGTTGTCACAATCGAGTTAAGATTGAGCCTAAATACCAAAGTTGGCATAGAAAATTAGCATTGTACTTCTAATTGAGTTGCTTAAACGATCTAGTGAACAACGCCCAACTAAATGGGTATACAATTTATAAATCAATTTAGCGTTGTTTGAATTTCATAGCCCCAAAAATACTTCGAGGCTGGCAAAAGTTTGAGAAGGAAAAAAAACGGCTAGAAAAAAAGACTATTTAGGAGAAAAGCATTTGAAGAGCTGAGAATTTGGGGAACGCACTTTCACAGCGGTGGCTATTAAAATTTGAAAGAGAATTTGCCGCCACAGACAAGCAGCTATGTGAATCATGCAATTAATCAATCAATCAATCAGTCAGGTAGCCAAGCAGCCAGGCAGTCAGTCAGTCAGTCAGTCAGTCAAGCAACGAGTGAGTAACTTGGATCAACCCACATTAGAGCAATAATAATAAAAGCAAAAACTCAAGAAAATAAAGAAACAAAATCAATAAAAATAAACAGCAGATCTGGAGTTGTATTTTTTTCTTTCTCTCTTTTATGACTAACGTATTTGCGCACTTTTACCGGGCCGTTGTTGGGGGGAGGTGTTGGGGCGGAGTAAGGGGTGTGTGTGAGGGGGGATACAAATAACAACAGGTGAAAATGAAATCGAAATTGGGTTTGAATCTGTTGCTTGTTGTCTGTGCTGCTTTCAAGCGGCTTTCAATCGATTTGCTTCGGGCTTGCTTCAGTTATACTCCGAGACAAAAAGCGGGACGGACACACAATAAGCCAGATGGTGATTCGGACAGATGGACAGCTAGACAGGTGGAAGCAGGTACAGATACAGATCCCAGAATGCAGATAGACAGATACAGATACAGTTGGCCGCAACTTCCACAAGCCATTGTTAAAGCTGAATTGCTATTGTTGCTGATTGTTGTTGCTGTTTCTTGTTGCTGCTTGTTGTTGTCTTTGAATTCAAGCGCAAAAATGCGGTCAGAATCGCGCACAGAACTGTAAATTGTATAAACGTCCAAAAGAGCCGCAACAACAACGAATCAATAGAGACGCTCTTAGACAAACGGTAAATTCTCGCTTATAAAGCTTATAAACATTTTTTTATGTTTTCCCATACATACATATACATATATATATATATATATATATAAATACATATATATATATGTCTTCTACTTCTTGTTTATTTGCCTTTAATTTGCGCCCAATTAATTTCTCTTTTTTTCTGACAGCATCTTTTCACTCTTTTGGCTAATTGGCCCCGCAACAAATTGGGCTTAAACAAAGCATTGACCACATTACAATTCAATACAATCGAACTTCAATTCAGCACCATCAAAAATCGACTATATGAATACTTTTGTAAGACAAATTGGAAGAAATAAAATAAACAATTTTGTATACCCTGAAACCAGAGGAGAAAATGTGTAAATGGCTTCTAAATAAATTGTGCAAAAATAAATAATGGGCAGACCTCCGAACAGATAAATTGTATTTAATTCGATCGATAAGTGCCCTCGCTTCGCGAACAACGATACAAATCGATTTTCGATTACATTTTATATTATTATTATTGGGATACCTGCACTGCAGCCTATTAGATATACCATACTCTGTTAGGATGTGCATTGAGGATTCCTCCTCGCTTTTACAAACCCTTCACAGTTTGCTACTATACTCGTAAATACCTAGATTAGTTAGCTGACTTCTTAGTCTACAATGTCCGGTGAGTATCCTCAGCCTGTTCTTCCCCTTCGCCCACACAAAAGACATCTGGCTTGACGGAATCCTGCTGCCTCTACCCAGCTCTGTTGTTGCCTCTGTCTTTCTTTGCTTCTAAGTCGCACTCAAATTGCCAGGAAACGGTTCTGGCTCTATTAGGGGTCGCTCTGCCCCCATTCTCACTTGCTCATGAGCCGTTTCCTTTTTTCGATTACATACAAAACAGAAATTTTTAAGATATTTGTATATATATATATATAAATATTTCTAATTGCGTAATACTGATAAGCTAAGTTTCCTCAGGATCAGTTGAGAAATTCAGAAGAAAATCGTCACATAAATTCAAGATTATTTCATGCTATCAATTCGTGAATATCGATTAAAAGGAAAACGATTACCTAAATAAATAAAAATGGTAATTCTAAATATATAGTTTTCCAATTTGTATATAATATGTACAGACATATTATTAATCAACTGTAGAACATTTCATTAAGATCGGATAAGAAACGGAATAAACTACTATCAGCAAGTCTACTAAGCTGGGTTCAGAGTCTGGTTTGAATATTCTTAAGACTTGGGTTCAGTATAACTGCTAGTCGAGCTCTCTCCGGATCGCGTTTGGTAGAGAATATTGTTTCTAGAATCGCATAATACACAAAATACAACTTGAGGCCATTAAAATTGGAGAAGTTCAACTGTATCTGATTGTTTTATTTTTTCTTTGGCTTGGCTAACTGTAAAGAACACCTGATTAATGGTTGTTGTCATTGTTGATGTTGCCCGCTCATCAATTGCTTATCAACTAAAAAAAAATCTAAGAAAAAATGGCGATTAACGCCTCTTTGGTCAAAGTCAGCGCCATGGCAGCAGCCAATTAAGTGGCGTCGTCATCTTGGCCGGGATCTATTTAAGCGGTGGCGGTGGCGTCGTCTTGGCCAAGTGGCAGCCGCCAGACGAGCAGACCTAAAACCCCGTGTATGTGTGTGTGTGTGTGTGTAAGTGTATATGTAAGCCAAAGAAAGTGGCGGGCAACAACGTGTGGCATGTTGCACGCTCCGCTAACGCTTAATTAATGGTAATGGCAACAAAAACAACAACAACAACTACTACTACTCCAGCAAGTCAGATATGCTGCCACAGCTAGTTGCAATTAAGACGGCCGCCGCATTTTGGGGCCTGTGAATTGTGAATTGGCATTAAGCCGGTTAACTTTTGTTAGGGGGCAGCAGCAGCAGTGGCAGCAACCCGATACCCGATACCCGATACTCGATACCCATATTTTATTAATAACACATTAAAGTATCGATACTGAAATGAAATGGAAAAGCAACACACAAATCGTGCGACAGTTTTCACTTTTCTTTCTCAACTCGTTTTTCTTTTGTTGTTTCGTTTTGTTTTGTTTTGTTGTTGTTTTTTTTTTTTGGGGCGTTTTTAGCTTGGGAAACACAAAATTGGACTACAGTTAAAATAACCACTTTCCAATCGAAGCGGCATTTTCAAGTCAAGGCAAGTGCAAAACGGTAAATCACCGAACAAAAACGCTGTTACTTCTACAAACCATATTTTATGGTTCGCTTTTATGTTGGCATTTTCCTCGTCCCTCTTTCCATTTCAATGCCACTATTCGTCTATTTCGCCGGCTTCTGCTTTTGACTAGTAGCTGCACAATGAAAACTGCACAACAATAACCACAATTAATGTTAATTATAATCCAAACTTAACTATATATATATATATATATATATATACTTACTATATATGCAAGTGAAAAATACATTTACAAATGGTTCACTTTCTTTTGCACCTGATTTGAATTAAACTGGTTTCTAGACCAGCCACCCGAACTGGTCTAGTTGCTGGCACACGGAGCAATGGTACCTCTACCTCTAAATAACTTTATGTACCCCCATGCACCTAACTCTATGTACCTTTAATTACCTCTGTTTGCCATACAATAAAAACAATAAAACGAGCGAAATTTCAAAGCTTTGAGTATTGCTTGAAACAGGTAAGAATGCTCTAGGCGAGAAATCACATCTGCATAGAGATTGTAGATGGCCTGAACCCAAGTCATTAGCCATTAGTTTTAGATATATATATATATATACGAGGTGTGTACAAAAAGTATCGCGAATTTTGAATTTTCGCGGGTTACGTATAATCAATTGCGACCAATTGCGACCAGGTAGCTTCTCCGTATGCCACAATCAATATTCGGAATGCATCCGCGCACTAAATTTCGTTTTTCACACAAAATTTGATACAGGTTCTTTGATCCATTTTTTTGAATAGGTAAAAATCGAAGACGATCCAAAACACGTGCAAGCACAGCAGCTGTCAACAATTAAGTGAACATTCAAAATGGCCGAGCTTTTCGGCATAAGTGAGAGACATGAGTACCAACATAACGCTACAAAAAAATCGAAATTCGATTATACGTAACCCGCGAAAATTCAAAATTCGCGATACTTTTTGAACACACCTCGTATATATAGTCTATATTTAGATATAAATCTAGGCTTATTAAAATTTAAAATAGTCTAATATATATTGCAAGTATTGGGGAAAATTGTTAAGCGTGAGTAGATTAGGAAAACTGAAAATCATCAAGAGGCAGAGAGAAATATAGAGGATAAAGAGTGAGTAAGAAAAGATAGGCAAAACTCTGAAACTGTGGAGTAAGATATGTTTACCTCAGCTAATTATATTACATTTCTTATATTATTATTGTATTATTATTGAAAAATTTTAATTAAAGAAAGAGAGAGTTCCATCGAGAATAGATGGAATGAGGCATTGTAAGATTTGCAAATGACAAATAAATTGATATTCGCGAAACGGGGAAAGTTATCGATAAAATGAAATCAAGCATACATCTACTCAAACACATAAACATGAAACAAGTCGGTTTTTGGTGCTGATCAACAATATAAAAACTGAGTGGACTCGGAGAAGATTCCTTCTGTCCGTAAATTATTTATTCAGCTTATTATTTATAGAAAATGAGATCTGCAAATAAACTGTCAGTTAAAGCACTTAAGCACTTAATCAGAGGTAAGCAAACTAAAGTTGGAGCTGTTGGAGCAATTGGACAAGTGCCAAGTGCAACAATTATCAGTTGTGCCTTTGGCACAAGATGGAAAGTGTTTCGCAATACACTGGGAGGAAAGGGGTATTAAGGGATGTGGCGGGTTTTGACTAGTCAGTGCTAATGTTAAAATGGGGCTGGCTCTAAAAGATTGACAATAGTTGCAGCTGCCACAAGAGCTGCTACCAAACTAACTTTTCAATTTTGTGGCACAAAATGTGAATTGCAAATTGCGACAGAACTTGGCATCCTGCTGTACAAAGATAGGTGTGTGTGTGTGTGTGGATGGGGGAGGTGGGTGGGCAGTCTGGAAGAGGGGTAATAGGGAAGGGAATGTTTAACGTGCTGAGAAACTGAGTTGGGGACGCTTATCAGCGTCTGACAGATTTAATTTTATGCGAGCAAGAAAATTTGTTAATAACAGTGCAACTGAACCAAACACACCCACACACGCACACACACACGCACACACACAGTTGACACTTGACACTTGACACTTCACACTTCACACTTGACAGTAGCTATTAAATTCCACGAAATGTGAGCATTTATTGAAATTACGGGAGATGTTAGCTTATTCATTTCCCATGTGAATGTTATGAATAAATTAATGAAGAGATAACTGTTGTTGTATTCCCATTCGAATGTGTTGGCACACTCGTAACCAGTTAAGAATATTATTAATGATCGGCTTATATAGACTATTTAGTCAATTCACATATAAATTACAATGGAAATAATATCAAATTGCCGGGAGCAATTGAGACTCGGATTGACACTCGAATGAGAGGAATACTGAATCCAATCGCAGAGTTGCCGCAAGTATTTATGTTAAGAGGCTGAGAGTACACAGTGCGTGTTGGCATTCGGTAAACAGTTTACAGTTCGAGTTTCTATTTGAATCGGATGCGGATTAAATTTGAATGTTTAACGTGCTTGCATGTTCTTCAAATCAAATCAAATCAACCCAGCACAACTCAACTAAACTCAACTCAGCTCAGCTCAACTAAACTATTCACTCTCACTTTTCATACGTTTTGGTTGCTTGTCGAGATGTGTTTAAGAGATTTCCATTTCATTCATGATTGAATCAGATGCCGATGCTGCGTGTAGAAAGGCAAAGAACAGTTAGACGCCAAAACAGCATTAAAAAGAAACAGAAGATTCCAAGAAATTGTTGAAAACTTGTTGAGCTGCTCATTAGCATATCACAATGATGTTTTCATTGCTGTAAAAAAAGTAGGTGTGTTTGTGTGTGTGTATGTGTGTGTGATATTCGCCATTTGCTGCAGTAAGCAGAGAAGATGGCACTAAGTAAATGGCCAATATCAAAGTGACTTGCGCGTCAGCTAATAAATTATGCATTGTCCAAAGAAGTGGCCAAAAAAACAACAGTTTGAATAATGAATGAATTTCAAATGACGAATACAAAAATATAGGCCCAAAAAAATATAATAATACAAATAAAAAAGACCTACAAATAAGACTGGCAAAGACTTAACACTCTTTTTTATGACAATCAACAGTCAGATGCAAGAGAAATCAATTGGCTTATTAAAGAAAAACAAAAACAAAAAAATTACTGTTTAAATTTTGAATGAATTTCAAATGACAACTGCAACACGATGGCTGACAAAAATAAAAACGAAAACTAAGCAACAATGTAACACTATTTTTTTATGACTATCAGTAACAAAAAAAAAGCGAAACCTAAAAAAAATATTGAATATGGCTAATAAAACACATGCTATAAAAATAATAAATAAAAAAATACTAAAATGAGGATAAATGCACATCAAGTTTTAGACAAATAGCACGACTACGAACTGATTTTCTCTGTTCATAAATCTGCCTAATGGCTATTCTCCTTCTCTCTCTCTCTCTCTTTTCTTTACTATCTAAAAGAGTAAGAGAGAGAGAGAGAGAGAGAGAGAGAGACGAGAGAGAGAGAGAGACAGAGAGAGAGAGAGAGAGAGAGAGAGAGAGACAGAGAGAGGGAGGGAGACAGCGACAACTAGCCACAACTCGTAGATCAAATAAATACTCAGAGACTTCAACGCGTCACATTTGCTTTTTAGGGTGTCTCCCAAGCAGAAGAGGCGAATGATTTGAGGCCAACACAGAAAAACACACAAACACACACACACAAGTGTTGCTGATGCTGTTGCCAACTTGCAACTGATGCGACAACAACAACAACAACAACTGGCAAGTTGGCAAGTTGGCATTGCATTTATGGCCAAGTCGCGTGTTTCTTACCTGTCTCTCTAAAAAGTGTCTCTGTGTGTTGTGTGTTGTTTTAGTCTTTGTTGTTGTTGTTGTTGCAACTGGCTCGAGGAATTGAGTTTATTGTGCCACCGCGCGGCGTTCTTTGCTTCTTGTTGTTTGTTTGTTTGTATTTTTTCTTTTTCTTTTTGTCGCATCGGCTTGATTAGAATTCGAGGTAGTTAACGGTGCATTTAATGCGCTCCAAGACGGATCAAATGCATTTAACACCGATCTCTTCTGCCTCTGTGTGTGTGTATGTGTGTGGCTCTAATGGGCATTGTTTACTAAATAATTGCGATTGCTTTCGATTTGATTTGATTGGATTTGATTGATATGTGAACTGATTCGGCTCTCAATAACAACCCCAATTAACCAATAAACTGTGTGAGCAATAATCTTCTTAAGCTACGAGTATGTGCAAATATATATAGCTATATGTATAGTTAGGTATATAGATTGCATTCCAAACAGTAGAAGCCAATTTGGTCAATGCAAAATTGCTCCTTGAAACTATTTTGATACTTGGACGAAAAATGAGCAGGAGATAAGCTTTGGTTATCTGAGATTCTCCGAATCTATAAACCTACTGCTAAAAAGCCAATATTTCTTTAAATCATCGTACAAAAAATTAGCCGTATCAATAAAAGAACTGTCAAAAAACTTAACATTAACGATAATTGATCAGATTAATTGTTATATATTTTTAACGAATCAGAGTCAATACCTATTGCCAACTTGTATCCATTATTTAATTTCTCGCTTAAAGCGATAGTTTTTGAGTAAACTTAAGCACTTACCGTTGAAAAGCAAATGTCCTAGTGTTAAACACTCTTTCTATCTGCTTGTGCGGCAAGTCGGGCCCCTTGGATATAAATGTATGTATGTGTGTGTGTCTATGTTTGTGTGTTGTCAACGATTTGTTTGCTTTCTGCGACTAAAGTCGAAAAAGCGAGTGCATAAAGTGTACCAGCGAGAAAAAAGAAGTAAATACAATAAATAAATAACAAAATAACTAAAAAAAAAACGATCAAAAGAAGCAGCAGCAGAATATGTAAGTACGCTGAAGAAGAAGATGAAGTGAAATCTGTTGAACGGGACTGCAGAACACGTAACGTAAATAAGAACCAGCCAAGCAACCAGCAAAGAGACAACAACAACAACAACATCAGCAACTAACCAGCCAAGCAACTCAGGTGAAATGGAGGAGGGACGGGGTGATCAGTGCTGCCAACTTGTAGGTAGCAAGAAAAAGCTATTTTTATTTACAAAAAAAGAAGACAATTTAAATGCAATAAACATATATTTAATATCTATGCTTAATGCAATAAGTAAATATTTAATATCTATAGTAAGCGCTTGGCAAGATTCTTCATCCCTTTTTTTCTAGGCGTTTCAAGGACAAGCTCTAATTTCGGCAAAAATTCCATTCACAAAGTGCAGATCACTGTAATGGCCAATGCTATAAACATCAAAATTTGATTATTAAACTTAAAAATGGTTATTCATTACCCCGCTGCTAACAAGAGAAGCTAATTTTAAAAAAAAGCTAAAATTCCAGCTGCCAAAAAAACGGTAAAACAAAAAGAACAGAAATGACAGCACTGATGAGTATGTGTGTTGGTGGGGGGAGGGGCGGATTGGAGGAGGTAAATATCATAAAGTATTTTTCACATTGAAAAGTTGATGATGATGCCAACTGATTAGTGATTAGTTGCCATTTGACACATATGTGTGTGTATGTGAGTATGCGTGTGTGTGCGTGTGTATGTTTAACTGTCCATCTCTTTTGCGCTGTCTCCTTTTTTCTTTTCTTGCAGTAGCAAACGAAAGCCGAAGAAGAAGGAACAAAAACACACAGACACACAGGTGCATATGCGTGTGTATGCATGTGTGTGTATGTGTGCGTGAATGGGAATGTGAATGGCATTGGTTAAATTGTCAATATAAGTAACGAGTGCAAGGAGACGAATTGGATGGAAGACGGAGGTAAAAATCATGACAAGCCACTTTTTGTGGGTCGCATTCGTTGTTCGTTTTTTGATTTGTGTGTGTGTGTGTGTATGTAATGATTCCGATGATTATGCTTAATGCTCTTCACAGCTTTTAAAGAACAATAAAAAAAATAAATAAGCAATGAAAACCTTTGATTTTTTTTGGTTTCGATTCTCAGAGAGAGGGGGACAGCGAGAAAGAGAGAGAGCGCGACAGAGAAGGCAGACACAGCTTTTGTGCTAATTGGGAAAAATTAGAAAGCATGAAATGTCGAATCCGCTTGGCCCCCCTAAAAAACAACAACGCCTATATCCCCCTTCCTCTCCTTGAGGCTTAATCGGCTCTGTGCAGTTGCAACGGTATTTGGCTGCTTCTTCTTCTTCATCTTCTTTATATTTCGTAAGGTGTCTGATTGGACTCCAATTGAGATCCTTGCTGTGCACATTTTTGTTGTTTTCGTTTTGGACACAATCAATTTATGAGTAAAAACAAAAAAAAATATGTAAACACAACAAAAAAAAACCTTTTTTATTTATAGTAGTAGTTTTTTTTTACTATTTAGTTGTCCGTTTTTTAGTTGCCCGCTCTGGGTTAAATTATGTCTGACAACAACATCACTCACTTCACTGCGATCTCCAAGTCTGAATAACGGTAATTGCGAAACGAACAGCAAAAAAATATATCTATGTATGTGTGTTTGTGTGTTTGTGTGTGTGTGTGTGTGTAAAGAATTTAAGACACTCGACAACACTGGTCACTGGGGGCGAGCACGAGACAAAAACGAGACTCGTTCACGATCCGATGCGGGGATTCGAATACGAATACGAAATGCGAAATTCGAAATTCGAACTAGCTGATGCGCCAAGGCGAGCGAAAGACGTGTGAACTCGTCGAGCGACGAACGCGAAATACACGCGAACCAACCAAGATACTTTCTTTGGCCTCGTAATGTAACTGTCGGGAACAGCAACAGCAGCAGTCGCAGCAGCAGCAGCAGCACAAGAAGAAATTCAACACAACAACACACACAGAGACAGACGGCAAAATCTTGAGACTGCGACGGCGACTGAGACAGAGGCAGCCGGCTGTGACTATGCTGCGCAGGCGCCGCGTTCTCTCAACGCTATCGCGTCGCGACGCGACGCCAAACTGCACAAATGAGCACAGCACAGGCGGCAACTGCGCCGTCGACAGAGCATAGCAACTGGCATTCGCGCACTCGTTCGCACATATACACACAGACTCCATCGCTCACTCGCTCGCTCGCAGCAGAGGCTCAATTAGCACTTGTTGCTTCACTTTTGCAGTTCGGTTCGATTTGGTTCACAAATAGTAATAATAATGTAGAATCATTTAACAATTGGCCGTTCAAATGTTGGTTAAAAACTCCTGCAGGATCATATTCAGTGGCAGGCGCACTTGAACTTGAACTTAAAGCGAGCCCCTAATTTGTAGCAACCAGTGTTGCCAGCACCGCAAGCTCAAATAACTGTTTAACTATTTTTAAATTGTTTGATAATACATGAAACAAATAAAAAGCCACATACTATTGACTCTGCAACATTGCAACAACTTGATCTTGTTCAAAAGAGAGCCGAAAACTAGATCAATCGAAATGCGCAAGAAAAGCTATTAAATAGCCAAAAGTCAGCACTGCTGGCAAAAGAATCGTCAATACTTATTTACATCCAATTGTCAAAGCTTGTTAACATTTCCCGATAAGTTATATTTGTTATACATTTTTGGGTTTTAATTTAGCAAGCAGCAAATATATTTATTATGCATTATATATTATTACTATACACATATTTATTTTTTATATTTATTAGCACCTGCTTAAAATCAGCGCAATTGGCAACTCTGCTGTCAGCACTTGCCTATCTGTGTGTGTGTGCGTGCTTGATTTAAAGTTGCTGTTGTTGGTGCTTTTTCATTTCTCCTCATTTGCTGTTAGAGTCTGCGATGCAGCCTCTCTTTTGCACACACACACACACACACAGTGAGAGCGAGAGAAAGAGACGCAGCGGCGGCAACTGGGCGCATTTCAACGGTAAACATCATGAATGCATTTGGAAAGTGGCTCGTGGTGTTTGCATTTTGCATTTCTTCGCATTCTTTTATGTTGATGTGTGTTGTGTGTGTGTGGTTATGTGTGTGGGGCTCTTGCTTTGCACAATTGTGCCAGCAACAACAACAACAATAACAGCAGCAACGATGCCAAAGACGGCATTTTCATTTCTCAGAATTGATTGGCCGTCGCGGCTGCTGCTGCTGCGACTGCTGCCAACTTTTATTTCTTTACTGCACGTTGACGTCGACGTCTCTGCCAGCAGCCACCTGTCGTTGTTTTGCGCTGCAGACGCTGCTGAGACGTCTTGGCTACATTTTTTGTGTTTCTTTCTCTGTCCGATGGTCTGTATGTCTGTCTGTGCCTTTTGCCTTTGCGATTCTGATTAAATAACGTTTGACTTGGCGTCGGGCGTCGACGTCGACGTCGACGTCGTCTGCAACTCCGTCTGCGTCTGCGTTTAGGCTTTCGTCGTTGTTTGGCGTCCTCGTCAACTGCCTTGCTTATGCGACACATACACACACATACATAGGCAATTGGCCCGTTATGCACTGCTTGATAACAACTATCATTTGTGATGATTTTTCTTCTTCCTTTTTTATGTTGTGGTCTTTTTCGATTCTGCTAAAATTTTAATAATTGCAATGTTTACAAAAACTTTTATATCATGATAATACCATTTGAAATATATATTTTTCTTTTTATTGTTTGAAATACGCTTAGTATACATATTATTTAATTACTATTTGTTTTAATAGTGCTTAATCGATAAAGAAAAATGAGATTTGATTTTGATGTTGCTTGTTTTTGGAAACTTTCAACGATGTTTCAAGTTTCGCAAATATTTAACGCATGATCGTTATCACAATAAATGATGCGCATAAACGATGCATCCGTTCGCTTCATTAGCTGTACATGGATACAGCAACAACAACAACAGTTGTCGTCTCTCTCTCTCTCTCTCTCTCTCTCTCTCTCTCTCACTTTCTGTGTCTTTCTTTATTTCTTCTTCTGTTTGATTTTGTGCTCATTCTCATTCCCATTCCACGCATGCGCAGTCTACTTTTCAATTTGGCATCATCAGCAACAGTTGCTGCTGCTGCTGCTGTTTTTGTTGTTGTTGTTGTCTTTCATTTCTTGCTTGTTTTCAGTTGGCGTGTAAATCTATTAACGTCGCCTCGTTCTATGACTGGCATCGCATCATTGTAATTCCTCAACTCACCTGCTCCGATTGCTGCTCCTGGACAACAGTTGTTGTTGTCAGCTGCCACTTGCTACACTCAGAAAAATTACAGGTCTTTTTGCATTTGTATTTATTATAAATCTGCTGTTTTGCTTATGGAAACTATTTTAGAATATTTCACAATAAATTTTAGCTGTTTATTTTTTTCAAAAATCTTGAAAAAAATTCCTCAATTAATTATTCTTCATTTATGCATTTTAATTCAATAAAAAATAGTTCTTTTAATTTGGTGTCATCAGTTGCTGTTTGCTGTTGTCAGCTGCCAAAAAGAATTATCTACAATTTACACATTTTAATATAATAAAATTAGTTAGATTCAATTAAAAATACTCTATGTTTTTTAGAATATCCCAAAAAAAATATACAAGAACTCAATTTAGCTACAGTAAACCGATTCGGATTCGAAAAATTAACTGGCTGACAAATTTAGTTAAAAGTGTGAAATTTGTTTCGTTAGCATTGGCATTTATTTTTGCCAGTGTATGTTGCACGTTTGCCAGCTGCCAGCTGCCAGTTGCCCGTTGCCTGTTTTGCCATTGCGATCGCCTCGTGCCAATTTGCCTAAGTCGACTATTTAACTATTTTTGCCATTTGCCATTTGCCGTTGTTGGTCGGCTGCTCGGCTCTCAGCCACAGTAGTTGTAGTTGTTCAAGTTGATGCTGCCCCATTTGGACGTGCGACTTTTATTTCTGATTTTATTTCACGGCACGTCCTCTTCCAAGTTGTTGTTGTTGTTGCTGTTGTTGTTGTTGTTTTTGTTTGCTGCTTGCTGTTTGCTGTTTGTTGTTGTCGTGCTTGTTGCCCAGTTAGCAGTCAGTCAACGTAGACGAGACGCCACCTGCATCTTCTTTCTGAACAGTACCCGCAATGCTCCTCTCTGCCCACCCCGCCCTCACCATCTCTCTGTCTCCTTTCCTCTCTATTTGAATAGATAGCCACAAAGACACTGAGAAGAGCCGACATTACCGCCTAATTTGTGGCCCATTGTGGGTCAACATAGCCGAACCCCAGCATTGTCGGGCAGAGCAGTCTTCGCGATGATTGATGGAACGACGACAGTTGTTGCTGCCGCTTAATTGCCGCGACATTAGCAGCCCACAATCCACGCACACACACACACACACAAACACACACACGCACAGTCGACACTTATACACTCTGCATGCAGATGCCACGCCCTCTCGCCATCAATCATGACACCACACAAAAAGGGGCAAGCATGTGGTGCAGTCTATTAACTATAGATTAGATACAGAAACAGATACACAGCGTACAGCATACAGCTGCAGATACAGATACGCAAACAGATATAGATACATTTGATCGGTGTAGTGCTGCACATAAGATAAAGGGAAGTTACTGATAAGGTAAATCGAAGATAGACTGTAGATAGATGTAAGGTAGACTCAATATAAATTAGAGATAGCTGGAAGATAAATAACTGCTAAGATACATTAATGATAGATAGAAAATGTATGCTATATAGATATATTAATAGTTAGATAGATAGATACATTTATCAACTAAAGATAGACTCAATATTAATGAAAGACACGGAGAAAATAAATGGAAGATGGAATAATGAAAAATGCAAGATAAATTAAGCACAAATAACTGTTAAGATAAACTAAAGATAGATTGAAAATAAATGGCAGATCAATAAAACATATTTAAAGGAAGGAGAGCAAATAAAAGAAAGATATATTCAAGCGATATGACATATGGATAGATAGATATATAAACGAAAGATAGACTTAATATAAAAAATAAAGATACATAGAAGATAAATATCAGATGAACTGTATATAAAAGATAGCAGATATATAACTGTTATGATAATCTTAAGATAGATAAAAACATTAATGGCAGATCAATAAAACATTATTAGGGGAAAGAGAGCAAATAAATGAAAGACGGTCATGAATTGACCTTGAGAATGATACCACATTTAAAATTGGAAAAGCAATGACCCTCAAAGAGTACTTCTAGGTAAGGGTCAAAACTTCCCAAAGCCACAACTTAGCTTCATGATTCTAACTCTAGTTTAATACTAGGGAAAGAGGGAAACTGTCCCAATTTAACTCAAATTTACATAGATTAAAACTTAAAGAAAAATAAAATAATAATAAAGGATAAAATTAGGATTTATTGCTCAGAATTGCATTTATTTATATATATATATATATATATATATATATATATATATATATATATTATTTATTTTTTTGTGGTACACCCAAACAACTGGCCAAGTCGAAGTGCGATGGGAACAGAGAGGGGAACCTGAGACGCAGCTGAACTGCAACTGGGAGATGGCACTGGGAGATGAGACTGGGACTGGGACTGGGAATGGGAATGGGACTGGGACTGGGATCTGGCAGTTGTTATTTGGTCATCTGTCTCCAAGCCATATAAGTCGAGGCCAGAGTCAAGTCGAGTTGAGTCGAGTCGAGTCGAGGCGAGTTGAGTCAATGATGGTCTGAGGACCGCTAGCTTGTCGAATGGACAACGTGTGTGTTACGTACTCGTATTTATGATTGGCAGCTGCTGGTGGATCAGACTCCAACTGAAACTCTTTGGAGACTGTGGTGTGGCGGTGCAGTTGGCGGTGCAAACAGTGTTCGTTGTTGTATAAATAAAAGCGTACTTACTGCGACTGCCACATGCGGCAGACTTTGCAGTTGGAATGCGTTTAGTGTGCGACTTACTTCCCTCCCCCCCACCCATTCCACCATTCCACCATCGTCTACCCAACACTGCCACCACTCCCCGAACAACAAACAAACAGTGGTAGAAGGCAAGAGCAACAGAGGCATGATGAGGACAGCCAATGTGAAGAATGTTAATGCAGCCAGCAGCCAGCAGCAGCAACAACAACAGCAACAACAGCAACAACAGCAGCAGCAGCAGCAACTATCGACAAATGACAACGTTGACGACGAGCAAAGCAACTAAGTAAGTCAATAGACTTGACTGCTGCGCTAGCAGTATACCCTGTAATTACCCATTCACATCAGCTGTCAGACTCTGTTTTCGTTTGTTGTCATTTTGTTAAATATTTCTCTTCTTGAGCACAGAAGATGTTTATCGGTTTCGGTTCCGGTTCCGGAACGGAGATGTAGATTCTCCTATGAATTTGTTGCACTACTTTCTTTCTTTCGGTATTCGATATTATTTTGACTCGTAGCGATTTCTGTAAAAGTTTCTTCAAAATGATTTCCATTTTAGTTTTTGGTTCGTTATTTTCTATAGATAATGTTGCGGTTTCGGTTCCGGCTTGGCATTCCAATATCCTCTTTATATAAATGTGTATCGCATTGGCTAAAACATTTAAGATTAAAATAATACTCTGCTTCATAATAATCTGTTGGGCTTAAGCCAGAAATGAATTGAATAAAAAAAAATAGGAAAATGCAAAAGAAAATTGCATATTTTGCAATAAAGGACTTTTCATTCTAAAATTAGTCACATATCATAAATATAACCAATTTGTACTCCATTAACAGAGGATCCTCTTCAAAACTACAATTATATTTTATGATTTATCTAAATATAAAAAATCAAAATACTCGTACAAATCCGATGGAGAAATTGATGGCGATTTGAAAAGCGTTTTATTTTATAAATAGAGAAACAATTGAAAGTAGAAATAAATGTCCATGAATGATGTTTTCCAATGCGAACTTCATTATATATATATATATATGTATATATATAGTATGTATTGTCCATTTTCAAAATTATAGTCTAAACGATGCGCAGCTTTCATTGTTCGTCGAGGGTATTTAATAAGAACAACAACTGTTGAAATGAGCACAAACATTTACTTAATCCATTTCCAATGCAATTGCTCTCGTTCCCGTTCCCGTTCCTGTTCCCGTTCCCGTTCTCGTTCCCGTTCCCCCTGCTCAGCAAGTGCTCCAGGCACCCGTTGCCCGTTCCCATTGACGTTCCCGTTCCGTGTTGAATTCATCTAGTTTTTTCTTTTTTTTTTTTTGCTTTACTTTTATACAAAATTTACAACTACATAGTTAGAGATAGTACGGAGCTACAGTTACTTAAAGCTAATTTCCTGGCTGGTGCTGGTGCTGGTGCTGCTGATGCTGTCAGACTTGGCCTTGGAGGTGTTGGCAGTGTTGGCCTGATCCGGTAGAAAGTATGTCATCACACTGAGCACGCTGACCACGCCAAGCAGTGCCCAGAATGTAGTGTCACAGCTACTGAACAGGAGTCGTCCCAACAGATTGCTGCCGACCACAGCGCCCAGACGACCCACCATCATGATGAAGCACATGCCCATCGCATTTATCTGCGTCGGATAGAAATCCATAGCAATCGTGCTAACCAGCCCCCCACAATTGCCAATGGCCATCGATACGGTCAGAGCGATGACAACCAGGGCAAAATTCTCGAGCCAATGCAACAGGGTCAAACACACAATTGTCAATACCATCCAGCCAACTGTGTGGATTGAATAGATTGTAAAATATGATAAGTACTACATGGAGATCCATCCGTCATCTAGATCGATCCGTTACTCACTCAGCAGATTCCGTTTGCCAATCAAATCGATGGTGTAGGCAAATATCAGATAGATGACTGTGAAGGCGCCACCAATGCAGATCATCACCTGGTACGTATTGATATCGGCTGCACTGTGGCAGACACTGTCTGAGGCGGTCTCCGTCTCGGCGGGTGTGTTGAAGCCTTGCAACACGGTGCAGAGCAATGAGCCCTGACCACTGCGCTTGCCCAGCTCGTTGAGTATGGTTGGGAACCACATGAATATGCCCTGGGCAATGCCGTAGATGATGAACTGTGTGGTGCAGATGTTCAGTGTGTGGAAGATGCGGGAGCGATAGAACAGCGGCACCGTCTGCTGCCAGACGAGACGCACTGCATCGCAGAAACTGTGAACGCTGGACAAACTGGCGCCACCGGTTTGTGGCGATAAACGCTTTACGGGATAATCGCCGGCAGATCGTCCAAAATTCTGTTCGTAGATTTTGCCCAGCGTTTGCAGTGCCTTCTCCACGTGACCCTGGACGAGCTGATATTTGGGCGTCTCCGGCAGCGCATAGAGACCCACAATCGCTATCAGCGATATCGAAACATCCGCAATGATGAACAAACGCCACGAGGACAGTGGCAAACCCAGCAACGAGCCCTCAAACTGCAACGGCAGAATGCCAATGGCAACAGCTGAAAGAGGAGCGAGTGAAGGTTACCTAAGATTGGGCACTAACAATCGGACATTTGATGAGCACTTACCAGGTGCAAACATCATGGCAATGCACATGAAGCAGGAGAGGAGTGTGACGTGACGGACACGCGACCCTTTGCCATGGAACTCGCCACACAAGCTGAACACACACGCCTGTCCGCCGGAGATGAAGAAGCCGGTGAGGAAACGGCACACGATCAGCATCCAAATGTTGACAGAAAACGCGGACACTATCGAGCAGATCGCGCTGAGCGCCATCGCAATCCGGAGCGTTGCCACCCGACCCCAAGTGTCCGCCAGGAAGCCCATCGCATGCGAGCTGAGAACGACGCCCAGAAAGCCGGCCGAGGCGAGTATGCCCTGCTCACCCAGTGTGGCATTCAGATCACATTTGACCAGTGGCATGATCAGACTAACGCCCATTATCTCCACCATAACAGCCATGAAGCACATGCCACAGATCAGCAGCAGTTTCAGGTGAAATCGGCCAACACCAGCCAACGTGATCGCCTCCTCGAAGCTGTACTCGCGAACCTGGACGGGCTTGCATTTCTCCACAGTGCCTGCCAAATTACAAAAAAATATACACTTAGTAAATATATATTTTGATTTGATTTGATATTGAATTCACTGTCAAGAAGGCCTTTCAGGATTTTTGGTTTTATTAAGGAGCTTTATGAGCCTGATCCGACCAAGATGCTTTTCCCTTCTCGTCTAAGTCCAATTCTGGAATCCGATTCACCAAATTTGATTGGAATCTGTGCAGTAGAGTTTCTTGCATTCTGCAAGACTTAGACTAAAGTCTTTCGTGTAGTCTATAATGATTACAATAGACTCTAGCATCTGTAATCAATTCAGAGTCCTCCAAAATTTATAATTAAGAACTTAATTTTTAAGCGTCTTTTCTCCTGAATAATATTTAGCTTTTTTGGGTTTTTTTTTCTGGGTTGTCCGCAATCATTTAAATACAGCCATAAATCTTATAAATATTTCTCATTTATTTATTTATTAAATATATTATTAAATTTTATTTGTAATTCATTTAATTTTGTATTTATTGTTGTGACGAGTGACTTTAGTTGACATTAAATAAATAAATACAAAATGGTACAATTAAGTTGTGTTGAAGTGTGTATAATGTATCAGATATATATGTATATATGTATATATATATATATATATATATATATATATATATATAACGATTTGATAACTAAAGTTAAAATGACCTTAGAAACTGTATTTTAATTGACTCAACACACTTAACACTTAACAGGATATCTTCGATACGAGTTCTCCCGACTAGTCTGAAAATGTTGCTGAATGTTGATTGAAACCTCTCAATTTAAATAGCATTTTTGACCTGATATACCCAGTCGTTATATGTATATGTCTATATAAAAATGCATTTTGGCTTTTCGTTTATTGGAAGGTCGATCAAAAGTCGATTGAAGTCAATCAACGTCGGTTGGGATTAGGAATGCACACGCTTCATTTGCATAATTGGAGGTGCTTTAAGTACGCCGATGCCAAGTTGCCGCCGTACAGTTAACGGTTAACGGTACGCGATGGCAGCGTCTGCGAGCAGCGATCCCCTGCCGGATGATGTCAGTCTGCCCAAGGAGCGGCCAACATCGGCGTTCTTTGAATCGAAAACCTTTCGCCTGATCTCCATCATTATCTATTTGGGCGGCATCAGCGGACTGGGCATGGCTCTCGCCTTCTACTATCTAATCTTCTTTGACTCCGGCATGCCCGATATACATTTGAAGTTTCCCGTCTCAATTGGCGGACACCCGGTGCAGAAGGTGCACGAGTACCACTAAGACGCATACACACAGAGAGAGAGAGAGAGAGAGAGAGAGAGAGCTATGTCTGAGCTAAGCTCCCCTAGAACACTCAGCCACTCAGCCGACCCCCTGGCATCGACCATGTCTAATTGGATTTACCCATGCACATTGCTTGAAAGCAAGCTCGAACAATAAATACCCTACACTTTAATATATATCCCAATAAATATTTCATTTAATACACATATTTAGCAGCTACAACTCATCTCAAAAGTTCTGATTTAAGCAGACCAAATCTCAACTTTGGAAACTTACTAATATATTCCAAGAGTTCAGAAAATTGTAGAAAATTTCTTCATGTGCAAATTGTTGTTGTAGTTGACTGTGGCAAGCCTATTGTAGGGTCTGCTGTGGATAGAGTACAGTAAAAAAAAGAAAACAAGAAGAAAAGCGCAACAACAAAAAAGAGACAAATTTCGAAGCGAATCAAACCAGGTCAAGTGGCTAAAAGAATACCGCACGTGATGTGGGCGTTGTGGAAGAGGCCCCAACGGAAGATAGCACACAGGCAGCAGGGGCAGGGTGGGTTGGCAAGGTGCTGGTGGCATGGTGGGTGCAAGTTGGTGCAAGTTGGTGCAGGTATGGGCATAGGGTGTAGGGTGTTGAATCTTATTAGCGTGGCGGTCAAGACGCTATCCAAACAACGATGCAGCGCCCAAAAACCGCTCGGCCAGAAGCAACCGCAATAATAAAAACAACAACAACAGCAGCAGCAGCAGCAGCAACAGCAACAACAATAATTGCAACAAGAAGTGGCACAAAATACAAATGCATAAGGAAACCGCAAAACCGAGCAAATTGCAGGGGCAAAAGCATCGGCATTGGTCCGCCGTCATTCAGTACGCCTCCAGAGACGCCGAGCCGTGGAATACCGCAGATTTCTAACGCTTGCCTCGTTTAGCCTCATTTGTTATTGTTATTGTTATTGTTTTTGTTTTGTTTTCGACATTGTGTGCTTGTGCAACAATGATGACCAACCTGGCTGCTGTGGTCAAGGAGGCCAAGGACGAGGAGATTCAAGTGCCCAAATCGGATGACTTCTTCGAATCGAAAACCTTTCGCCTGCTCACCCTAATGCTCTACATGGGCGGTGTCAGCGGCATGGGCCTAACTCTGGCCATGTACTATATGTTCATCTGGGACTCACGGATGCCACCGCTGCCAGTGTTCAAGCATACGCATCCCATTGGCTAGTTTAGCACTCGCCAAGTCCACCAGTGCCACAGTGCCACAATTCGTGCTTCACATCAACATTAATTTGGGTGAGTTCTCCACGTTCTTCGGGGTCTTCATTTATATATATATATATATCTATATATATTTTTTGATATCTATTTACTTGTCCCAAGTTGGTGGGGATTAATTTGTAGGGTGTTCGTGCTTTGAAAGAGAAAGTGCCACATTGGAGGCAAGCTAGAATCGAGGTTGTCGAGGGCTGGTACAAATGTACCAAATATGTACCTGTCACTCTCTTTTGTTACATCTGATCTTATATATATATATATTTATATATACATATAAATGTATATAAAAAATTGTACATAAATGCATAAGTATTTATTAACTTAAGCAGAAATTTTTGTTTTTCTTCTATGAAAGTATTGATATTAATAGATAATCCTTTTAATATTATATATATATAATGCTTATCAGTTCATCAGCAAAAAAGTGCATTTGAATCGATTTTGCACCTGGCAAATGGTACTTTTCAACAAAAAATTGTGCCTATTTTTCATAAGTTACGTAATTAACACTGGAAAAAAAAAATATATATATATACTCATTCGCCATTCCAATTTAAGATGATTGACAAACATATAAGCATATAAAAATGGTACATTTACAGGAATTCCTTATATGTCGAGTGTAGGGTGCTGGGGTAGGGCTTGTAGAGGGTACTGGCGGTGCCGTGCTGGCGGGTCTGTTATAAAAAAGTTGACAGGCACGCACAAAACTAATCCGCTTTAGCATGTGTACGGCTGAATCGCAGAGCAGTACGGCTGTAGCGCTGTCTCTCTCTCTCTCCCTCTCTCTCTCTCTCTCTCTCTCTCTTTCTCTCTGTCTCTTTTTGTTTTTTTGGTTTTTCTTCTATTATTGGCTTGCGTCAGCCGCTTTGACGATCCGATTTTGATTTAATCGACGTCAGCGTCAAAGTAATGAAATCAGTAATCGCTGCGACGCAAAGCAAGTTGGGCCAGCTGTTCAGCTGTCCAGCTGTCTACTTGTCCAGTTGACCAGGAGGTGCACCAACTTAGAGAGAAATGTCCGGTGAACAGCAGCCGAGTGCAGCGGCCGCCGTTAACTTGGCCAAAATAGTGAACCTCATTGGCTCAAATGTACAGGACGAGGAGCCAGCCGCCAAAATTGTCATTGGCAGCTCGCGGAACATTCGATTGGCCAGCAGCGGTATTCCCCGTCGGAGCACCTACTCCTACATACCCAAATCGCCGCAACTGGAGGAGATTGTTTTTGCGGAGCCAACGTTCTCCGAACGTTTTGCCCGCTACTTTGTCATTGTGATCTATTTGTGCGGCTTGTGTAGCCTCGGCTTCATTCTATCCATATATCATTTCTTTGCCTGGGACTCCCGGATGCCGCCCGTCTTCAAGGGACAAAAGAAGGCGCCGGCCTTTGGCTAACTGGGCCAACTCAGTCCTTGAGCCATTGAGTTGCAAAAAGTTGGTAAGATTTCATCGAGATTAGTGAAAACCTGCTCGAATTTGTAACTGTTTATCTGTTTTATAACCTAAACCAATTGAAAATGGACCCATTTCTGGGCAAATGTATGTAACAGGCAGAAGGCGGCAACTCCCAACCCATTAACACTTAATATATATATTCTTGATCATGATCAGCAGCCGACTCCCCATAGCCATGTCCGTCTGTCTGTCTGTATGTACAAACACTTCATTCTCAGAGACTATCGGAGCTATAGACACCAGATTTTGGAACATAGCTTCGCGTATACTCGACTCAGAGTTTGCTTCATGTTTATCGATAACTGTCTAAGTTTCTCAAGTATCGATATTTATCGATTTCCGAAAGCAATAACAGATACAGTTTGTAATGTACTGACTTCTAATTGCGATTAAATATACATTGATATATTTTTGATCATGTGTACAAATTTCATTAAGATCGGATAAGAAACACCCAAGTCAGAGTACAATAAAATATAGTCTCATTTTGATATAATTCCTTTCAAATGGAAAAAGCATATGTTGTATATTTAACGGCTGCGTGCAGGGTATATCGTAGTCGAGCTCACAATACTCACTCACTCAACTGTTTTTGTTAATTTTTTTGTAACAGTAATTCAAGTGGGAAAATCCTGCTGCGTTTTAAGCAATTTTATGCTTTTTATGCTTACTTACAAAAGGTATCTAGATAACGTTTACAGTGTATCTATCTATCTCTAGTTGTCCTTACCTTCTGTCAATTAACGTGAGTTGATGGCATAATCCTACAGCTATTTAATTATATGTGTATAGAGTTGGCATATCAGCATATCTTCTGTTTATGTTTTATTCAAGGTGCCGCAATGCAAGAAAAATTCCTTGAGGGCCATTTGCAAGGAAAAAAAGCAGAAAAAAAAAACATTATTGCAGTCTGTTGGCAAAGGGGAACTGGAACTGGGTGTGTATATGTGTGTGTGTGTGTGTGTGTGTGTGTATGCGTGTGGCCTACATTTAAGCCAGCCAGCATGATGGATGTTTATATGCGTGTGTGTGTGTGTAAGTCTTATACAACAAAATCAATGGCCAACATTGCAATCGCTCTGAGTCCAAGCCGCTGCCTGCTCTCTCTACACACACAAACTCTCTCTCTCTCTCTCTCTCTCTCGGTGTGCTCTCTCTCTGTGTGTGTGTGTTTTAGATTTTTCAGTTGCATTCGTTTCGTTGTCCTAGTGACCCAGTTGCAGATTATTAACCTCCCAGTCCGATGATGACCGAACGAACGAGCAGCCGAACATGCCGAACAACGTTACACGAATCGAAATAGAAAACAAGTAAAAGTTTTGCACTTGCAGCGAGGACTAGGTGCGTAAATACCCTGCAGAAAAAGCTAAGAGCATACTTATATACATATTCTATAAAGTAGAAACATGACTTTTCACGATCAACTTCACAAATGAATCTGTTACACACATGTGATGAGAATGTACCATTGTGTACCATGTGTGCCCATAAATTCTAAGCAAAAATGTGGGCACATGTCATTTTTGGTACATTTGTACTATTTTTACGCTTCTTATGTGATTGATGTCTACACACACAAAAAAAATGTATATTTATGCATGTATTATCATTTATCTAAAGTTTCCTCCTCCTCCCGTTACATTCGTTTAGTGATTGTTGTTATACCCGACTCAGAACTTTTAAGTACATAGAGTACAACAACAAAAGCGCTTAGCAAACGAACCTGCGAAGCTGCAGGTGCAGGAGAACAACCAACAGCGAAAGTTTGCCCAAGCAAAGCGCAAAAAGTAAACGCAACAACAACAACTACAAACTAGTCCATACATATGGGCGTATGTATGTACACATGTATGCATGTGTATGCGTGCATAAGTATGGATTTGTTTCTTATTTGCATTGCTTTTTGCGTTTTTGCTGGCCTTCGCAACGCCGCCAGCGAAGGTTGCCCGCGCGCATGGTCACCCTAGGCAAGAAAAAAATCAAAATATACTGCCAAATGCATTTGGAGCATGATTTCATTAGAATTGATTGATGTTCCTATATTTTATATATATATTTAATTTTTTGATGATGATATTTGGGCAAAAATCAGGCGCGCATTTCGATTTCCGCGTGAAATGAACAGCAATAGCAAAAACAATATAAACAAATGCCAAACGGCGATTGACTCATACCAAGCGTGTGGGCGAGGAGGGGTGGTGGGGGTGTCGGTGGTGTGGGCGTCTCGCTCTTGACACATAAAGCAGTGGACAGGCCTCAAGACGTGCCGACGTGCTGCTGCCGCAGTCGCCGCTGCAGTCGCAGTCGCAGTCAACAGTGCGTTGTTTTTGTTTGGAATGCGAACGACGCGTGCCAGCTGCATTTTAACAAACAACAACAGCAAGCAGACGCCGACGCTGACGTATCATATTTTGTGCATACATGCATGTATGTGTGTGTGTATGAAAATGAGCAAGGCAAAGCAGCAAGCAAACAGGCATTTTATGAATGAAATTATATATGTGGGAAAAAATGCCGAAAAAAAGAACAGCAGCAGAGCAGCGGCAGCAGCAGAATGTAGAGCGAGAGGATCGGTATATGGCGACGAGGCGCGCCTTCGGGCGCAGGCACGAAGACTAAACGACGCGAACAGTTAGCGACACGAAGTATGATGCTCCAAAGTCGATTACACTCCTGCTGCATTGGCTGCTGACAGCAGAACAGCGACAGCGGCAGCGGCGTCAGGCTCTGCTTTTTGGCTGTGGCTTATTTTCCCTCGTGTTCTGGGTCGTCATTTGGCTTGCATTCGCTCGACGCGTCGGTTGGCAGCAACAGCACCATTTTTTTTATAATCCATTGTACAGTAAAACTTTGTAAACTGTTAACCTCAAGCGCAACGCGACGCGTTCATTCAATAACAATAACAACAACAACAACTACAAAAGAACATTGCATTTATAATAATAACTAGACTAACAAATTTTGCACTGCCCACATATCAAAAATAAATAAATAACATTTCTTAAATATATATTTATAAAAAGGAAAGTGCAAAAAAAAAAACAAAGAAATGCAGCACAAATAAATCTAAATCAAATATTATTTTTAAAGCCAAAAAAAAGAAAAATAAAATCAAAGCAACAGAATCAAACGATAAACAATAAACAATAAACAAAAAAAAAACAAAGAAGAAAACGAGAACAATTTGTTGAAAATGAATTCGAAAAGCAATTCGCTTGAGGAGAAAGTGAAATTGCCGCCGACGGAGACAATAAGCCGCTGCTATCAGCCGCAGCAGAGCAACCGTAAGGTCATCCGCATTCTAACGGTAGCCGTTTACGTCCTATGCGTTTCCCTTGCTGCCATTATGCTATCGCTATACTATATATTCATATGGGATCCAACCATACGTCCCTTTGTCACCAAGGCCAACCAGTGCGGTAAGTTAAATGAAAAACAAAATAAATATATAAGATAAGTAAAAATCAAAATATATAAAATATATATAAACAAATATATAAAATTGCAGAAATATAATAGTTCTTAAATAATTGCAAAATAAGTCATAAATTTGTTGCTTTGCATCGCACAAATGTTTGAGCAATTCCTATTAAAAGCAGATGCTGTTATTTAGCGGCGGGAATGGGGGAAGGGGTGTGTTTTTGGGCGGGATGGGGAATTTTACGGTTTTTAGTTTGTGGTCAACTGTGGGTCTAAATAAAACTGGAGCACAAAGCACTTTCCACTGGGCTAACACATAAATTGCATATAAGCCAAAACCACATAACACCCAAGCCCAAGCCCAAGCCCAAGTCCAGGCCCCGAACGCAACCAGCCCGAATCCAACCAGCACCCCGGCAGCACCCACAAACTAACGGCTCGGAACGCTGTCGTTACGTGTGTTGTTGTTGTTTTGCCGGAAGGGCGTGAAACTGCTGCTTCTTCTTGCTTCTTGCTTCTTGTTGCTGTTGCTGTTGCTGGCGCATTTTTCTCTTTTCCATTTTACTAAATCAACTCGAAATTGGGTCAATGGGCTATCTCCTGCACACCCACACACCCACACCCACACACACGCACACGCACATGCAGTCGTTTGGTTGCGGTTCAATAAACGCATTGTCACCAGCCATGAAATTGGTTTCGATATGAGACACTATATCGTTATTATTACTATGACGATGACGATTATCATTTACAATTCTGGACTTTTATTGCAGATAAAATTGTGATACCCGAAAAGATTGCCATACGCCTAATAAACTCATCGGAAGTCAGCGCCGAGCAGTTTTACAAGCACATACTCGAGCAGTACCGCATCCTGAATCGTTTGCAGCTGCAACGCCAGCAGTTCCTTGCGAAGCAACATCTACAGCTCCAGCAGCTGGAGGCGAGCAATCGTTTCCAGGAGGTATTTGCCACCGCCACCATAATACAGGCGCATCCGCATTCACGCGAACCCACGCTCAAGAAACCAACAGCAACACACAATTTTAACTCGAACAATACCGGCAGTGATTCAGGCACCTATCGCTTGGATCAGCAGCAGCAGTTGTCGCCATCGAATGTGGTGCCACTGGTGCTGGACACATCGCCCCCATCGTCCGATGGACTGATGCATACAAAGCGAAAGATTCATCGCGGTCACTACAAGCACCATCGAGCGCGACTCGGTAGTGCTGGTATCCAAAAGAAGCAGCTACCAGCGGAACGCAGTACCGCACTACCGATCAGCTACCCAGCAGCGTCCGAGCAACCAACGGCGCCAGCAGCACCAGCACCACACGGCTATATGGACACACCCCTGAATCCAGCAGCTGGCACCATAGTGCAGCAACCGTTGCAACTGTACACCTCCATGCCCATACCGCTAATACTCAGTCCGAGCAACAGCGAGAAGCGACCCTCGCATCACATTCACACTCATTCCCATGGCGATCGTCGAGGCGGTGCTGGTGGCGGTGGTGCTCAGGCTCGTCGTCGCACCACTACGGCTAGCGTCTCTGGCTACGATGCCCAGACATATCTCAATCCGTTCCTCACCGGCGAGCTAATTTTCGAGAAGTAAGCAACGACAACTGGTTGCAAAGGCAAATGTTTTTCCCCCATTTTGTACACACAACACCAAGAAAACAAAACACCAAAGAAACGTTGATTAGCAAAATAGTTGTTGGCCAAAAGTCAAAAAGCAGTTTACTTTAAGGGCGCAAAATCTGGCGTATCTAACTCTGTCATCATATCTACAAGTACTACTTCTACTATAATCCGCAAATATAAACTTGCACACGGCAATTGCATCACATAAATACGAGTATATATCAGAGATGTTGGAATAAATGCCGGATACCATATATATATATATATATCTATATATGTATATAGTATTTGGTATTTCCCTAGTTCCTTATGAAGTTCATGTTGGTCCCAGTTAGAGCTCTTCAAGCGGCAACAACATTCTTTAGTTGGATGTTCCAAAGTTATATGAATAGAATGTTATTCGCTGATGTTCCTGTTAAAGTTCATGTTAGCCGACATTGGAGTAAATTTCGTTTTGTTATTTTAACAAATATGTTTACACAGTTTTCTCAGCCGCCTGCTAAAGTTCACATTGGCTGAACTAAGGTGAACTGCATTTCATTATTTTAACAAATATTTTTACATTGCTTGCTCAGCTAAAGTAACTTTTAGCTGATTTAAAGAGAAAATTCGCTTTGTTATTTTAACAAATATGTATCCCGCTAAAGGGTTTTCTTAGCTCTCTGTTAAGGTGCATTTTGGCTGACATTAGGCTAAATTTGGTTTAGTTATTTTAACAAATAAGCTTAGACTGTTTTTTCAGCTGCCTGCTAAAGTTCATGTTAGCTGAAGGCAGGTTACATTTCGTTTTATTATTTTAACAAGTATATTTACTTCATGTTAGTCGAAAGTAAAAACTTGAATATTAATCACAACGATGCCAAATGGAACCCGGCCTTTAGTTACGTATAAGAAGCAGTATATATCTGAGCTATCGATCTGATCGATCTTGTGCTCAAATCAATGCTGAAATCGATTGCCATCTCTGATAAGTACAATATAAACGATGTAATGCAAATAAAAAAAAAAAAACACACACACACACACATATGAACAACTATCAACACCTCCAATACATACCTATATCTACAAAAAAAAAAAAAAACAAGTGAAAAAAAATAAATAAATAAATAGAGGGGCAATACTTAAAACAGTTTTTCAGACAAACCCAAATAGACTCACAGCAAATAGAATTCTAAGGCAGAAAAACACTCGGCGAACGCAATTAATCAATAATAGATGATAATGATATGGTTATATGGCAGACATTTATAGTTATTGGTACTTGTATACAAAAGATGTACCTAGACGGGACCCACTCCAAAAACGAAAAAAACCAAAACATTTATATAGAGCGTCACTCACTGCGGCAAGAATGCAACAACACCCCACCTAGGACACTGCTTTAAGGCAGCTAGCGAATGCTACACCAACTACAATAACTAGTTAACTTTAGTAATATCCACAAAGAAGAAAAAATATCACACACACACATATACCAACATACATACTACATACATATATAAGTCACGATAAATCACGGCATCGGCATGAATGGAAGAGATCGGAGCGGGTTCAGCTTTGGCAAATATTTGCATGCATATAATTCATAGATGGTTCCATATAGATTGATATCGATTTATATATATATATATACCATATATGTTATTTGTATATAGCATGTAAGTCAAAGTGCACAGCACTCAATAATTGCAAAAACACATACATATACATATTATATAGAAAATATACGTATACTTAATATATACATTTATATACATTTGTGCTGAGTTTCATGATCGAAACAGAACTATATATGGAAATTTGTAATACTCGTTAGCAAATATACATACATAAATACATATAGATGTATATATATCGATGTGTGTATATATATCGATAAGTAGTACAACAAATCGAATGAATTGTCAATCTATGCTGCTCTCTTAAAAGTATGCTATATACTACTAAACTACAATACATTTCTATATATGTTTAGCCTCGAAAATGGAATTCAGAGCATTCAGAAAATATACAACTACAACTTCAACTACAACTACTAAAAACAAGTGTTAACTTTTTGTTTTCCACTAGAAATTGAAAAACATAGTCAACCAAAAAAAGAAAAAATGTAAGCGAAACCAAATAATAACTTAGAAAAATATCTGAATCTGCTAGATTCAAAATGTGTAAACGGAAATTGTTAATACAGTGCTCGCTCGAAAAGACGAATATTTTACTGGACTACTTATTTTTATTTATAGCAAAAATTGATAATTTAATGGAATGGAATTGATGGACAAGGAACTCATAATTTAAAATAAATAAAGTAAAACTAATGCTCAAAAAAAAGAATTTTTAAATACAAACAACTTTCGAAATTTCGAGCGATCACCTTAAAATATAAATGTGCAATTTTATAATTGTATAAAGCAAATTGTTGTTATATTATTATAAATATTCATATTTAATATTATAATTGATGTACTCCATTATATGACTAGTTGCAAATATTTATTTCATTGATCAGAATTTTGATTTCCCATGCAAATATTATTTCTTAAGTGACACTGTTTGCAAAAACTAGAAAAATAAACTGCCTATGCAATATATCAAGAACAATTATCCCTCATATATGGCATACATAATCGCTCATAGTAAGGACATTTAAATGGGATCGGGAAAAAGGCAATTCTAACGAAATTTTAAGAAAAAAATGAAAATCCCTATATCATCCCTATATCTAAACCACTCTAAAACACACATCGTAAACATGAGAATTGAGTTGAAAATATATATCATAAAGATATATATACAGATATATATAAACTATATGGCTTTATGGCATAGAATTCCTGTATCCTGTAACTGTATTTGTATCTGATGGCCATAAAATGCACACACCAACTCACACACACACACACACACACACACAAACCCACATGTACTTAGAAGAAAAATAAAAGTCATTTTGGCAATAATAAAGCATAGAACAAAGTTTAAAACCAACAAAAACAAAGAAAACTTTAATTACCTTCTTGATGCGAGTCTAAAACTAAATAATTTTGGGAAAAAAAACGAAGTATATATTAACTAACCTGACTTCAACTATAAGCCCAATATTTCGAATATCTTGATGAATTGGAATAATACATACCAAGAATCTAGGCTCTATATATATTCCTATGAACTATACATATATACAGTACCATTTGGAGCTTACAATACGTAGGGATACTTAGCTTGAAAGACTTGACTTCTTTTGAATACTCCTCTGATTATTGAGTATAAGCAAACCTTTCTTACACATTTTAATATATTTGTCACAATTTGTATAAAGTGACGTTGAGCTGACCAATTAATTTCATTTGTTTCCTCTTGCTCCAAATTGGCATCCGAATGCGATCCGCATTTTTACCGCTTGACATTCAAAATCGGAATTGCAATCAGTGCTCAATTTAGAAAAAAAAAAACAACATTTTAATAATTGATAAGAATTTCTGTTTGCGTAAATCGGCTTAATCGGTTTTATAGCTCACATAAACATTATGATCCAATGCGCATTGGCTTGCAATTAGTGGTGCCACAAAGCTTATCAATGATGTCTTCAGATATCACTTTATTTATTATTATTCTAAGACTTTGAAGTACTTCAAAGTAACTCACCGAACTCGCGCTCGCAATCTATCACATATCCCGGATTATCCATGCAACTTTTTAGCGCATTAACTTTGAGAAAAACCAAAAAAAATAAATATATAATATATAATATATATTTTACACGTACTGCAAATCGAAATGGTATGCTTTTTTCGAGTTATATCTATAAATATATGTATAGTTAAAGTCGAAGAAGGTTGATGCGACTTTTGTCGCTGCCAAATTTCGACTGGCAGTATTAAAACACCCAACACGGCAATTTAAGCATATTTATCTTTCGGTTAATGTTGTGCTCGACAATCTACCATCGTTTGATGGGCCAATTACAAATGGGTTCTGTAAACGAATTAATGATGTTCTGTATAAACAGAGAGTTATATTCAAACTCATAAAATAAACCAAAAACATTTCGCTCCAAGTGAGTGTGCCCGGCTAACAAATTCTCCTCGATTGAAATAGATATCTCAGCACTCTAACTTTACTTGCTCTTGATCTTACATATATTCCGACAAACTTTGATAACAAAAAAACAATTCAAAATTGCTTTCAGATACTTTTTTTTGAATATCAATGAGCAATGATTTTTACATCATGGCCAAGTCTTCAGCAGCGTGACAAAGTGAATCGTATTGGGGTTTCCGGTTCCGGTTCCGGTATTCGAATGCGAATGGGACTCTGTGAAGCAATTATGTCGATTTCTGTAACTCGTATTTAACAAAATGTTCAATTTTAATTGATAATATTTAAATCAGTGTCAACTGTCAGCCTTCAACTGTTGTCAAATGTTCACTATTCGTTTACCAAGTTCTTTTCTGGCTTAAATTCAATAGAATTAGAATAGTTCAATAGAATAGTCGACAGTTTCCGTACAAAACTTTGCTGCTACATCATCGATATTTATGAAGTTTTCAAGACATGAAGATGATAATAAAATAGGTAAATAGCATCAAAATTTAGGCTATATCTTTTCAAATTCGAATAAAATTCTAGGTTTTTTATGCGATCCTAATGAAAGAATGTCTGAGTATATAATATATTCATTTAAAGGTTATATCTGAACAAATTTGCCTTTTATTGCTATCGTAAATCGATTTGTATCGATATTCGCTAAGCGGGAGCAGTTATCGATACAAATGTTGAAGCTTGCTTCATATTTCAAAGTTGAAGAGTATCTGCGATCGGCTTGCTGATCAAGAATTTATATACTTTATCGGATTGGCTATGCTTCCTTCTGTCTGCCTTATGCTGGTGCAGAACTACACAATTTGTTGGCGTTTATAAAAGAGAATGGAGACTTGTTACACTTGTTACACTACTCGATCATACCCTTTCGTCTGCACTCTGGATGCCTACAGGGTAGCTGAGAAAGCCAATTGTCAGACAAGAACTACGATATGGCGCAATAGCAATCATGGGTTAACTGAGCAATAAAACTTATATAATCGCATAGATACCACGCTAAGAATAGCAGCTCTCTGGCCAATTTTGTGCAAGTCAGCGCCGGTGGGTTAAAAAACACTCTCACTCCTCCAGGGTTATAATGGTGGTGCAGTGCGGTATACAGTTATACAGACGATGCTTAAATAAATATGTAATTGCTTTTATTATATACTATGTGGTTGTTGTTGCCTTTTATTCTTAATGCAGAACACATGTTAACAATATAGTAACAAAAAAAAAGAAAGAAAAAAAGAAAAAACTGGTTGCTGTTAATGTTTCTAGAGGTGTTTTCAAGGTCGGCTTTGGTCCGTTTCTTTTCGTGGAGTCTCATGACAAAAAATTCAAATATATCTCGGAACAGTAGAAGTTTATATAGATAAGTATTTTTATTAACAATAATCGATCAATTCGCAGTTATATTTGATCTTAAGTGTAATACTTTACAGTAATAAAATAGTTCATGATCCAGCAGGGTTTAGGAACCACAAAGAACAAAATAAGTTATTATTTATTATAACTTGCTCAATATATGATATAATTATGTAATCTCATAAGCTTTATGTAAATGTTGTGAACACAATTTAAGTTCTATTTGTTTTCTTTATAGTAAAACAATTATTGGAATTACATAATCAGAGCCATACTTGAAGCACGATATTTGAATGATTGAAAAGTAAGAAAAAAAAGCTTGGCTTTTTATAATCATTTTTTCCCTTAGAACAATATTAAAACCAAAAGGGATTACAGCAAGAAAGCGAGAATAGCAATTCAATTACACGTTATTAGCAATTGCACATAAATTCCCAGATATATATTATAAACTGATGAGCTTATCTATAGAATAGGTATAACTTAGCATAATCATTTCTGCTTATCCTTACAATTATATACATACATACATTATACATATGTATATGCACATATGTATAGTAATTCGATAGTCGTAACAGTTCCCAAATACTGCTTTAAATTCGAATTTAAAAATCAAAATATGACTATAACATGTCATTATAATGCTTGCTCAATTATATGCGGCACAGATTCAAACAGTTACGATGCACAAATATATATCTTTGTGTGGTATATATACTCGTATATATATATATAAATATAAAATCAAAGTAAGCAAAATATGTAAGTCAATGGTATTTATTGTTTGGTTAGAAAACAACTTGAAAGAAAGTAAGAAACGTGCTCAAATTAGTAAATGAAGATGACGTGAAGACCATATAATAATGAAAAAACAGATAATTTAAATGACTAAACTTTTATCTTGTACCGATTTCAAAGGTTTTCTTTTTGTGCACATCTCGACTCACACTCGATTTCTCTCCCTCTCTATACCTTTTTGTCTCTCTCTCTCTCTCTCTCGTTGACACACTCAGCGCTTGCTATCTCTTTCTCTCTCGCTCCTTTGCTGCGTGTGCTCAGCTCTTCTTATCTATGGGCGATAGCTATCTATTTGTGGACTTCTGGATTAAGGTTTACGAAGCTGTCTTTGAAGATTAGAACGAAAGCCGAGTAGCTATTAAAACATGGCTCACAATATTTACACAAAACCAGAGTACGTAAAATTGTTAAGCTTTCGACTTAGCAATTACTAAGTATATACAGAGATATATACACATATATATATATATATATAAGTATTTGTTGTTTAACATTTATCTTCTAGTAAGTTGGTAACAGGCTTACATAGGTTGGCATTATCTTAAAAACACGTACCCACAATAAAAATGTACGAAATATTCCTATTTACTTAACTGAAGAGAACAGTAAAAAAACAAAAACCCAAAGCTAACTAAATCAACCGCTGCAAATTGAGATGAGAAAAGAAAATCATAAATGTCTTCCATTGTTTGTGTCTATGATAGATAGTTGTAAGTGGGGGAATAGTCAGTTTAGTTAAAACTCGTCTTGTTTTCTATACAAATTAACGTTTATTAGAAAAAAAATCTTTTCCATAGTCAATAGTTACAATGTTCATTGAACCGTAAACATGTCTTTTAAAAGGCAAATTACACAATATATAATCAAGTAAATGGCCTTTTCACTATAGTTATTGCTTTAGTTAAGATCGAATCGAATCAAAAAAAAAGAATAAAATAAAATAAAAATGTAAAATACACAATCATCATAGTAATAATATTAATAATAATAATAATCGTAACACAAAAACAGTAAATCTTGCAGAATTGAAGGACCTAAATATATATACATATATATATATGTATATACATATAGTATATAATGCTTAGGCTGGGAATTGTACAGCACAGCGGTATCTGTGTGCAACCACCTCAGAGCTGAGGTGCTGAGCTTTAGATTAATGCAAATACAGAGAGTTGTATGGAGGACATATCAAGTGTAGCTGGATGCGAGCACAAAAACTGCGTAAAAACGACTAGGATGAACCAGGAGCGTAACTGGAGAGAACTGGTGTACTAAACGGATTGTACTCGCACTCTACAATCTGTTTACATAGATTGCCGGGGGCGGGGGGAGTATAGACTTATGCGCCTTATTATGTTTTCGATCAGCCTAAAATTGAAATGGGGGCGTGTCGCGACAGGTGTGCGAACCCATTGGGGTAATAACCACATGCAGGGAGAGCGTGTTCTGCTTATTGCCCGTCAGATGTGGACTCAAAGAGCGCGATGTGAGCTCCTCGTACGGCAATAGATTATCCAAATTGATGACACGCGCCACCTCCGAAAAGTACTCCGATCGCTCCACCACAGTCCGTATATGGGCAATCTTATTCTGTTCACCAACAATCAGCACAGCAATCTAAAATACGGGCAATTATCAATTATATATACATATATATATATATATAAATTGTTATATATAGTGTACCTTGAAGCGTTCCTCGCCAATATTCTGATGCTTGCATGTGACCCGCAGTCGCACCGTGTTGAGTGAGCAGCCGGGCACATCCTCACCACACACCATTTTGGCCTTATTATATCTGACGCCGCGCGGAAAGAATTCAATTTCCCAAGTCATGCATGAGTCTGCAAAAATCGAATCATCATTAAATAGTACATAATACTATACATATGCTTATATATGATGGGATACTAGCACATTGATTTATTCAATTTAGACTGTCAGCATTTTAATTACAATTCCTCTACGCAAGACACATATCTTTATCTTCCCATAAGCTTATCGAAATCTAAACGACTTCAATGCGAAATTCGCCTCTGGCAAAAATGTGTGCAGTATTAGTTTAAAGTCTCTCAATTTTTCATTGATTTACTTCTCTGATTTACATATAATAATTAAACGGATAGAAAATTTGATGATCTGAGTTTGTTCAATATCAAAAGCTGTGTTTCTTAATGATATTCTTGCAGTTGATCAAAATTCAGGGATTATTATATTATGTTAATAAGAACACTATGTGTTCTTCGGAAATCGATTTATATCGGTATTCTCGTAACAGGGGCAGTTATCGATACAATTTAACAAATTTGATTCGCAAGAACTTCACAGATCCATTTGGCTGTTGATGCTGATCAGGAACATCATCATATTACGAATATTATATTCCGTCTGCCTGTTATATAATTGCACCCTTTCCCCCATTTTATTAAATTAAATATAAAAAAAACTAATATCAAACTATATCTTATAAGATATAGTAGTACTATGGATAGATGGATTGAGGCACTCACCTTCTTCAGTCTCGGCGATGTAACGTTGGGAAAAGAAGCAGGTGACATAGTTCTTATAGTGCTCGATCTCATCGAAGTTGTGGACATCGATGCGAACACTCCACGTGTCGTTCCAGTAGAGACGCGGAGTGAACTGCAGTTCGCCGCATTCGGTTTTGCGCACCTCTCGCACACGTTCCTCCTGCCTCGACTGATAGCTCATGCCGATGGCAATCCGTTCGACGAGGAACTCCTTGTGGTATTCGACCAGCGGCACAATTAGCAGATGCGACAATTCGCGTGGCGTCATCATGCCAAATCGTATATGCATCACAGTCTGCTCGATCAGCTCCATGAAGGTGTTGGCCCGCTTCTCGGCACTGAGGCCGGGCATCGCTTCGATGAGGTCGCGTCGGTGGAGCAACCAGGTCTGCAAGATGGTAAACAATTTGTACTCGCTGGTAATGACAATGTCATTCTGTTGGAGGAGCAACTGTAATATGGCCGGATCCATATCGATGAAATCCTTCGATTCGGCGACCATTTCTAGATTCCATTTGAGGAAACGCTTAAGCGTCTCGGTGAGATCATTATGCGTGGGTGTAAACGATAGAGTATACTGTAGCCAGGATACCAGGTAGCCACTGGTTGCCGCCTTTGCGACATTCTTATTCATATAGCCGACGCACAGTTCGATGAGATCCCGCACATTGTATTTATCGGAGAGCGCCAGCATCGGCATCACCGTCTGCAGCGTCACCTCAATATGACCCACATACAAATATTTGATGAACTGTGGAAAGACGGCCGAACAGCAGGCCTCCTCGTGCAGCTCAATCACATCCTTGCTGCACTCGTTCCACTCCCGATTCATGAGCATCACTTGAAAGACATCGCTGCTCGCGCACAGTATGACCCGATGTGCCGGATATTCCCTGCCATCCACCAGCAGCACAATGTCCGACATTAATTGCTCCGCATACACAGTCGCCATCTTATTGAGCACGCTGTTCGCATCAATCATCTAAAGCACAGGATTAATTAATATAAAACGAAGGTGGAGGCCAGGATTCTCTTTACTTACTGTGCTGGCGCCATCTTGTGCCTCATCCGTTTCCAAGCACTTGCGCCGCTTTGCATCCTGATCATCATTGAGATTGGTGCCGCCAATTTCGTTGCCGCCATTTGTGGAACTAGATGCTGCCGCCGCCGCTGTTGAGACAGCATCGCCAGCTGATTGGGCAGCAGGCCCATTGGAGCCCGCAACTGGAGGAGGAGGAGGAGTAGCGGCAGCAGCAGCTACACCACCAACAGCACCACTTACACCAGCTGCAGCAGCAGCAGATGCAGCAGCAGCAGCACTTCCACCAGCAGCACCGCTGCCACCTGCACCGCCAGAGGCCGCAGCGCCTCTGCTATTTGCGTTCATACAAAAACTTTGCGAGCGATTTATACACTCTCTGTCTCTGTCACACTGTCACCTGTGTGCAGCTGGAGCAGCAAGAGCAGCAGCAGGAGCGACAACGGCAATAAGAGAGAACACAAAAAGAAATGAAAAAGAAATGCGAAATCGATCGATGTGGCAGCACTGGCTGGACTTGGGCGTCTACAGCACCAGTTGTGCACGAGCCGTGGGAAAGGACATGCCCAATTGCTTTACCATGAAATTTAGCAGCGCGATGGAAAACAACAAATTGCGTTTGTGGATTAGTGTGACCGTACTGCGGCAACGAGAAAAATACCAACAAGGCGCAGCGCTTCAATCAAAATACCAGCAATTAATACCAAATGGCACTTTTAAACTAAATTATACAACGTCAATTATGTTAAAAATATATATTTTAGAATATGCGATTTTTGAATCAATGTAAATAAACAAAATATAAATGTTGCTGATTCACTTAAACAAATTAATGGTTAACATTTTAAGCCAAAAGTCTTTCAACGCAACGTGAAAATAACTTTAATTGGATGATAATCGAAAAGTAAACTAAAAATAATAATAATAACAACAATCAGTTCACGATTCCAAAATTGTTTTTATTGGGTTACAAAGGATAAATTCATTTACAAGAATTGTGCTTAAAACAAAAACTAAAAGAGATGTTCAATGTTGGAAAGTGGAAAGTTGAGATCAAACATGCCAGATATCCCTACTTGTTGTTGCTGTTGTACATAAATAGATTATATTTAAATTCAAATGTTTCTACAACATATAATATCTCATATCGCAATTGATATTTGGCACATGTGAAACAAAACTTAAAAGTAAACAAGCAAAGTAATGCAGCTAAAAGGACAACACGAACAAGTAACTAACTGTAACTAAATTGTATAATTCCATTCGAATACAAATTGATTTTTTTTTCTCTTTTTTTGCTGTATTTTCCTATTCTTTTCAAACGTTTCTCATATTTTCTCTTTTACTATTTATGTAAATGGATGCCTACTTGTACCAAAAAAAATAAATAAATAAAGGAAAAAAAATGTCACAACTTTTTGTTGTTTGTCTTTGTTGTCTTTGTTGTTGTTGCCGCTGTTGTTGTTGTTGTTCACTTCAGGTTGGGATTTAGAGCTCATCGTGTCCAATGAATTTCTTGATATAGGCCTGCAGTTCGGGCAGGGATCGGCTGCCCTCGTACTCATTCTGCCGCTGGCCATTCTTGTAGAGGAAGAGCGTCGGATAGCCCTCGACCTGTTGATCGATGCAGATCTGTCTGTTGTCCGGCGATGTGCAATCGACTTTGGCAACTGATATGCCAGCATCGCTGGCCAGCGCCTCCGTTGCCAACTGCTCCCAGGTGGGCTGCAATTTTTGGCAGTGTCCACACCATGGTGCGTAGAACTTGATGAACGCGATGCCATCGGCGGTTGCCTTTTCGAATTCATCTTTGCCATTTAATTGGAGTACGGTTTGTTTTTTGGTCGCGTCCAGTGCATCTTTGGTGGCATCGTTTACATCGTTGCTGCCGCTGGGGGCACCAATCATTTTCTCCACATAGGTCTTCAGTGTGGACAAATCACGGGCACCAGCATATTTCTCAATCTTTTTGCCATCCTCAATCCAGAGCAGCGTCGGATAGCCCTTCACCTCGAAATCCTGGCAGATGCTCCGATATTGAGTGCAATCGATTTTTGATATCGTTGCCGCCGGCTCCTTAACCAGCGCGTTGGCCAGCTCCTCCCACGTGGGCGCCAAATGCTGTCGATTAAAGCATGATCAATTAATATTTTGAATTTCATCAGGGATTATATGGTGGAGTTAACAATACCTGACAGTGGCTACACCAGGGCGCAAAGAATTTCACAAAATGATTGCCACTCGAGACGTGCTTGGCGAACGTATCCTCTGTGAGCTCAACGACTTTGCCCAAATTCGGATTCTGTTCATCCTTCAACTGTTGATCGCTCAGATCCTCGGAGGCGGGCGTATTCAGTTCCTGATTGATGAAATCGGTAATCGCTGGCAAGTCCCGGGTACCCTTGAATCGCACCGATTCCGTCTCGCCCAATTTGAAGAGTCGCAACGTTGGATAGCCGGTCACCTGATGATCGGCGCACAGTGTCTGATGCTTTGTGCAGTCCACCTTGGCAATCTTCACCTTGGGCTCGTCGATATTCATGATCTCAGCCAGCTGCTCCCACAATGGATGCAGACGCTTGCAGTGGCCGCACCTGTGCGAAGAACAGATGTTAATTAATGATATATATTTTTGTCGTTAAATAAATAAATAAACCAGTCTTATAACATATTTTTTATATGTGTACCTACATATGTAAAAAAAATAACTCAGAAAGCCAGATGTGTTTTAAAATTAACCAAGTGAGGAAATCGTTTAAGCGAAAAAGCATTAAGTGAAATTTATTAATATTGATAAACTAATTATTAATTTGAACAGTAGTTGCTTTAAGGCTTTTCGAGCAATTTCAACAATTTCCTAATCTAGTTTAAGATCACGTATTGATAAGGCTGATTATTATAAAGACTTTAAGCTGATGGAGTTAACTAATGATATATCTGATAAGAGCTGCTTTAAAGCCACGACTTAGAAAGTGGAAGTAAAAAATGATTAAAACTATAGCATCAAAAACTAGAACATTGATCTGAACGAACCCAACTAGGCGAGTAGCTACAATCTCTTGATAAGAAATCGTGCAACAAAAAACGATTCACAATAGAAGTGAAATTTAATGAAAACAATCGTCTCGTGGATCACCAACATTTTTCGCGTTTATTGTCCCAAAGCTTTACATACGCACAATATATGATATTATTATCATCGCATATGTATATTAATGCGATGATAATAATATCATATATTGTGCGTATGTAATGCGTGCGTGTGATGATGTGTAGAGAATTGATTAGAACCGGCCGCTTAACTAAGTATTAGTGTGTAATTACAGTGTGTCAATCAATGGCAGTTCTTCAAATCTTCCCTCCCCCAGTGGAACCCAAACGCAAAGCTCCCTTTTGACCGGTTCAAGACCCTTATCTTGGTACGTGCTCAAAATGCAATAAAAGCAACAAAAACTACATAAACTACACTTGTTTAAATGTGCTTAAGTAGGACAATGTACTCTAAATAATATGTGTGTTATAACAAGAAAATATGTTTTTTTAGTGTTTTTTTTCTTCTCTTTTTTTTTTTTAGTATGCTTGCCAACACATGTTTAAACACATGTACTCATGTACACAGGTAAACAGGTATGTCGCGTGTGTGTGTGTATTTTGTTCCTGTGTATGCACAGATGTTTTTTTTTAAGATTGCGTGGCTGCATTTGTATGCGTGTCTTGTGTGTGTGTGCGTTTCTGGAACTCTACTTATTTGCCGGCACTGTTCCCAATAGCAAATGAAACTGCCAAATTGTGAAATTGTCAAAAAAAAAACAAAAGAAAGAAAAACGAAAGAATAGAAATTGGTACTTTTAATATTGCTTACCATGGCGCAAAAAACTTAACAAAGACATTGCCGGCACCAATAACCTCATCGAATGTTTCCGGGTCCAGTTCGATGGCGAATTGCTTTTGATCTGTTTGTTTTTGCTCCTCGTCGGTGGCGGCTCTGGCCAAATATGGCGAAATGCTTAATGCACAGGCGGCGCACAGCAGCGGAACAATTGATTTAAATAACATTTTGGACTGTGCTTAAAACTGATTGATTGCCGTTGCCGTTGCCCCGTCTTAAATACGCTACAATGAAATACGTTCGCTGGTCGGCAGTGTGACCAAACTGTGAGTGACACAGCAAATACCATGGCGGGCGGGTATCGATGCTTCTTCATCATGATAACGATACTGAGTATATTTCAATTTAATGCGGATCGTTTTTACAGCTGTTAATCAATAGCTGCTATTTTTATTCATCCTAAAAGTATGCTCACAACAAGAGTTGATTTTCTGAAACCTGTTTATAGATTTTAATGCTTATCGACTAATGTTTGTGGTTATATATTTCTATATATTGTATACGCCTGGAATTAGGCGAAAAATTCACAATATAAGATAGGCTGAAACACCAAATTAAGCCCACATTTATGCAAATAAAAATCAAACTTCAATCAATTTATTTCCATTTATTCAAATATGTTTTTTCAAAAGAATTTGAAAGGCTTTTCCCCTCAATCACTATCACTGTCATTTTTTGCCTTTCCCGGATGTTATTGGCCTAACATCAACTGGTAGATGTTCTTCTAGGTTCAACAATTTTTAATTCAGACATGTAGATTATGTATAAAATGTGGAGTCATTTGTACATATGATTATAGGTTATATATCTATAATGTCGCCACACAATTATCGAAGGGTTGTTTGAAAACACACTGCAATACAATTCTTATGTATAACCAATCTTATTTTTCTGCGATCTTACCCACATATTACTGAGTTACACGATGTATAGGAAATTGTTGACTTTAGCTGATTAGGTTGGAGTTTAGAGTGATTCCCAAATCGAATTTGGAGACATATAGAAAACAGTCTTGAAATTAGTTGTGCCATTAAAAATAGCACTTCTTTACTTTGCCTCACAAAGCAACTAAATATAATGTAGAATTAACATTAAATATATATGAATACATATATTTTGTTTCTTTTTAAAATATCGATTGCATTTAGTTTTGATTCTCATTTTATGCCCAAACTCTTGAACTGTGACTTAATAGCTAAAGTTTGTCCAAGTTACTCAGTAACTTGAAGCGCCAATCATTTTGCGTATCTGCTCGAACGACAGCCAAAAGGTGAGCGACCAAGGCGCCATCCGGATCCAACAGGGCAAAAAACCCTTATAGAGCGCCACGAACCCCTCCCTAGCAACGGTCTGGCGCAGGCAATCCACAGATCCTCGATAGAGCAGACCACTGCAAATAGGAATGGAAGCATATATATAGGAACAATTTGCAAAGCAAGATATAAGAGTGCGCTAGTCGAGATCTTTCCTACAAAGTGAATCTAGAGAACCCATCTATACATACGAGTATATCAGACAGATACGAAATATTTTTTAAATTAAATACAGATATGTTATGCAAATGAAGCGAATAAGCGAATCTAGATAACCGATCAGATAGATGAAAAATTATTTTGAATACAAATAACTTGTGTTCCCCACAAATTGAGTAGTTATTAATATGATTTGTGAAGGCGAGTGCTTTAAAATCAAAGTCTCCTACAGGGTATATGTGCTACAGGGATTGAGGGACTACGTACCGGCCCAGTTCATCGGTGGGCTGATTCATAATGCGGGTCTTGATCACATCGGCTGGTGTGCCCATGATGGCCGCAACGAAGCCCGCACAGATGGAGGCAAGCACATGGACCGTGTGACAGTCGGGCATTTGGAGGCGATGCATGATCAGATGCTTGATCGTATCGTATGTGGTCAGATCACCGAGATTGACCAGTGCGGCACGCTGCACATTGGGTATGCTGCCCTTCCACAGACCCTTGACGCCGCCACGCTGAACGATCTGTTTTAGGGCATGCGCCGAGCCATGCACCCTCGGCGCCTCACCCATCAACCGGCGTCGTCCCTCCATCTGGATCTGCACCTTGACCAGATCAGCGGGCGAGGCGAGCCATTGAGCAACGGCACCAGCTGTGACACCGCATATCGCCGACTTCCACACGGGCAGCGCCTGACTTCCGTTTTGGGTGAACTCTTTGCGCATCAGATCGTAGCTGCAGATCCGCACCCCGCTATCAATATAACAACAGGCGACATTAGTTTTCGATCAAGCCATTTATTGGCGATTATTATTATGTTTCTTTTTTTTTATTTTTGTTATGCTAGCAATGCTAAAAAAAAATATATATATAAAGAGTGACATTTTTGATACCCTTGCAGAGATGTTTCCTGGATTTAATATGAGCATTTAGCCGATTGCATATAAAAAGTATTTGATGAGAACTTGTTTGCATGGGGTATATATCAGACAACTATATCAACTAGACGGCATAGAAATTATACAGATCAACATGGGAATAATCTTTAGATTTAATGGACTTTATTCTGCAAGGGTATTTCAGCTTTGGCATGCCAAAGAAAGCAGTTCTTCTTGCTGGATTTTGATTGTTAAATTGTTTTTTGGGTTTTTTTTGTTTTGTTTTTTTGTTTTTTTTTTTGCCCACCTATAGACGACGTGTCTGTAGAGCGCCGGCGTCACGCCCTGCCACAATTTGATGGCGCCCTCCTCGCGTACAATGCCAAAGGCGGTGGCGACCATGCCGCGATATTGCATCTGGTAATAGGGGGGTGGTTGGGTTGGTTGGTCAGTTGTTTCTCGGTTACTCAGAAATATGCATCATAGAACATATAGGCTATCCAATACACATGTACACTCTCACACACACACACACACACTCACACACAGGCGCAACAAAATAGTTGTAAATTTGTCACATTTAAGAAAAATACACACAAAACGAGAGATGTGGCATAAGAAGTTTAGTGTGTGGTGTGGGGGTGGGGTTTGAGGGGAGTGGAGGGTTGAGTGAATAACATTTAGTGTTGACTACTACAGCATTACAACAAACATAGGAGCACACGCAGTCAGCTGATCTCGATCTTTATATGCCTCTAATATCCATAGCAATCTATCCATCGGATGGACACACCACAAAAATAACCCCACTTATTTGGCTTATCAACTGATAATGAGTATTAATCATAGCAGATAAATTAAAAATAAAGCAAGCAGTAATTAACTTCGGCATACCGAAGCCATTTAATAAAATTGAATACCCTTGCAGTTGCGATAATTAATTACAATTCGTATTCTTATTTGAAATCTCGCCTATCTACGCAATAAATCAATTAATATTCATTATTGTACTAGTACTAAAATCTGGCAGTTTCACTTTCACGAGCGTTCACTGTCACAGAAAAAAAATAAAACAAAAAATAACATAAATACAATAATATAAAGTGATAAGAGTAACAACAAAAGTATCGTTCAAGGCTAACAAACCTGCCTTTTAATCGAAATAAAAGCCGTTATCTGCATTAAATAATTATCGTTATCGTTACTGTTACTATTATCGATTGTAGAAAAACAATATGAACAAGATGAGATCGCAATTTGATACTGGAGATAGTGATAGTGACAGATAGAGTGTAATGGAGTCAGGCAAACGGATATTGTTGTGGAGTGTGGCGGACACAGTTATAAGATGATATTGTGGTAACGGTTGTAACATATAGCAACCTGCAAGAATATATATACAAATACATATGCATACATATATACATTTACATATACATATATATATACATATATGTATTTATAAGGTTATATTAGCAAATGGCAATTAGCAAAGCCGGGTTCAAAAGCGAAGCATGCATTAAACACCAACAACAACAACAGTAAGCGCTTAACACCAAAACTGAACTCAAAGAGGAATAACAAAAAAAAACAAAAAGAAAAAAAACTACTCACATTTGATTTGACGGCGCCAATGGTGGTCACACTGGCCGCCTCGCCTTGGATCTGCAGTCGCGTCTTTGTCAGATCTAACGGATATGTGGCCAGTTCCGCAACAGAGGCAGCCACAACCGATACAACATACGTGCAGGCAAAAGAATCCGCATAATCATATTTAACCGGTCGCAGCTGATGGCGACCGCTGCTGCTGCTATTGCTGCTGCTGCTGTTGTTGGCTGTTGCTGCACTCGCTGCAGTTGTTGCTGGATTAGCGTTCGCATCGCTGCTGGGCACACTGGCCGTGGTTATGGCAGCAGCAGCAGCAGAAATCGCCTGTGACGCTGGCATGCTTCAACTGTAATTGTTAATAAATTATAATTATTAAAAAAAAAACAAATATATATATATATATGACAACTATTTTGATAAGCCAAAAAAAAAAAATTATGCCCAGCTGCGATTCTGACTGCGCTGCTGCTGTTTTTGCTAAATATTTGTTTTGGATCCCGTGACTGATTTGTTGCTTGATTCAACGCACGGATTCAACTTATTAAAGGATGCTGTTTGGCTCTTCGTGTATATAATTTACATAACATTCGGCAACAACAGCAGCAGCAACAATAACAAAAAGCGCCAACGCTTGCCAACAACGTCAAAGCACGAAAAAATAAGAAAAACAACACAAACAAAAATTAGAACCAAAATTAGTATTTGGTTTTTTTTTTTGGTTAGTGTTTCGCTCGCCTTTTATTCGGTGGCCGCAGTGAACGCCGTGTATTGGCGCTATATATTCAATTAAACGCACGAACTTGATCGGCTATTCATTGTAGTGTTGATATTGCCCGTATATTATTAGTATGTATTTTCTTATCAACTTCATCAATAAAACAAAAAAATATCTGTGTCACAAAAACAAATCCGAAACTGACGACAGTGCTGCAAAGCGTTCAACGAGTGGCAGCACCGCGCATAGTTGCCACCTGGTTGAATATTTTTGCATTTTCTAGTACATTTTTTTTACATGTACATAATGAGCATAAGTTTCGAAAGTAAAATTATTAGATACGAGTATATATATATATATTTTGTATGCTCTTTGGAGGCAAAATATTTGAATTTATGTTCAAAATTAAATTTAAATATATTTATATACTGAGCACAACAAATTTGCAACAAAATGAATTACAAATATTTTTGAGAGGGAAAATATTTGAATTAATGTTGAAAATAGCACGTAATAACATTGATACATTTGTAAATGCGTGACACCGATAGTCTGGTGGAGATAAGCATCGATAACGATATCGATGGGTGACAGCAGACAGCTGTTTATGATTTAATTGGCCTTGCTATTTCAAAACGAGCTTTGTCTGCTGTTGCTTCGCTACTGCTTACTGACTTTGTTTACTATGCGCTGAGCACAAGCCCGTAACGAGTTACCAATTACACTCATCGAATCGAATCTAACCCAATTACGACACCAGCCAATATAAATATTGCCAATCGCTATAGCAACAAGAAGAAGACGTACACGTTAATCATTCATTAATGTAAGTAGAAATATGGCTCAAATCGCATGAATCAAATTCTAATGTGTGTGTTGTGTATGTTTATGTGTGTGTCATTAGTATGAGCAAGATGGAAGATGCCAGTGCAACAGCGACAGCAACAGCCGCGCCCAAAGCGCAGCAGCTGGAAACATATCGAGCCTACATTGTCACATGGAATGTTGGCAGTCGATTTCCGGATAATATTTCACTGCGTCAGCTGCTCGGACTGCATGACAATGCCAGCGGGAAAGCGGATGATGAGGATCTGCCGGATATCTATGCGATTGGATTGCAGGAGGTGAATGCACAGCCCCAGCATCAGGTGCTCGGCCTGTTCAAGGAGGATCCGTGGACGCACAAGGCAAAGCAACTGTTGCGTGGCTATAACTACGTGGCCGTGAAGACCGAACAGATGCAGGGCCTGCTGCTGACGATGTTTGTGCGGCGACAGCATGTTGAGCATCTGAAGGATATGGAGGCGGAATTTACACGTACCGGCTTTGGTGGCATTTGGGGCAATAAGGGTGCGGTCAGCATACGGTTCACGCTGTACGGCTGTGGTCTGTCCTTTGTCGTTGCCCATTTGGCGGCGCATGATCATCAGCTGGACGAGCGCATTGAGGACTATAAACAGATACTGGAGAATCATCATTATCATGTGAAACGTTATCGGGAGATCTATGATCATGACTATGTCTTCTGGTTTGGTGATCTCAATTTTCGTCTCAATGGCAGCGATACGGCGACTGAGGTACGCGACGCTCTACGAGATGAGCAGCAGCACGACGCCCTCATTCGGCGGGATCAGCTGTACGACGTGCGCGAGAAGTCGCAGATGGCGTTTCAGGTGCTCCACGAACGTCTGCCCGCCTTTCCGCCCACATTCAAATTCAAGGAGGGCACCAGCGACTATGATTTGAAGCGTCGTCCGGCGTGGACGGATCGCATCATGTACGCCGTTCAGCCATCGAATCGCCAGCCCGGCATGCAGCTAGCCATCGAGCAGTGCTCGTATAAATCCCATCCCGCCTACAACATCAGCGATCACAAGCCGGTGACCAGTGACTTTACACTCAAACTGTATCCGAATTATCGGGCGCCCGGCGTCACATTTACGCCGTTATCCGTTTGGCTGATTGGCGATGAGAACACGGTGGAATATCGCAAGCAAATGGAATTCGATGAGGGACCAAACGATTGGATTGCCATCTATGGCATTGAGTACGCCAGTCTGGCGCATTATTTGGCCTACGAGTATGTGAATCAGGCGGAGTCCCCAGCCTCATCGGATTCCAATCAGGAACGTGATTACTTCGATACGCCGGCACCGCATCATCGTAGTGAACGGCATCATCATCGCAATCGGCAGCGATTGCGTCGTCAGCAGGTCGCCAACGAGGAGCTGGTGCGTCTGGATTTCGCCGACGATGTCGAGTTGCGTCATGGCGAACAATATGTTCTCATATATTTCCGCAGCACCGGATTGCGTGGCGTGACCAGCGTGTCGGGCATCTCGCCTCCATTTGTTGCAGAGAAGCGGAGTGGCTCACCACATCGCACCGAATACCATGTTGACTAGCTAGCGGAGGCCTTGGACATTTATATAATTTAGTCAAAAATCGACGGAACATTTGCTGGCCTTATTTCTTATTTAGTTTGCTTTATTTGTTGCAATTTTCGATCTGCGTATGTATATGGTCTATAATCTATATGTAGTCGCATTTCTTGTTATCACAATATGTAAGAGTTTGTTGTCTGTGTATGTTTATATTGTAGATATTATATCTATGTCTGTATCTAGATTTATAGATATGCATGTTCGCGTTCGCACTTTGTACATTTCGGTCACATTTAATGTGCTTAATATTTTTTTTATTACGTTTACTATATATGTATATATATGTTTGTATAGGTATATATTATACACAAATACACGAACAAACTTAAACAAAACCACCTTAGAAGACTGTTCCCTTCTACTATACGAGGTGTGTTCAAAAAGTATCGCGAATGTTGTGTTTTTTCAGATATTATTTATTTATTCATGAATATCTATTTTGTCCCCTTCAAAGTAATCCCCATGAGATGTTATACACTTGTGCCAACGGTTTTTCCAATCTTCGAAGCACTTAAAAAAATCATTTTTTTTTATCTTGTTCAGCTCCTCCTTCGATCCCGTCTTTATCTCGTCAAGCGTAGTTTAACGTCGTCCTTTCATGGGCCTCTTCAGTTTAGGGAACAAGAAAAAGTCACAGGGGGCCAGATCTGGGGAATACGGTGGCTGCGGCATCATTAGTGTGTTGTTTTTGGCCAAAAAGTCGCGCACAAGCAACGATGTGTGAGCAGGGGCGTTATCGTGGTGCAAAAGTCAATTTTTGTTCTTCCACAAATCCGGGCGTTTCTGGCGGATTGATTCGCGCAAATTGCGCATAACTTGCAGGTAATATTCCTTATTGACCGTTCTACCCTGTGGCAAGAACTCATGAACTTGGCGCGCTTTTTTCGGTCTTGGTTCGTGCGGCAGCTTCCATTGAGATGATTGAGCTTTGGTTTCCACGTCGTAACCATAAACCCACGATTCGTCACCAGTTATGACCCTCTGGAGCAAATTTGGGTCGTCGCGGACAGAGTCCAACATCTCATTAGCAATGTTCATGCGATGCTGTTTTTGGTCGCAATTGAGCAATTTTGGTACGAATTTCGCGGCGACCCGTCTCATGCCCAAATCATTGATAAAAATCGAATGGCATGAGCCAATCGATATGTCTATCCAAAACACGTGCAAGCAAAGCAGCTGTCAACAATTAAGTAAACATTCAAAATGGCCGAGCTTGTCGGCATAAGTGAGAGACATGAGTACCAACATAACGCTACAAAAAAATCGAAATTCGATTATACGTAACCCGCGAAAATTCAAAATTCGCGATACTTTTTGAACACACCTCGTATATATATATATATATATACATATGCAAAAATGTTACGAGCATTGTTAACCTATTAACTGTATATGTATATATATATACATACACACAGATATCTTTTGTAGACCGTTTACACTAATACTCCATATCAATTTCGATGAGACTTTATTCCATTCCTTTTCTGGAAAAGTAACGCCTATAAAACGTTGCTTCAGATATTGCTTATATCTTTGAATACCCTTTCTTTTGCCTGGCATTTTTAAGCATGTATTTTTTAAAGCCATAACTGGCATTTTTCTTCATACTTACCAATTTGATCAATTATTATTCACAGTGAAAAATAAATGTGTGTATAGACTATATATTATTATTAGAATTATATCTATTCGAAAGCTTGTTGGATGACTACCATATTCATATTTATTCATGTTCAGCGAATGCAATTAACCTGCAGAAAAGAGTATTTAGATTCGGCATACGTATGAGAGAATTGTGTACAAGTTGTGCATAGTTGTTTTGCGCAATGAACTTTATTTATATAAATGATGATGTCGCATTGTTGAAGCGTTTGAAGCGTTTCTCAACCGGTTTTTTTAACTGAAATCGCAAGTCCCCTAAAGGTTACAATTACGTCACAGATACAGATATATTGCCACACCTGTCTGCTGCCTCGTTTGCATACAATCGAAATTTTGCCCGCAAGAAAGATGACAAATTCCGGGCTAGATTGAGGGAGATCAACTAATCATGAAATGATAAAAACGTTTTGTTATGTTTTGTTTGCTTTAATATATATACGTATATATAAATGAGTTTTTATTTATTTGTATGGGAGATGCATATTTATTGATGAGCATATAAATTAAGTATAAATATAATGTATAAATACTTGATATAGTAGTTGCCAGTGCTAAGTTAGTCATCATCACTTTTCTGCACAGAATATGATATAGATAATACACGTTACATATATAAATATATATACATATATATATATATATGTATAGTTTGGTTAGCCTATATAGCTGCACAAATTGTTTGCTGAGTTTTCAGTTTTCAGTTTTCGGTTTCGTTTAATTGCCCCTTTTCCGACAATTTTTCCTCGACTGTTTATCTATAAAAATGTTGTGCGCAATAAATGTAAAAAAAAAGAACAAAAAAAGCGCACACGCCTTGAAAAATGATTGGGTACGCTCCATAAATAATCAGAAAAGATATTCGAAAAAATACACACATATATATTATATATATATATATAAATATACATATATTAACGCATTTACGTCCCATTAACGATTTCTTTAATCTTTTGCTGGCGCTGACTAAACACATTTTCCAAATAACTGCAGACTTTTCAATTTCAATTGTTCGAGCTAATTAATTAAATACTAATCGATTCTGAAAAAATATACACTTAATTTTAATTGGGCAAATATGCGCTGATCAGTGTCACAAAATGTGTGAAATTTGAAATTTACAATATATATGGTATATGTATGCATATGTGATAAAAAGTCTATAGCTATCAAGTTTCATACATCAATTTCAATTGTTCAATTACAATATGTGTTAATTATAGTTCTAGTATATGCATATATACAATACAATTACATGCTGACTGTTGTTGTTGCATGTAGTATCAAAAATAGTATGCCTGCTACTTAAAGGTATGTATATATATATACAAACATATATATATACATACATATGTGTATAAAATATAAAAGGACATATATATATATATAATTGTATTCGCTGCCTTTGCATCAGTCAGTTAAAATTTCATATTCGTTGTAGTTGTTTTAAAAAGTACACAAAAAAATTTAAAAAAAAAAATACATATTGTACTTAAATATATCATATATACATAGACATACAGATTAACAAATAGTGGGGGGAAGGGTCAAACAGAGGGGGTGAAATAACTTTTGGCCTGAACACTTTGGAAGTACTTTACATATATAGAATAATAACTATCATAATACAATGTTGACATTTTAATAAATATTCCTTCAATTATTTTTTTGTGTGTATTATTTTGTTTTGCTTAAGCGGGCGTTAGACGCATTTTACAACTAAAAAAAAAAAGCAAAAATAAATAAAATATTTAATAAAAATTAATAATTGTACTTTTTTTAGTTTCTGTGTTTAAATTTGTGTAAATTAAAAAATAAAAACAGGAGTGTGTTGGAGAATTTGCTACAACAATTGCAGCATTGAGCAAAGCAGCACAGTCTGGCAGCGCTGTGGAATTAGCTTTAGTTTTAGCAGTTAGCCAATCTACAGACAAACCTGGCAACGCTATTAAGCTAGCCACCAATTAACTGTACTTTGCGTGTCTGTGTCAGTGTGTGTGTGTGTGTGTGTGTGCGTCCGGTTAATTAAAAGCGCTTGTTTCTCTTGGCATCTTCTTTACCTGCTTTGCTGTTTCTCAGTTTCTGTTTTCAATTCCATTTATGGCTCGAAAATATTTGCTGTATTTGTTATTGCTTTTGGGCCATTTAACCTTGATACGTTTTTCATTACGTTGAACTCTTGCTACCATTTCAAAGCAAAACGAATATTAGCCTATTTTTGAACACCCCTGCACCGTTGCGGAAACTGGACAACGATCACAAGAATGTCGAATAAGAAGAAGAATAAGAAGCATAGTTATGAAAACAATTAATTGACATATTTAAAATTATTTTAAAAAAAATAAGAAAGTTTATCTAAATTGAAGTGCCTACATCGATGAGCTTAAAGAACTTACAAAAATATATATATAAAATACGCTCACTAAGAAATACAACATTTTTTCTAAGGCATGAAAAACAACCCATTATTTTAGCGACGTTTGAAAGTACTGTTGAAACAGTACTAACTTTAATTTAAGTTAATATTGTTCCTGGAATTCTTTTCAATGTATGTATATTTTTTTCATTTGCTAAAAAGTTGCTACATAATTAATAATATCACCACCCACAGACTTTATTTATTTCTAATTTTCATAATTATAAGTGCACATATATGTATATATTTTGAAAACGGTGAATAAAATAATGTTTTTTTTCTTGCTCACTTTTTTTTTGAAGCGTCTTCTTCCACATCTAAACTTAAAAATTGAAAATAGACAGCTTTGAAAAAATTTGCTGTGAGAGATTGGTGCTATTAAGTTGTTTGCAGCTGTATATAAAATGGATTTATCTTAACTGCAGTTCTGTATAAAGCATGGGGCAGGTTGTAAAGTGACGAAAGAAAAGTGATGTTCATAGCGGAAGTCAGAAAAAGAAATGCCAAAATAATGAAGCAATTGAAATGACAGAAAACAGCGACATGCACAAACACATGTGTGTGTGTGTGTGTGGCGATGACGTAAAATGCTAGGCAAGCAGGCCAACCACAATTCCAATCAGAATCTGGCTAATTTGAATGCTGGCGTATTTCTCACACTCGAAACACTTGAAAAGAAAATAACAGCAGCGGAAGAAGAAGCGCAACAACAACTACGACTAGAAAAAATGAAACCCCAACTCGAGTAAAAATGCCTCAACAATAAATTCCTTGTGGCTGCTGCTGCTGCTGCTGACGTCTGGCTAAACAACAGACAAACAATAATACTTAATACATTCATGGATAAATGCTTAGAAAGCACATTGCCTGAACTTATTTTGTTGTTGTTGATGTTGTGAATTGCCATTTGAAAGTATTTTTCTTGTGGTGAACAATGGCAACGCTTTGTCTTGCATTTTGCTATTGTATTTATTACTATTTCTACCACATTCCTTGGCCGCCTACACACGCCGCAAGTCGTTTTGCAACACTGACTTTGACTTTTCAATTAGAATGGTAAATATGCTAAAGTCGTCCCTCTTTCTCTCTCTCTCATACTCACTGACGCACTCGCTTTCTTCTTCTTGCATTGCCTTGCCCAACACATTTGCATTGCACTCACCGTTATTTGTACATTTCTTTTGTGCCAGCCTTCGCTCAAGTTAAATGCTGTCGCATGCACACACACACACACACACACACACAGACACTTAGATTCATTTGTACATGCATATGTAATTGTCCGTCTTTTGTCGCGTCGGCTAAAAGCTGATTGTCAAAAGCACTTACACAAACACATACACAACTCAAACACTCACATTAAGAAAAAGCTTGGCCAGCTGTGGTTGGGCTGGGCAGTTGTTGTTGTTGCTGTTGTCATTGGCAGGTCGGTCAAAGCGCGTGCTTGAATGTTTAACTGTTTTTGTTGGTGTTGTAGCTTTTACGTTTGCTATTGCGCAAGTCTGGCCACTCTCTGTGCTGTTGTGCTTGTTGTTGTGGTTGCTGTTGCTGTTGTCGGCCTGCCTTCATTAGCATTGCTGTCGGGTTTGCTGTTGCTACTTCTGCATTGTTGTTGCCGGTTTACTTTTGCATTGTCTTCGCTCGTCTCAGCTTTCTGCAAAAAATGTGAGGAAACCAAAGGGCAGCAAACGATTACAAATATATTTACGTATTTTATGTAAGTGCGAGGTTAGCTTGGAAAGTTCTTGGAAATACAACAATTTTCGTAATTGACTTGAAATATTAGAATCAATTTATGCATGCATGTTACACTTTTCATATAAAATGTTTAAGAATTTTGCTTAAAATATATTAACCCTTTCAGATAATTTTCGATTACTTGGCAATACAAAGTGAATCATATTTAAAAACGTCTAATTGAGTTCAACAACAACAACGAATAGCAACCTATCTACTCATCTTTCTAGATCTTAAATAGAAAGGCAAAGAGGCGCACAAATAAATTCTTTGTGGTTTGTATTGAAAAGAAAAATTCTCATCAATCTCTAAGTTAGGAACCTACTTTGTTTGAGTAATCAATGCAAATTAGCAAAGAAGAAAGAACAAATACCGAAAAACAATTCAATATGCTTGCTGACCAATTTTAGTTTAGCAACAATTTTATTACTTGGGCATTCGACTATAAAAATGAACATTTGGAGCGATTTCTCATATTTGTCAGCACAGCTTGTCATAAAGTTGTAATATACTTGGTGGAAGGGCATTTAAAAACATCGAGCGTAAAATGCAAATGGGCCACATTGCAATTACAGCTTGAAAAAAAGCAGAACGTATAAATTAAAACTGCCGCTAAACTCAATTAACGAACGGAGCTACGTCTACTTGTATACAAAGATATTTATATATATATATATAGATTTATACACACACACATGAATGATGGACGTTTCGCATTTGTGCTGTTTTTCTTCTTCTTTTTTGTCGCTAATTTGACAAAGAGCAGTGAAAAGATGCAAGCACGTACTCGGCGGGTACTCGTCGAACTCGAACTCGAACTCCACATTCGCATTCACAGTCGTATTTATAAGATACATTCGCATTTACAAGATACAAACACACACACACACACACACACATTTGTGTGGCATAAAAAGAAAACGCTGATATGCGCGTAGCGCTTGACGAAAGATGCTGTCGCTGTGGCTGCCCCTACCCCTCGCCGCTACCCGATAGCAGCACTACCTGCCTCTAGCTCCACACTGCAAGAAATATGTTGATCCCAACAAAATGTTTACGTAATTCTACTTCTAAGTAGCATTGTCAGAAGAGAGGCTATGCGAATTAAACGAATCGAACTTGACAGAATTTCGAGTCGGATTGACATCCTAATTAAAATTTGTATATATTATGTTTGATTTATTTTTATCTAAGAGAGTTATCTATTTTTTCTCGCCGTGTATGCCCAGCAGTCGTATTTTGGATCATTTAGGCGGAGCGCTTTAAGTGCAACGTGGCGTGGATCGACATCATCTGCTGGGATGCTGCTCAGTGCTGGTGCCCAGGGATGTGCCGGCTGTGCCGAGCTGAGAGCGTGACGGTGACACGCTGCCCAGGGATTATGCAAAAGGTAAAGGAAAAATAAAACAGAAGAAAAAAGCACAGAAAAATGAGCAAAAAAAAAAACAGAAACGAAAAGGAAGCAAAAGAAATTGCATTCGCAGCTGCGCGCATTAGTCGGGAGTAAAGTTAAATTGCACAGTGGTGCCAGACTGCTCCAAAAATGTCGAAATCAAAATTGGTAAACAAATTTCAGCAGGCAGAAATGTTGGTAAATGGAGGTGCTCGTTATTGTTTATAAACAACCAGAAATGAAAACAGACTAAAACCCAAACAAAATTGAGCAACCCTTAAATAAATTCCATTCATGTCGTAGTCAGTCTGTCTCAATTCTCTCTCCCTCTCCCTCTCTCTCTCTCTCTGGCACATTGAGTAAACACATTCCAACTGAATTTGATTACAGTACAAGCAACAATAGGGTTGTTGTTTGTGTTTTTAAGTTAACTGAGAAAGGAAATGCACAACGCACATCAAAATACACTTGAATCATTGGACTACTGAATAAATAGGTGCGAATTCCAGGAGAAGATACTGTAAACACTGTAATACCATTAACTAACTCAGTAAACATTTAGAAAATTATTGGAAAAAACTACTAGCCAAAATAATGCAACCTAGTTTTTATGTTACCAAACCCTATAGACCCTATAGACACCTCCTAAATTACTCAATAGTACCAAGGTGTTTGTGTTCGCTCTAATAATAACCAGCTATGCATTTATGGAGCTGGAATGGAATTCTATCTTAATTTGTGTAGACTCACAGAAAATTCGGGAAAAGTTAAGAACCGGGTTTGAATACTGTATTTGGATGCCCAAGTTCGATAAAATGTGAATAGAACTACTCAATTAACCTTTACTGATAATTAAATTTATTAAACGCTCCACAGTAATAAAATCCCATTGATATCGCATATATATATATAGATATATATGCATATATATGCTAATTGGAGGTTCCGCAAGAGTCTAGTAAATGTTGCAAGATGGAAAAAGGTAAGTGTGGAACGAGCTGAAAGAGCTCTTAAGTAGATTATATATATACATATTTACACACTTGACCCAGGCCCAGTTTTGAGCCCGGATTTTGGTTTTTTTATTTTATTTTTTATTTTGAGTTTACCCAAAAAGGTCGCTTGCGTAAGAGTCCGAGACGTTAATGGCCTAAAGGCAGGTTGGAGCCGCGAACAGTGTGTATATGTGAGTGCAGAGTGCATATGTGTGAGTCTTTTGGGTAAAACCACCTCAATAAACACAAAATACAAAAGCAGCAGAAACACGCAAAGAGTCATTTCGAACAGCGTTGATTATTAGCTTGGTAAACAGACCTTCAGCCACCCCCTCCCCCCACTCTTACCATACCCCACCCCTCACACACAACCTGGCAGCACACCATGCTGCAGCTGGACATCTGTTTCTGTTTTTGAGGCAGGCAGTGACGCAGTCAGGCAAAAAAATACATTTTGCATCATTTTAATTTTGATTTCGATTCCAATTTCGATTTCACTTTGGTTTTCTCTGTGCAATAGAAAGGGTATATTCAAATAGCAGACAAGTAAGCGGACCATCGACTACAGATATATCTATCATCATTTATTTGAGCCTTGGCCTATGCAATTCATTAGTTTTCACATCACTATTGCAATTGGAAGAAGGTGTACAACTTTGCCAATTTAAGTTCAATTATGACTTAAAGAGCAGCATCCTCATTTTGAAAATGATATGTTTTGGGTGAACTGCTCTTTTGAAAGAGAGAGAAAGAGAGAGAGAGAGAGAGGGAATGAAGTTTAAAGTCGGGTTTTCTCGCTTATCTGAAGAAGTTGTGAAGTTTAGTTTGTGCTGTGAATATTTGTTCAGTTTTTGGGTTAATGTGTTGCTCGATTTGAAGAGAATCGGGATTTTGTGCGTGTGTGGTGTGTGTGTGTGTCTGTGTGTGTGCATGTCAAGGGTTGCGTTGATTATTTTATGGCCATGTGGAAATCTGAACAGGAAATGTCCAAATGGCCAACGGCGGCGTCTGGACGACTGTGACGCCGATTTGGTTTTCCAGCGAAAAAAACACAATGAAAAACATTTCAAAATTTCACAACTTTTATGGCATTTTTCAAGTGGGCCCGCAATGCAAGAAGACAAATATGAGGAAGAGGAAGATAACCGCGAAGAAGAGGAAATTGTTAACTTGGTCGCACAGCACAGCACAGCACATGGTCGTAAAGCAATTAAACAATGCAACAAAGAACCAGGCAACAACAGCAGGCAGGCGGCAGGCAAGTAGTTGCAACAGTAAAAGTATGCCACAAGCGCCGCGGCGCCTCGCCCAGAAAACTGCTGGAAATTCTATATATTTATATATATATATATATATATATATATATATCGGTTAAGATAGATCTTCAATGTAATTCCTGTCTGCATTCGGGGCATGTGTCCTCCAATTGTGATATTCCCACAGGGATGCATGCAAGCATGCTTATTCCACATGCCTGGGCACGCATTCCAGCAGCGCTTACTCAGTGGGCGTTGCAAATTGACTCACGCTCCTCAAATAAAGCAACACATTTGCAAATTCTTTGCCATTAGTAATGGCATTTCAAGTGCTCTAAAGAAAACCATTTTAATCAAATCCCTGCCTGGTATATTGAACAGACTTAAGTTGCAACAACCAGATTTCAACTGTAAATCGAAACAGACCTTGAAATTGCTGACTTCCCCTAAGATATCAACGAATAAAAGTAACTCAATATGAAGATAAAATCTCTGAATGTGTAAGCAGAAAGTATAAATCACTGAGTAGATCTGGAATGTTTTGCATCATTCTATGCATTCCTAGATGTTTATTACATAAGATAAACTGGTTCAGTTCTCATTAAAATATATAGTTGGTCGCATGGTTTATTTAAATACATATTGCTCAACAATATCTGTTGATCAGTTGATCAATAATATGTCTGGGAAATCGATTTGTATCGATCCTCGCCAAAGGGGGACTGCTGTTATCGATAACATGATACGAATTACGAATAATATATTCCAGTTGCTTGTTACACACTTTTGCACAACTTCATTACACAATTTGTAACCATTTTCTATGAGCTCGTTTAGAGTGTAAGACAATTGCTACGAATACAATTTCAACGAGTGATTTTGATGGCAGCTATATGATATAGTTTTAAGATACATCGCGCTAACCGTGACAAGAGAAACTCCATTTGAAATGAGAAGAGAAATCGTCTTATCTATAACTCTGCGTATCTCCGAAGATAAAAGTAGAGGCAAGTTGGATGTATATATATAGATATGCATGACATATACAGATATATACAAGAGTATATGTGGCTAAGGTGTGTCTTCGATTGCAAGATGTACCTGCGACAAGTGTTTGCTTGAAACATAGCTGCAAGCTTATCTATCTGACAAGTGTGAGATAAGTATATATATATATATATATGTGTGTGTGTGTGTGGTTGTGTGTGGGACGATATCTCATGTTTATATATGCTGAACACTCACCTTAGCAAATAGTCTCCATGGGTATCTTTGTAACAGTTGCCGCCAGACTTGGCATCGGATGTGCATTTGGATTTGGACTTGGACTCGAACTCAAACTTGAACTGTTGCCAGCAGCAATTGTTTGGGGAGTTGGCGATGACTTCTCAAATGTGGGTGTAGCTGGGGCTGCATTTGTAGTCGCCGTTGTTGTCGTCGGCGTTGTTGTTGTTGTGATGTTCATCGAGGTGTTCTGGGTGAATTCGGTGCCATTGGCCATCGAGGGCAGACCCTGTGAGCTGCTCGAGTGCTGCACCCCATTTGTGGTATTGGTGATATCGTGTCGCAGTCTCGGGCAACAGAGACGCTTGCAGGCGGTCCACACCTGCGGTTGGCAGCCGACCACAATGAAGATGAAGACACCCTGAAGGGCATTGATCAGATCTGTGACCAGCCAGGCACCATGCGGTCCACCCACCAGCCACGAGATGAGGTCCCAAATCCAGGTGACGCCCATCACAACGACCAGTTTCAAGCAGACCTTGCCCAGCGCCGATTTCTCCGACGTTGACTTGACATCATCCCGTTTCCACAGGCCACACGTCAACTGATGCGTTGTCGATATGAAGAGCACAATATTGGCGCAGAGCAGCAGTCCGATGGGTCCGTAAAAGTAGGCGAATATCGCCAGTGAGCGATTGTCGAACCAGCAGAAGACCTCACCAAAGCCCGGTCGCAACAGGGATGTGTCCGTCTCCGGCAGCTGGTCCACAGAGGCGGCAATCGCACAGATGAGCAGTGGAACACCCCAGGCATACGCCGAATACAGCCGGAGACGCAACGACTCCTGATTTCGTTCCAGCGAACTGGGACGAAAGTCCCGGAACGTCCACCAGATGTTGAAGCACATCGTATTCAGCCAAAAGAAGGCGGACAGAAAGAAGAATTGCATTCCAATGGCCAAAAGGAAACAGCTCGCTGACCCTGGCATTAAGCTCGTGTTGAGCTCCTCGATGGCCAGCAGAATCTTGCCGAGCAGCAGACAGAAGACGTAATAGATCTGGCAACGCCAGTGCAACGCATGATGCACAGCCGGCAGCATGTAGCCGGCGACAAGTGTGGCAGCCAGAAAGACAATCGAGATCAGGATGCCCACATCGAGCACAGCCTTCTGCAGATTACCCTCAACCCCAAAGGATATGTTATTGTTGTTGTTGTTCGGATTGCTGGGATCGTGATTAAAGTGCTGGGTGCAGGCGATGATCTTCACCTCGCCCGGTCGCTCGGTGTGTTCGAGGCAATATTGCGTTGCACTCAGATTGGTGTGGCTCAGTTGCAAGGCGCCCGTGCTGCGATTCAATGTTGCCTCATGCCAATCTCCGGCTATGGCATAGCCGCTGGCATTGCCCAGACACTCGGGCAATCCGTACGTGGTCTGATACTGTCCCAACTGCAGTTTCGGACTGAGGATTAGTTGGCCATCCTGTGCTGGGGCAGGGGCAAGGCTGCAACTTTTGCTGCTGCTCGCGTAGATGCCCCATTTGCCGCAACATTTGCGCAGGCGCAAAGGAGTTGCTATTGCTGAAGGGGCGCCAGCCGGGGGAGGATTAGGAGCAGTAGCAGCAGGATCAGTATCAGCATCAGCAGCAGCAGCAGCAGAGTTGCCATTCACTGGGTGCGTTTCATCCTTGTCCACTTCCGGTTCGAGGCAAACCCAGGCCACATCCTGATCGATACAGTAGTTCTTGGGCTGAACGAGTATTCCACGCTCCCGCACCGACATGGTGCCATTGGGAAAGATGACCACATTCGCCTGACGACTGCTGAAGAGCTCCCGTTGCTGCTGTTGCATGCCACAATCGGGTCGCACATTTGGCAGCAGTTTGATGAAGCGCGGCTTGGCCCCTTTGGGCTCAAAGAAGCGCAACTGTTGCGTCAAATACACCAGTGGCATCCACAACTCGGAGGCGCCAGCGATGCAGGCCAGTGTTGTTGCATTCAAATATTCACCCTGGTGGCAACACTTGTTCAACATAATGCGAGGCGGCGGTGGTCGACCAGATGCTGCTGTTGCAATTGTTGTTGTTGCAGTTGATGCTGTTGTTGTTGCTGTTATTGAAATATTCTCTTCTTCTTTGTCCGCTTCAGCTGCACTTTGTACGTGGCTCAGCTGGAGTAGTAGTAGCAGTAACGGTAATGTTAACCACAACCAAAAGCTTTTCATCTTTGCAAAGCTTCGTCGTTCAATGCAGAGAGAGAGTGTGAGGGAGAGAGAGAATCGCTGATCCTTCGTTCAATTGAGAGCTTTCAATTGAGCTTACACTTGTGGTACATATGTGCGCACGCAGCAGTGTTTGCAGTTTATTTTTGTTGGCTGAGAAACTTATTTTTATTTGCTTGTGCACACAATACTGTTTTCCTGCTCCTAATCAAACGCTTCCTTGTTTGACCTCTTTTTATTTGGAGGCTTTTGCACAGCAAAGCCGTTTTTTGTTACACCTTCCTTTTTTGCTTGGTAGCAATAATGTAGGATTGCTCAATCAAATCTCAAGCTCCTGTTGCCTTTTTACAAACTACAAGCAAAGAGCTTTCTTGTCTAGCTGTAGTAATACTAACACAAGGACAATACATACATGCACACTATTATTGTTATTGTTGTTGTTGTTGTGTTGTCATATGTCTTATTTATTTTTCTTCGTTTTTTTTGTCCAATTTGCTGACTATTCTCTTGTGTGGCTTCTCGGTCTTGTTATTGTTGTTGTAATGCTCACGTTTGCAGGCGCTCGTTGTCAATTATGTGAAAATACTGTGCTTGTTGGCTGCGCTGCTTCTGCTTCTGCTAGCTGCGCTGCTCTTCTTGTCTATCTCTTGCATTGTTTGGCACTAGTTGTTGTCACTCTGCTGCCCCCCTCTCAAACTTGTCAGCTGCATGTGTTTGTGCCTGTGTGTGTTGCTAGCGTCGTCGTCGCCGTCGTCGTTAAGCACGCATGATCTTTTTCTCGACTTCTTCTTCTTGTTGCTCTTGTGAGCTATTCGCTTTCGTCTTGCGTTTCTTATAACTTTTTTGTGTTGTTTCGTTTCGTTTTGGTTCTCAAGCGTAGCAGAAAAATTTGCTTTTCACTTTTCTGCTTTTTTTTGTTGTTTATCAATTTATCGTTGCAATCTTTCTCTTTCTCTTTTTTGTTTGTTTAAATATATGCACTCAAATAAACTGGGCGTCAGTTGAACGAACCACAATTGAATTTCAAGCGCGTCAAGAAAATAATTAATTCGAATAACACAAAAAAAATGCCGAGCGCAGACCGCCCGCAACGAACGAGTACAAAAAACCGACTGACAACTGTCTGTTAAAGTAACATGCTGCTGCTTGTTACTGCCTACACTGCTTGCACACTGTTGTACCGATCGTTATATCGATATTTGACATTAAACCATGCACGCGCTATCGATAGTTTGGCGCGCACAGACTTTGGCATTTTGCAGCACAGCCACGGTTGTGTTTTTTTTGCTGGCCTGCTTTGTGGTGCTGTTATCAACGCAGTTGGTGCTGTTTACAGGATTTGTAAAATAGCATTGCATACTAAGGGGCGGCGAAGTTAATGTTGGCAAGCTTTTGCATTTGGATTGTGTCGCCGCTTATAGCTTAAAGCTCAGTCTGTTCTCAGTATATTAGGCAATGATTTTGCTAATAAATGTATATTGGGATTAGCACAGCGTCACACCTAACGTTTGTCGGTTTTTTATTTGAATTTAAAAAAATATTTATTATTTTAACTCGATTTTGCATGGATAAAATATTTTATGTAATTGTGGATTGTTCCCTTTCTCTCTTTCTTGTCTCTCACTCGCATTTTTCTTTTGCTATTTCTCTTCTTTGCTCGTTATTTGTCTGTCTCCCTCTCTTCCTCTTTTGCTGTTTCCCTCTTTTTTACTGTGTCTCTTGTTCTTTCTCTATTTCTTCCCTCTCTTTCTCTCTCTCTACTTTTGCGAATTTTGTACTTGCAATTAAAAACTATTTCACTTCTTATCTACTCAACAACTGTAAATAATATTTCTAATTTATTTTCTCTAGGATCCCACGCACATATGCATATACGAGGTGTGTTCAAAAAGTATCGCGAATTTTGTGTTTTTTCAGATATTATTTATTTATTCATGAATATCTATTTTGTCCCTTCAAAGTAATCCCCATGAGAGATTATACACTTGTGCCAACGGTTTTTCCAATCTTCGAAGCACTTCAAAAAATCATTTTTTTTATTTCTTGTTCACTTTTTCCTCCGTTCGATCCCTTCTTTATCTCGTCAAGCGTAGCGTAACGTCGTCCTTTCATCGGCCTCTTCAGTTTAGGGAACAAGAAAAAGTCACACGGGGCCAGATCTGGGGAATACGGTGGCTGCGGCATCATTAGTGTGTTGTTTTTGGCCAAAAAGTCGCGCACAAGCAACGATGCAACGATTCCTCATTGACCGTTCTACCCTGTGGCAAGAACTCATGATGCACCACGCCCCTGCAATCGAAGAAAACTGTCAGCAAAACTTTCACATTCGACCGAACTTGGCGCGCTTTTTTCGGTCTTGGTTCGTGCGGCAGCTTCCATTGAGATGATTGAGCTTTGGTTTCCACGTCGTAACCATAAACCCACGATTCGTCACCAGTTATGACCCTCTGGAGCAAATGTGGGTCGTCGCGGACAGAGTCCAACATCTCATTAGCAATGTTCATGCGATGCTGTTTTTGGTCGCAATTGAGCAATTTTGGTACGAATTTCGCGGCGACCCGTCTCATGCCCAAATCATTGATAAAAATCGAATGGCATGTAGCCAATCGATATGTCTATCCAAAACACGTGCAAGCAAAGCAGCTGTCAACAATTAAGTGAACATTCAAAATGGCCGAGCTTGTCGGCATAAGTGAGAGACATGAGTACCAACATAACGCTACAAAAAAATCGAAATTCGATTATACGTAACCCGCGAAAATTCAAAATTCGCGATACTTTTTGAACACACCTCGTATGCATATACATACACACACACACACACACATATATGTATATATGTGTATTCAGATCAATAACCCATCTGTCAGTTGTTGGGAGATCTGTGAACTTGGATATATTGTGAATTATTGTTGCAACTAGGCTCAGTTAATTCCTCAAGAAAAAAAAACGAATAAATAAAACGAACCCCCTCCTCCGCTCCCCCTAACGACCACCCCCTCTCCACACCTCTGCCACCTCTCTAAGACGTGAGGGGGGCGTGGGGAGGGGCTGACATGTTGTCTATTTTTGGGGGGTGGCAAAGCAGACGCAAAGAAGACGCTGACGAAGAGGATGAGAAACAGAAGCAGAAGCCGAAGGAAGCAGAAGTCGAATTAGATAGAAAATAGAAACAAATCCATTTGATTAAAATCGCATGCAGCAAGGGCAGCAGGGTGGTTCATGAATTGGGATTTGACTTTGGCTTTTTCGGGATTTCGGGATTGGTTGTTGTTATTATTTTTTTTTTGTCTATTTTATATTTCTTTTTTCGTTTCGTGCATTAAGACATCAAAGTGCGTAACTGGGAGTCGACTCCACTCCACTGACAGCAGTTAAAACCGTTAAGCTAGCGATGTGGAACACTGTCCTTGCGACCTGTTTCCCTTGCCACACCCCCACCCACTCCATCCAGTCCACCCACTCCACCCCGTGCCCCAGCGTCCTGGGCTCGTGCTCTTTGGTGCTTGAAATTAGATTTTTTGAGTGAGCGAATGATGAACGCCAGCTGGATGAAATTGGCCAGTGTTGCAAAGCATTTCGTTGCGGAGTCTTAAGTGCGTTGTGCGCACTAAAACACGTGTCCAAGCATTGGCGGGGGGTGGTTGGGTTGAGTTCAGGCAGAGGAAAATCCTTCAAAATACAGCTGGTGATTTATGGTAGCTGTTCAGAGAGTGAAAGGCGTGGTAGGTGGGGGGTGGGAGGGGGGAGTGGTACCAAACAAAATGTTTATGAGCGGATTATGTTTGAATTTAAACAAATTTCAATTGGAAGTTAATGGGCCCCAAAGATTATATGCACATGATTAACATGCAAGCGACAACGACTAGCAGATGCTCTGTAATCAGCAAATAACATGATAAACCCCATCAATCAAAGTGAGTCTGGCTTAGCCTCAGTCAATCAATAAATTATATTCAGTAAATACACATGGAGTAATATCTAATAATACTTATTAAATTACATAAATAAATAGTAAATAAAATAACATTAATTAGGATTTAGAAAAACTCGACAATTTTTAATTCAATTAAATACATTCAGTAAATGTAAATGCAAAAAAATCGAATATCAATAAAGAATATTACAAAAGGAATGTTAATAATATTAATTCAATTAAATAAAATGTGCAAATCCAAAAAGAAAAAAAAAATAAATTCGATTGTTTTGTATCAATAAAAAATTGAACGAAAAGAATTGAATAGTAACTAAAAATATGTTTCAAGCAAGCTCTCAAATCGGAAGTGGAAACGGAACTGGAACCGCAACTTGGCAAAAAGATTTTAAGAACAAGTCACAGAAACTGATGATTTGAAAAGACCCTGGAGAAACCGAATACTGAAAAATATTCGATATTCCGATAACATTTGTCGGAGCTTTTTAGCAATATACGAATCGGTTCGGTTATAAGTCTTATGCTGGTTTCCCGTTTTACTCAGTTGGCTTCAAAGCAGTTGCTCAAAAACTGAAAAATCAGTTTCCCACAGTTTTGTGGAATTGAGTTGGGGGCAATTTAATTGGAAATTCAAAACCAAACTATTCGAAGCACATTTGTCGAATTAACTTTTCCAGTTGCTGCGCCAATCAATGGCTGGGTATTATTTTACAGGGTATCCATGTTGTAAGAAGGCTGCAGTGAAATGTCTCGACACTTTGTCGCTGGCGCATGTTTAATTGAAATATGTCGCGGCGACATTTCATACACATTTAACAATCAATCAGACATTTCCATTGCCCCCACCACTTTTACGGGGTATCCACTTAATGGCACTCTTGTTGTTTGGCTTGTTGTCTAATTTATGCCGCCAGCGTTGCCGCCTTGTCTTCAATTAGTCGATAGGCAGCCAGCAACTGCAACTGCAACTGCAACCGGCAACCAGCAACCAGCCAACTGCTCTTCTTGTTCTTGCCCCTGGGGAGCACATCTCGGGCGTCTCCGCTTACACACACAGTAGAACAGAGACAGAGGCAGAGAGAGAGGGAGAGAGTGAGAGGGGGAGAGAGCAGAGGGGGAGCGAAATCAAACTTCAAACTATTCGTCTAGCATTACTTGATACTTAAAAGATCTTTATTTATGTCCCTGTCAACGCCTCTCAGCTGCTCACTTTTACAAAATGCAAAAAAAGAAAACAAAATAAATAAATGAAAAGTGAAGATGCACTCAGAAAAAAAACGAAGAAAATAAATAGACTAGTGGATATTCTTACATTTAATAATTTATTAATTTATTAAATATGAATACATACTTGATCAGCTCCATTTGAATACCCTAAATGCAGTGAAGCGCCAAGCAGAGCAAGGCATATCCGATCCCATAAGGTATATACTCGTATATTCATGACTGGGATCTAGATCAGCAGTCGATTAATTGTACAAATAGCATATAAGAAAAAATAGGAAACGCAGATTTTGTTAGCCAAAAAGTATTTAATATCGCAACAAAACTGCTGCATTACAGGGTATCTTCGAGTCGAGCTCGCTCGACTATCTCGACTATCGCTCGACTATCTCTTTTAGTGTGGACGAAGAGTCTTTCTCAGCAGGAATGGGGAGGCCTGCTCCAGGCGGTGGCTGGCTGGGTTCTATGAGCAGAGGGGGTGGCAGTGGGAGGGGGTGGGGCTGGGGTGTACACTGCCTTGCAGTGGCTTCTTTCTTTCTGTTAATTGAAACCTGTTGTAAATCACAAATCATATCGACTGCTCTCCAACAACAACAACAACAACGAGAGCAGAGCATCAGCAGATGTCGCCGGTTTTTCATATTCGTGAAAGCTCGAGGGGGCGGCAGCAGAACAGCAGCACAGCAGAACAACAAACAACAAACAACAACAACAAAACAAGCAACATCTTGCGGTACATTTGAGGGCCATTTTGGGAATCATTTCGAAGATCATAAAACGCAGTCAGCTCAGTGTTCCAGTTTCTAATGATATAATAAATGTACTATTCCAAATGTTAAGTGTTTTCATGCGCCACTAAAACTGACTAGTCTAATTTATAAATGTATATATGTATATATATAATAGATATATTATATAACATATATATTATATATATTATGTATATATTTATGTGTTTAATCTGCTATCATATTTGGGCTCCGGTTGCAGGCTTATGAAGTGGTTCCAAATATTTGTTTGATGTTGGGTTCCGTTATGCTATTGAATGAACTAATAAATTCAATTCAATATAAAGCCATTAATATATTTATTTTATTTAATTCTTTACAAAATTATGGCTTGGTTATGCAATAAGTTCGAAGCAACAAATATTCGATTCGATTAAAGTAATTCCAATTTGTTTGTTTTGTTTCTTTTTTGAGTAAAATGTTCAATTTTGGTTGCGTTTCTGTTTTTTGTTCCGGTTTGACACAATGCAGAAGATGCCTGGGAAACTCTTAAGTAGCAGTTGCAAAAAGAAACTGATTTCATATAGATTTCTTCTGCTTGCATGGTAACCAGTTGTGATTGCTTATCCAGTGTTATTCCGGATGTATTTTGGACTAACATTGACATTATCTGCGGCTAGTTTGGGTCGATGATTTCCATTGGACTTGCCCCGTTGGCAAAGCCTCTTAGAGCACCAGGAGACGATGTCATCATCGATCACAATATTGAAATGAAATCAGACAACTGTAAACTAATGACATTTGTAGTCGCACCCCCTGCCTCCCTCCTCCCCCCACTATGCAACACGCAACTCGCAACACGCAGCACGCACTACCCTCATCTGTTTATTATCCTGCCTGACTGCTGCTGCTGCTGCTGTGTCTTTTTGTGCGTATCCGCTTACAGCATGTTAAGGATGTGGATGGGCATGTCCTGTTGCGAGGGTTGATCCAGCACTCATTTGTTTGTTTTGAGTGCGTCGTGCTTGACTGTCCAAATATGCGGCAGCTTGTAACAATTACCAAATGACACCCTCGACAATCGACAGTCGACAGTCGACAATCGGCAGGACACCACACCACTCAACCCACTCCACCCACTCCACCCACTGCATCCCCTTCGAAGGACATGCGTGCCTCGCCCATGCTGCGGGCAAAAGACAAATGCGCAAATATTCACTTGTCGCAAGAATCAATGGCAACAACAATAATTTTGCCATTAGTTGTCGCAAATGAAGTAATCAAATGGAATCAGCTTAAAATTCAGTCAGTTGGCGGCAAAATTTATGAGCTGGAAGCGTTTGCCGAAACTGCGCCACAAAATCACATGCGAAATGCGAAAACTAGCAAGGAATCTATCGAAGAACCACAGAAATTGGACAAATTGAACTGCGAATTTCTGTTTAAAATGAGATAATAGATAATAGATAACAGATAACAGATAATGCTTAAAAGCGACTATGACTTACATTTGGCACAGCAGAACGTGATTTTAATTGGAAGCCCCTCAAATTTCGCTTCTCAAGCTATTCAAGATCGCCGCTTCATTTTAAAGCATGCCAAGTAAGTCTTGCTTCAATACAGTCTTAGACAAACTTGTACAGTTTATTGAGTAACTAACTAACCAATTATCCCCACAGCTGTTGCAGTTTATTAAATAAAAATTCACTAAAGCGAACTCCGTCATAAAGATCTACTAGGATAATAAACTAGTTCAGATCAAATGTTACAAGAGTTTCACAACAAATTTTATAATATCACAATTAAAAATAAATAAATTTGTGCTTCAAATGACAACTTGAAATCAAGTTATTTTGGTCTACTAAATACCTTATAATAATAAAAAACGATATTTAAGTTTTTGCTAGTCGTTGCGCTTAGACTAAAATACGGTTTCCGCATTCTATTTTCATCTGGTTACATCTAAATAGATTAGGCCCGACGATTGGGTAGCTGGCAATTCCCAGACAACTAATTTAGGTAAATTGTGTTGCGCATATTTCCGGCCAGTGTTGCCTAATAGCACAGACGGTGGCAACCCTCAAGGATCCAAACAAGAAGTAACATAATTCAAAAAGCACTTAACCCATAAAAGTGAAATAATTCGATGGAAATAACAAACGCACTTAACAAATTACAGATGTGAAAATTTCATTTTGAGTGTAAGAGCAACAACAACAACAACAACAACAACTGGCAAGCTGAGAATTGTAACCCGGAGTCCGTGGGGACAGACAGAGAGAGAGAGAGAGAGAGAGCGACACATAGAGAACGAGAGAGATAGAGGGAGAGGCAGCAGGGAGCGACCCTCTTGGGCCAGCAGCATTCCACTCTGCCACACTCCACATTCCACAAATTAGAAAATGATTAATGGACTCAACTGGTTGCACAAAAACCCAAACCCAAACCCAAACCCCACCCCACCCCCTCCCTGCTCCCTCCGCCACTGCAATTCCAACCCCTGCCTGCCGCTCTCCGCCGGCGCCGTCGCAGACGCATCCTCAACCAGCAACTGGTACTGCTACCGCTGGCACAGCTTACTCTACGGCTTTGGGGAGGGGTTATGGCAGATTCGGAAGGGGGGGCGGGGGGATGGAGCAGTTCTGGTCTGGTGTCTGGCACACTCCGGCATAAAATAGCACTCGGGAGACTTGAGCTCTCCGGTGGCCGACACCCTTGCATCCTTCCGCTGCACGCCAGGAGTCGAGGTTAAAATCACTCTTCCGATTCGCAACCCCATTTTCTCGAGCACGACCAGAACCCAACTGTGGTGCCATCACATGCCGCAGTCAGCACAAATCCACCGCCTCCCCCTCCCCCAACCATTTCCTTTGCTTGCCTTTTTTTGTGGGCGATGGTGGGGCGGGGAGGGGCGGGGGTGTATTTGTTGTCATTTATTGGTGTTGTCCTTGCAATCATGCCTGGTTCCTGGTTCCTGGCTGCTGTTCCCGCTGTGCGTTCCTTGTGTGATTTTTTACTGGGGTCACACTTTGCTCTTTTGATCGCATTTCCCCGCGAAGCAAGCCCACAGCGAGTGCGAGAGAGACAGCGAGTGAGGAGAGACAGAGAGAGAGAGAGAGAGAGAGACTGACTGGCTCTTGACTAACCCATGAATCAAATTACATTTTAAATCCTTGATTTTAATCTGAAGGGGCTGACAAATGGATTTCTATGTCAATTTTGCCTAAATTACTGCAACTTCCATTTCGCAGTACATCATCCTCCAACCACCAGCCTCCAGCCTCTATCCTTTATCCTGCTCAACTCGACAAAGGGCTAAACAATTGAATTCTGAATTTTGCATTCTGACACAAGGACACAAACATCGCGCATCGCATCGTGTAGGCTGAGGAGTGGGTTGGAGGGTGTTGTCTCTGTGGATGGGCGTTAAGCGTTAAGTGTAACGGAAGGATACAATCAGTGGGCGTTGTTTCCACGGCCAGCGGGGGGAAGGAAGCGGCATTTTAATCAAAGATTAGATACCCAACAAAAGAAAAGCACACAAGGAGAACAAACAAATACTGTTGACACTGATGAGGTCACGCATTTTGACACATTCCATCAGCGATACCAGAGAAATAAAATTACCTTTAGCTAAATGAATCAATTAACGCCTGGAGACAAACAAATTAATCGCGGCAAGAGTTGCGAAAAGCGAACTTAAAGTGCAATTTCTTTGGTGTCGAATGACTTAAGAACCTTTGGGACAATGGACAGCTTTGAACTTGATATCTGGTGACAACAAATCTATTTGGAATAATACTGAATAAAAGAAAAAAATTACATACATATATAAATTAATATAGAAAGCGCAGAGACTTTTAAGTTTGCCTATTCAATATTTTTAGGACCTTTTTTGGCTTTACCATTTGTAGTAAGTCAGAACTTTCCAACACTAGTATTGCACACACTACTAAATTACACCAGTCTCCGAATTCACATGGAATTAAGAAAAACCATATGGACAAATTTGGAAAAAAGCGTATATTTTGACCAAATTCGAACAGTGCAAATTGTTTAATTGGATCGAATGCTGAAGAATGATAATTAACGACTCTTGTCATGCATTCAAACTGTAACAATCATAACAATAATGTTAATAACAACAACAACAACAGCAATAACAATAAAGAAGAAGTAGCAGCAGAAGGAATGAAAGAAAGAGAGAAAGAAAGAAAGAAAGACATTGACCAAATGGAGAGTGTCGTAAAAATCCACAATAACAATAATTTAATGTCGCAGCAGGAGGCGATTGTTGCCATGTTAACGCTTATTTGTATACCCTGTACCCAATCAAACTGCCCAAAACGGGTCTTACAACGCTATGGCAACGCTATGTAACGGAAGGCAGAAGGAAGCAGCTACGAGCAGAGGCAAATATTGATCAGCCAAGTTAATTTCTATGATATATTTGATACTAGCCCAATATCCAGGCGATAAATATATAATATAATATATATTTAGAAACCTGAACAATAATATAAATGTGAGTTATCTAGTCTAGTCTAGTCCTTATGAACCAATGCGAAGTTTTCTCCCATCTTCAAATTTGCTGTTCTAAACAAAGGAACTTTATGAGATATTCCCCATTAGCTAACTTTGGTTGGTGGGCATCCAATATTCCCAATTTCAACTGCAATCGCTTAAAGCAATTCTTATTCCTTGTTTTTCCGACTTGAGCGCATTTTTCTCATTGAGAAACAGTCGTAATTACAAATTGATACACTGTATTTGGCACGTGATATTTAAAGTTTATTTTGAACAGACATAAGTGATGTATGGGTACAGGGTAGCTGCTAGTCGTGCACTCTCCATTCTGCTTGCTTCAATTTTGATAAAATTTTCAAAAAAAAAAACACAGAAAACCGAAAGAGAACACAAATAAAAGTAATGCATAAAGTCTGCGGTTGAATTGGAATTCAAATAGATTTGAGGCATGCATAGAGGGAGGAGGATGGGCGGGGGAAGGAGGCGCAGGGAAAGGGGAGTGGCATATAAAAAGTGAATTTCGCGGTATTTTCACGCTTGATGCAACAGCAGCAGTAACCAAAAAGAATTTACTAAAATCAAATAAAACAAAATAACTCAGTTTGTGTTTTTGGTTTTTGGGTTTTTGGGTTTTTGGTTTTTGGCTTTTGGCTTTGGGGTACGGCCAGTGTCTGGTGGCTGCTGCATTTTTGGTTTTGGATTTCGTTCAAAGAAATCGGAGAAAAATCCAAAAACGAATAAGAAACCTGCTGTTGAGGTCAAACGACTGCAAGCTGCTCTGTTTTCAATTTAATGAATTTAATGAAAATATTTTTGTACAAAACAATCTTTGTTATATTTTCAATATTTGTAATCTTTTGACAAGTTTAAATTCATTTCATTCATAAAAATTGAAAATAAATTCTTGTGTTATAAATAAATAAATAAAAAACTATACAAATGCCAATATATACGCTTGGTTCCATTAGTGAACAGAGCACACAAATCAAAAGAGGTCTGCGGATTAAAATGATAACAAGACTTGGGTTGGTGGAATTCTGATTCTGAATTTGGCTTTTGTTTGCTGCGCGCGATTCAGAGAAACCGGCTAAGATCCTTGAGCCTTCAGGCTCACTCGATTGCTTCTGGCCAAAGCCAGAACCCAAACCCAAACCCAAACCCAAAACTCTTTCAATCTATCGGATTCGCTTTCACGCTTGAGTTTCCCTCGACTGTTCCGAATAGATCGGTGAATTGGAACACTGATCCCATATCAATTGTGCTTAGCTTCTAAACGATTTGTGTTGGATGCGGTAAGTTCTTTTGATTTGTATCGGTTTGACACTCGTTGCTTTTATCATGGTCAGATATCTCCAAAACTGGTAGCTCCTACACATCTCCTCATAGGCATGCCCAGTTTAACGATCTTCGAATCGTTTCGAAACAACTTTATTTCACTTTCTGTGTCTTGTTTGTTTTTTGTTTTTGTTTTTTATTTTTGTTTTCCGATTTTATGACTTCATCTTGGGCGTTGTGTCCGGCTAACTTTATGGGACATAATTAAAACTTTATGGCCAAAAACCAGCGAGTCGATCTCTTCTTTCCCTACTTCCAACAACCACCTTCCAACAACCTCTTCTCAACTATCCCCTTGTGCTCCCCGTTGCCCTCTGGCTGGCGCCAGGCTCATAAAAAGGAAATTAAAATCACAGCAGAGCAAAGAGCATTTGACTAAAACAAAACACAATATTTGTGTGGGAATTTCCAACTGTGTGTGCGAGTGTGTGTGTGCGGGTGTGTGTGCGAGTGTGTCTCGTAATCTTTATGGATCATTTTGCCGTTTAGCAATGTCCAAAGCATTAATATACCGGTACCAGTTGGAGGGTGCTACGGAAAAGAGCTGTCAATGAGGCTTAGGAGCCATAATAATTGAGTGACTAGCTAACAGATACCCTGTACGCACTTTTACTCATAAGTACATCAGATACATGTACAAATACAAAAGCATTTTCCACTTCACTTAAAACCGACGTTTTGCATTTTGAGGCACATATTGCGAATGCCCGATTCGGCACACTTTCTGGCTAAAGGGTATACGCACACATATCTGCTTAAATCAAGCCAAGTTGAGAGAGTTTTTGAGGTTAGCTGATGGGAAGTAAACGCTGTTGCTGCTAATGAAAATGGGCGTTGCCAAAATGTCAATACAAGCGGCCACTAATAACCACTGCCACAAAAAAAAAACGTTGCCCCAATCGGTGTCGGGTATTGGAGTTGGCTGCGGTTACAGTTGTGGTGGGCTCGGGGCTCGGGGGTTAAAGTTGAAAGCTGAAAGCTGAGAGTCGCTGCATGATAAATGATAAATGACTGTGGCGCGTGCGCCGAGTTCTTTTCGGCCAGCTTAGCCAACTGGCTAGCTACCTGACCGGGAGCTACCTGTATTTCTTTCTCTCTTTCTTTTTTTGATCGACCTGGTGCTATTTTGAAATATATACATATATATATGTGTGTGCGTGTATGTGTGTGTGTGTGCAACTGGGGCGCATTCATCAATTAGCCGCCAAAAACACTCAACTCGATCTCCAACTCAACTCGGTCCAATTGATTATTTATAGTGGAGGATCATCAAGAGCGGATCGAGCGAGTGAGTGCATCATTTGATGGATTGGCCCATTAGCGACTAATGACATACATAAGGCACAATACCCTCCTCCTCCTTTTTATACCCCTCCCCCGCTGTCTCTTCGTGCATGTGGCATGCATTTCCGCTTTTAATTATTGCAAGCGTCGCAATCTTGCAACGCGTTGCACCGCATCGCATTGCATTGCATCGTCCATGGGCATGACATGCAACCAAATTGCTGGCAATAAATTTCACACATTTCAGCACAAAACAAGAGCAAAAACTAAATGAAAAAATTCAAGCAGAAAAAACATACATCAAGCAAAAAATATACTTGCAGAAAACTCGACAACGGATTTTAGAGCGGGACAAAGAAAGCACACCATTTTTTTCAGTGTGTTTTCAATACAGTTTTGATGATTTACTAAACCACAATATTTTTACCAAAATTCAACAGGAATTCATCTATTTTATCAGCGTAATTAATTCACAGATAAACCAAATTTTTCTTGTGTCACAAAAATATCAAGTTTCTTATTAAAACAAACTTTTTTTTTTTTTTTGGTTAGAAAAAGTGGAAATTAAAAACAAAAGTAATTTGATATTAGATAAGAATTTGGAATCGCAAAAATTAGCATAAATGGAAAGAATATATAAAAAAAAACAAGCTTAAATGGGAGGAATGAGGAAGACGAGCTGCACTTATATAGAGTAAGTGGAGAGATGGCAGATGGGAGAAAGCCAGATTGAGACAGAGAGCAAGAGCGGAAGAGAGAAGAAAATGAGAGAGGACAGAGGACAGAGGCTGGTGCCGTTGGAATGCAGCTGCAATTGGCGCAGCAACAAATTGCTGGAATAATTACGCACACATTGACAGCTACAGATTGATATGTTTGCCGGCAAGGACAGCAACAAGGAAAAAGGACTGGCCACGAGAGAGAGTAAGAGAGAGAGACAGAGAGAGAGAGAGAGAGAGAGGATACAGTCTGGTTGGCGGCGACTTCTGCTCAGCTCATTGATGAACGTGAGGTGTCAGGCAAATTGACTGCCCAGCTAAATGACTCCGCAGAGGCGTCGCAGCCAGGGGGGATTTGAGCTACAACAGTGTGAAGAGACTTTTAACAACAAGAAAAAAGACAAAGGCAATTAAATAATCCGACAAACTGACTAAGTTTATCAAAGGAATCGCTTTTATTATCGCTATTATTGCAAATATTAAAATGATGTAAGAAATATGCAAATTGAAAAAAAACTGATACAATTTGTCAAGTTTTGGGAATCTTTCAATTTATTTTGATTATCATAAAAAAGAATGCCCCCAAAAGAGGCCGCTAAGGGCGGCGCCACTGCTGCGTTGCAGGTTGGCATTTGCAGCATTGGAATTCGCTGTTTACGTGAATTACGCTCAAATTACAAGACGCCAATCGAGCAGCAGCAAAAAAAACCAAAAATAAAACGAGATACGAGTATAAAAACTGCAGCAGCGCCTGAAAATAGCTGCGAAGCAATGAAATGCAACGCAAATTAAAATTGTTTGCAACAGCGACTGGAAACAAAAAAAAAATGGAAAGCAGAATCGAGTCGAGTGCAGAGGGGAGCTGAGGCGGCACAATAAGTGGGACAGGGTGCACTAGACGTGCACAGAACAGGGCGACTCGTGTTTGCTACTTGCGCTCATTGAGCTCGTTAGGCGATAACTTTATGCGGCATTAAACTTTATGCGGCCATAAAACAAACAAATTCGCCTCGAACGAACACACTCATTCACAATACACACACACACAACACACACACACACACATACACAGAGAGGTATTACGGCAACTAAACACGACATGCAACAACAACAACAGCAACAAAAACAATTACATGCAACAACAACAATAACAATGTCAATGGGCCTGCTGCTTGTGGAATGCAGGGTTAATAGTAACAGGGATCCAGGGATCACTTCCACTATATATATATATATATATATATATATATGTACATAAATGGGTATCGTATCGCTAAGTGGAACAAGAACATGTCGCTTTACGCCCCAATACAACTCAACTTGGTCGCATTGTATGGCACTGTAAATAGTGTAACCATATATGGAGCCGTGGAGCCAGGCACTCTGCCTGGCCAGATTGAGATTGCGAGCACAACTGCTAAGCTGCAATAATAATAATAATAATAATAGTAATAATAATAACATCAACAATTGGCTCAAGCATAAATCGCACCTAAAAGCATTTCAGATTAAGTGAAGGAGCATGTAAAACTAACAAAGCCCCGGCTAAATATGAGATCTGGTTGGGATTGGGGTGCGGCATAGATGCATAGATATAAAGATATAGATACAAGGGTAGCTGGACTTCGAGAACCATGTTTTCTAATCACGTGTCAAATCTGTACATCATTTTGATGGTAACTTAAAACCAAAGTTCAAATTCAAAGGGTCGACAATCGCATGCGCAATCGCGAAAGAGAGAGAGAGAGCGAGAGAGAGAGAGAGAGTGAGAGCGAGAGGGGAATAGCAGACGGATGCAGGATGCAGGCTGCTGGCTGCTGGCTGTGGCAACGGTGCCTCGAGGCATTCAGCAAAGTCAGCGAGCCTGATGTAAACTGATTAACAAGCCCGATAAGCGACATGCCTCAAACAATTGTCGAGCACTCGCATTTGCCACATTTTTTTGACGCTGCCTCAATGGCCACAATGGACCATTGTTAGTACCTTTGTTCCGCTACCTCTCCAAATACATATCGCTCTCACTCTTTCTCTCCCTCTCTCTCTGTCGTTCCCTCTGCTTGCCCTTTGTTGTAGCCGTTGAGGGGCGTTGCTGTTGTTATTGCCACAGCTGTTGTAAATAAATAGCATAATGCATCGCCAGAAATGGTCGCGATACGCGCAGCATATGCGGAATCCAACGCATGTTGGCAAAACTTTCGTAATTATCTGCAACGAATCAACAGAATTATATGTGAATTAATAATAATTACTCTTCGAAATCAAAGTCGCCTTCGACTTTAATGTGCAAGATTTGTGCATTGAGAATTTACATCATTTTCGAACCAATCGAAATAGAATATAGAAACAGTTCCAGGTGTATATAAACATAGAATAGAATCATTTCCACCTTTTCTTAGGGTATATTCTATTCCAAATTGGATTTTTTATGGAAAGTAAATTGCAGTTTGACGTCAAACGATATAAACAATTTCAGAATTATTCAAGTTATTCTGTGATGATTTGTCGCAAATGCGACAATTTCAAAGTCACAAACAGCTGATAGTTTAACAAATTTTAATATTAATAATAATTTAACTTAAAGATGAGCAAAGTCCGACAACAATCAATAAATTAGATTGCTCATCATAAGCAACAAACACAGCAACATTAATTGTTTTATTATTTATTTCACAGTCGGACAATAATGGAATGCTGAAATGTAAACAATATGAAATGTTGGGCATAGTGGAATGCGGCTATAAGTTGCATGAATCAACGATCTCATTGGCATTGTTTAACACATAATTCAACACACTTTTAAATTTGTACAAATACAGTTTTGGATGCCTTTCGACCAAGCCGAGCTCAATCAGCCTTAATCGACACACACACAGACGAAATGTTACAAAGAAGTTGATGTTGCACCTGCGGCTCGCAACGGGAGCAACGATCAGCCAAATTGAGTAGAGCATCTAAGAAATGATGTGGCAAGTTAATTTCCGAGTGCGCCATAACAATAGATTAATAGGCATACAATTCACGATGTTGTCGTCTTGTCGACCCGTCGACCTGTCGAGAAGCGTGAACTGTTGTTGTTGGTTCTGCTTCTGCTGTTGCTGTTGGCTGGCCTAATGCTACCGCAACATTGGGGCGTGGCAAGCAGTAAGTAGTGGTAAAAGGTCGCCTTCGCCCCAGGTAAGAGAACAACGGGCTCTACCCCATCCCATCCGGTTGGCCCCCCTAGTGCTGGTATCCATTAATGAGCGCGACAAACTAACGACATTTGTGGTCTGCTCCAATGATGATTTATGGGGCTGTTCATTAAGTTCATTAAAAGTGAAAGGATGATCTGCAGATCTGCAGATCGGTAGATTGGACCTGCCCGTACTTTGCGTACGGCCAGTTGCCAGTTGCCTGGTCTGGCATGTGTCAGGTGGTTTGTTCACTGCCCCTGCCACTACACCTACCCCTACCACTGCCCCTACCACTGACTGTTTATTTGTGTTTTGTGCCTTCCCAAATGAGCCGTAACCAATAAATGTTTACGACTCTGCGGAGGCAGCGGTATCAGCGGCAGGGGGCCCATTACAAGAGGGGTCGGGGGACGGGGGGAACGGGGTTGAATACCGTGACACGATCTCAGTGCTAGAATAAAGCCGAATAAAAATCACTTGAAGGAACATTAAAATGACACATTGTGTTCTACCAACAACTGCCAATAACTTTGGCTAGTAAGCCAAGTCCAAAAGAGATCATCCAAAACTTTTTGGCGCAGGCGCCAGTCGGCAGTCGCCAGTCGCTCTTATCAATGGATAACACAACGGGTGGGTCATCAGTACAGCAACCGTGGGTCATCAGACAACCCGCTGCGTTCGAAGACAAACAAAGAAAGCAACAACAACAACAACAGCAACAACAGCAACAACCACAATAATAACAACAACTTTCCTAATAAGCACAACAAATGAGCTGACAAAAAGGCAGCTGAATTGTTTAGCTTCGAGTAGCACCGCATATTTAATGCCCTATCAAATGAGGCGTGTTATGATGAGTAACGCTAATTTTGTAATTTAAATCATGTATTTCGCATAATACGTTATAAACAGTATATATAAATTGGTGTGTCGAGTCGAATCGAAATGTGCAACTTCCGATTTGGGTTTTTTATTGATTGCACTTCTTTCTCTGTTCAAATCGGTTCCTCAAATCTCTCAATTTAAATTGGTATGTGTCTATAGTATAGTTAATCTGTGTTTATTTGTTATTACTATTTATCTTCAGTATAAATATACAAACATTAAATATAATTAGACCGAAAGTCGAAAGTATTCAAGCTAAAGAAACAGTTCAATTTGTATAAAGTTGCTGATGCTTGGAGAAGTAGGTGGTAAGCTGCCTTAAATTAAATATTTACCATATCCACGACTATAATGTTACTTTTTTTGTTTTGTTATCTTACTGGAAGACGAATACTTCTTTATAAGCGAAACAACACTTTGACTTTGACATACATTTTAAGTAAGACCTTCATAACCAACCATTTCCCTCAAGCACACCAATGGCCGATCTGTAAAAAAAAGAAAATGTAGAAGAATAAGAGGGCGACAGAGTTGGCCACAACGTGACTCTCCATATCAGGTCCACTTATCTAAGGTCCTGCGAGCTGAGAGCTGAACAGGTTGGCCCGCACATGTAAAAAGTACAACACATAAATCATATGCTCATTGAAGACCTACAAAAAAAAAGGAAAACAGAAAACAGAAAACAGAAAACAAATGCTTTCGGTGACAGTTTTTGTTGTTGTTTTCTTGAACATTTGCGACCTTATCCGATGCACTCGATCAAGCGATCAATTGCCAAGTGGTCAAGTGGTGCAGGTATATTCTCGCTCAGCTGCTCTGACGTCACAGCATCTACCTGATGGCATTTTAATTATGGCAACTGAAAATGATTAAGCACACTTCGTTTATCAGGGCGAACAACAGCTGAAGCTGAGACCAGCAAAGTTCTATCTTTGGAATACCCTATATGCAAGTAATGGACACATTTGAGAGCCTCTTTGCAGGAAGTTTTTAATTGAATTCCCTTAACTTTTCCACTCTGAATCGATTGTCAAGCAATGCACTTTCCGTCATTTTTGAATAATTGAACTTGGTCAAGGAGAACCCAACATTATGAACCGATATATTAAGTGCTAAGAAAACTTCAATTCATATTATTGTCTTGGTGTATTTAGCTTATTATTATCTTGTAGAGCATTGCTGCAGCATTTTCAAAGGATTCACAAGTTGTGGCACTGATTTCGCTTATACCTTTGCTGCAAATAGCTTCGAGGCGTGAAATTTGTACGTTGCGGTGGGTCTCCGGAACCTCGATGCCTCAGTGGGACGGCAGGTGAATAAACTGTGCTGCAACTGTCCGCCCTTTCTTAAAAAACACTTTGTGCACGCTATAATTATGCTGGGCTCGCTATTTGTTTAGCTCTGGGTTCCCCAGATCGCACACTGGGCCAAAGCACTCGCGATTGATAAAACAAATATCACAATTAAAACGAAATGTTTTTGTTGCTGTTTTATTTTGTTTTTAATCATGTTGATTATGCGAGGATTGTCGCCTTTGTTGCACGATTGAAACAGTAGCTGGTATTTAATTTGTGTTTGGGGTTGTCGGTACCACTGTGCCACGGGACTCGGGACTCGGGACTCGGAACGCACGCACATTTCACTTATTATTTATGAGGCGTGCGCTGTGGGCGTGGCACGCTTGTTGATCGGCGCTACATGACCGTGCCCCGTAGCCCGTACCCCAACCACACTGTTGATGTACCTGCTTGAACGGTGTATTGGACAGTACTTGGCAGTGGACAGCGGGCAGCGGGCAGCGGACAGCGGAAGGCGACGTTTTCAATCAACGTTGAACCGTTCAGCCGCTTGGCATGCCAGGCGAAGACAAGCGGGGACCACCCTTTTAATGAAGCCCTAATTACAGTGTTTATAACAAAAGGTGATTACCAAAGCAAACCAACAACACCAGACACCAGACACCAAGCAACCAGGCCAGCCAACAAGCCAACCAACCAACCAGCCAACCAACCAACCAACCAACCAACCAGCCAGCCAGCCAACAAGCCAACAAGGCGGCCAGCCAACATCAACAGTCAGGCAGTTGGAGGAAGGCTGGCCCCGTCAGGGCCCGGGTACGCATCAACAGCTCTTTAGGACAAAACGAGCGACCGACGTCGGAACCGACAACCCGTCGAATCTTCCCCAAAACGGTTGCGCATCGAACTGCCAGAGACGCCTTGGGGCAAACGCCTTGTTTATTTCAGATCGCGCAGCACGAAAGACTCTCCGAGCACAGAACACAAACTTTCTGGCTTTGTCAGCATTCAGCGGTCCAAACTTATCTTTCAGACTCGCTTCTTAAATACCCTTTAGCATTGATAGTATATACTATGTATATATATATATTACAATTATTGATAACATAATAATAAAGTAGTAAAGCTTATTTCTGAAGCTATGGAAACTGATAATGTTTCAAAGCAGCATTGATGGTATATAAACAATTTATATCCTATTTAAAAATTGGCTTGCTTATATTTAACACAGAATTTGTATAATAAGTACTTCAAGTGCAGTTTTATATTTAATTTACAGGGTATCTGTTGATCGAGCACACCCAACTGACGCATTATACACATTTTGTTGTTGCTGCTGTTCTTGTGCTGCTTGCATGTGATCTGTGTGTGTTGTCTCCGTCTCTGTCATCGTCACATTATTTATAACTTTTCATGTTTAAATTCGTAATTTTAGTCCACCTCCCTCACCCCTCCCGTCTACCACCCAGCCGTCCTTCGTCCACCCACAAGGCAACTGTCCGCTTTCTAGGTGCCCAGGAACCCACCCAGAACCTTTGCCATGGCGCTCGTGACTTGTAAATATTGATTTTAATCGAAATTGCTCTAAATTGCCTGTGTTTTGTTTTTTTTCCAAGCTGTTCTTGTTGTTGTTTGCCATGTGTTTTTACGGTATGCAATTTAAGACACTTTTGCTGTGAAGAGGCGCTTCAGCTGCGATCCCTTTTCATTGCTTTTTGATATATGTAGTGCATCGGTAGACCTTAAGTACCACAAGCTAAACAGCTTCTAGCATAAGTTGAATAAATACTGCGCTTTTCTTTTGCACTTTTCGAACTTTGATTGGAAAGGCTGCGCTCCTTTCTTGGTTTTGCCATTGCTCCTGCAACTGCTACGAACTTTAACTGAGCAATCGCATAACTAGCGGAGCCAATAGTGGTGATATATGGCAATTCGGTAATATCTCATTGTTATTCCAGTAGCACAAGCTAAACAGTGCTCTCGTTCTGCTCTCGTCCTTTCTACAATTGCTGCAAATACAGAGAGCAATGTGGAAAAATATTTGCAATTGCTACTTCTATTGCTCTATTGCCAGAACATTGATTGAAGTTCTCTGATTTTGGCTCTGATATTGCTCTGTTAAAATTGTTGTTATTTCTATTGATCATCTTTTTATAAATAAATGTTGGAGTAACTTAAATATATAAATTTATAATTTATTTTATTTTACATTTTATCATTTTGTCACTTTCATTTTAGTTTTAATTTGAATTTTAAATTCGACATTAATCAATCAAATAAAAAGAATTCATAAAATAAGCAGAAGCATGGGAAAATGCGTCGAGTTCAAATTCCAATATTACGAAACTAGGCAGCAAAAAAAGAAAAAAAAATTGTAAAGCACTCTTCCTCCTCTTGCTCCTCTCTCTCTCTCTCTCTCTCTCTCTCTGCTTATCTGCTTCAGGCATTCCGATTGCTAAATCAATTGTTAGAAGAACGTTAGCCACAGGATCTGCATAGTTGAAGGGCAAAGAGCAAACCAAGATGCAGACAACTACTGGGGGCGTATTCATTGCAGGCTTTCAGCAACTACTTTGTGAGATAATGAATCGATAGAGCTATCTCTCTCGCACTCACTCTGTCTCGTATAGCACACGGCTTGCAAGTAAAACATCAATTGGATTGTAAAGACCGAAAGAAAGACTTGAAAGGCAGAGCCGACCGTTGCCGGCAACGCCGTCCGAGCAACTTATCATGTCCAAATTAAGCTCAATACCAAATAAACAAGTCGTACGACTACATGTTGCTTTTTCAGTTTTTTTTCATTTTTTTTTGGTTTATTTTTTTTTATCCTTTTCTGACCGCCGGGAATTTTGAAGCAATGCGCACAGCGTTTCTTTCATTTCAATTCTGCCCCGTTCCGTCGATAATGCCAACTCTATTTGCATTGGGTGCGGCAGCTGGGAGACTGGGAGGCTGGGAGACTGAGAGAGACCCAAAGCTGTATGCTGTGTGCTGAAGTTGGAGTTGATGTTGGAGGCGATGCGGTTTCAGCTTTGCGTTCGCCTTTGTTTGAATTAATCGAAGTGATATTTTGCTTGTCCCGAAATAATTTATCCTATGCAGGCAGCAAGCAAGGCAGCCGCCAAGGCAGGCTGGCAGGCTGGCAGCCACGCAGGCAGGCAGGCAGGCAGGCAGGCAGGCAGGAAGATAGGTGGGAAGGTGGCAAGGTACAAAGGTACACTGCACTGAACCGACCGATATACATTTGCCTGCAGCTGCTGGAGCCTTTATTGGTTTTCTCTGGCGCTCTGGCGTCGAAAGCTGCACAGAAATATAAATATTCCCCATATGGAATCCATTGATACATTTTGACATGAGTTGTGGCCTAAGCGCGCGTTAATAACCGCAATTTATGCGATTTTGAAGACGGCGGCGCCAAAAATTGAAAAAAAGTATAAAAATAAAACTAAAAAAGAAACACAAATAATATGATAAAAAGCTGCATAAATCTGCCGAAGTTTTAATACACTTGCACCCCAAAGAAAGTGATTATGTTAAAGCTTCAAGTACTTTTTGTATACTTCTTATTTATACTTCAATCCGATTTGTTCAGTGCTAGTCCAACTTTCTAATGACAAGTCTAATTTACGACTTGAGAATAAAATTATATTGTTAACAAGAAATTTAATTGTATATCAATCTAAACAGTTGGAAATCTGATTTAGTTGTTGTTATTCAATTTATTTACTAATTTCCATCAGCTCAGCTTGGACAGTTGGGCAATTGGAAATGTGTACAATATCTCAATTTTGTACATTGTCTTACAGGTTTCACACTTCTTCCTGTAGTGCTAAAATGTGTTGTTACATGCATTGTGAGAAAATCATAATATTCTCTGCAAAGCTGTTTAAATTGATTTCTTTTCAATTTGTATTTGATTTTGGGATTGTTCAGTATGACATCACATAAAACATAGGTGTATTTTGATTGCACTATCAAATTCTATATTCTGTTAAAATTAATGTAAGTCCGAGTTAAGTCATAAGAATATATATTATATACTAATTTGGTTGTTGCAGAGCTTGAACAGGTTTTTGTTAGCAAGTGTGTTAATTTGTGTAAGTTTTCTTTTTATCGAGGTGACAGTCGCTGTTATTGTTGTTGCAAGTCGTTGTTGTTGTTGTTGTTTGCAGGTTGCTCAATTTCATGGTCATTTGTGGCATAGCCATAGCATGCAGCTGTCGTTTCTGTCGCGAGTTCGTTGCCTAAGTCTTTCGTTGCGTGCCTTGCTGCGTGCGTGTTTTCAAGTGGGGATGAGACGAGGGCAAATCGGAGGTGGGATTCAAGTGAACAAGCAGCAACAGCAACAGCAGCAGCAGCAGCAGCCGCAGCAGCAGCAAACCTTATGCACAATTAACAAGATTCGCATAAAATTACAAAACTGACATAATTCAAGATAGCAGCCAGAGCCCTTGCGCAAGCCTCTCACAAAATTATCTCATTCCCAAGTCTCATTCCCATTCCCATTCCCATTCTCGGAGTCGTTCTCGTTCTCGTTCCCGTTCTCGGAGTCGTTGCAAGCTGTCTGCTAAATGGCCTGCTAATGGCCTAAAGTGTACTTGCCGATAATATTTACGCACTTAAGTCTGAGCAGCTTGGCTCTCCTTTTCTTCTGTTCTCTTATTTTTGGGAGAGAGAGAGACGGAACAATTTCTCTCTGACTTTGGGAGTTGTCAGATATGAGGCATTAAATGTTTGATATTACGACTGTTGGCACATGAAATCAATTTACATGCATTCAATTACAAATTGTGAGCCATTTCCAGTAATACAACAAAATAAGAAGTCAACCAACTGTTGAATACTCTGTTCCTAGGTTAAGATCAGCTGAAAAGGTGATCATAAAAATCGCAGTGGGAGTTGAATGAAAGACTTTAATCACATTCTTAATGGATGAAGTCAATAGTGTTTATATACAAGACTTTACCTTTAAAATATTATAAATTAGATGTGGTTCATTGTCAGACAAAAATATTTCAAGCTGATCTTTCAAAATGTGTTTAGTTTTATTATAAAACTAACGTTTTAAGGGCGCGACAAATGATATTATTATTTAAAGAAGCTTATAAACTGAAGGTGATATTTCGGCAAAATATGTCTGCGAAATTGATATAAATAGATATACAGTCAGCATACCCATTCGCCAATTGCTGCTTGCAGGGTATAATGAACAGCGAGCGCAGAAACGGCAAGTTTCCAGTGAAAAACTTGGCAATTAGTTTATAAAGTTTATGAGCCAACTGCCAACTGCCAAGTGCCAACTGCTTGTAACGGCGCGTTTTTACGATCCAATAGAGATGACCCCTATCCCCCCTACCCCCTCCCCCCACTGGTTAGCCCCTCATTTTATTCCTCCCCCACACCTGGTTCATATGCAGTGACAAGTTTTGTAGCGTTGTTAAACGTTTGCATGATTTTGATTTTGATTTTAATGATACGGTGCGATTTGAGACGTGGACTTAGAGAGATTGAGATTGAGATTGAGACTGGGTCTGGCTTTGGGTCTGGACGTGGTTTGTGGGTCTGGAGACGACTGCAGTCGTTGCAGAGCTGTGTAGACTGCAGCACGTCCTAATTAGCGCCCCGACTGTGGTGGCCATCAAAATAAACACTTTTAGAATACGAGCGAGTGGACATGTTTTTATAGCCATAAATTCGTTGAGTTTATGTTGGGAAATCTCTGATCTGGCACTGAGATTATGGCTTTGGCATTTCATCCCTCTCTCCACCTCTCAGTCTTTCAATCGCTGACTTTGATGGATATTCAATGGCCGCTTTAATTGAATAAACAAATACTTGTTTTTTTCTGTTTTTTCTTTTTCTGTTGTAGGGGCTCCTTTTAATCAGCGAGGATAAAGCGTAAAGTGCTCCACAGCCTGGAGCCATAATAGCATATTCATGTTTATGGTCAGCTTCAGCTTATTGAGCAATGCCTCGCCCTCACTTCTGCCCTCCTCTCTCTCCCTCTCTCTGTCTCTCTCTTTAGGTTGGCATTAACAAGCGACTAATGGCTAATGGCTCATACCTGCCATGTTGGTTCGATCTGTGTGCGAGTCGGGCTAAGTTATCACACGATCCATAGCATTCGAGAGGACTGCGTTGCATTGCATTAATGTAAGTGTAAGCGCAGACTGTCCACCGATTTCTTTGCCAATAATTTAAATGCAGACCAGATAAGACACCCAAAGGCTGAGCAAAAACAGTCAACCAGTCCAGGTGCAGTCAATAACAAATCTTGTCTTCTCTTGTTTTTTATACCCTTATTATTTTGTTGTGTAGCTTGTAACGCATCGAAGGAGACGTGTCTGATCCAATGAAGTATGCATTTTCTTAATCAGCATCAGAAGTCAGCTTGTCCCATATATCCAACTAACTATGTCAACTCAGTCAGTGTTAAAGCTAACTCGATTTGGCATAGATTCGTCCTTTTGCTGCGGGCAGCATAAATGCCAGAGTCAGCTGGATCGGATTACCATATCATATCATATACCATATAGTTGCCATTGGAACGATTTGACGATAGATCAGTTCTTGTATGAAAGCAACTTTTTTATTTACATTGCCTCTGGCCGACATGGCTAAGAAATTCGCTCAGATTTTCAGTATTTCTTTTATATTTTGTCATTTTTGGCAACTGAATTCCGAATATGTTTCATAAAGAGCAAAACCTGAAGCAGTTCAAATATTACAGAAAATTGAATTGAAACCCTCAACTTGATCAGCTAACCTTAAAAAGCTATTCCGTATCAACAATTAAAAGTTACACAATTCACTTTGATACATTTAATTTATTAACAAGTTTGGCAGCAGTGGAATCAGTCGACATGTCCAGCCGGAATCATTCAATAGCCGATATTTACAATTACTCGCAAATACCGTGAAATTGTAAGACTTTTAGCCATAAACTGAGCACAATCCGATGGCATGGTGAATTTCAAGTGGATTCAGGGGAACGGGAATTAATCAACAGGAACAGAAGCAGCAAACAGAGGAAGAGAAATACAGGGATGTGCGGTGGGGGATGGGGGGATAACTGGTACTGGTACACAGCCTAATGGTCATAATGAATGGATAATGGCTAAGAAGTCGCATTAACTACATTCAAGAAAGCGCGTTGATATTTGCACAGAGCCAAACAATATATAAATTAAGGTAACTGCATGGGACGCACAACTGGATTGGGATTGAGAATGGGATTGGGAATGGGAATGGGAATGGGAATGGGTAGTGCATTTTGACTTGGAACTGGAACTGCGATATGGAGGAGACTCATTATGGGGCGATAAGAGTGCTGCCCAAAAAAACGAGACAGCTCAAAGTAAAAAGAAGCCAAAAATAATAGGAAAATATGCATTTAGAGTTGTATTCATAATGTGTTTCTACACCAAAATATATTGTTAGTCACGATTAAGTGACTGATTGATTGATTGATTGGCTGATTGATGATCAGCCTAAACAGTAAATAGTTAATCTTAAGATTTCTTTTTACAATGCGAAAAGGTGTGCAAAAATAGTTCTTAGAGAATTCAATGTTCATTCAAAAGCTTGTCGTGATTGATAGACTGACTGATTGATGAATGATTGTCAAACTTCCTTGTATTGAACTGATTTAATGACCAATGCCTTTAAGTTTCCAAATTTTGATTGTACATAAAAGTAGAATGTATTTTCAATTTGCGGAACAGCTTAACTCAAGTAAAGAGCTGAAGAGATGTTTGTGGAAAAAGGCTAAAATGGCAACACTGGGGAGGGCAGCAGCAGCAACTGTTGCAAGTTGCAACTTGCAACGATTTTGGTGCTCTTTCTTTCGCTGCTCTGTGGCATATACTTAATTTCAAGTTGTCCGCGGAAAAACTTAAGCATATTTAACCGCATGTCGCTGAATTTAATGTGTGTGTGTTTGTGTGTGCGTGTGTGTGTGTGTGTGTGTGTGTCGCAGGTGGGGGGCTCAGGTGGGGCGCTGCAACTGCGGTGGTTCTCAGTCGCCGTCTCCGTCTCCATCTCCGACTGCGACTGCATCGCAATTCTCAGCTCGAAAACTGGCACTGATTTGAATGTCTGGACACGGGACGCTGGCGCTGTCCAAAAGATTGCTTGTTGCATGAGGCATGCGGCTCGTTGTTGCTGTTGTTGCTGTTGCTGTTGTTTGTTCTTGTTGTTGTTGTTAAGCGACGCTCACGCATATTCCGCATATGCAGACACAGCGCGACGGGATGCAGGCGCCACTTGGCCAACAACACAACACAGCAGAGCAGAACAGAACACAGCAGAACAGGGCAGTGCGGAGCAGAGCAGAGCAGAGCAGAGCAGGGCAGGGTTGGTCGGTGGAGGGGAAGGGAGTGCAGAGCAGAGTAGAGCTGATCAGACAGGTAAGTAAATGCTAATGCCAATGCCCTCGGCTGATAGCTCTGCGGCTGTCGCTGCCTGCAACCGGCTGACCTTTGCACATGCCACATAACAACAACAACAACAACAACTACAACACCAACAATAACAACAACAACAGCAACATGGCTTAGGCCGTTGAGGTCAGATGTCGCCAGTTGGCTCTGTCAAAGCGCCAGGCAAACTACACTGAACAAAAACAACAACAAAATTACAAACTGCAATTTCAATTTACACAAATGAAATACAAGGATATAGTTTAAGAATGAGTTGACATAAATTCACTTCAGCTGTATCTACATCCATATCTGCAACTTTATCTATATCTATATCTACAAAGAGTTACTTCGACTTTAAGAATTATGCATTAATCAAGAATATTTTCGCAAGTTTCTCATTTTCTCCTAATGAGCTTAATGCCTGATTCAATACAAATCGGCTACGAATCGTACTTGATATTCAAAATATATTTTTTGTTGTTTTCTTTTCGTTTGTTTTTTTGTTGGTTTTTTTGGTTGTGTTTTTTTGTCCGTGTAGACGTTCCTCTCAGCATATTGCCCTTATTCAATCGCGGTCTTCATCTTGGGCTGGCTGCTGTCAGCGTTGCCATCATATCAAATGACAAACTCGACTGCACAATGAAACGCAATGCGTGCTGGCAGCTCTGCAGATTATCAGAGCTCGGCCAGCTCAATTGGAAAATGATCGATGATCGCATATGTGTCTCAGTGTGTGTCTCTGTGTGTGTCTCTGTGTGTGTGTGCATGGATTTGAAATGGGTTCGCATCCAAACTGACATTTGTATTGCATTGAAAACTCTCTTCTCTCCTTCCTCCTACTCTCCCCCTCTCTCTCTCTCCCGCTCTCTCTCTCTCTCTCTCTCTCTTTCTCTGTAGATTGTCAATTAGTCGGGGTTTTAAGGTGGCATTTTGGGCACTGCCCTAATTAAGGTTCGCTTCTGTTTCGGTTTCAGTGAATCTCATTCTCTGAATTGTGTTTCTCTTTGGGACCTCGTCCCAATTTGAGATTAGAATAACAAGTGCAGCTGAGCGCAAGTCAAATATACAATTTTACCTTTATAGCCAATTATGCTTGAATGGAAAACCAGAAAAGGCCACCAGCAATTCGAGATTTAATCAATTATGTATTGAAATTTATGTGTCAGCCATAATATAAATAGATTTTAGCTGCTAAGTCACTCTAGGAAGTAAGCTAGGAAAAGCATTTCCTGATGTGTAAAAATAAAATAATGCAATTTCATATAAATACAGGCAAATCAAATTAAAACCTGAGTGCTGACTATACAAATGGAGATAGACTAAGGCATAAAAGGTCAGCTTAATCTGTATTGGCATATATAGATGCATACATTTATATATATATATTTATATATATATATGTATATATTTATATGTGTGTCTGTGCAGATGTTTGCACAATTCTTTAGCTGGCCCCAAAGCGCTGAAGAGCAGAACACAAATGAACATGTCGACGTCCAAGTGTCACCACAAAGCAAGTAGTAGCCAAGTAGTAGTTGCGACAGAAATTGGGACACATACAAAGAACATGCGGCGGGAAGGAAAGGTACAAAGTCAAGAGAAAAAAAAAACAAAAACCGGAGGAAACGCGGCGGGGTTACGAGGAACGTGTCGTGTCCATGTAGCAGCTGCAACTGCTGCTGCTGCTGCTGCTGCTGCTGTTCCTACTGCTGCTGGTGCTTGTGTCCAGCACCGAGAAGGGGCCATCGTCATCGCCATCGCCAACGCTGGAGCAGCAGCAGCAGGAACAGGAGCAGCAGCAGGGAATGTTGTGAGTTGCCAGCGATTGCAATCTATCGCTCTCTCTTTCTGTGTGTGTGTGTGTAAGTGAGTGTGTGGGTTTTTGTTATACCCTGTACCCCTTAAAAGTATAGCTGTGAGATATTTATCTGAACCCATCAACTAAATTCGCAATCAATATCAATAATCTACTTGTTCTATATTTTCATTTAATTAGAGAAATTTGCAATATATATGATCTGTATATCGTCTGTAACAAAGAAGATACTTTCTTTGGTGATCGATAACTCAAGTAGATCAAAACATATCGGCAAATATCGATAAGACCACAGGAATAAGCTTGTAATTTGGTAAACTTACACATTTGAGGGACGCATTTGTTCTTTTTGTTCATTCGACTGGAGTCAGCTGGATCAAATCATTTCGATAAATATCGATACAATTGAGAGTAGCATTTTGAAATGAAATGCATAATCATTTATTCAAATTTGAATGTGTTTTATTATTATTATTATGGTGACGAGTACAGGGTATGTGGCAGAGCAACAGTTAATTGTGGACTGTTGCAGTTGTCGCAAAACAGCGAATTTAATTTTCCGCCATATGCTCATTTTGTCACAGGGACCGTACCATAAAGCGTATGTGCCAATGCCAATGTTATAAGGTGGACCTCAAGGAGGACCTCATCAATGCAGATCTCGTGCTATTGATAAGGGCAACCGCTCCGAATGAAGACATCGCATCTGTGGCAGGGGTTAACAGGCGGTGGGCAGTGGTTACTGGGGGAAGGGGGAGGGAGGCAGTAGGGGGCGAGCGGACACAAAACATACACAATTTAATTAAACGAGACGACTACCGTGCTGGCTCTGCTCTGCTCTGCTCTGCTCCACTTAACGGTTCGAGGAGATCGCTGATGATCGTTGATCGGTGATCGAGTATCGATCGTACTGCGTGACTTGCATAAATCGCCCTGCTTTTATCTTATCGATAAAAAGGCCATAAGCTAAGCCAGTCCAACCGAGACCTTGAGACGCTTGCTGCTGCTGCTGCTGTGGCTGCTGCTAATGAAGATGTCCGCTTATGTCTCATTGGAATCGCTGGGCATTTGGAGTTGTGGACCGTTTGCATAATTCATTTCCCATTCGTATATATATTTATATAAATATATATAGATATCGGGGGCCCATAAAGAGCCCGATAATGGCCGCAATTAAGTTCGTGTCCCTTTGATAATTTTCCACATTTACGCGGCCATTAAAGTGATTCCCAGCGCATTTTTCTCGCACATTAAGAGCCACTCATTTCCATAGCCGACGATGACATGCAACCAATCCAAGACGACCAGAGAGACACGGCACAAGCGAGCGGCAGGTACAAGCACAAGGTTCGATGTCCGGGACCCTTAACTCAATTTAGCTCCATTCCGCATTTCGCTTATCGCTTATGTAGTCGTAGTCAGAGTGAAGAAAAATGATAGACGCATGTGGAAAAACATCTTGGTCTTTAAACTTATGGGCGTTGCTATTAGGGTGCACTCCCTCCCCGTCCCCGTCCCAGTCCCCGTCCACGCCTGCTCCTCCTCCTCCTTGCCCTGTACCCTAGCCAGTCGTCGCTTGGGACCCTTGAGGGGCTGAGGTGTTAATTAGCTTTATCTTAATGCAGGTTCCGGCACACAGTTCAAACTGAATTATACATAATAATTTGTTTGCCACACTCTAAAGTGGAACTTAATGTTGCCGCACTGCGCATAAAAACCAAGATATGATGCCCTCTATAAGCCACACTCTGTCATTCTCTCTCTCTCTCTCTCTCTCTCTCTCTCTCTCTCTCTCTCGGTATCTCTCTCACCCGCAGCGCTCTCTATTTTTCTCTTTCGATTTTTGAGTTAATTTACGAGCCGAAGACGCCACCCACAGGCCAGCTTGATGCGAGGCACGTTAGAAGCTCGTGTTAAACGTCCATTAATCAAATTAGATATGCATTAATACGCTACGGGCTTAGAAAGATGGAGCTTGGGCCGATTTTCGTAATGGCTGACTGTGGGGCATACATATAGATATCTATGGATACATATATATATATATATATATACAGATACAGATAGATATACATATATTTATATGTATGCCTGTCACGTATAAATAAATCTGTCAGCTTCGCTATTCTGTCAGAATGATTTGCTACGTTTCTTAAAGATAAAAAACAAAACAACAAGAAATTTATGAAAATGTTTCATCTTACTTTTATAATGTGCATATTATTTAGTTACTATTTTTATTTAAAATACTATTTATCATTAAAAAAAAAGAACATTATTTCATAATCGATAATTGAGTTCATTTATCTTTTATGCACTACACAATATTTATGTACCCATTATTCAAAATACAATTTTCTTAAAAAAAAAGCCAAACAATTTTTCATAATCTTTAATTTAGTTATTTATCTTTAACATTCAATATTCCACATGCGCTTTTCGATTTATACAATATATAATTTCAAATTGAAATAGTAGTGATGCATTTTGTTGAGTATTTGTGTAATTTAGTATTAGGGGTTGGCTAATAGACTTTTCAGCATAAATCACATGTGTAAATGGCCACTGCTAAGCTGCCTTTTTGGTCAGATATTTATTGGCAATACGAGTAACAGCAAACAACAACAACAACGACAACAACAGGACCAACAACGACAACAACTATTTACAACGCGTACTTGCAACTCACAGTTGGCCAAGTAAACCACCCACAAGCACAACCCCAATAAATACAAGCAAAATATTGAGAGAGAAATATACAGCGGCGTTTCTCTGTATTAGTGCGTATCTATGTGAGTGCCTGCCGGTCTGTTTGCCGTATGCCTGTATGTGTGTGAGCGAAAAAGTGGGCGGAGCCAAGCGACAAACAGCAACAGAAGCAAATGAAAACTTGCAAACGAAACGAAAAGGGACTTGCGGAGTGGTTGCATTTTTAGGGTGGGTTTAGGTGTGGGTTCAAATGAGTGAAAGTACACGCATTCACTCTCTCGCTCTCTCTCTCTCAGCTGGTCGCCATTATAGCGCTTTGATTAAACAAACAAACAATCAAATGAGCATGAATGTGAAACCAACACATGCACACACGCAAACACGCCTGCTGAGCGCTGAGAGCGCGCTCAGCCATTATGTGCGCTCTCTTTGAAGCGACCAGAGAGTGCGCAAGAGGAAGAGCAAGAGCGCGAGCGAGAGCGAGAGTGCGCGTAGCAGACAAAGCGTATTGCGATTTATAGTGCTGTTATGCTCGCACTCACGTCTGCCGGCTGCCGACTCGTGTGTGTGTGGTTATGTGTGGGGAGATGGCGAGATGGAGACTGGGCAGCAGCGCTGCGACTGCTACTGCGACTGCGGATACTTTTCTTGCGGCGGGCACGCCATACGAAATCAGTCAATGTCTTGGAGTTGATGGCGCGAGTACACGCGACACGAGTTGACTGCGACTTCGACTTCGACCTCGACTGCGACATCTCGAATGTGTCTGTGACTGCGACTGCGACTGTGACTCCGACGCGTGCGAACTCAACTCAAACTGTTACTTCACGTGATACGTAAACAAACACACAAAAAGTCGCCGCCGCCTCCGTTCGCAACGTGATAATAAATAACATAAAGAAACATAAAAAAAAAAGCCCAAGAAGAATTTTTTAAAACAATTGCAATTTTGTTATAAATTTTTTTTGTGTTGTGCACCCAAAAATACGAAGAAGAAATAAAAACATGCAACATCTGTGCAGTTTCGCATAGAGTAGTCAAATTGAAATTAAACCAAGCACAAAAGAAAAATAACAGTTCCTAAAGCGAATTGAATTCCCAAAAATAGAAAAAGAAAAGAAAACCAGAAAAACAAAACAAAACAAAAGAATAATAAAAAAAGCTTCACGACGTCGTCGCCCGGGTCAATAATGCTGGTGCCGTCGGACATGATCGCGGCACAGTCCAAGATGGTCTATCAAATGAACAAATATTGTGCGGATCGTGTCCAGGTGCGCAAGGCACAGATCCACAAACAAATCCAGGAGGTCTGTCGCATCGTGCAGGATGTGCTCAAAGAGGTCGAGGTGCAGGAGCCACGCTTCATATCCTCGCTCAACGATTACAATGGACGATTCGAGGGACTGGAAGTGATCTCACCCACAGAGTTCGAAATCATCATCTATCTGAATCAGATGGGTGTACTCAATTTCGTCGACGATGGCACCTTGCCGGGCTGTGCGGTACTCAAGCTGAGCGACGGACGCAAGCGGTCCATGTCGTTGTGGGTGGAGTTCATTACGGCATCTGGTTATTTGTCGGCGCGAAAGATACGCTCCAGATTCCAGACGCTGGTGGCGCAGGCGTGCGACAAGTGCGCCTATCGCGACATTGTCAAGATGATCGCCGATACCACCGAGGTGAAGTTGCGCATCAGGGAGCGCATCATTGTCCAAATTACGCCCGCCTTTAAGTGTGCCGGCCTCTGGCCGCGCTCAGCATCGCACTGGCCCCTGCCGGGCATACCCTGGCCGCATCCAAATATTGTTGCAGAGGTTAAGACTGAGGGCTTCGATATGCTTTCTAAGGAGTGCATCGCACTCCAGGGCAAGAACTCCGCCATGGAGGGCGATGCCTGGGTGCTCAGCTTTACGGACGCCGAGAATCGTCTTTTGCAAGGTGAGTTGACCCCATTCACACATCTATTTCAATTACTCCATCTCAAATCTGAATCATTCAATTCAATTCAAGTTGCCGTCGGCAAACAAATATTCGCTTTCCATATCATTTTTGAAATATCTTCACTTCACCTTTGAGATATTGCAAAAGGGTCTTCGAGTAATCATTCAAATATTTATTTTTCTTAACTAAAAAGTTGACTATAGTTATTGTTTAATATTTGTCGTATAATATAATATGTGTGCCAAAACTCAGAACTCTTTTCAAGGCGGTATAGTCTAGCTTTAAGATATTCCAAAAAGGTCTTCAAATAATACTTTAATAATTTGTTTCTAATAACTAAAAGCTTTATTATAGTTGTTAATTAATATAATCTGTGTATTCCGAAATCTTTTCAAGGCAGTATAGTTTAGATTTGGAAAGGAAAATACATAGAAATAGTTAGTGCCCAGATCATATATAACCTAGACATATCATAGTCCAAAACTTTGCTTTATAAAGTTTAATTTTAATATTTCGTGATTAGCCTTAAGTCTTTCAAAACCATTACTCACTTAACTGATATGGGAGTATAATATACTTTAAGTAACCAGTAAAATTTCTTTAAATATAAACTCTTATCTACGAAATGTAGTCACTTATTATTAAGCATTATATATCAAGCATTCTTTTTATAGCTCAAACACATTTTCACCTGTTCCACAATACAAAAATGGCGCTATACAAAAAAAAAAAAAACTTTTTAACCCAGTCACAAAAACAAATATTATCCGATTGTAAATTAAGCTAGAAATCTATAAATCTAGCATAATGGGTAACTCGGCTACTGAACCATAGACTCCCTAAACACCCGATGTCAGCTGAGGGTCTTATAATCAGTGACACACTTAAATTTAATTGATTTATTTCGAGCAAATCAGCGAGTGTAGTTTCAAATATAATTGCTTGTAAATTAAGCAGTCCATCTGGCAGCATGACACACAATCTGGTGGCAACGATCAACAGCAAATTATACGTATGCTACATGCCACTTGCCACTTGGCGACGTAAAAGCTTCATTTCTTATTTCCAATTGATAAGACGTGCTTGGGAACACGTGAATTGAGCCTTTCGCTCTTAAAACTGATTGCGATTGTTATTCATGATCACGATTTGATATTTGTGATCGTGATCAAAGTCTTTTTTATAGATCAACTGACATTTTCAAATCCATTTGATTTATTGCTTGATATATTTGCAAATGAACTACAAATTCAAATGTTTATAGATACTAATATCACAAATTCATATCTCTACTTTAAGCAAAACTGATGAAATATAATTGTTGTTAGTAGGAAATTTGATTTAAGTTACTTTAAGCTAAACTTACAATTAATTATGGAAAGTTCGCTTTAAATCAACCAATCCTGATTTTATCATTTTAGAACGAATTTTGTTTTCAAGTGTAGATTTTATTTGCATGTTTCTAAAGCTCATTGATCACTTCGAAGAGTCAGATCAGATTCAATTAACTTTCAACTTAAATGAAGTTCACAAACGCCTTAAACGTATCCGTTTATCGGAGCATAGAGATAAGAAATGAGATATGGCCCGTATATGATTATGAGTGTGCAGCGGCTCATAAATCTGAGCTCCGTTCGGCTATTGGATGGGATCATTGGATGGCCCATTTGGCCGGTCTTTGAGCCCAATGTCTTCGCGTCTGCACGCGCACAAATCCGCTGATCAGAGCCAGATAAAACGCAGCCACAGTCGCAGTCGCAGTCGCAGTCGCAGTTGGAGTCGCAGTCGCTGCCGTAGCTATAAGGCCGTTAAGTTGGTTAGTCAGGAAAACTGGTTTTGTTGTTGTTGTTGTTGTTGTAGTAGTAGTAGATATCAACAATGCCAATGCCTGAGCCATAAATAAATTTCTAAACGATTTTATAAATATTTTAAATCTCGGCGATTAGATAAAGTCAACAAATAAATAAGACAACGACGCTCGGCCCCCTAAGAAAAGTAAAAACAACACAAAACCCAAAAAAGCCACCAGAGACGACAAAAGCGAATATCAAACTCCAAAAACATAAACAAAAACAAAAACCAAAAAATACAAATTAAACCAAAGACCCAAATCGAAATCAAATCTCCAGGCCCTCACATTGATTTCGTGTGCTTTCCTTGTTGTCATCTTCGCCTTTCAGTCCATCTGCCTCAGCCCACCTCTTTCGCCAAGAAAATGTCTCGTTCTGCGATCTTCTTCGATCTTGGTTCGATCTTCGTGACATTTAATTTAATGCGCTGTCGCATAATAATTTACTTAGCTGCGATCGTGCTTTTACTAACTGTCAACTGAGACTCGGATCGATTACAATGTCGTTATCGCAATATCACAATATCGGATATCGATTACGCTGCCTGACACACTTATCAGATCTCTGCTGGGATCATTCGTTTGGCTCTTCATTATGCTCTTGGGATATTTTCGAAATTCCCCCTAACTCGATTGAGCAAGTGATCTATTTAGTTTGGATTCGTTTATCGATGAGTTTTATCAGATTTGTTCTTAATTGTCTTACTTATTATATGTTGAGCATTATTTAGCATATATTAAAGGAGTCGAGATCTGTGAACTATATTTATTTTGCTGATGGAATTTGTGCTTTCTCAATCCATCTATATGTTTATATATTAATATATCTTTCCCAACCACCGCTAGAATATGCTTATCACTTCGTAGTTATTTTTAAGTCACACAATTAGTTTCAGTTAATATTATTTATTATTTTTATAACATCATGTTATTCAGTCAAGTGCTTTAGTCCAAAACAACCAAATATCAACGTGCCCTACGCATGATTATCGGGTATCGGTACAGTTTTGAGATTAGCAGGTCTTGACACTCCACGTCCATGATTTATGTGCTGCATGACGTCTGCTGTTTGGGTTGATCAATCAAACCGGTTCACAACATATTCGTTGTCGTAATCGCAATCGTAATCGTAGTCGTAGTCGTTGTTGTAGTTGCAGTCGAGGCCTAGTTAGCGATCTGTGTGTTCACACCTTGAACATTACCAGAATGGGGGTTATTTCGTCGATATGGCAAGAACTGTCAACTATCAGCAAATCAAATACACACAATTCGATTAGTCAGTGAAATAATTACCACCCGCGATACTCCCAGTTATCAGATTTCACTAATGTTGTTTTTGTTTTTTTTTGTACATTTCAAACCATTTTGGACACTTGAGTGCCACTTATATGAGTAATACGGCAGTTACAATCCATGCCCCAAATGAATCAATGACCAAAAAATATATATATCCTTTCAATCTGTATTGTGATATGTTCTAGGCAAAGCTTCTGCCAAGTTGACCAGGGTTAATTTCTAACAATACAAGTTACGAGTCTGTCAATGCCAAGTTTTGTTTTTTAATTCATTTAATTATCCATCAAAAGTGTTCATTTCGTTTTGGGTGTCAAATCTTTTTATTAACTGAAACAATTGTAAATCAATCAAATGGGTATAAAGAGAACATGCTAAACTATATAACAGAGAGTAGAAAGAATCTTCAATCCCATAAAGTATATATCTTCTGGATCAGCAACAATAGCCGAGCCGATTTAGTCATGTTTGTCCTAAACCATATCGAGTTAATTTCATTTCATCGATAGCTTTATGTATTGAAAATATCGATATGAATCGGCTTTAGATAGCAATAAAAGCCATACTTTTCTATTCTTTCGAATAGGAAGTGTACTCGTATAAGCCTTGACAAAATATTGATCAACTGTACAGAGTTCCTTTTGAACCGCGGCATAAATCGCTTTTTCATATTTACCAAATTACACAGAAGAAAGCGCAATCTTATTATCTTTATATTTATATACACACACACATATATATTTATATACACTCGTATATGTATATGAAGACTTATGCAGGTTAAAGACTTTGATGCCGGATATCTGCCAGTCGAGCTCTCTCGACTAGAGTATTCTTACTTGTATTTTAAGTTCAATTTTTCCATTAGACTAAATGTTCAAATGTGTTTTAATTTCGTATTTATTATATATATATTTTTGAAAAGAGATGACCTTAATCTTAAGCCCAAATCGAAACTTTATTGAATTGCATTGTGCTTGATGTGTTTTGTTGCAGGTGCCAGTCGCCGTCGTTGCCTTAGTATATTGAAGACACTGCGCGATCGTCACTTGGACCTGCCGGGCAATCCTGTGACATCGTACCATCTGAAGACGCTGCTGCTGTACGAGTGCGAGAAGCATCCGAGGGAGATGGAGTGGGAGGAGAACTGCATTGCGGATCGCATCAATGGGATATTTTTGCAGTTGATCTCTTGCCTGCAGTGCCGTCGCTGTCCGCACTACTTCCTGCCCAATATGGATCTCTTCAAGGGCAAGTCACCGGGGGCTCTTGAGAATGCCGCCAAGCAGGTCTGGCGCCTCACACGCATCATGCTGACCAATGTCCGTTGTTTGGAGGAGTTGTAGGGATCCTAAGAAACTAAATATTTGTGTGTTTGTGTGTTGTATTTTTTTTTTTTTTTTCTTTTTATATTTTGCGTGTGGACAAAAAACGAGCTAAGAAACAAAAGCCGCATAATGTGGCCAGATACGGATTAGAAATGGTCGGTAGTCTAGTTGGGGATACACAAATGCACACATACACACACGCACACACACACACACATTGGGGGTAAACGCTCAGAGAGGTACACTACATAATTCGGAAATTTTAATCCAAATACTATTTGATATTTTGTTAGTGTGTAAGTTGTTTAGTTCTTAGGTGCTTTCGAAAAGTATACGCCGCTTACAGAGTTTCCTATATTTAAATGATATAGATACATAAATACTATATAGTATATACGTATATATAAACCCACATAGATCTATCACATAATACCCAATAACAGCAGCATAAACACGCATAAGACCCAAGTACTTATATCAAATAATTAACTATAACTAAATACCACATATATATATATATATATATATATATATATATACATATATAAATACTTTTTTTTGCGCCCAACATTTTTGCCAAGCGGCAAATAAAATTAGCTAAAGTATTTAGTTTAAGTTAAGGTAAATGATGAAGTTGAAGATAAAGTTGAAAACCATCTTTTTTTTTGTTTAAATTATTTATTTGTGTTTTTGCTTTTCTTGTGAGTTTAGTCAATAAAAACTTGCGTTTTTTCAAAACAAATTTCCTTTGAATTTTTAATTACTAAGAAGTTATACAGGCATAAATATTTGACAAATGCATTTAGCCTTTATGACTGATGATTAGCCAAGCTATTAAGTGAATTAATTTCAATTGTTTTCAACACACGTCAACAGAGATGTTTCTATCCAGTTGACATTTTGCCTTCAACTCTTAATTATTGCTTTTAAATGTTAATTATAGCTTGACATGAATTAACAGCTAGTTAACGTCAGTTGCATAATTTAGCAATCGCTGTTAATTGCAAGCGGCTTAACAAATCAATTAACAACTAAGAACCTTACCGTATGTACAGTGGAACTTCGTCTGCGTGCACCTGCCTACCTCCGAGAAACTAAGAATACACCAGTCGAGAGTTGAGCTCGTCTAGGATTCTTTACTTATTTTACAGATCAGATGTTTGAGGGTAAGTATGAATGCATGAATGAATGTATGTATGAATGAATGAATGTATATATGAATTTATACAATTTGAAAGAAAGTTATATATATATAAAATTTGTAAAATTCGTTAATCGATTTTTATCGATATTTGGGAAAAAAGTAAGCTATCGATGAACCGCATTAGACAGGATATGTACAGTCTATAGTCTACTTGATTGGATCGAAGATACTTCCTTCTGACTGTTTGACATACATTTGCACAACTTCATTCGACGCTTTTCATATTTATCAATTTTCAATGGTTTGCTCGCCTATAACTCTTTTGGGGTTTATGTTAACGAAAGCACCGTGTTTATCAAATGTGAATAAAAGCAATGTGCTGTATTTATTAACAGCTGCTTAACACGACATGCAGAGCATATAAAGAGCTCTTTCAATTACGCTATATAGGCTTTAAGCCATATTATTGCTCTCAAAACCAAACACAATCGACTGAATAATAATTTGGCTTCGGGTGGTTCTTTGGGGCGCTACTTTGATGTTTGATGTTTTGTGAGTCGTCGTCGTTTGGGAGACGATTTTGAGGTCGAATCATTGCTTGGCCGATATTATGCAGAGCACTGAGCAATGGGACCAGCAACGGGAATATATGTACTATATGTCCAAGCTTGACAGTCGATCGAACGCTACGCATTTTAATGGCACATTAAGGAAATTTTGCAGACAGCCAACAATAAGCGCAATAAACTTTACATCAAATGTCGCAAAATGATGGCCAAACATGGCCATAATATACAAAATGTTTATATGTATGTACATATGCATATTTTGATGTGGCGGCCCACTTTGAGTCTGAGTTAGCACAACCTGTCTGACCGATGGCTGTGGGCCAAGTTAAAACGACGATTGACGGATTGATGGATTGATGGCGCATACATTGGCATTCGGCATTTTGCATTTGGATCACGTGTGAGTTTCATTTTCAAGCAACAAACATAACAGTCAAATTAAATTTAATGCCATTAATAAATTTATTTATTTCACATTTCTTTTGTTATACTTAAGGCGAATTCCCTGCATTTAGCATTTTTATTGAAAGAGCTGTCATAGAGCTAGAATATATTGAAGTTAGCTATGCCATTCAATAATAATCAGTAATCAGTATTCTAACATTAGAATATATAGATATATGCATTAGTTTACACAACTACTAACAGGGCATCACCAAGTCGAGCACTCTCTGCTTACGCTTTATTGTTATTGTTATTGATATTAACTGTTGTTCCATTCGCTGTACGTACATAATTATACTATGTACGTAGGACTATAAAATATCAAGTTTATTTTATTGTTTTCTCCCTGACTTATGATTGTACGAGTTTTGATTTTATATAATTGAAACAGCTGTCCGAGCCACGAGGGCTTACATGGTTGTTGCATTGTTATCGGCCAATGAATATCGTCAATGAATATATATGATATTATTTCGATCTATTGTTTAGCGTCCAATGGCAGGTTGAACCAGTTCATCAAATCAAATAATTATAGCTTGAACAAGAAGTCGACAATTCTTTTTTTCAATTTTGATACATACTCGTATCGAATTGATAATTAACTAATTAATAATAATAAGTATAACAAATATCTTGCAAATATAATGATAGACTTCTAAGTGTTCGTTATTTGACGAGTATTTCACTTGAATCTAAAATACCAAAATAATTTAGAGTCCATAATCTTTGCCGGACATCTTGCTGTTTCTATATAGATTTGATTAAAACCAAAGTTTTATCATGATTTAGTTATCATATGGCATATTATATTGCAGCATTTGAATATGATTTTAAATATTAAATTAGTAAATATCAAATGTCTGTGCAAATTTTTGTTATTGGAATTTTTGTGGGTTTTATATAACAGACGAGTCTGAAAAGTCTCTGTATAAATTCTTTGAATAGGCCCAGGCATCATTATTTGTGCACCTGTTCGAAAGTCCTAATTTCTGTGGGCGTTCGACCTTTTTCTAGCCGGTTTTTATTAAGTTTTTGCTGTTAACTGTTGATTGTTGGTCCACAGTTGGGGCGTTAAGATTGGCAGCGTCTTTCGGATCGGGTCATTAGCCAGCTAGTTGCGCTTTTAATGAGTTGTTGTTTATTGTATTAAATTTGCATTTAATATGAGCAAACAAAAAAATCAAATAAACCGTATCTATCATTTGTTGTTGTTGTTTGCGGTCGCTGGTTTTATTTTTATTTATTAATTTATTTTTATAATTGGATTTCTGGCTTTTTGCTTTTCATTTCGTGTATTTTTTGGTAGAGGGGAAAAGAGTGGCATTGACAATGCGTTGCTTCCCACACAAATTAAAGAACAATTAATAAATGATAGTTCCCCACCCATGCCACCTTGGACCAGCCCATCGCTTGGCTCCTTTGTGCCCCAAAATAAACAATCATTTCGAGCTGTCGCCTGTCCATTGGCATCATCGTCACCAGATGTCAGTTCGGGCCGATTTGTTGGCCATCTTGTTGTTGTTGTTGTTGTAGTTGCTATTTTGTTGATTCGTGTCTTAATGACTGCGATGCAATATATATTCATTTAAAAGCCAGAAGCAAATATTTATGAACATCTCATAATCACATCTTGAACACACAATTTGTTATTTGTTCGCATTTTTTGGTAATGCAATTTAAAATGTATTTTATGATTTTCTTGATCAGAATTTGATTAAAAACTACGTTACCACTTTATATTAATCATTTTGGTTTATTTCAGGCAGTGAATAATGAACATGCTAATCAAATAATATTATATATCAATTTCAATTATATTTTAGACATCAATATTTTTGTATATTTAGCAATTAATATATTTGTACAGAAACTGCATACAAAAAACACTTGAAACTGGTTTAAAATAGTATTTAATAATATCAAAAATATATGTTTATCTAATAAAGGAAAAGTCGATTAGATAAAACTAGTTTCAAGTCAACATCTGATTATTGCTTTCCCGCAACTTAATATTAACTCTTTGCACTTTAAGTGCAAATATATTTATAGATATTTATATATACATATATATATATTTATAGGCTCCGGTTCGGAATTAAAATCGGTTCAGGTTCCATTTGAACACCCTGATATTTTCGCCTCAATAACGCGTAGTTTTTAAATATAATAATTTGGGAGAGTTCTACAACAGATTGAATATGCTTTTGATGCTGTGCTCGGGTTTTAAGTACGAGTAAATACTGTGATAATCTGGAATTAAAGTTTTCTCAAAAGCTTAAAGTATGATCATTTTGGAGCTGGAGATGGAGATGGGGATGGTGAATGGAGAATGGAGCTGCAGTTCAGTCAGCACAAGCAGCAGCAGCAGCAGCAGCAGCTACCAACGACGAGGATTTGTGTGTACGCCTGTCAACCGGCATCACCATCTCGCACTGTGCACCTATCTGCCCCTTCCTCCATTCCGCTCCACCTCTCTTGTTGTTTTTTTAAGCGAAAATCAAAACAAATGTTTTATTTAAATGGTTAATTTGATCAGGCGCTGGCAACAAACCGGACTTGCGCTGTGGAATTTCGTATCTCGAATCTTGCAGCTGGATGAGGATGAGGATGAGGATGTGGCGATGTGGGGATCAGGGATCATGAATTTGGAATCTGGGCATCTTGTGTGTTGCAAACGCCCAAATGAATCGCTTACAAGATGATGATGATGATGCGTCCTCTCTCTCTCTCTCTCTCTCTCTCTCTCACACTCTCTCTCACTCTCCCACTCTCTCTCGATGTGTGGTGCACAAATGATGAACAAATGACGCGAAATCGTGAGAATTGCATTCGTGGGCCACAGCCACAGTTGGCCATTTTAATTTGCGGGCTTCAATCAAACTGCACACGGCACACTGACAACCAGCGAAGGGGAGGGATTGGGCAGGGCTTTAGTTCGAGGAGGGGGATGGGGAGGGGGGGTGCATTAAACCCGCCAAATGAGATGAGCCGGGTGATGTGACGTGACGTCGCCGTCGCCGTTGCGAGCTGCGCTTGCGTCGGCGCTTGCCACTTAGCATAAACGGAATGAGGCAACAAACGGAGGCAGGCACTTTTTTAAATTTTTTTTTTGTGTATACTCTGTACTCATGCAGATGGGGCAGGCAAGCACACATCTCCAAATCACATAAGAGCCAGAGAACTGAAATTTGGGATATAAATCAATTGAAATTTAAAACCAGATTCGGCATCAAAATACAACGAAAATAGTTTCGAGAAGAGGCATAATTCCATATTACGAGATTACAACTAATGCCACAGCAGAATCGAACACCGAAAAGAATGCCAAACCAATTGCACAGCTTTGCCTACTCGAACTCAGTGGTTACCTTGATACCTTGGAATTTTGAGTTTCTGCTTGTTAGCTCTTTTTCTGAGTGAAAGTATCTACAAACTGCGAGTTAAGGCTGGGACCAGGGAATCTGGCCGTCGGGCAATTTCCCATTTGTGCTGATCGCAGCTTGGCATGAGTTGAGAGACGAGAAGTCGGCAATCGAGAATCGGGAGTCTGAGGAGGGAGCGGGACGGGAGAGTTGGGAGTCGCGAGTAAACGCGAGCCAAGTGAGAGACGACCTGTGTGGCCGTTGCATCAGGTTAACAAGCTGTAATTAGGGACCCTTTAGCCTGTCATCGCCAGGGTGCTTGATTATAGGCTTTTGACAAAAAAGCAAATATTAATTTAATACGCTCGCAAGCCACAAGCGCCGCAAGGCAGCCAACAACAAAGGCAACAACGGCAACAGCAGCAGTGGGAAACCAGCTGAAGCAACTGTTTAAACTGCTTTAAGCTGTAGAAATTCAAAACAAAAAAAAATAAGAAAAAAAAGAAAATTAAAAATAAATAAATGCTAAAATCTCTTACATGGCAGGCGTAATTACTACGGTGAGGGTTAACCCCTCAGTTAACAAGCAAAACATTTATTCCAGCCATAGAAATATATATTTAGCGCTTTAAACGGCGTATACAACTCTAAATAATACCCTGTATAACATTCAGCTATGTGCAAACTTCTAGGGACCATCAGCATCTTGTCTTTCCATATGTGAAACAGATTTCAAATCTGGTATACACTTTTAACCAGTCTGTCAATTGGAATGGTATATTGGTTCCAGCACAGCTATAGTTCTTGTGAACTAATATTATTGTTTACCGAACTGGTTCTTATTACATTTTTCAATTTAAGTTCCGGTTCTGAATTTGAATTGCTAAAGTTGCAGTTGTAGTTGCAGTTGCTGCTTTCAACAATTATAAGTAAAAAAATCAACTTTTTATGCAAGCATAATTAATTTTAATCGTGTCTTAACTCACTTTAAGCTTGTTAAATGTGCAGATTATTATTGTCGATGGTAATACAGATAATAAAATAAACGGATGTTTAAGCTTTTGAGCAAGATGGAAGCTTTGCAAAAAACATAGCCAGCAGTTAAGCTGTGACAAGACAATTGTTAATTTAACTAACTTGCCAACTGTGAGTACATCAACAATTTGTTTTTCCAGGTCAAGTCTTAATTATTGTGATTTATTTAACAAGTGAAAATAAATAACACTTGACCTGGAGACTGGAGTGAAAAAACATGTTTTAACTATAAAAATATGTTACTAAAACACATTTAACTATTTGCACATTATTTTATTTGCAGATTTATTTTGTAACTGGACTTGTTTGAATGGGGCAGATTAGATTGCTTGGAGCTGCAGGGCATGTTGTTCTTAATCACATCACATGCATTATGTATATATATAAATATATATATATAAAGGCCATTAATCCAGCGCTATCAATTTAATCATCGAAAGCTAAACCAAACCCAAAACCAAAACTCAAACTCAAATCCAATTGCAGTGCTCGTGTTGCTGTTGTTGTGGTTGCTGTTGCACTGACGCACGTTTGTTTGTTGTCGTCGTTGTTTTCTTTTTTGTAGTTTGTTTTGCTTTTGTTCTCTGACAATCGTACGCCCATTTTTGGTTAAAAACAATGGGTTCAAACGGCTGCGCTTCAGCGGAAAACAAAAAGCAGCCAAGCAGCCCTAAATCAATCACAACCAAGCGACATGTCAACAGCGAGACCCCAGCTCCCAGTTCTCAACTTCCCCCTCCCCCCACCCACCATATTGCCACCCGCATCCTCCACATGCCGCTGTTGGAATCGCCAAAGCAAAATGTCAACGTGATCATCGCCGAGCTTGAAAAGGGCCGCCGCACATATATTGGCCATATATAAATGTATATATGCACAGGTGAGGGGCGGGCGGAGGTGAAAGGGTATTGGGAATAGGGTCTGACGACTACTATGTGGAACGTGGCTAAAAGGGACAATCAGCAGCAGCAGCAACAGCAGCAGCAGCAGCAACAACAACGAGCTGTTTGCGCGTGATATCTGAACTACGAAATTGAGATCGATTTTCGAGTACGTGTCTGAAATGAGAATCACTGCGAACCCTACCCAAACAGCGAGAGAGTGAGAGAGATGGGGAGATGGTCGATGGGTGAGGAAAGAGAGAGAGAGAGAGAGAGAGAGAGAGAGAGAGAGAGAGAGAGGTGCAGCTGTAACAATAAATTATGATATTATTTTTTTGAAATTAACCTTAAGCAAAATGACAGGCTTGGTTAACGATACACATCTCCCTCCCTCTCTCCCTCTCCTTCTCTCTCTCTCGCTTTCTCTCTCTCGCTCTCTCTCTCTCCCTCTCTCTCCATTGCGTGATTAGCGTGCACTTGTCGTCAACATCGTAAGTTAAGAGATCGTCAACGTGTTGAGCGGTGAGGTTTGGGAGCAGTGTTGCCATTTTGGCCATTTCTAGCGTTAAAAAAAACAAACCATGAAAATTGCTAAGCATGATTTAAAAGGCAATTAAGAAGTTTTTGTTTACTTGTTTTTTGTTTTGTGACCACGTTTTTTTTTTTTTAATATGACCGCAGACCATCAAAAAACATATTTGATATTAAACGCTTGCGCGCAGATAGGAACATTAATTATATATTGATTGATTTGATTAGTTAAAAAAATATAAACAACCTCCAAAAGTGTGGCTTTTCATAAATAAACCGAAAGCTATAAAAATACTGTGAATATTGAAATTCAATTTTATATTTCAGCTCAAAAAACTATCTGTCACAAAATATAATCCAACTTGTAGAGATTTTGAACCCATTCTTTAATAAATATGTCTAAGCAATCTAAAATGTAGTTAAATTCGGTTTCATTTCTTTTATTATTTGAAATATCTTTCTTTTTTGTCCGAAAATTGGAACTGTCAATAAAAGCGACTAGAAAACACTCAAAGCAATCCTCTCAATATTATGATTATTACTTTTGTTTTTAGCTTTTTTAAGCTAATTGTTGTCAACACTATTGGGGGGGGATTGCTTCACTCCATGCTCTGGCGTAATTAGTATTCCATAACAGTGGAAGGCGAAACACATGTACGCAACTAGGCAATGTCCAGAGAGTTGCCGTCGAGTCTGAAGTTTTGATCAGAGACGATCGCTTGATCATCATGCCCCCGCCAAGTCACCCCACCTCATTCCCCCGACACTCCTCCCCCATCCCTATGAGCGTTCCAGGAACGCAACGCGGCGCATGCGTAATGAGCAACTGAAAACAACTGAGAAATGAGAAACGAAGACAGAACCTGCACCCAGTTACAAAAAAAAAAGAAAACAAACAAACACAAAATCAAAAGACAAAAGACAAAGTATAAAGATGAGATCTGATTGACCGCTTTGGGGGCCACTCAATGCGTTGCTTGAGGACACTGGAGTCTCCAATCTCGAGTCCCGACTCCCCACTCTCGACTCCCGACTCCCGACTGTCTTGACTGTGGATACGTGTCGCTGATTTGTTCGCTGTCATAATTCAATAAAGTAGTCAAATGTCACCTGTACTTAAGCAAAAAGCGCAAGGCTTACGGTTATTATTATTTCATTGATGTCCACACTGGATTTACTTATGTGTTATGTGTGCCTGCGTGTGTGCGTGTGTGTGGTGCATGCAACAACATAAACGGGTTTAATGACTCTCGAATGTTAAACGCAAATCCGCTTAGCGAATGCTTTTTGCATTGCCAAATACCCTGAGGGAAACATTAGGGTTGGATTGTAAATGGAAAAGGTGTTGGGTAGGGATGGGGCCACGGGAGAGAGGAGAGGGGAGAGAGGAGAGTGTGTGTAGATTGTTTTGGCGACTACTCCATTTAAGGTCAGCAAATGTGAAGAGATCAACAAATGAGAAATGACAAATTGCAAATGGCGATCTTCATATTAATCCAACTGATTTAACAGTCACAAAAAGCAAAGAGCAGCCATAAAAACGTTTAAGAAATGGTGCAAGCAAAACTGTATAAGTAAAGATCGACACTGAAAAATGCATTTTATTTAGGTGTGATAGTATTGCTTAATATAAACAATATTCTTGTTTTTATTATTATTGTTTTAAATTTATTATTATAATTAATGGACTACAACGACCATTTATAAATATAGTTATAGTTGCTGGTTCTGTTCTAGATTGGATTGTAAAATCAAAAGTATTTAAGACACAGACACAGTTGTTTAAAAATGCATAGTTATGATAGTTGACATATTATCAGATATCATATCATAGTATTCAGAAGATATATAAGATATATAAACATATTTGCTTATAGTAAACATTTTTGTAGCACTTATGCACAACTGAAAGATGACAATCTTGAAGCTTTGAGGTTTTGCCAAGTAGTTAAAGTAATTAAGAGAACAGTGGAACTCAAAAATATGTAGATAAGAACTGTGTATTTCAAATAATGCAATTTTTATTCATCTTTGTCATAGTCAAAATGCTTTCAGGTTTTGCAAATTTGCACAAAGACAATTTAGAGAATATGAAAATATAAATACAAAGCTTGAGCTGAGAGACTTGTATTAGTTGCATGTGGCATTAAGTTGTTGTTGTTCTTTGCCATAGAAACTTGGGGCAGTCGGAAAAGAGAGTTGAGCTGCTCAGCTGGACAGATAGACAGAGAGACAGAGAGACGGACAGACACAGAGGCAGAGGCAGAGGCAGAGCGACTCAGAGACACAGAGACAGAGGGACAGGTTTGATATATCTACAAGATAAACGACTGCGTTGATGGTCAATGGTCGTCGGAGCGGGCGACGACGGTGTCGGTGACGCTTTTTAAAACAATAATAATAACAACAACAGCTACAACAATAACAACAACAGCACGAAGAAGAAGAAGAAGCAGCAGAGGCAGCAGAGCAAAGACAAAAGAGACGAAGGAGCAGAGCTGGCGGAGCGAACAAAAAGACAAACGTTGCGGCGACAACGCAGCAAGTGACAAACGTTTAGATGGATGGATCGTTCTTCATTTGGGACCCGAAGAGCCGAAACCGAACCGGACCCCGGACAACAGACCGTACTACGGTACGTACCGCATACGGACAGGGGCTTTGACAAGGGGCAAGAAGGCGGTAGAGCCAAGAACCAAGAACCAACAGCTAACAGCCAAGAACCAAGAGCCATCACCGGTAGAGCAAATAAACCAACCGAAAAACGCGACGATTGCACATAAATTATATTCAAATTTCTTCAAGATCTAAGAGATATATAAATACGGGAAAAACATACACACACACACACACACACACACAACTTTATAGTACATGCTCGTTTCCACTTTTTACCATTTGTGCCTGTTTCGCTGTCTGTCTGTCTGTCCCGCTGTCCGCCTGTCTGTGTCGCCCTTTGTTTCAAATTTATGCAGATATGCGCCTATCTGAATACATCTTCTCTTCTTTCTCTCTCTCTCTCTGCCTCTCTCGCTCCCTCTCGCTCCCTCGCTTGCTGGTTATGCGCGTGGAAATCCCGCCAAATGGTGTTGGAAATGAACCGCTCCCACCTGGTCGCGATCCTTCACTGATCGATCCACTCCGCAATGATATCAAATTGTGAACCAATAGACAATCGTAAATCACAGCATGCATATATATATATATATATATACGAGTATATACATATATGTACATATATATATCTAATAAAAGAAGCAGGGAACAAGGCTGATATACCGTTGACAACTTTGATTGTACTCTCTCTCTCTCTCTCTCTCTCGCTCTATCTCTATCTCACTCCAGCCTGCTGACTTAAACAAAACATTTACAAATTGAGCTCTGATAAGTTTTGCTTTGGGTGATAAACCCAATTAGTTACTGAGTTATATTTGGTGTGCTAAACTAACGTTCTATAATGGAGCTGAAGTAGAAAAGAAAAAAAGAGACTGAGAAAGAGAAAGAGAGACAGAAAGAGATAGAGATAGAAGTACTTTAGCATATTGAGAGCTTGAACCAGACTGTTAAACTGAATTGAATTTCGGTTCCGGTTCGGTTTCGTCTAACTGAAGCGCTAAGGTTCTGCTGGTAAAGGTTATGAATTGGTTCCATACTTTTTATCGCTATTCGATTCAGTTATCGTTCTATTTCGACTAGTAACATCGGTTAATGTAGCTGACTCTTTGACATGTATTGAATTTCGTTCCAGTTCTGAACATCAATTGGTAAAATTGTGGTTCAGTTTCCGGTTAGAATCCCTGTCTTTAACATATTCTATTCACTATTCCAATTTTCTTAAGTAAATGTATAATGAGAATGGGTCAGTTTAAATGCAGCTTAAGTCAGGGAAACTAACGTTAAGATTCAATTATTTAGTTCACGTACAACGATCAGGCTTATCATATTTTCATTCACTTATATCAACTTTAATTAACAGCATATTAATAATATTGTGTCTATCAAAAAATCGCAATCAAATCAAATGTTTACTTGTCAGCTTCTTTTCAAAAATATTTGGATATGCTTGATGTTTTTTATTCTATTATATATATTGTTTTTTTTTTCTCTTTGGCTATCATTTGTTTTTTGTTTGTTTCATGTTTTATGTGCTGTTTGGTGTCTGTTTATGTTTCCATCAATTTGAATTAGTGCCAAATGCAAAAGATTTCCGTATAATTGAAAGGAACACAACTAATTTTGACGAATGCTTTGATCTGCCTCACATTTCTTCTCTACCTGTCCGTCCGTCCGTCCGTCCGCCTGTCTGTCTGCTCGGACCACAATGATGATGATAATGCGGAACACTTGTCTTTTCAGAAATCTTTTTTTATGTTTCTGATGGGAGGTGTTGTTTTAGGGGGGCGTTTAGAGCAATTCTTGGCCAAAATATACACAGCGAAAAAAAAATTCCGCTGTAAAATTGAATTTCCGGTTTTTGTCATAGTCAATTAAAATATAAATTAGTTGAACTTAAGTATGAACTATATTTAAATACTAAATAGAAGACGATTTGTGCTGTGCTAATGTGAAACTGCCAAATCGAATAGAGTTTCACTTCCGGTTTCGGTATTTAAAGTGTAAAAGTTTCGGTAATATTTATGAATTGGTTTCACATTTTTTTCGGTATTTGGTTTGGTTAGAAATATAGTATCGGTTCTATAAAAAATGTGGAATTTGTGTATTTGTTTCAGCTTCTAAATTTTAATTCGCTAAAGTTGTTTTTAGATTCGAGTCACGCATTAAATTTGTTTTCCAGGAAAGTTAATAAATTCTACAAAAATGCAGCAAATCTGAAATTGTTTCAATGCTTTGAATAACTATTTAACGAGCCACGAAAAATCTATCCCATTCAGTTTCTTATTAAAAATGAGAATGTTCAAATGAGAATTTCCCTCTGATTAAAAAATAGTGAAAATTCTCGCGTCTTGCTCAAAATGATGCCTAAAGTAAGGTTTAAACACTGACTTTTTGACAAGATTTTCTCTCTGTGTATACGGTATGTAAGCTAAATAAAATATATAAGTATAAAAATTAACGTAAATATATATAATATATGCCTGCAATAGGCTGGGTGTTAAGCGGGTGGTTGGCGGATGGAGCAAGGATGGGGCGGTGGGGCGGGGAGGGGTTAGGAGAGATAGGAGGAGTAAGAGTTGGGAAGGGGGTTTACAGACGGCATTCGTTTGGCCGGAACACGGCGCTGTCAAAAATTGCCAACTGGCACATTAATCCAGGCGACATATTTATGAATGTGTGGATCTGTGGAGCTGGCTGCATACGCTGTGCGAGTGGAGTATCTGTGAAATGTAAAACTTTTGTGTGTTCGTGTATCCGTGAGATATAAAGATATCGCTGCTGGACGACAACGACAACGTCGACGACGACGACGAGGGTTGCTCGTTGCTCGTTGCTAAATGAGTGCACATTTCAGATAAATTATTGCACACAATTCGTGTACGACGGCGTCTGGCACAAAATGTATTTAACAAATTAAATTTACACACACACAGTGTTAGACTTGGATGTGTGTGTGTGTGTGTGTGTGTATGTGTGTGTGTAAGAGCGAGACATCAAAGAGTGCGCCGCAGCGTGGCAGCGACTGCCCGACGGAGCGACACAGGCCGACGGCAACGACGGCTCTTTGTGCATCTTTTTTTTGTTTTGTAGGAGGAGCTTGTTTCCAGCCAATGACGCAGCGCGCTCACATAGATACCGACAACAGCAGACTCGCACACACACACACACACAGACGAGCCCACGTAGATACAAGCAGCAGATACAGAAAAAGATACTTTCACATGGCGCGTGATTAGTCAGCAATTCCTGCCTGTGCTGCATGTGCTGCCTGTGCTGTGTTTTGTATCTCACAGATACATTTGCAGCAATCCAAGTATCTCATCGATTTTTACGTGCGAATTTGGCCAAGGCTTGGCACGAGACTTGTCACGTGACACGTTGACAGTTGCATCTGTATCTGTGGCTATATCAGTGTATCCTGCATGCAGTATCTGCAGCTCTTTCTGTATCTGCAACTACACAGTCAAGTATTTTCAACTTCTTGTTTTGTAAACACTAATTATATTAACTTAACTTGTATAAATACAAATATGAAATGCATAAAATGAATGGGGTTTTCTTCGTTTTCTAAATGTTGTAAATAATAATAAAACCGGAAATTGTCAAATATGAAAAATTGTATCTAATAGTGCTCACTTTCGAGGTGGTGTTAAGCGAAAGTACTGCAATTCGGAAGGATAATAAGGATTAAAACCGTTTCCGGTTTTGAATTTCAAATAGTTTGTTGAGTTTCCGATTCCTTATTTTGAGTGACTTAAATACTTTCTGAGAGTAGTAAGAAGTATGTTAAATATACAACACTAGAAAGAAATATGTTCTAAAATTTAAAAAATGGGAAATCAAGCTCAATATGGAATTGCGTGCTGGATTTGAAATGTTGGCTAAAGTCCAATTTTTGTACAGTGTATCTGTGGCAGTAGCTGTATCTGTATCTGCAGCTGCACTTGTGGGTGTATACTCATAGTTCCATTCATGAGATGGCGGATACACACAGAGAGCGAGAGCGAGAGCAAGAGATAAAGACAGAGAGATAGAGCGAGAGAGCTAGAGAGAGGGAGAGAGAGAGAGAGAGCGAGAGCGAGAGAAAAGGAGAGTCAGCAACGAGCTGCAGCATTTTTATTATCTTTTTTTTTTGTTTTTTTTTTTGTGTTGGGTTTGGGGCCGAGTGGTTTATATATCCAAGCTGTAAATATCCGCGAGATTTACAACGCCAACAACGACTCTGACTCTCTGACGCCGCCGACGACAGCGTTTTTACTTTTATTTTATTTTATTTTTTTGCGTATCTGTTCGCTTGAATCGCAGTATCGAGTGTTTTGTTGGCATCGCATTCGACAGGCACGGCACGACAAGAGGACAAGCCACGACTCCAACTCCAACTCCAACTCCGACTTGGACTTGGACTTCGAATTGGACTCCGAGTCTGATTCGCGGCTTGCGGATAATGCATAACGCATAACGCATAACGCAATCGCAATCGTTTGCTAATCCGCCTGATTTTCGCAAGCAGATACAGCTACAGCTACAGCTACAGATAAATCCCACTCCAGATAGATACGCGAAACTGAAAACTGAAAACAGAAAACAGAAAACAGAAAAAAAGAGGCGATTTCGTTGTGCTCCAGTTGGCTCCAGTTGCTAACCCATTGTTGCCACTTTGGGCTGTCAGCCGTAACTCACAATTGAATTGTTCCTTTGTCTTCTGTGTGTATTGTGTGTCGCCTATATAGTGCCTCCTTCTCCTGCATCTCCACCATCTCCTTCATCTCCTTCATCTCCTGCTCCTAACCGACTACCCCGTTTCCGATTTTGGTTAACGCTTGCAGTTTCAAATAATTGGCATACGACTGACGTCTGTCCACGTTTGTAGTTTGCCGCCTAGATCCGCACACGGATTTCAACTGGGAATTGAGCTGGGAGTCGGGCATCGCTATCATCGTTAGCATTATGCTGGTGCCGCCGGACATGTTGGCCGCCCAGACGAGCATGATTTACCAGCTGAATCGCTTCTGTGCGGAACGCGTCCAAGCTCGCATCTTCAAGACGGCGACAGCGATCCGAGAGATCTGCAAGATTGTCCAGGCCATACTGAAGGAGGTGGAACTGCAGGAGCCACGCCTCATTTCCAGCCTGGTCGAATGCAATGGCAGGTGAGTTGAATCGATCAGCGCATTATCAATATCAGACAAATATCGATGGTTTACTTTGTGCTTTAAAAACAAACAACTCTTCATATATGCATATAGCAAAGTGGCCAGCCTTCCAAGGATAGTTTATAGTGACGTGTTGCGCAAAGAGTATACACAAAGTCAGCTTCAATCAAGGTGTTGTTCATTCCTAACTGAAGATCCGATTATTATATGCATATATATATCTAATTAAATATATGCAATTGTATATACATATATAGCAACTTTGGCTGTGTCACGTTTTGTGCCCCAGGAGCAATCATCGATATTGAGCAGGAACTGAGGAGCATGACTTGACAGCAATGACATTGCATGTTTTATCGTATTGAGGATCTCAGTTGTTGTTGTTGTTGTTGTTTTTGTTTGGCCTGTTAGCAGTTGTGAGCCAGATACGAGGGCCACACAGTGAGTGCTGCGATGACAGGCGTCAGACGCCCGAATTACGCAGATCCAATTGGAGCAGCCAGTTGGAGGATGCAAGGGGAATACGAGAAGGTCTCGAAACGAGATCAAAGGTGTACATCGAAAGGAATACATCTCAATACACTAGCAGTGCATATACATATACATATATTTTTCTACCTTTTAGCTTGAGCCACTACCATTTTTGCCAAATTGTGTTTACTATAAATATTCATATATCCCAAAGAAGTTCGCCTTACGAAATGGCAGATCTGGATTTGAAATCCTATATTTTTTTTAACGATATCTCAACTAATCTCAGTCAAATTTACTATTATAGCTTCCATGGGAGCAATCACTGATTGAATACCATTTTTTCTAATAGCTTTCTTAGCAACAATCGCTGAAAATCTATTTTTATCGTTGATCGATTAAACATCCTATCGATACCTGTGTTCTTATGTTATGCAGCAGCAGTCGGATAAGATCAGAAATACTATATCGTATACATCTGGCCAGGCATTATATTTTGAACAGAATATTCATTTCTTGCACATTTATATGTCACGAGAATCATCGCTGATCGATTAAATAATCCTTTTAGGATTAGCCTATCGATAACGCTTTATATTGTGTATATCTAGCTGGCGATTAGGAAAACGTTGCTGGTAGTAATGGTCTCGCTGTGCTCTGTTCCCCGTTCCGTTGCAGGTTCGAGGGGGTCGAGGTTATATCGCCGAATGAGCTCGAGATCGTGCTCTACCTCAACCAGATGGGTGTCTTTAACTTCGTCGACGATGGCACCTTGCCGGGCTGTGCGGTGCTCAAGCTGAGCGATGGACGCAAGCGATCCATGTCGTTGTGGGTGGAGTTCATTACGGCATCTGGTTATTTGTCGGCGCGAAAGATACGCTCCAGATTCCAGACGCTGGTGGCGCAGGCGTGCGACAAGTGCATCTATCGGGACATGGTGAAGATGGTCGGCGACACCAGCGAGGTGAAGTTGCGCATCCGGGAGCGTTATGTGGTGCAAATAACGCCGGCATTCAAATGCTCCGGCATTTGGCCACGTTCGGCAGCGCATTGGCCTCTGGCCCATATACCCTGGCCGCATCCGAATCTCGTTGGAGAGGTGAAGACGGAGGGATTCGATCTGTTGTCCAAGGAGAACGTTATCATGCAAAACAAGAACAACAATGCGGCTAGCATGGAGGGCGATGCTTGGACACTGAGCTTCTTTGAGGCCGAGAATCGATTGCTGCAAGGTAAGAGAAAACACAGAGAGAGAGGGGGAGAGAGAGAGAGAGAGGGTGACTGAGAAGGGCTCAAGAGAGAGAGAGAGAGAGAGATGAGAGGATGATGGGAACTGATGGGCATCTTCAAAGGTGGCTGCCGTCGTCGCTGCCTGAGCATATTGAAGACGCTGCGTGATCGGCACTTGGAACTGCCCGGCAATCCCATCCAGGCGTATCATCTGAAGAATCTGCTGCTCTACGAGTGCGAGAAGCATCCGCGCGACATTGAGTGGGACGAGTGCTGCATTGCGGACCGTTTGAATGGCATATTCCTGCAGCTAATCTCCTGTCTGCAATACCGTCGCTGTCCCCACTACTTCCTGCCCAGCCTCGACATGTTCAAGGGCAAAACACCAAGCGCCTTGGAGCAGGCCGCCAAGCAGGTCTGGCGTTTGACCCGTGAGATGCTCACCAATGCCAATGCCTTTGAAAAGTTGTAAACTAAATAACTAACACATTGTGCGAAAGAAACAGACAGTGTGAGAGAGAGAGAGAGAGAGAGAGTGTGAGAGAGAGAGAGAGAGTTTGATTCAAGTTGCTACATTTTCATTGTCGCACAGAGCTGATTGTGTTGAATCTGATAAGCGAATATGCCCCGAGTGGCTGCCATTTTGTGCCATGTGCGAATCTGTGTGTGTGTGTGTGAGTGTGTCTGTGTGTGTGTGTGTGCTTACACTAAGAAAATGTATGTCCACGAATTTAGAAAATCGCCAAAATGCATTCATTTACAGCAAATTCATTCATTCAAATTTCAAGCCACACTTTTGATATGCTTTCAAAGTTGACAAAACTCAAATAGTTTAAGAGACTTTGAGTTGGAGGAAATAAGCCATTATATAACTGATTGAAAGAGACTCTATATATATATTATATGCAGGCATCACAACCGCAACTCTACCAATTGAAATTCAGAATCGAAATCTCAATTCAATTTTGGTTGAATTTTAAGTTGAGATTTTGATTTCAAGCTTAAAGTATGAGAATAAAATTGTAGAGAATTATTTAAGAATTTCAAGAATTTTTTAAATGAAAAGTATAACTGAAAACTAGCAGCAAATGAATGATTAAACAAATTTTAATTTCTAATTTTAAGAAATTTGCGCACACTCAGATATAAAGCTGGAATGTGTTTCGCAAATGGGCAAATTACTTCCTAAAATCAGAAACTATATCGAGTTTTTCTTAGAGGTCGACTTTCTAAATTTATGGGCATCTTATGTATGTATGTATTTCTCCAAGTGTAGCCGCAACAATGGCAAGCAGCGGCATGCGAAGTGTTAATGCAAAGATGCGAGATAAGCCGCACATTTGGTCCCCCCACTCCTCATCCCTTTGCCTGCTGCTGCTTGCCCCTTGTTGTTGCTATTATTGTTGTTGTAGTTGTTGTTGTTGTGGTTGCTGCCATTTGCCATTTGGCATTTGGCATGCCCAATGCATGGCTGGCTGGCTGCTTATCCCCGGCGAATATTGTTTTTAATAACAATCTTTCGCCTGATGGCCCAAAACAATGACAGGCAGCGAAAACAAAGCCAAAATCCAAACAAAGCAACAACAACAACAAAAAAACACCAACAAAAAGTGGACAAAAAAAAGGAAAAGTAGAGAAAAAAGAGCATTTTGTCGGTCGCCTTTTGCAAGTGTGCTGAAGTGTGATTGAAAATCGCGCTTATTATCGAAAATTGAGTACTTACTCAGTGTACAGTGTACTCCGTTGTAAGTAGTAAATAACCCAACAATAAATACCCAGCATTTACATACATACCTACAAATACACATACAAATACATCCAAATACGCACTGAACACATTTTTTGTAACTGAACACAATTGAAATACTCGTCTTGTCTTCCTTTTTTATTATTATGTTTAAAATAATACAATACAACCAATGTTAGTTATATGTTTTTTTCCGATCTATGAAATGTTGTATTGGAATTGCTTGAATATGCAATAAATTCTCAAAATAGCTGAACGCAATTAGCTGCATAATCACTATGTATAAATCTAATAAATGTTTTGTTCTTTATTTGGGGTTTCTTAATGAAATCTTTTATGATTTTTATATATATATTTGTAAGAGCTACATTTTGATGTGCTGCTTAAATGATGCTGATTATATACTTTATTATAGATTATATTTTATGTATTATATATATTTCGATTTGCCCAAGCTTGGAGTGCGTTTGCCTTGCCAATCTAAAAACCCGATTTGTGATCAGAGTTGGGCTCATTAAAAAAGAGTTGGTAGCTCTTCCGATTGGATGCGATTGGGGTATGTTGGTTGGTGAGTTAATGTTATGAGTATTGAACATTCACAGATCGCCAAAAACAGAGAGAGAGAGAGAGAGAGAGAAAGAGAGAGGGAAAGAGCAACAAAAGAGAAAGAAGGAAAGAAAACGAAGAAAAATTTATTTGTTGCTCTTAGTCAGGACAGCTGCAGCGACAACTGAGCATCAATATTATTACCCTTATTTATGGTTATGGTTTTCGGGGCTCCAAGGCGCTCTTCTTCTTCTTCTTCGTCTTCTTCGACTTATTCGCCTTCTCTTTCTTCTTCTTCGTCTTCAGCTTGTTGCTGTTCTTTTTGTTGTTGTTGTCGTTGTTGTTGCTGTTGCGGAATACAGACAAAAAGTTTTCAGCGAATGTAATCGATATTTTTCGTTGAAGTTTTTTTTGTGTTTTGTTTTTTTCTTTTTTTTTTTTGCTGACAAAGGATATTTCGTTCCGCTGTAATGTTAAGAGACAACAGAGAAATCCATTTTCATATACATATGTTGTTACAGTGGTCGCTCGCAAAAGGTTTCTGGACGTTTCTAGTTGTAATTTCCTTATGAATATTTATGCTCAATTATTTTTATAGACTTCACTTAATCTATACCAATAAAGAGTCAGAGAGGGAAAATGGTTAAATTCATAATTTTTTGTCATTTTTAATTTATTAAATACATAAATAATTAATTTAATTTATTAAATAAATATAAATAAAAGCCTAAAAATAATTTCAGCATTTGCTGCTAGTTGTAAGTTGCGAGAGACTACTGTACAACAAACTGCGTAGCATAAACAGAAAGACCAGCAGCAGGAGAGGGAGGGGTTGCTGGTGCGGGAGTGGGTGGGGGTTGTGTGGTGGCATAGTGTTTGTTGGTCTGTAGAGGTAGCACAATGCGATAGCTAAAATAACAAATTATGCTCGAGCACGCAGGATCATATTACAATCAAATGTGTGTACCCCTCCACCCCCTCCCCCTCCCCCTCCCCATCACCAGCCACCTAACTCCAAGCAACACGGACTACCCCTACCCCAGTTGGGTAATTCATGCCATTATAACAGCACACCCGCCCATCTGCTTAGGCATGTGAGGGTGTGGGGTGAGGCGTGGCAGCAGTTTGGCATGGGAAAAGCATCATCAGGTGACTTGCGGTTGTTGTTGTTTTTGCTGGTTGCTGCTTGCTGGTTGCGCACTTAGTCAAGACGAAGCCTGAGGTGGAGGCGGAGACGGGTCTTGGGGTGGGGATTGCTGCTTTCCAAGATGTGGTTGGGTTTGGGGACAGCGCGGCACGTGTCCGTCATGTGAATTGCCGCAGGCTGTGCGCCCTTCAACTGATAAGCCACGTTTTTCCGTATACACACACACATATATATACATATATATATATTTATATATATATATATATATATATATATACATATTGATGCTGATCACGAATATATGTACTTTATAGGGTCGTAGATTCTTCCTCTGACCATTGGAAATACTTTAAAAAAATGTACTTAAGTTGAAAATTTAAATTTTCGCTTTGATCTCATTTATTTGCGCTCTTAGTTTCAGCATTTTTGTACTTTATATGTTATAATAACATTTTCTATAAATGTTCACCAATTTATTATTATTATTATCATTTAAATTATTACTATTTATTTTATGGCAGTGCATTGCAATTATAAAGGCTAAGGGACGTAAATTTCACCCCCTCACCCTGAAATCCTTTCCCTATTTTACCTCAGCGCAATCCTTTTGTCGGTTTTCGGTTAGCTGTCAAAACTTTGCGTAAAGCCAACAAAAGCAAAACAAGTCAAAGTCGCCCTTTGATTTCTGTTCGGGCTTAGTTCTTAGTTCGCTCAGTTCTCCGTGCTCAGTTCTCCTTTGCCATTATTCTGTTTGCTGCTTTGACATTTATGTAAGCTACCCCACCCGCCCACCCCCTTCCCCTCTTAAGTCTGTGGGCGTGGCGCGCGCGTTGACAGGCGGCTTGCGATAATGCCGCATTGTTAAAGTCCTCGCCTCGTCCTCTCCTTCTCCGCCTCCTCCTGTTCCACATATTCATCCTCATCCCTTTCGTTTGTTGTTTTTCCTTTCTTGTTTTCCTTTTGTTTTAATTGTTTACTAATGATATTTAAATTAGTGCTCTAAATGACCGCAAGCGCTTGCTTTGTATGATTATTTACCTCTTGCATTATATGTTTGTCATCTCATTTGTTTGCCTTTGCGACTGACACATGCCCCACCCCCCTCCATCCACCCCTTTACTTCTCTTCCCCCTAGTTAGTACTCAACCATTCCTAACTGTCTCCCTCTCCCTCTCTGCTCTAAAGCCTTCTAAAGTCATTTCTGTTAATGTTTAGTTAACAGCTGTTAAATAACATTCATAACTAGTTAAGCTCGCTGTTAATCTTTGTATAAAATTACAAATTGGAGCATCATTAATTTGAAGTCATTATAAAATGCACAGGTTAAATAGCCTTGGTTTTTTGCACTTTCCTAAAATGTGCAAAGATTCTTCTCAATTTACTTAAACGATATACCCCCTTCCCATATAAAGTGAATGCAAAGGGTATCATAAAATTGTGCGTATGTTTTTCTATGTCAAACACATTTTAGGAATTTTTCTTACTTTGATTTTTGTTTTGCCTTCATTTCCCCGCAATTGGCAAAAAGACAGAAGTAGAAAAATAACAAAAAAAAAAATTATAATATAAATGTTTTTTTTTGCGAAAAAATGAGAAAATACTCATTTTTTTCGTTTCCATATTTATAAGAAAAATCATAGTAAAAAATACATCAAAATCGAATAAAAATACGAAAACTGCTCGAGAGCTGTTTGCCTGTTTTTTAGGGAATGTGAGAAGGGGATGGGGGGAGGAATAGGGGCTGGCATAATAATTATGTTGTCATTATCAAAAACACGTGGTGCAATTTAACAACATGCCACAAGGAGTCGAGTACGTCGCCAGCCGCCACACGCCACAAATTATGAATATCAAAAAAAATGACACAGGAAAAGGAAAGGCAGCAGTGAAGTGAAGTGAAGATGCCCGGGAGGAGGGGGGTGTGGGGGCGCAGAGGAAAATTAGTTTTCCACGCATCGTCAGCAAACACAATGGAGCATACAGCAGCAGGGGCGTGGCAGGGAGCCGGGGGAGGCCGAGGTGGATGGCACCTACACACGATAATTTATAGCAGATTGTCGCCTCTTTTGGGACGGGCACAGCGAGTTGTGATTGCAAGGGAGAACGAGGGGGGTGGGGGTGAGTTTTACTCCTATATAGATACCACATATATATAAACATTTTTTTTTTTTGGGATAGGCATTTGCATTCAATTACGGCAGCTGTGAGCCGGACACATTTATTTTTAGACAAACGCCCATAAACGAAGCCCCAAAATGCGTCACAAGCGAGAGGTGGTGCGGAAGGAATGGGGAGGGGGTTGAAAGGAGTACAGAAAGGGGGGTTAGGGGTGGCGATGGGGTGAGGGGGGTTTTTAGCTAGCGTTGGCTGCGCTCAATCATAATTATGTGATTTGTTTGCGACGCCGACGTTAAAAGTTAAAGTTAAATTTAATGGAGGCGGGGAGGTGACTAATTAAACGTGCTGCCAAAAGGGGTTGAGGGGGGTGGGTGTGTGTATGTGTGTGTGTGTGTATGTTGCACTGACATGTTGACGTATTGTCGCTTGTGTCGCCGAGTGGAAGTTATGACATTTTGATTTCAGTTTGCATTTGATGTCGCTCAGCCGGCGCTAAAAAAACCTAGAGAAAATAGAGAGGAGAAAAAGTTGCAAGACGCTGATTTATGCTCATGGAGCAGAGGGATGGGGGAGGGGTAGGGGAGTAGGAGTTAGGCAGGGGTTAGGAGTATGCTAGGTGAACTCAACTAATTAAGATGAGAGTCGGAAGCTGCCTGCCTGCAAACGCCAGCTGCACACAATTTAAAAGCGACAGGATTGAGAGGAAAAATAAATTTTAAAAAACCAATTGAAATTGCTAATTGCAGTGTGAGTGGGTTAATACACAGTAAGAAAATGATGAGACTAAAGAGACATAAAGCCTGCAGGAATCAAGCACAAAACGCATCCAAATCAGACTCCCCCGCAGCGAGACGAACTTACAGTCAGAGCAATAATTATTATCTTTCACACTTATAGTGATATAATATCTATATATTCTTAAAGAATTTAACCATAATATGACAATGGGGCGTGGCAAGCAGTGCTGCTAATCGAGACCCCTTCAAAATCTTCAATATGAAGAAAAATGATTGGTTCCTCGTCGGGAATCATCTCTCTTTTCTATGCGTTCTCAAATACTAAAAGTGGAACAATGAAATATGGAATTGCAATTGTAAATACTTTTATGTGAAATATATTAAGTATCTATATATATATATTATTAAATATTGTAATGAATGATGAATATATGAATGAGAAACAAGTGAGTACCTTTCGAGAGACTCCAAAGAGATGATTTGAATCAGTTGCCGATTCTAATGAAAATTATACGCAAAACAAATATAAATTTCTTGTTATGGATCCTTTTAACAGATTGGCTGGGTTCATCTTCTTCTTCATGTTGTTGTTGTTGTTGTTGTTGTTAATAATTTAAATGCTTATCTGGTCGGGTGTATCTATCGCATCGCATCGCTTCGGATTGGATCGCATTGGATCGGATTGGATCGGATCGCATGTGTTGTTTGGTGTATCTTTTACATATAATTGATATTATCTGCATTTCATTTGACTTCTTTTTGTCTCTTCTCTTTTTGTTTTCTTTTTTGTTCTGCTTTCGTTTGTGTGTTGTTTTTGTTGTTGTTGCTTTGAACATTCCACAGGTTCTCGAGATTCTGCCGTCCGTTGTCTTTCTTGTGGTTGCAATCCCCTCTGCCCCTCCCCTTTTTGGATGATGATTATGTTGACAATCTGCTGCTGCGACAATTTCTTGGAAATTTTGAACTCTTTCAGAAAACCTTTTTTTTCTCTTTTTTTTTGTATTTTTATTTTTGTTGTAGTTTTTGTCAAATTCATTCGATTTTTGTGGTTTCGAGCAGCATTTTAGAAGTTGTCTTTTAATATTCATTAATAATGTTAATCGATATCGAATAGTGGCCCACAAATATGTCACTTGTTGTTGTTGTTGTCGCTGTTGCCACACACATCCATAACACTAAAAAGAGAGAGACAGATAGATAAAGAGAGTCAGAGAGAGAGAGAGAGAGAGAGAGAGAGAGATCATTCTAAGTTGAAGTGAATGAATTGTTTCAGATCTTCAAACATAAAAGAAAGAATCTTCAATTTATATCTAATTTCGCTAGCATTTCTATAATTTTCATTCTAGCTTTAAGAGTGTGATCGATTAATTCTATATAATTTTTTTTTTGTTTTGTTAATTTCTCAGCTTAAGCCTAATTTTAAGATTGTGAACGATTGTCTTTTATCTTGAAATAGTTATTTATTTATTCCTCATTTCAATAATTTGCATCCTAATTTAGAGAATAGAAGAATTTAATGAATTATTTTTTTCTAGTTCTAGTTCTTTCTCAATTCAAACAAACCCAGCAAAATATTGAAGTTTGTATTTTGTGTCAAAAGTGTCAATATTCTATTTAATATTCATATTTAATTTATTATGAATATTTGTGTATTTCCCTCTATTGTAGTCAAGTCAAAAAAATGCATATCGTTTCTTTACTTTTTATTCATAAATACGCTAATTAAGTAGGCTAAGAAAAAAAAACACAAAAAAAATTGTAGTATAAATAATAGTTAGATATAGTGCTTAATCATAAATAGATAGATTAATAACTTTGTGCTCCTCCGCCTCCGTTTCAAATTAATAATTTCAAATAACTTATGCAATAATCAAAATACTATAAAAAAAATACAAAATTCCTTTGATTTTTTTTGCTTGTTTGTGTGCGTCGAGTGTGTGTCTGCGCTAAACAATGGGAACAGTTTGCTGGCAGCTAGTAAAGACACACACACATGTCGCTTGGATGGTTGTAAGCTGCGCTAAGACCGAAAAAAATATTGCCTGCTTTTGAGCGCGACAGAAAGCTTTGCGGTTCGGTTAAGTCCTGGCGAAATGGTTGCGAAATTGGCTAAGTGTTCAATCCTTGCAATATTTGGTGTGCAGCACATTCTCCGCACCAGAGAGAATGGCGCCCTCGTGCAGCGGACACAGCTTCAAATACAAATCACTCGACTCCAGCGACTCGATCAGAATATACTCCAGATAGATGCGCGGCGAGGAGAGAATGCGCCACGTCAACGGATTCAGAATATTCGTCTGATATTCCCAGAAGACTGTCGCATGTCCCGGCTCATGCAGATCCCGGCCAGGCACCAGCGATGTATACTCAAAGCCCGGCTCAAAGTACATGGCCTTCGGCGAGAATTTCATGCGTTCCGTGCTCCGCTTGTTGCTGTTCCCATTCCCAATCCTCTTGTGATCCTCGTGCAGGCGGATGGAGAGGGTGCCCACCTCACCGCCATGGAGATTGCTCTCGTCGTGACTGGAGACACGCACGGTGACCTTGTAGTGCTGACGGCAGAAGGGTTTGCGATCGCCCGTCATCAGATAGAAGACTGGCGGGGCATCCTCCGATTTGACCACGCCCCTCGCCAGATGCTTGCGATAATCCTGCTCGCTGTGGAAACCCATGCGCATGCAGATACTTCCCGGCTCCTCGCAGCTTCCGCACTTGACATCCTTGAAGCTCTACAGGCAAAGAGAGAGAGAGAGAGAGAGAGAGAGAGAAGAGAGAGAGAGAGATTAGCTTCAAAATTGAGAAGAAAGGCGGAGGAAGGGCTTAGGAGAAAAGTGTGGGAAGGAGGAAGGTGACTTATGGAGGTGTAAGAAGGAGAAAGGGGCAACAGGGAGTAAGGAAGCGGATGCTACTTACATCGAAAGAGTCACAGCTGATGCCCAGAAAGGGACACTTCCCGCCGACGATGGTCTCCGTGTAGTATTGCTCGCTGCGAATGTGATTGCAGCCGAGGAACTCCTGCATGGTGGAGAAGAGTGTCGCCTTGCGGTTGCTCTTCATCACGTCCTGCAGCTTCTTGTCGCAGCCAGGATTGTCGAAGCCACCATTCGGATAGAAGTCGACGTGGCCCAAGCGCTGAATGATGCCCAGTCCGCCCTTCATCAGCGGATTCGCATCCGTGTGGATGATATCCACAAAGTGCGCATCGGAGCGATCCAGTCTCACAATCGGATCGGTGTCCGTGAAGAGTGGTGCAGCCGGATCCAGGCCGGAAATGCGTCCCAATTTGAGGCCAAAGTCACGCTGGAGGTGGGTGCCCGCATAGCCGGAGAGATGGGCGCCCAGGGAGTGCCCGATGATGTGGACATTGTCCAGATTGGGCAGACGCAGTTCCTCGTAGAGCAGGTGGATCACATGCGCTGTTATCGCACCCACCAGGCGTATATTCGCCACGGCCTGGACATACGGCGGACTCGATCCGCCGCCCCAATCAATCAGGATTACGGCGCACTCATCCTCGGCCGGACAATGGGTGAGCAGGGCCTCGGCCATTTCCAGCATCCAGGGCATGGTACCCGACTCCAGATACCCATGTACAATCAAATATATCTTGGCCCGTCGAGTGATGGCCAATCCCTGCACAGCATCCGGATCATTGAGATCGATGTACTTCGGCTGATCCAGCGAACTTTTCGTGTGCAGCGTAAAATGGGGTTCAATCTCCGACGGCTTCTGCGGATGCACACTTATCGTCCGCGTCACTGTGTTCCACGGCCCGTTGATGGGGAAACAGCCGTAGACACCAAAGCATTTCACTTCATTGATATCTGCAAGGGAATCGCAAGAAATTTCAAATAAAATCCATACAAATTGTTAGCTTAAAAAGGGAGAATGCTCTTAACAGAGCTGTGCTATGTGTTATTAACATAAATGACTCATGTTAACAAGCTCTGGCTTAAGTTAAGAATGCTAAGATGCTGTTAAGGGACCCACTTGAAAACTGGTTCTATTAACAACATATTATAGTCCTGTTAATGAGCTGGGAAAGTTGTCAGTATATTTTTATCATAGCTAACATATAATAGAAGCTATTAGCGCAACAGCAGCAATTAACATATGTACGTTATATCAAGTAGCTGTTAAACATAACATTTACACTGGAAGAGAATAAAGCTCTACTCTAATATATGGTTTGTTATTAACAGCAGTGCGTGCTGCTAATCGGCTGTTACAGCACACACTGCCATCTACCTGGGTTATGTTAATTATGCTAACATTAACATTAAATATTTGTCATGTTAACCAAGGTTTCTCGAATCGGTTGGATTTCAATTATAACATTGACTGTCTCGATGGTATTACAAGACCAATAAATATTTACTGTTCGACTGCTGGTAGCCACTGCTTGCAAATATCATTGAATAAATACTGTTTGCTCGACCACAACAACAAACAACAACAACAACAACAAATTAGCGGAAGCAGCAGCTGAGAAGTGCACGCAAATATTCTCATAGTCACATTGGACGGACTCCTTCGGGTCGTTGGCCTTCGGCGTTTCAGCCGATTGACTGATCAGCGTTGCGTGCCAATCAAAATCCGTTCGAATCGAATGCTAAAAACGTTTGTCGTCATTGTTGTTGTTGTTATTTATATTTATATCTGAAGTTTTCTATTAGATAGGCATGTGTGCTCTCGACCCCTTCATATATACGTAAGATATTTAAATATGTATGTCTATAGTTAATGATTGTCGTTGCAGTTTTTCCGCTTTTGACTTGAGCTTTTTCTCAAATACAGCTCACCTCACATTAAAAAAAAAAACAGCCAAAGAAACAGAATTTCAACTTCACTACTTCATCTTCGTCTTCTGTTTTGTTTGTCTGTTTACAAAAGGCAAGCAACTTTCAGTTTAACTCACTTCTGCTTCTTCGTATTCTTCATATTGATTTACTTACAAGCGGTTTTCATACTTAAGAAATTCGCGCCATAGAAATACCCTGTATCTAAGATCACAGACTGTTGTTTACTCTGCATACATAAATAGACTATCTATAGATTACTCGAATATAGTCAGATATTTATAAGCTGCATACTCAAATAGACTATAGATAGAAGACTTGAATATAGATATACAATGTAATCCATGAATGATTACAACTTGTAGTTCAACTAATAAAGTCATTCTTTCTGCGAGTGCAGGGTATATAAAGTCGAGTATAGAAATAGACACTTGAAAAAATCATTTATAAGGTTTATCAAAGGTGCTATATCACTTTCAACTGCACTTCAATAATATAATAGGTATTACTCAACAAGGGCGTCCAGTCTACGTATATATTACAGATATGACTATATCTCAAAGACAACACTCCATTATATATATGCATAGTATATATTTAATGTCGTACTTCAAATCGAAGCACAAGCTACCATTTGAGGTTTCTGCATTGTGCAACAAAGAGATCAGTGATTATATTATTGTTTTTTCATTCTCCTTTCTCAGTGTCTCTTTTTCTTCAGAAAAGTTCCTTAAACTTACAAATATAATAGGATGCCGCTATTATTTTTTCTCAACTGTATACTGATTAAATATACATATATGTATATATATATATATATATTTTACTGCTTATACTGCCTAAGGTGTGGTTTAATTTGCTGGCCTGGCTAAGAGCACTTACCACTTTTGGGTGCCGGTGGCAGATCGATTAATGTGTTGACTGCCGCACGACTTGTGTGATTTGCCAAATAGAGCATCGTTTGCAGCATTAAGCCGCCAGTCGTGTTTGCCACATACATCTTGATCTTGCAACAGAAGTTTTCCTGTTCTGCTCTTATTATTACACACTTGTTTAAATTCACTTTTTGTTGTAGTTTTTGTTGCAGTCTGTCTACATTTTAGGCAGAAACACGTCAGAGTTTTTTTTTGGTCTTTAGTCAATTTGAACTTTTTTGTCAGAAGACTATTTAGTTCACGTTTTTAATTAAATTAATCTTATCGGTTTTTAAGTCACGCAGCTGTCTCCTCTTTTCGCTCACACTCTTTTTTCACACTGTGTCTTTGATTAGCCTATTATTATTTTTCGATGGATCAATTTACTAGTTCTTCGTAAACGGTAAATCGTTATTCGCCAATCTTCAACCGTCGTGCTTCGCATTTGACGTTAGTCTGCGCACTGAAGCCGATCAGCTGCGAGCCACGCAATTTGTATGCCTTGACAAACTTGAGCTTCGGCCTCGCTGTCGACGTCGCTGCTGCAGCGGCTGCTGCTTCTGTTGAGCGGGGGGTATAACGGCACTAAGATAAGCTTTTGCCCCACCCCTTCCGAATCGACAGATGCAAAGTACAACAAACGTCGTCGTGTCGTCGGCGGCAGATGCACTTTAAAGATGATAACGCGTCGGAGATCAAACTCGCTGCGCCGCTAGAGGTCCAAAGCAGGCGCTGCCTATGAAGTAAAGCTTCAAAGCTCTTGCTGCCATATGAAGTTTACAGAAAGAGAGAGAAAGACTGTAAGTAAAGAGCAACAGACAGCACTCAGAAAAAAATGCTACTTTTTGTTTGTTTCTCGAATTTTGTATGGCATATAACAACTTACTTTAAGATCTTAATATTTTCCCTTTTCATAAATTAAATATGATTTCTAAGAAACGACAAATAATTTCTGACTGTTTAGTTTTTTTTACTGGTGTAGAAAGGCTTTCGCATAGGCAGAGAGATGACTGTAGTGTTTCTTAGAGATAAGCGGTGATTGAATCGGCGAAACTTAAATAGAAACTGTGTCAAGCTCTCTGCCCGGCAAGCCTGCAAAGCTCACATATATATATATATATATATATATTGATGAGGGGGCGTTGGGGTTGTATACAGCTGCCGTATCAGCATGGCGGATTCGGGATCCAAAGTCCATCGGCAAAGGTGTTTACCGGCTGGGTCGATTTGTCGCCAACAGGATTTAAATTTTGCGCCATTGACGTCAATAGGCTGCCAGTGGTGATCCGCTGGACCAGATCGCCCAGAATAAACCAGCTCAGCTGCCTTATCATTTAATAACAATAATTATTACTCTTCTTCTTAGTGCTGTTCGTTTTCCCTTTGTTTTTCTTAGCTCATCTATGATTTACTCATCCACGTCTCCCTCCCTCCCCCCCTCCATCCATCAATCAATGGATTTTAAAATAGATTTTTGTATGACGAGGTTAGTTTTTGAGTTGGGGTCTGTGTAAAGCGAATCAATTATTTGTTTATTTATATAAAAAAACAAACATATTTGATCACTTTATTGATTTCTTAAAGCTCACATTTCAGAAAATCGAACTGAAGATGCTCTGTAGGCCGACCTATTACAGAATATCGTTGGCAGTTTGAAGATCTGTGTATCTTTAGTAATAGCCATGCTTACAAGGTTTCTCCTAGCCACATCTTCGGGAAGTTATTTTTAATTGTTCTAATAATAGCCCTGTTTAGAGGTTATCTTTAGTTACATCTTCTGGAATTTGAGCACTAGGAAATTTGGAATTTTTGGTATTTTGATTGATTTACAACAGTTTGAAATAATTTAATTTTCTATTTTCTATCTATTAAATAATTAGAAAAGACTTCTACATCAAGGTCAAGAAATGTATAGATCGAATATATGTACATAAAATAGAGTATACAAATTATTATTATTATTGATCAACACGCTTACATTTAAATTGCGCTTATTCAATGTGTTACTTTTTATTATTATTGGATTTTGATTTGTTTTCAAGAGAATACGCATCGCATCGATAATCAGTGCATCAGAGTATTTTTTTAATTACGGGTATATTTGTTTTTTTTTTATATTGTTGTTGATTGTTTGTTTGCTTATTATAAAAACTCAAAGTGCAACATTGAAAAAACGTCAGCAAATGAACCCCACAAGGTGATAATTCCTTCTGAAATAAGTGTGCTATAACTAAAGTTTAACACAACAAAAAATAATATTAGTACGTTCACAACAAAATTGGCATCCAGATTGATTAATCGGGTATGAAAACAACCGATCTGGGAATATAATTGTTTTTACCGATTTCGCTGAAAAACAAATGCATTGAGGTAATTCATGAAAATAATAAATAAATAGGTAAACTAATAATAAATCATCACCTCATAGATTTAAAAAAAATAATATATTAAAGATTAGATTCTGAATTCCAATTGGAAAAGTTTACGGTCACAATTTACGGTCCCGATTTAAGTAGATCTATAAAGCCAATAAATCAGATTTCAAAAGCAGTATTTAGGTAAATTTCATTTTATTTTTTAATATTTTTTTTATATACTCGTATAAAATAAAACAAAATAATTGTATAATTATGCTTCATGCTTGTATGGAGCAACAGTTTAAAGATGAAACTCGTTTTGCACAATTATTTATTTTTGGTTATGATCGATGGCATATTAATGTATATTAACTAATATTAAAAAAAAAAATTTTTTTTTAAACGTTGCAGGCACTTGGCATAACTTATTGACGTTAAAATTAGTTAAGGCAAATCGCGAGACAAATCTGATCGAAATTACAAAGGATTTCATAAATGTGGCAATAGTTAGATACAGATAAGATGGCACTTAGCATTAAGATACTTAAGATACAACTAGTTAAAGATTATGAAAAAAAAAATAAAATAGAAATATAGATGATTTTTTTATTCTCGATTTGGATCGTGGATGGTGGATTGTGGTTTGTGGATCGCCTCACTCGCTGCGCTGCATAATCATCTCGATCTTGTCGCCGGCGACTGCGATCAGCGGCACCGTCAAACAGCAGTCAAAGTCCTGCGTCTTCATCTCATTGACCTGGGGGCAAATACCAAAAATAAATTCAAGAATTATATATATGAAATCTACGTGGTTAATAATCTAAAGACATATATATAAAGGTCTAAAGCAAGCTGTCAAACTGGCGTCGATAAGAATCGATCAACCGGAAACGAATACAATATTTTGGTTTGTTTAACGATTAGAATTTTACATAAACATTTAAAAATTAAGTTTTACATAAAGATATTCTGTACAAAATTGTCAGAAAACTGTTGAGTGCAATTTGCTCAACTTGGAAATTTGCAAATATCTACATGAATTTTAATAATCACTTTTTTCGTGGCAAATCAGTTATATTTATTCTGATAAAAACTCATTTACTTATCGATATACTTTTCCCTCTCTTTCCGATCGTAGAACGATGCTTGCTAATAAGCTAAAATTGATTGTTCAGTTTGTGGATTGTTCAGTAAACAGCTAAGTTAGCTTTGCCGTTTCAATTAGGATTAAAGGGTATTTTCTAGCACTCTCTCTTCAAACTTGCAATATAAACTATGCTTAACCAGCCTTAACCCATTTCGCATATTCTGCTTCAGTTATATTGATCTTTATGCCTTAATTAATCTTTTTGCTCTATTTATCAATAGTTTTAGTCTGATGAAATTTGTCTTGGTCATCTTCACAAATCACTCCAATGTATTTTAGGCTTTTCCATCGAATATATATTTATAACTGACGATAAATATATGTCTGCGGTACTTGCCTGCATAATGCGATCGAAGGGCTTCAACTGACCGGACATGTCCGCCGGGCCGCCGCTGCGAATGCGATTGATGAAGACGCCCCGCTCGTAGAGTCCATCCGAGACGGAGAAGCCATAATCATCGTACACCTTATCCTTGTAAAGTGTGACATGAAAGATGCGCTGCTGCTGCTGTTGCTGCTGCTGCTGCTGTTGTGCATCTGAGGCAGTGTTGTTGAGACTGGCCTCGGTGTTGGCCGACGGACTGCGAGGACGCCGCTGCACCCGCGCATAGATGGCCTGCGTCTGTTGTGGCAAGTTGGAGTTGCCGCCGCTGCCACCACTGTTGCTGGTGTCGTGACTGCGCATTATTTTCAGATCGACAACGTTGCTCAGATTGTGCAACAGAGTGGTGGCATGCGACAGCGACATGCCCTGCACCGAATGATCACCGATCGCCAGCAGCTGATCTCCGACACGAATCTGTCCATTCTTATGCGCAATGCCGCCTGCCACAAAACGAACAAGATATATACATATATATTCAACGCATCAGAGATATATCCGGCTCGAGCAGACTCACCCTCGACGATGGCGCTAATGGTAATCGGTTTGGTTATATCCTCACTGCCGGCCAGGGTGATGCCCAGCAATCCGCCCATTGGCTTCAGGTGCACCGTGAAGATGATCTGATGCAGGCTGCTCCCGCTGCTCTTGCTGCTCGAACTAGCCGCCGAGCCGTACACCTTGCTCTCCATTGGCGGCGGCAATGCTGTGCAGTCCACGCTGCAATCAATCAAATGCCTCGTTCAATTAATCAATCAATCGGTCAATCAGTTAATCACTTACCTAGCATATCGATTCAGCTCGTAGCCACCATATGGATGCGTTTCACGACGCTCCTCATCCAGTTCATCGTCCTCCTCGGGCAGCTCGGTTGTCAGACTCTGTGTGTTTGCTGCCCCAACAAAGGATCGACTTGTCGAGCAGCCATTGGCCGCCGGTGGCCAGATACCATTCGGCTGTGGCTGCGGCTGTGACTGTGACTGTGGCGGATGTCGCAGCTGTACGGACTGCAGACTGCCCGTCTCGTCGAGACTGGGTGCGCGAAAGTAGTCCGGCTGTGGGGTGCTCGACTTGAGCGAGATGCAATCATTATAATTGCAATTGCTGTAAATGGGACTGGGCAGAAAATCGGGAAGCACCACTCGCTTGATGGTCAGTGTGGTGAAGTCCGCATTCGCTGATGTGTTGCCAACTGATGCTGCTGCTGCTGCTGCTTGTGCTGCTGCTGCTTGGTTCTGTGCGGGCAGCTCCTTGAGCAGGGCATCCACATTGAAGTGCTGCACGGGATGCTGATCGACAGCGAGCAGTATATCGCCCGGTCGCAGCGAGCCGCAACGATGTGCCGGACTACCCATTTTCACATCGGATATAACCAGACCGGCACTCGAACCGCTGACACTGAGACCCAGGCCACATTTGCCGGCGCGCAGCAGTTTGACGTTGAAGACACCGCTGGAGGGGACCACAGCATCGGGCATATCGAACTCCACCTCCAGCTCCAGCCAGTTGGCAGCCGTGGGCAACACGGCCGTACCATTGCCGGGTCGACCCTCGAGCAGTTGTCGCATCGCCGCCGCATCCAAGCTATACATCTTATTGATGGCCACAATGCGATCACCGGACTGCATGCAACCGCTGCGATCCGCCACAGAATCGGGCAGTATCTGGGCAATGGTCACGGCTCGGCCGCAACTGCTCGCATTCCCCAGCACAATGCCAGCGCCCTGACTACAGTCGAGCAGCACCGGAAAACTCTCCGCCCGGCACAGGCTGGGATTGGGATTGAGATTGGGACTGGGACTGGCTGTTGCTCCATTCGCCTCCAGGGTCACCGAACTCTTGCGTATGAAACGCTGTCGCTGCTGCCTGCCACTCGACTTACGCGATTCCAGCGTGCTGAAGCTATACTTGGGGCTGCCCAGCGATGTCATACCTGCAATGCAAGATGCACTCACACAAATTAGTGGCACGAAAAAGTTACGCTCTTTTCCGTCATCATTCGCAGGAGAAGTCTCTGGCCTATCAAGGTATTGATTAATATAAGTCTGTCTTTGTAAGAGGGATTTCTTTCCAATAAAATAAAAAAAACACCCAGTTTCTGAAAAGGTTTCATGGAAAAGTTCCATTTCTTCTTGAAGGAGAAGTATCTGATCTACTCTACTTATATACATATATATCTGCATCTCCTTTCCTAAAGAGCAATCTAAGTCATACAAACAATTTTTTTTTTTTTTTATCTTCAGTGTCAAGACTGCTAAGCCATAATACGAACTTTGGCATCAGACATTGTTTGTTGAACGTCAGCCCAAAGATTTCTCACGGCTCTTACGCAGAACATGTCTGAAGAACCACTTTTCATGCGCCACCTTTCGCAGAGATCACATTTTCCCATATTTCCATGTAAATATGACCTTTTTCCACACACACACCTTTTCCAAAAACACACAAAACATTAAAGCAAAGTTGCGACTCAAACTAAGACAAAAGGTATTAAATTTATATGACTGCTATATATAGTCTGTCCGTCTGTCTGACAATTAAAGTGCGGATCGCGTTAGCTATTCGGTTTGTATTTTTTTCAGTGCATTTTAAATTACGCTGTTATTTTTAGACACCCCTCTGCGAGCAGCTGTCGCTTAGCCACTATTTACGGCCTGCCTGGCAAAGATTCTGCCTGCCCAAACTTGGCCAAAAGCTTTTAATACACGTTTTTGCCCCCGGCCGCAAAAGGAGGGTGGTATGTGGTGGGTGAGGGAAGGGGGAGGAGGAGGTCGCTTCCATCTCTGATGGGCATGTGTGAGAAATAGTTCATACACTTTAAACTGCAGCTAATCCGCAGCTTAGTCACACACACACACACACACACACATACACACATGTGTGTGCTTGTACGTGTGTGTGTGTGTGCGTGTCGCAACAGGGCGCCTCATTGATGTTTATTTGCCTGTCGCTCTGGCCCAAGAATTTACGGTCTAAAGTAGTCGTCCATTGTCGCCCCCGAAAGTCAAATTATTCGTCTTTTCAACGCACTCAAACTCAAATTGATTGGCATTCAGCATGATTGAACGAGGGCTGCCCAACGAGTGGGAGTAGTTTTAGTGTATAAATTTATATTTCTGTGTAATAATACATATATATATATATATATATATTTATATATGCCGATGGTTAACAAACGTCAACAGCGAAGTTCTGCTTGACGGCATCAAATATTGTTGGGTTGATTCAGCTGAGTGGCAACTCATTGAGCAACCCTCGCAACGTATTGGTTTAGCTGCTTCCGATCTCGCCGACGTCTGCTGTTCATTAGCCAGACGCCCACGCAACGCAACCTTCAAAGCACCATTTTTGGATGGGCGCCTTGGAAGGCTTTATTATTCGTTTTTTTTTTTTTTGCTTTTTCTTTGGCTTTTGGCGTTGCACAAGCAGCCGCCGATTGGAGCACTTAGATAGCCAAACATAAAATAATAGATGGAGACTAGCACACAAATACACATACATACATATATATATATATATATATATATGTGCAGATGTGTTGCATGGAAGGAGTGAGTATTGTGGCATGTGAAACTTACCGCGTCGCGCCAATGCATAAGCCGGCATGATCTGCATTTGTGTGTAGCCGCGTCCGCTGGTGTCCAACATGGTCATGACCTCATCGGGAGTGTAGTTCGTGCTCTCAATCATTGTCTCGTCGATGGATAGCACCTGATCGCCAACTGATAACGCGCCGCAGCTGCATACAAAAAAAAACAAAGCCAAAAAATAAAAAATCAAAAACAGAATCAGAATAAATTACACAATGCGAATTCTGCGTTTGCATCTCAATTTGAACAATTTATGGAGTTGATGTCATTAAATGAATGGACCTCCTATTCTGTAAAGTCAGGATTAAAGATTAGCGGATATGTCATTCGTGAAGACCATCTGAAAAATGTTACATTTTCTATGGATATATTTTTTAATTAAATATTTGAAAATACGACATTAGCTTGATTCATACTGAATCATATTCCGATTCCCCTTAGTTGTAGCATAATTTTCACTGTCTGTATGAAACCTGTTCGTATATTATGTGAAATTAAAGATAGTCAAATTAACATTCCAATAAGATAACACTTCGATAATACAGCCATCGCCTAAACATAAATAAAAGGTTCAGAAAAAAATTCATAACGGGTTGGTTTTTATTTGGACTTGTCAAATCGCTGCCTGTTCTTAGAAAATTTTGAATTTCTACTCTGGTTCTGAATTTCAATTGTTTGCTAGAACTTTTCATTGAACTGATCTTCGCAAGCAATTAAAAACAGCTCAAACTAAATCCAAGCCATCTAAATAAGATGTAAAAAAACTATTGATATTGATTTGATATGCCTTTATTTGTTTAAATTTGGAAAGCAGTGATAAATGCGGTTTATGTTGAAATACTCACCGATCGGCAATACTGGCGGGTAGTATGCTAGCAATATATATATCCGATTGGGTAACCTCGTCAATACGATCGGTACTGCTGCTGCTGGTCGCTGTGCCCGCCGAGCTGGAGCCGGTGCCGGCGCTTGAATAGTTGCACAGCACCAGTCCCAGTTTATCGTTCATGGGTCGCTCGATTTCGATGATTAGCGGTCCCATCGAGAACTCGACGTTCTGCACAACGGATACGTCATATTCGATGGTGAGATTTGTATAACCGGAAACGTGGCCGCATTTAATGATCTGTTGCGCCTCCACCAGGGTCTTGCCAATCAGCGAGATCTAACAATGCAGCAACGCAGAGTGACAGAGACGGAGACGGAGACGGTGAGAGAGTGTGCGTGTAAGAGAGAGGGAGAGAGAGAGAGAGAGTTGCATTACGGATATGGCACAACGGAAGCGACTGTCAAGCACGATGGGAGGCAGGTGCAATCCATCATGTTGAACAGTTTTTTTGGAGTGCATTCGAATTTCGGTGGAGAATAGATATTAAATATCGAAGACGAGCACCACTTACGATAGACTTGTAAAGACTTGCTGGGTGCTGGGTATGTGGTAGTCGGGCTCACTTTACTTACATTATCGACGCGCAGCAGACGATCGCCGGGCTTGATGCGTCCCGTCTTATAGACGGGGCCGTGCAGTCTTACGTGGGTCACGATCAGCGGATAATCCCCGCCCCCTCGCAGCGTTAGGCCCAGGCAGCCGCTCTCCCGCTCCACGGTGATCTGTGCCAGTTTCGAGGTAACATACAAACTATTCTGCGAAACTGCCAAGGCAATCACAAGAGACATAAATATATATAGAGAGAGAGAGAGTGTGTAAGAGAGAGAGAGAGAGACAATGTCGCATAAGAGAATTGTTGAGAATCATCACACTTACTGCATTCGGGTAGGGAGTATTCGATCTCCACAATAGCTGGAGCCGCATCTGCTCCACTGGAGCACAACATGTTCATAATCTTTTGGTTGCTGATGCCAATCGTTGAGATGCCATCGATCTGATGGAGCCGATCGCCGGGCAGCAGAAAATCGGCAGCATGACCCACTGGATTGAGTGCCCCAATTACCGGTGGATAGGATAGATCATTGCGCTCTGTGAATGTGTTGCGATAGAGAAATCAATATTAGTCTTTACTCCATTAACACATTGAAACCAAACAAGCAAGCCAGGTGTTTATCGATGAGCTACCATTAATCTTAGTACGAGAAATCGTAGTACTTATTTTTAGCCATTCTTCCATACACCCAGCACAATAAACATGTTTGTCTTTTCACACTTGTTTTATTCGCACCCATGCTAAAAAAATACCCATCAATTACAATTGTATATCATATTTACTCAAAACAACTTCCTTTACAGGTAGTTTTAGAGATGGTCATATTATTATTATTATATTTCTCTTAAGGTCTTCATATATTTACCGCATTTAGCAAATTTGCAATGCATTAAAGCTACTGACCATATCTAGTAGTGCTCACACTGATACTAGTCTGCCACATGCTGCAGGAAGAAAGCAGGCTTCATAGATGACGACAGAATTTAAAGATCTGTTCTTTAACAATCTGTAATCAACATCAACACATCTTGATATATTTTTTTATAGATGATCAATATTAGGGCAAGGCTTATGCATTTTCGATTTAAGGTTTTTATTGCTATAGGAAATCGATTTGAGAGAGATTCTTCTTTGTTCTTTGTTTTTCTATTTTGCGGGACATGCTGGCGTATGTGCAATGGGCTACAATTGCCGCATTTGCCGCGAACATGTGCGGCCAGAACAGACGCACACCTCAACTACACACACACACACACACGCACGCACACACACACACACGCACACACACACACACACACACACACACATGTGCCTTAACTTTGACGCAAACGACGACCACAGCGGACCCGACTTTTATTTTCGAACGCTTCAATGGCGCATAAAGTTTTTTTTTTGATGCCCGCAAAAAAGAAAAACAAACCAAAAAGCAAAAAGCAAAAAAAAGCATTTAGAAAGAGCTGAGACAAGGGCGGAGAAGCTAAAAAAACCTAGCGTTGAGATTTCGTGCGTTTCGCTTCATTTGCCAAGCACAGCAGCAAATGTATCCCGCAGATACATTTTCTTTGTTGCCTATCTACGTACAGATGAAGGTTTATAAGTGCAAGTAACTGGTAGAGCAAAACATCTCCGACCCTATAAAGTACACAAAATACACGTTCTTAATTAGGATCAACATTCTAATTCCACTTTTTGCAACAATTGCCACTTTATGTGGAAAATATTATTTAGTGTGTTTCACCAATTTATTTATTCTGCAGTTTGGTTTTTACTATCGCTGTTTATTTTGAAAGTATTAGTTTAAAAACATATAAAAAAAAGCACAGGTAATATTTAAGCAACTTTTTTAAATTTAGTCTCGCCCTTCAGCAATTTCAGAGAAATAATCATTAGGCAGTTAATAAATCGTACTTAACATTCGCAGTTTCTGTTCGTATTCAATTTTGGCCCGTTGGGTTGGCGGCACTCGTTGCTTGTTGCCTTGGTCTCCATTACCAATTCTGTCAACGGCTCGTCATGCGACACAGTCGCGCCTTTTGGCCAAATTGCAAAAAAAAAGACAAATACAATCCAAAAACTACTCGTAAATAAATGTATGCTTAAAAAGCGACTGGCCGAATTGAGTTGATTGTTGTATGTTGTTGATGTTGTTTTTGTTATGACAAACTACGCAGCCAGTGAATGTGTGGATGCCACTGCTACAGTTGCTATTGTTGGCAAGTTGCCAGCCCAACAACATAAACAACAACAAATTAAGCCCCAGCCCGCCCCGCCCAAAAACCTCCATTTGGGGCCAACATGTCGCAAATGTTGAAGACGCTTACGTCAGACAGGCGGCAACGATGACTGAAAGCCAGGAGTCTAGTCCAGCTCTGGAGCGGTTGGGCTGCTACACTTTAAACAACTAAAAGTAAATCTCCAAAATGCAATCAAAGATTCTGCAATAATTATTTCAGCTGACAGATGACGCATCTTTATCTAACATTTAAAACAAATCAAACCAAGCATTTCTATCAGAGATATTTGTTATACTTCTTAAGAAATTGCATATATATTTAAGTGTTGGTGTTTTTTGCTGAGTGTAGGCTTAATTCCAGTTTATGGCCACTGCAATCTTCTATGCTCTGTAGCTGACACTTACTATCTCTGTCTGATAGCTACCAGTAGAAGAGGCGTGCCACATGCGGCATGGCGAATCTGTTGTCGAGCTCTCGCCATATAACGCAATATGTTGAGATTAGTCAGGGAAACGAAACAAAAATTCTAGACTACGGACTACGGACTACGGACAACAGACAACAGACAGCATCTACGGATGCAGACGGAATATATATTATAATGTCTGGCAGTCGACAGACTCGCCACGCCTGTGATGGTAACCCAAGGGTGGTGGAGGAGGGGTGTGGGGTTGGCGTCGTTGGCAGATTGAAATGATGATTTATTTTGGCAGCGGCGGCGACGACGACGACGACGAAGAAGAAGATGAAAACGACGACAAACGATGTTTGTCCGTCGGTTATCGACGCGGACGCGGACGCGGACGCGTTCCGCATTCAAATCGTCTCGTATCGGCCCACTTTTGGCTGGAGATCAAGACAGTTCGACCGCAACCCAACTTATCCCTCTCCCCCCGCCCTCCCCTCCCATTCCCAACTTTCCCAAAAAAAAAAAAACAACAAAAAAACACACACAAAATATGAATAAACTAGAAAACCGAAAACAAGAACCGCAAATTGAAACAGAGGCTAGCCCATTTTGTATCAAGTTAATGAATTGCTTATGACTCAATAGTTCATAGAGCAGGCAACAAACAAATCATATCGAAAGACAGCCAAGTCCTACACTGACAAAAGTAATGATGCTATTTGCTTTTGATGCGAGCTGGTGCGTTTCTCTGAGTGTATCAATCAGATACACAGATATCACCTATAAAATACACATCTGTATTAAACAAAGAAAGCGAAATATAAGCGAAAATAAAAATTGTGGAGCACCATTTAAACATTTGTTTGTTTGTTTATGTGAATGTCAATGTTTATGTAAGTTTCATTGCACAAATATAAATGTCTCTTAACTCTTCGGAAGGCTGTTAACATTTCAAAATATCAGCACAGTATACAATAACATTCTAGAGCGCCCATTTGGGACAAATCGAGTAAGCAAAAAGTAAGAAAAAATATATATGAATTAAGAAAAAAATTTAAAAAAATAAGCTTAAAGCTTTCTAAGGCGATCCAAATGATGTTCATCAAACTGAGCTTAAGCTGAACATGTTTCATTATATGAAAATTAAGAATTACAATGAAAATATTACAAAAATGTTAGTCAGAACTTTTATATAATTTTAAATAAACCCTTACCAATCGCATCTGTAGAAATGCTTAACCAGCCCATCATTTGCAATTCTAGCCTGATAACAAAGCAAAGCAACCCTTCGATTTACAAATTGATTTAACTTAATTATAGAATAATTTTTGAAGAATTTATCAACTATAATAGACAGCTGTCAAAACACACAAGAGCCAAATAATTGAACTGTGCATATAAATATATATGTGTATTTGTGTGTGTGTGTGTGTTTAATATGCGGGCTACTGTTTTCAATCTGAATGGAATCTCAAATGTGGAATCGCATATCTACATCCCCTCTATAGTATTGGAGAACAGATGCCATCAATATTGGTATAATTATAATTTATAATGGTAAATAATTATGCTCTCGCCTGATGGGCCAAATTAGGAGTCCACTTGAATGTGTCAATTCGCAACTAAGCCGCCCCCGTGCCCCTTGGTTGCCACTTACCTGCAAAACTGATGGCCAAATTGAGGGCATTGCGTGGCAACGTGATCGTTGTATATGTTGTGCCCCTTTCCGGTGCCAGTCCAGAGTCTTCCGACTGTGCCGGGCTCATCGCACGTTCAACTGCAAAATAGAAAACCAAAAAAAATATATAAATATTAAAACTGAGAAGATACAGAGCGGAGATCAGGCATGGCGTAAAATCAACATCAAAGGTGTCTTTTGGCCCAGACAAAGACGTTCATTGACCGGCACTCCCTGCGGCCCATCACCGCACATCATTTTTGCCAAAGGCAAGCAAGAAAAACCGAATCCGATGCAACAGACCGTTGCACGGGCATCGGGAGGTGGGGTTGGACAACGCGCTTGCTTTGAGGATTTCCCTTATGCATTACCCAAAAAAAAAGACAAATAAAAGTAGTGTCAGAAGATCAAAGCGACCCACAGATTTCGCCATGGAATTTTCGCCTTCCGGCAGAAGAGAGAACAGCACCAGCAGCCGGCCCCTATGTGACCCATAATTGCTATCGAATTTATCCATAAATCGGCTTCCCCCCAAAAGTCCTCTTCAAAATATTCCCAAATTATCCCCTACCAATTTGACATTGATTACTAAAATGTAAACATGGTTTGAAGGCGGTTGAAGTGAAATTAAGCCATTTGTCGAATTAATGCTAACAAAAGGTTTTCAAGCAGCATTGCTTAATAACAATGTTTTTGGAAAAACTTAAAAAAAACAACCATTATATTTATTAAATGAAGCCCATAAGTGCTTAATAAGATATGATTTATGATTCCTCGTGCATTTTCGAGAACTCGCGTGGCAATTATACAAATTGTAATTAATTTTCCGTTGCACTGTGCACACAATTACCAAAAATGTGAAATGAAAGTCAAAGGGCAGAGTCCCCATCTGCTGGATTTATGCTTTGTATATATATATATATATATATATATATGTCTTTGACCCTCTCGTCATCAATTTGCTCGAATTCACTGCTGCGGTTTATATGTTCTTGTCCAAATCGACACAAATAGATATTGCACAAGAGTGAGAGAAATCAGGAAAAGCAGCAACAACCACATTGAATTCCTGCTCAAAATCAATTTTTAATTTATTTCATTGAGCAACAATTGTATACAATTGTATAAGAAACAGATGCAACCTGTCCACATACCGTTTAAGAATGAAATAGTGAATGTGAATGAAATATAAATAGTAGATTGCTACAAAAAAAAAACTTCGATTTACATAAAGCATGTTGTAGGTTTTTGACTTACACAACTATTGCGTGTCCAAATGAGATTTTTAATAATTACTTTAGAAAACATGGGAACATTTCTGAATAATTTGATGAAGCTTCAAGGCCAAATTATATACACAGAGGATTACGTCTTGATTAAGAAATTGTTGCTGCAAGTAAACAAAATGTGAGAAAGATTTTAACTGGTCTCTTGTACAGTATTGGGAATTCTATTCCTTTTCTAGTTCTTGCCGAGGGTTTCGGCTTGCAAGTTTTTTTTTTGCGGGACATGCTGGCGTATACGCAATGGCCTGCAATTGCCGCGAACATGTGCGGCCAAAACAGACGCACACCTCAACTACACACACACACACACACATGTGCCTTAACTTTGACGCAAACGACGACCACAGCGGACCCGACTTTTATTTTCGAACGCTTCAATGGCGCATAAAGTTTTTTTTTTATGCCCGCGCCCGAGTCGGAAAAACAAAAGCAATAATTAGGCAAAAAAAAAAAGAAAATAAAAAATACAACAAAAGCCAAAAAGCAAAAAAAAAACTAGAAAAAGCAAAGACAAGGGCGGAGAAGCTAAAAAACGTAGAGTTGAGATTTTGTGCGTTTCGCCTCATTTGCCAAGCACAACAACAAATGTATCTAGCAGATACATTTGCCTAGATGCGTATCTACGTACACAGATGTACTTGTCTTTTGGTATTGTATATATTAATGTACCTATAGATTTATATGTTTACACATAAACCGTTTGTTTTTGCGTATTTCAGTTATTTTTATTGAATGTGTTTAGCTTTTCTTTGGGTCTGTTTTTATTTTGCCAATTTCTTATATGTTAGTGCCGCTTTTGGTTGCACATTATGCTGCCTGCGTCTGCTGGTATTTGGCCGCTTCTTCTTCATCTTCTTGCTGTGCTTTTCTTTTTCTGTTTATATATATATATATATATATATATATATATATATATACATCTTTTTTTTGCCCACTTTACACATTTCGCTTTGATGTCATTTCACATTTCTATATCTACAATTCTTTGGCTTTTGGAGTGCGTTTTTCTGTTTTTTTTTTTTTTTGGTATTTTTGTATAAATTTTTATTTTGATTTCGGTTAGCGGCGTCGGTATAAGTTTTTCATTTCTTTTATTTTGTTTTTATTACTGCCGTTGTATTTTCGACATAATTCATCGGATTTTTCGAGCGGAAATCAGTTTCAGTTAGAGACAAAAACATAGACACAAATTTATGTTTTTTACAACATTCAATTCTGGCCATTCAACCAGAATCAGAATCGGCTTGTTGGTTGAGACACCATTGAAGGCTATTCATTGATTCTTTTAATTTTATTTTTAGATTATATCAAAAATTCTATTCTCCAATCCTTGGCCTTATATCGAAAGCAAAACACGTGCAACTGAAAATACAATTTTAAATGTATTTATGTTTAATTTATTCTAGTTGCTGCTGAAGTATAAATACATAGATAAGTATTCTTATATATAGGATTAAACACGAATCTGTTCCATTCCATTCCACTCCGCTCCGCTGCGTTCCCCCTTAAATTTTGTTGCACATTTGTTGCGGGTGACAAAACTTTCTGGGTGACTTCATTAGGAAATTGCAAATTGACGGGCAAATTCGCGGTGCCATTTGCAGTTCCGTTTAAAGAGGCGACTGCTGCCAACTGCTGCAGGAGGCGGGCAGTTGGGCGGGCTGCCCGGGAGTGGGGTAGGTGTTGGAAATCATTAAAAACTATTTTGGGTGTTTTTTTTTTAATTTTTTTTTTTTTTTGCAGTCCGCTCGGTTTTTATGGTCGGTTTTTTTGGCATTCGCATTGGCAGGCTGAAGCAGTTGCAGTTAAATTTATCGGCGACAGTTGTGCGTTGCAAGTTGCTTGTTGCATGTGGCAAGGCGGAAATTGCGCTGAGCCGCAACGTCGCAACATTAGCGGGGAAATGGTGCTAGTTGGCATTACCACTTCCTGACTAATCCTGGCAATTAAACAGATCACACAGATCGCAGATCGCAGATCGTACACAGTTCACTTGGCAGGCTGATTGAAATAGATGGACAGTTGGACAGTTGGTTTAGTTTTGAATGGCAGCTCACTTGAAGGCCGCACCCGACCAAAGATTTCCCAACTCACTGCCTGAAGATATTCAGCGACGGATTGACTGACGGACTCACGGACTGACAATTGGTTCGACACACAAGTTCGCTGGGGGTCTTCTCTGTTCTCTTTTTTTCTCCTTAATTTACGGCACATTTGCTGCAAGATATTCCATTTGCTTTGCAACATTTACTTTGAAAATAGACATCACTCAAAATCACAAAGAGGAGCTGTACTCCCTGCATTATCCCCTCCCCACCTCTTGTCTCTGCCCTTAATGAATACATTCATCTGTTGTTGTTTTGGTTATGAGCAGCGAGCATCTTTTAGCTAGATGACTTCATTTGAAATGTTTTTTTTTTTTTTGTTTTTTGGCGACTTCTGTTCATTTTTGATAGATATAGATATATATTCTATATAATATAGTAGCAGAATAGTATAGGTAAGTATTCTAATAAGAACTAACTAAGAGAACTCGAAGTAAAGTCATTCTGTGGTGAACATCAGCATACAGATCATAATAATAATTCTTACTTCTAGTCAAGCCCAGTCAAACCCAGTCTGTCTGTTCTTTCTTTTTGTTATTTATGTGTTCTTTGCTTTCCCTCTTCATATTTAAACTTAAAATAGAAAATAAGAGTTGTTCAATTCTGTAAAAAGAGCACTCTTCTGCCACTCTGTATGAAGCATACTTTTCACTTTCAACATTCTGTCCATTTGACAGGTGCTGCCCCATAGCCTCCTCCGACAATGTGGGCCAAGCGAGAAATGTGTGTCGATTGATTGACGTGCGATTATATTGTAGTACTTGGTTATTCCCTGGAGCAGTTTGGAAATGCACAAAAAAGACACGAGTAAACAGAGAGAGAGAGGGGGAGAGACAGAGAGAGGGGGGTGCTTAGAGAATTGTGTGCAATACATGCCGCGCCTTGACTCTTGAATACAAACACACAGATATTAATGTGTCCATTAACCTCGCACTTTGTATAATGGACGACAGTTACAGAGGAACACTCGTGCTGGAAAATATGTCAAAAATTTCACAACATCACCCTGTAGGGGGTGGGGCAAAAGGGGCAACGCGGCGGGTGCCCCCCAAGCGACAGGCGAAGACAACAAGAAAAACCAATTATTGCAAATGAACTCAAGTGTGGTTCCGCAAAAAAAAAAAAAAAATGACAAGAAAAAAAGAATAAAAATGTCAACATCTGATAAAGCCGCAACGAACACATGCCCCAAAACCGAGGAGAGGGCAGTTGCAAGGGCAGCGGATGCAGCCAAAGTGCAACAGCCGATGAACTGAACTGAACTGAACTGAACTGAACTAAGCGCAACTCAAAACTCAACGCAACGGAAAGTTGCGTGCAAAAAAAAAGAAAAGAAAAAAAAACATGAATTTCGCAAGAGGGGAGTGTTTTTGCAGTTGCTGGCTATGGCATGCCACAGGCAGTTGCAGCTACTGCATTTAGATCCTCAACTATTTAGCAAGACGATGACATTTTTGAGTTGAGCAGTAAAAAAAAAACAAGAAACGAGAAACGAGAACGACAACTGAATGAACTAGTTCATGCGAGCAGCATTAATTATTAAGTTTGATATTTTTAACAGCTGTTGCAAGCTTGCAAGTTGCATGAACAACTGTGTCTATGTGTGTAAGCCAAGCTTAACATATTTCTTAAGCAGCTCCAACTAATATTTAAATCCAATATTCAGCTGGTTGTGTACCTATAACTCACTGTTATTAATAGTTAGTGGTTCTGTCTAAGATTCTTTTGGTTCCTAATAATGAAATGTGATTTGTTATAGCTTTTCAGTCAGGTTACCAAATTGATACGAATTTATGTAAGGCTTTCTATTAACATTTCTAATTGACTCCAAATTTTACATTATTATTAAATAGTCAAGGAATCGTTAGCTTTTGTAGCTAATATTTTATTATCTATTTTTGAAATTTAGATGTGAGCGGGTTGACTCCGATCTGCGAGGATATGGAATATTCGGTGTGCCTAAGATAGCCTTTCGTTTTTAATCTCTTTGCAAAGGCGAACAAGTTTTTATTGAAAAAGCTTTGAATGTAATTAAATTATTCTGCTTGCCCCGGAATTAAGTGTGAATGGCAAGCAGATAGCAGACAACAGAGGAATGCTTCAAGCCTCAATGTCCATATTATGTATATGTATTTTATAGTTTATATATATATATATGTATGTGTGTGTGTGTGTATGGATATTTGCCTCATTATTGCGCTGTTTTGAGGCAAATATTTAGCAAGCAAGCAAAACGACGCGACGCGTTGCAAGAGAATTGATTTATGCCCAAACGAGTTGTTGTGGTTGCTCTTGTTGTTGTTTTTGTTGTTGTTGTTGTCGCCGCGGAGTCAGTTACTTAAAAAAAAAAAACAAAGCAGAGTCCACCCCCAGTGCGGCCGAGGGGTCGAAGGGGCGGCTCATAGGCGTTGAGTGTCGCCTCCAATATACATATGTGTGTGTGTGTGTGTCTGTGTGGCACTTAATAAAGAGCCAATGCAAATAAAAAATGCAACACACAGTCAACATTTTCATTTGCAACAGCAGTCACTCCCGTTCCCGTTCCCATACCCCAACCCCTGCCCAATTCCGCGCTTCATTTCCCACTGGGCGTATAGACGATATACCATTTATGATATTATATATATATATATACAGATGAATTCCCAGCAGTCTGCTGCTTTCTTTCTTATCGTTGGCAAACACAGACACAGGCACTCGCACTCGCATGCAACATGGTGTACTTGCAACTGTAAGGGGCACAGATTTATGCCCCGAAATGTTAATAGCCCATAACCAATCCTCGGTCGCACACCCAGCACACGTACCGCACCGCCCCGTTTATTATTTTGGACTATTTTTCCCGATAAGGTCTCCCGGTCTGCATTTACATGCATTCGATATTCAATTTGACTGCTGTCACACAATGAAAGGCGTTTCTCCCATGCCACACTCAGCTGATAACTGCAACGTGTAAATATGTCTCCTCTATCTATAATACTCGTATATGGTAAAGATTTGAATATGCCCAAAAATGAAAGTTATATGATAAAAATACACCATAAAATTATGTTATAATATCAGAGATAATTAAAAAAAAGGTTTTACTTTTCAAAATCAATGCAGTGTCACAAAATTATGTCAGTGAAAAGCAACACATTTTGACTATGAATGTAATGTTTTCTCAGCGACTAAACTTGGACTATGCGTTTCTAAATAAATGCATGACTTTAAAAGGAAACTCTTTAAATACGATTAAAAGTTGCATTGTTTCATTGATTGTTATTTATATGCCACAAATTTAAATAAAATTCCCAATAAGTACCAACTATAAAATGTACAAAAATTATCAAATCCAAAATTTTAAAAATGTGTTTCTAGTTAAAACTTGAATACATTCTCGTATTACACCTATGCATAAGTAACAGAAACAATAACTATATTTAAGCATTGCAAGTCAGACTTTATATTCCAGTTGCCTTTTTAGTTTATATATAGTAAACGGAAGACTCTCTTTCATGTCGAAGGTTTCGACTCAACTCATTTGGCAAATCAAAAAATATGAGTATATACTAAATATGTACATATATATTTAAGACAGAGTAGTGTTGTATCTAATATTTATAAGCCCACAGCTGCCGTGCCACAGAAGAGAAATATTTCTCACTCATAAAACATCTCGAAAAACTGAGAGCTTGTGGCACATTCTCCACATTCATAATTAACACGTGCAGAGGGCGTTGACAAAAATTGCAAAAAGACTGACGGCCAAGTCCTAAAAGTTGCATGTCATGCAGATACAGATACATATGCAGATGTAGATGCAGATACAGATACACAGCCAAAGATACATTTACAGATACAACTGCGCCCCGACAACAGAGACAATAATTATGCTGATGGAGTCGACAGAAGGGAGCTGAACGATGGCATATGGGAGATGGGAGACACAAGATGGTAAATGGGTGATGGAAGATGGAAGAGGGAAATTGGGAGTTCTGCTAGCCGATGTAGACTTCTACAAATTAATCCAAACGGGAGACGCGAACAAAAACAACAACAGCAAAAAGAAATACGAAAACAAAAACAAAAACAGCAACAAATTACATTAATCGTGTGTCTTCTGTGTATAGATGATAATGATGTTGTTGCTGATGATAATTTGCCAAGGCATTGCCTATTCGGTTATACCCTGTGCTTAAGATGAATGCACACATATCCTATATAATATGAATCTATATATCCCTATGGATAAGGATATCAGATACAGTCTTCATTTTAGATACAGCTGCAGTTGGAATATTAACTATATATTCAAGAATATATGAAGAAAAGCAGGGCATCTTTAAGTCGCATAATATCGGAAAGAGAGCATTCCTATTGCATTTGTATCTGCTGCTGCTGCTGCTGTTGCTGTTTTTATTTTTCTTACTATTTTTAGCAACGTTGAAATTGTGACAGTTTTTCCTGCCAGCTTCCAAGACCAAAAGATGCATCCACACCAATGCATTTAATGTCCCTTGTACACACACTGACGCATGTGTGTGTGTGTGTGCCCGTGTGTGTGTGTGTGTGTTTGGGGCGCGTAGTGTTCATTTGAATGTTGCTATCAACGAGTACAATGCTCGGCCTCTGTTTGCTGTTCACTTTTCTCTCTAATATTTATGTATTTACAATTCTAAATACAAATGATATGCGTATGTGTGTGTGTGTGTGCCGTGCTGAGCTGAGTAAAGTCAATGCAGATTTTGCACAAAAGTGTAAACAAAAGTTCGACAATTGCCACACCAGTTGCAACATCAACAATTGAAATCAACAATATTTGACGCACTATGGAAATATCAAAAACATTTTATAGCCATCATTCAGCTACTAAACGGCTAAATATTAATATTGCGATACTTGAAAACGAAATTATAATATCCTATGCAATTGTATTAAATCCTTGAGTTGTCCTTTTAAGTTGTCAAAGAAACTATGACTCAGGGAAATGATATTTGTAATGGTTGCCTTCGAACTGAACAGAATGCTTGAGCTTTTGTATTGTTAAACTAACTGCAGTTTAACAGAGGTGCAACTTATATATATAGATATATATATCTACATAGATACACACAAATATGTACTATTTGCAGTCTGCTTAGTCAGTTGGTTCCACAGTGCGAGACAGCAGCAGCGGCAGCAGCAGCAGCAACAACAGCAAAAGTCAATGTCATTTGCCTTTAGTCTGGCTGCTGTCCTTATACCCAGCTGATACTCTTGTTGTTGCTGTTGTTGTTGTTGTTGCTGCTGTTGTTGCTGTTGCAGTTGTCGCCCATTGTTGCTTCCGTTTGGTGTGGCAGCTTAATGAGCGCGACACCCAAAAGGATTTGCCGCAAAAAGAGTCGCCCTCCGGAATTGCAAACGCGTGTGTGTCTCTCTGTCTGTGTGTTCCATAAACAAAACCAAATGCTGCCACTGCTGCCTATGTGGTAAGGGGTACAGGGAGTAGGATGCAGTGAGGGGTAGCTGCTTTTTGGCCTGTGCTCATTTTGTTCCAATTGCGTGAAATTGTTGTGGCAACTTTTGTGGCTCTTACCACACTTATGGCAGCAGCTCTCCGCTTTTGTTTATACTTGGCGAAAAAAAATAAACACAAAGCACGCATGCACACACACACACACACACACACGAACACACACGCATGCACACACAACCAAAATATGTTCGATTGTGTAAAATTGTGGCAGCTCAGCGATTTTTCACATGTCTCTGTCGAATAGGAAAAACAAATTTTAATGTTTACTCATTTGCCTGTGACGCGTCGTCTACAGCTACTCTGTGTCCCCCCCTTAATGGCTAGCACACATACACCCCACACAACCAACCCCCACCCCCACACCCTTCCTACTTCCTACGCATATCCCCAGTGCGCCATCGAGGTTCATTGAATGCAGTTAAACACAAATACAAACAAAAGGAAAAAAGTACTCGATGCAAGCAATATGAAAATCCCCCGAGCCACCCTCGTGGCCCCAAGGGGGAAAGTCAAATGAGGGGAAGACTTTTATTGCAATACCAACTGCGATGCCGGCTACCCTGCTCACTCTCAGTGGATGTGCCTGGGGTCTGGCTCTGGTCTCAATGCCAGACTCGAAATAAAGCCATCAACAATAAAGTGTCGCCAACAATTTAAATGACCTGTTGAAGGATTATGAAAATCCAGCAACGAAAATCATTCAACTCAAAGGAAATATATATATATATATATAAATCTATATATATAGTTATGGTTTTTAGTCATCTTGTACATATATGTGTTGTGCATGTTAAATTCAATTAATTGATCATAAAACTAATTTCTGTATTAATTATAATCTGTTTGCAACTGCAACGCATTGGCGCATTGCGAACAACATTTTTGTATTGTCATTTGAATTTTGAACATTTCACATTTTACATAGCTCGCGGCACGTTTGACCATTATTTCGTTCTATTTCGAGTTTTTATTATGGCAAAAACATTTCCAATTAATCATGTCCCAAATGCACAACTCGTTAACAACATTAAACAACTGTCTGCGATACAGATTGAGATGCACAACATATATGTGCTTGTATCTAAAGCATCCCATTAACGCCCATGCAAATTGTGGAGCGCATCTAATTTTCAAATTATGTCAAATTCCATAAATTCATGGACATTTTCATATTTGACTCTGGACACGTTCGCTTTACTTGTCTGCTTAGCAAATGTGGCTCTTCCCGGTGCTCGAATGGGTTCCAAAAACATCAAATCAAATTAGTTTTGGCATCTGATGAAAACATATCTCAAATTATAACAGCGTCTTCAAATCCTATCTATCTACTATCTATCTATTTATCCATCTATCTATCTATCTATATATATATATATATATATATGAGAACATTTTCTTTTTGTTTATTCCTCCTGATAGTTACAAGAACTTACATACATATTTCATAATGGTTTGCTTTTTAAGAGGTATTTTATTAAACTACACATTTTTTGTTGTTACGAAACAATTTAATTTGTATTTCACTTGAATGTGGCAACAATTTGTGCTCTTCCATAGGGGAGTATATATTTTGGTGCCCCAAAATGGCTGCATAGTACTTCAATATATAGATGGTTATTTTTTAACCAAAATATGCATTTATTGCAGACATTGTTGAAGTTGCTTTTGTTTTTCGTTTTTTTTTTTTTGTAAGAATTGCTTAGCTGATTTGATGAGTGTTTAATGTGCGCCATAAACGATGGCCACATACACTTTTGGAGGGGTGTAGAGATATGTAGGGTCGGGGTAACAAATAGAAGATAGGGGTTAGGGTTTTAGCGGGGTTTGGGGGTTGGTTGGTGTATCTATGAAATCTGTGGCCATTTGGTGATTGTGGTGCATTGACACTCGAGCACCTTTCGATTTTCTCAGGCCTTGTTTACACACACACACACACAAACAGAGTGGTGTGTTGGGTAAACTGCAGTTGTTGTTGCTGTTGCTGTTGCTGTTATGATTATTGGTGTTGTTGCTGTGTAAACAAGTGACATCTGGGCATTCATCCATTCCACTCGATGCCATCAACAATGCATTCACTTCTGAGCAGTTGAGCCTCCGTTGTGACAATTGGCGCGGGTGTAAATGTATCTTGTATCCGTATCTCAATTTTATATCTTTAACTACTTTGTAGGTGGCCCACTTTGTGGCCCCTTAGCTATATCTCGCTCTCCCTCCCTCTCTCTTGGAGGCATTCATTAGACTAACAACAATCTGTGGCAACATTCCGCGCTAGCAGATTAGACAAGCAAATTGCTTCGAAGCCGTTCAACGAATGCGCCGCATCACAAAAATATTTAATTAAATGCTTAATTACGCTCTCGCCATGCCATAAATTCATCAAATGCAACTTAAGCTTAACACACACACACAGATACACACGCACACGCACACACGCCCATCACGATGCCAAACGAGGCAATATTGCCGCCAGTCCCTTGTTTCGCCTTGTTTTTGTGTTCGTTCATCAGTCAGCAGCATGCGTTAATGTACAGATGCAGATACAATGATACAAAGATACAGAGATACGCGGCAAATACAGATACAAGTACTTTGTATTCGTCGCATCTCGTTTTCTCATTTCTCGCTTCTCATTTCTCGTTACTCGATTTCATTTCATTCATTAACAGAGTTCACTTAAAGCTGGGCACCCTCTGGTCGCCCAGGGTTAAACGTTATGTGCCATAACTCTTCCAATGCACCACCAGCAACAACAACAACAACAACAGCAACAGCAACAACATGCAATGAATAGCGGCGGCAATAAGCGTATTTACAACATAAAACTGAAACCGTTCACAGGAGTCTATATCAGCCTTACAATCGTGATTCGTCAGTCGTGAGTCGTGAGTCGTGCATCGAAAATGAATCTCAGAAATAACTGCAAAACTATTTCTAGACATTCCACTTTGAGTTAACCCTGTAAATTACGCACTCCATCAAATCGCATATGTTGTTTAATATTGTTGCAAATTATGTTAATTTACATTCAATGCAACCGTGCATCCATATATATGTTAAGTCCCTCATTAATGAATTTCAATACTGTTAACTAACAGCATCGCAAAAGACTTGAATAAACTTTGGTTGAATACACTACACTACAGAATACAGCTATATCCTATATCTAAGATAAGTTTAAGGTTGTAGCTGCTGAGATCTTAAAGGAGGACTATTGATTAATATATTGAGGGCTTTCCTTCACAATTACATGTGTATATATTTTAACCTTAAGGGCTTGCAAGAGAGTCACAACTGAAAAATAAAAGTGATTACAAATCTATATTTTAAATAAACTTAGTCTGAAAAGAATCAGTACTCACAAATAAAAGTGAGTTTCTAATAAACATTCTGGATTTGCAGCTAAAACTGAACTTGATCCGCATTTTGATCTTCAAAAAACTGACATTATTTCACCCAGTTAATGTCTCCTTAACATTTTTCAACTAATTTTAAATAACTGGTAAACCTTTTCTTGGAAATGTTTCTCATGAAAATGCTAAAGCCGAAGCAAACCGAACAAATTGTTATTGTTATTGTTATAACTCAATGGAGAATCAGTGGTCAGGTCATTGTGTCTCCATTTCCATGCCCACACGCGCAGAGAGTGTGTGTGTGCGTGAGAGAGGGAGAGAGAGAGAGAGAGAGAGAAGTAGATAGATACGCATGCACAGTACACGAAATTGACAAATTGCAGTGAAAATTTAGCTTTTGAAATGAAAACGAAATGCGAGCAATTATTTTTAATTGAAAATGTCAAACATGTTGGCTGCTGAAAAGAGTCGGCCAAGTCGTCAAGCAGCCAGCCAGCCAGCCAGCCAAACTCAAGTCGCGACCAACTGCTGCCCAGCAAAATGTATCTAACAGATACAAATACGCATCGCTGTGCACAGTGCGTTCTGCTTGAGAAATTGAAAAAATAAAATTGTAGCAAACAATAACAACAACAACAACAACAACGACAACAACAGCAGCAAAACAGCAAGCAAACGTGGAAAACTTATTAGAAGCGCGCTTCTGCTGAGCACTTGAGGGCCATTTGTGCGGCAAACGGGACGCAGTCGGAGTACCTTGAGCGGAAATGCGATAACCCTGAGCGACGGGAAATCGAACGAAAAACATAAAACATAAAATATAAAATAGTGCAGGAGGAGGAGGAGAAGGCAAACATACTTTTAGATTGATTTCGAACATATTCAAAAAAGAAACTCTGTTGTAAACTTTCAGCAAAAGTAAAGTTTTCAATTTTGGTGTGTCGAAATGTTAGATGTAAAATGAAATGATACCGAAAATAAGTTCAAAGACAACTGGCAGAAAATGTCAAGCGTTTTTGGTTTTCAATTTGCAATTTGCATTTTTTAATTAATTGAAACTGAAAGGCTTCGATCAAGTACAAAATTGCTCAAGTATAATCATAATAATAACAGCATTGATTTTAGAACTTGAGCATTGATAGTAAGAAACATATTTAAAATGTAAAATATTCTCGTTCTTAAATCAAGTATGCAAATACTTGACTCTGGGTGTTTTACTTTTATTGATGAATAACAACAGCATTGATTCAATAACTTCATGTAAGGACTATATTTATCTTACGACAACCAATAAAGTTCTTGATTTTGAAGAAGAATACGCTCACTTAATTCAGCTTTAATTTATTTAAGAACTTGAGTTCAGTACTCAATATATGCAGTAAGAAATATATTTTAAAGTAGTAGTTCTTAACTTTTCTTGTTTTATTTCAGAATACTAAGCGCATTGAGTACTGAAAGTAAGAACTATATTTATCTTACTTAAAGTAATCCAGTTATTGATTTCAAAATAAAAATAATAAGCGCTCTTAACTCATCCGAAAACCGTTTTCCCCCTTGGGAATTTTAGCTATTTCAAAACAAACTTTTTGAAAATAAAAAAAACCAAGCGTTTTCGACTTTGATTAGACAATTTTATTAACGTTTATATTTCTTACCCGAAAGCATTGGCGCCAGCGCAATATTATTGGACTCCTGTTGCTGTTGTTGCAGCTGCAGTTGCTGTTTGGTTGCAAGCTCCTGTTCCTGTTTGAGAGCACTCGATTTTCCCGGCACACAGCCGCCAATGGGCTTCTTTGATTTCCACAATTTCATTTTGCTTGAATGTCAAGTATTTTGAATGGACTGAGCACACACATTATATACGAATATATATATATATATATATATATATAGATATAGATATGTATATATTTTAGATTGACATTGTTCTCTGGGTTTGTTTGGCTATGCCAATACTATTTTATTTTTATCAACTATATAGAGACTGTGGTGCACTTGGTGTTTTGGGTTCTGATTTAGATTTCGATTTTGATTTTGGTTTTGGCTTCGGTTTGCTGAGTTTTATGCTCAATTTCAAAAGGCGCTGCATAATCAAGAATCCCAAATAAACACTACATATGTAGATGTGGATGTATGTGTAAATGCATTAGTCGGCAGCGCGGTCACACAATAATAAAAAGGAAAAATAAAAGAAAATGTAGAGCACACACACACACTCGCACAACACACACACACACACAGAGACTTGGGGAGCGCGCGAGTTTTCAAAAATTTAAATGTGACGCGTCGCGACGAATTTGTTGTTGCTACTGCTGCTGCTGCTGCTGCTGTTGCTACTTTTTGTGGCACGTCCGGCGTATGCGACGAGAAATTGCACAATGATTCAGAAGTCCGCCAGACGCCACTCGACGAGTCAGCCGGCTGTCCGCGATCTTACAGTTAGTTGCCTCGCTTTGCTTCGCTTCGCTTGTATCTTGCACAGCACAGCAGGCAAACGCTCTCTCTCGCTCTCTCTCTGTCGCATTCTCTCTCACTCTTGCACTCTCGCGCTCTCAACTACTCTCATACACACACACACTAACACACACTCTCTCTCTCTCTCGCTCGCTCTCTCTTTGCGTGTGCCTCCCTTTCGATTTGTGTGTGCATTTCTCATTTTCCCGGCCATGAATTTTCATTCTATGCACTCCTAGAAACTTTTCCAGTCTCGCTCTCTCCTCTTCGCCTTTGCTTGTGCGACTTTTACCCAGCGTCGCACAGAAGCACAATCCAATAAGAATGCTGCAGCTGTCCATTGACGAATATAACATACCCTGTAATTGGAATTACACGTATTACTAGCCATATCATGTTTGCAGTTGAGTTCAAATTATACTCCCAAAACGAGAATCGTAAGGATTGTTTAGTTGCCGATATACCCTGCTTATCATGCCACACATATGTATGTGGCATCATCATACGTTTTAGGCCCATATGGAATATTTTGTGCTACTGTTGCGCCAGAGGAAGAGGAAGCATTCGTTGTTCCGTATCGCATGCGAGTTTCTAATTGGAAAGCACTCAAATCAGTGCCAGCAGACGGCTGATGTGTGATATGCATGACAATCGAGCATCGAGCATCGAGCATCGACCATTAAATGAGCTAACGCATTTGGCCAAATCGTTATAACAGGGCTCAAGGGTTTGGCGCCAAACACCCCAACTCAAGCATACACACAAGTCTCTGCTGCCTGGCTGCCTTTTTTTTTGCATACATATATATTTATATAATATATATGTATATTTTATTTTTTGTTTTTTTTTTTGTATTCTTGGCTCGAGGCTGCCTGTCTCGATGATTATGTCGCAAATTTTGCTAATTAGTCACGAAAAGTCGCGGCTCGAAAATGGTCAAAATGACCAAAATTGGCCGAATGGCAAATGTGGCAAAGTGGCAAAGTGGCAAAATTCAGCAGCAGCTGCAGCAGCAGCTGCTCTTGGTTTCGATACTTTCAATCTATTAGAACAATTTAAAAGATAGATGAAGGAAAGAGTACATTGAAAATTAATAATCAAATTGCAACAAAAATAACTTCATAGAGTATATATATGTATATTCAGGATAATAAGAGCTAAAGACTTAAAATTTTGATTCATTGCGTCTATCATACACAGTTTATGATTATTTGAACTTATCGATAACTGCTCCCGTTACACAAATATCGATCAAAATCGAATTATGTACAATTTTTAATGAAACATCAATTTATTTGAACCAAAACTTAAGTTCATATTGAACAACATATATTTGCTTTTTATTATCATTTGACGAATTTGATTGCAATAAATGTTCCCAATCTATCTGAAATTGGTTAGAAAAGTATATCAAATATTAAGAAAATCTCAATTCATTTTGCTCCCAATTTCAATCAATACAGCACAAGAATTTGTTAATTCGATTTTGAATTATGCTTCTGCATATTATAGAACGGATGTCAGTCCATATGGTTGATATGCCTGCCTTTTAATAGGGCCTGTTCGCTTTTGTAGTCGGTTTAAAATTCATCACTTGGAGTTGGGGTCGAGTAGCACGAATAGATTTTTGTTCGTATTTGTTGGTTGGTATTTTTAATTTTACGTGATTTTAGTTCTTCCTTCCGCTGTGGGGTGTGTCGTATCTGGCGATGTCTGGCACATTTATGTAGCCGATTTAATGCCTTTAATGACCTCCACTAATGATCGAAGCTGATTGACTCAATACACAACGAAATCGAAGACATTTACATTTACCAATTTCATTTATTTTTAGGCTCTGCCCCAACACAACCAGCGAAAAGTGTCTCTCGAATAGTATTCCTGTCCTTGTACCTATATATGTACGGTGTGTTTGTGTGTGTGTGTGTGTGTGAAGGTTCAAACACTCGATAAGTTCAAATGCTAATCGTTTTCCCAAGTCTGATCTTGAAAATAGAATAGAAAAAGTATTTCGCATTTCTAACATAAATTGCCATTTTTATATAATTTATATTTGATTTTACAAATCGTGTTCCACTGTGCAACCTTGACAATGCAAACGGTAAATCGCATTCGCTCTCTCTCTCTCTCTCTCTCTCTCTCTCTCTCTTTCTCTTTGTGCCTAATCAGTTAACTGTTACTGTGACAAGCGCTGACAAAAAGAAGCAGCGAGTCCAATTTGAGCAACGCATGCGCAAAATTTTCAGTGTTTTCGTTTTTGCGCACTTCGTAGATGATCTCAAGATCTGCATTAATATATGCATTTACCCCAACATATCATCGATGGAGTTGCTTGTGTTATTTCTATGTGTATTTGTTAGTTTTATGAGAACAGTAAGTGCAAAACGATTCGATTCTATACATTTTGAGTAGAGTCTCTCAAACATATCGCTTCTACTCAGTACAATGGACAAGATGCTGTTGCTGCTGCTGCTGTTGCTGCTGCTGCTGCTGCTGCTGATTCGCCTGTGGGCAATCTTCAGAGTGTACAGGCGCATGGTAGGCCAGCACGGTTGATGCCAAGTGTTTGCCGCAAGGATGCGAACGGCAGCAGTTTGAGCGTGGAGATTCGTCTGCCCTTCATGGACATGGAGTTGCGACATGAGCGAACTCTCCACGTGCTGCGCACGGAACACTTGCTGCTGGTGCTGCATGGCCAGGAGCTCTTCCAGCTGCAACTGGGCAGTCGCGACAAGCGACTCGTCCGACTCGGTGAACTGGCGGGTCGAGTGAGTCAACAGGATGCGACTGTTGCTGCTGTGGTCATTTGGCGACAGTATCTGCTATTGGCTGTGGCCCTGCCACAGTCGCTCGAGTTCTATCAGCTGCCGCTGCAGAGCTTCTACAATGGCATACAGCTGCACTTTGAGCCCATACAAGAGTTTGCACTGGCTGCAAAGCTGCAGCAGCTGCACCTGCTCAAACCCAATCCCGAACAGGTCCTGCTCTTGCTGGCCAGCAGCTTCACCCAAAGTCAGACAAAGTGCAGGTGAGCGTAAAAACTGGCGTATTTGAATGTTTTCAATCGTATGCAGCACTCATCTAAAGTCAGCTCCAAGTCCATCAAGTAGATCAACTATTGGTAAACGGATTAATCCCAGTCCCCACAGCCACATCAAAGGAACATTTTCAATTTTTGTTTGTTTGTCTGTTTTTTTCTTAAGCTTAATACGAGTATACGAGGTGTGTTCAAAAAGTATCGCGAATTTTGAATTTTCGCGGGTTACGTATAATCGAATTTCGATTTTTTTGTAGCGTTATGTTGGTACTCATGTCTCTCACTTATGCCGACAAGCTCGGCCATTTTGAATGTTCACTTAATTGTTAACAGCTGCTTTGCTTGCACGTGTTTTGGATCGTCTTCGATTTTTACCTATTAAAAAAAATGGATCAAAGAACCTGTATCAAATTTTGTGTGAAAAACGAAATTAAGTGCGCGGATGCATCGAATGTTGATTGTGGCATACGGAGTAGCTACCTTGGACCGAAGCAACGTTTATCGGTGGTACAAAATGTTCTCAGAAGGCCGAGAAGATGTGAACGACGAAGAGCGTGCCGGACGCCCGAGCACTTCAACAACAGACGAAAAAATTAATGGAGTGGAGAAAATGGTATTGGCTCAATCATCTCAATGGAAGCTGCCGCACGAACCAAGACCGAAAAAAGCGCGCCAAGTTCGGTCGAATGTGAAAGTTTTGCTGACAGTTTTCTTCGATTGCAGGGGCGTGGTGCATCATGAGTTCTTGCCACAGGGTAGAACGGTCAATAAGGAATATTACCTGCAAGTTATGCGCAATTTGCGCGAAGCAATCCGCCAGAAACGCCCGGATTTGTGGAAGAACAATCGTGCACCACGATAACGCCCCTGCTCACACATCGTTGCTTGTGCGCGACTTTTTGGCCAAAAACAACACACTAATGATGCCGCAGCCACCGTATTCCCCAGATCTGGCCCCCTGTGACTTTTTCTTGTTCCCTAAACTGAAGAGGCCCATGAAAGGACGACGTTACGCTACGCTTGACGAGATAAAGACGGGATCGAAGGAGGAGCTGAACAAGATAAAAAAAAATGATTTTTTGAAGTGCTTCGAAGATTGGAAAAACCGTGTATAATATCTTATGGGGATTACTTTGAAGGGGACAAAATAGATATTCATGAATAAATAAATAATATCTGAAAAAACACAAAATTCGCGATACTTTTTGAACACACCCGAATTTCGCAGCTCTTTTTTGCTATGCACATCTCAATAGATTAATGTATGTTTTCTAGATTATTTTACTACTTTTATTAACCAATCCTATGGTTTTTGATTGATTTTTATGCATGAGGATAATAGTTTGGATTTGTATCTTCATATTATTCTTATAGAGCGAACTAGGAGCATTTAGCTGGATATTTGCCTATAATGGATTCATCTGTTGCTTACCTCTATTTGTGATATGTTTCCACAGAACCTTTGAGTGGCTGGAGACGTACTTCAATCCCGTGGAGGATTTCACCTTGCCGGCAATTAAATCCTTTCAGGTGGTGGGTCAACAGCCTCACTATTTAGTCACTGGTCGCTCACTGCACGGACAATCCAAGGTAAGCTTCCATCTCTATATAGCTCATAGGAATTCTTCATTCTTTTTGCCTTGCAGCTGGCGCTCACTGTTCATGAGCTGTTGACGCCCTCTCTCCGCCTGCAGCGCCGTCAGAGTTTAACTGTACAATCCCGGCATTTGCTCGCTGTCCGCTTTCGCAATCGCAACTGGCTTTTTGCCTGTGGCTCCAGCTCTAACTCCAGCTCCACACCGTGCGTCCTGTTTCGCATGGTCGATGGCAAGTTTGTGGTGTACAGAAAGCATGTGCTGAGCCAGCTTCAGTTCGGCCAACTGGCCGCATCCCAGCTGGGACAGCTGCTCGTCGGTGCGCGGTCGAATGGCGAGGTGCTGGTCTTCAATAGCCATCGATTGGACTGTTACAGTGGCTTCGGCGCCGATCCTCATCCCAGTGGCCTCCACACCCATCTCAATCCCCAGAACGAGAGCTTTATCCTGTTGACGTATCAGCGCAATGCCGACACCACATTGCTACGCATGGTTCAGCTGGCTGGTGTCACATTGCCAGCTGCCACCATGGAGCCCTTTAGCGATGGTAAGCCTTAGTCTGACAAGGCTAAATGTATCTTATTAGCAGGGTATTCACAGATTTGAGCAGTGTGCAGCAGCATCGTCATGAGTTTGAAGAGTCCATTGGTGAGCTGCGCAGTTTGTTGCTGCGCCGCAAGCAACAGCTAGACGCAGTGCGTCAGTTGACACAATCGCTGCAGCAGCAGAACGGCACCACACTCAATCTGCAGCAGGCACTCCATGTCGCCAGGGGATCACGCATTGAGCTGCTGCATCTGCGGGGACAGCATCTGGCGACTCCCACACAACTGCAGCGGCGCATTGAGCAAGTGCATCAGAAGTATGCAGCCAGTGGACGCTATCCACGCTCCTTTGGTGTGGCCAATGAAGGCCACAGTGCTGCAGCTCTGGACACGCTCAAAGTGCGTCGCTTGCATGTGAACAATCTCATTTATGATGGCGAACTGCTGCCAGGTGAGAAGCGGGAAGAATCGAACACAATTTATATATATGAATAGATATTTGATTTATATATATTTCTCTGACAACAGGCTACTATGTGGACTCGTCGGTGCCACCAATTCTCACCGTCAAGGGTCAACTGCTGACCAAGCAGCTGCACACCCAACAGTTGCTGGCACCACAACGCTACCAGCGGTCCGCAAGTGCCGCAGTGGATGAGCAACAGTTGGTGGTGCGACATCTTCAGGTGGAGCGCATCAATAATGTGTCCTGGTTCGATTTGTACGATTCGCTGTTTTTGCACTCACGTGACACTGAAATCGAGGGTCGTCTCGTCATCCAATCTCGCGGTCGAGTGGTGAATCTGCAGTCGCCGCTGCTCAATGGTCGGGTTGTGGATCAGCTGTTCAATTTGCGGCAGCCGCAGGTGATTGCCTCCAACATTTACATGTCCGCCTTCTTTGTATCCAAATTGGACGCCAATCTCATCAATGGTCTCAACTTTGCCGAGGACATTGTTTTCCGTGATGTCAACAATACCCTAATTAAAAGTAAGTGCAACAATCCAATATACTTCGATCGTTTCAAATTCTAAGAAAGTCTAATGGTTAAATACATACACAAATGGTAAGATTTTAACTTAATTGTTTTATGTTCTGTAGCTTTCAACTTTTCTCATCATTTCTTAAGTTTTGATTTAGCAAAGTTACATCTCTAAATTAATCAGAGCAGATTGTGCCGCCTTAGACAGGAAAAGATGGAGTATTTGACAGAAACGTGTTTTAAGCTCGGAGATCTAAGAGACCCTCAACCCAGCACAGATTCAGGGCGCTATAGACTCAGAAGTGTCCACATTGGGTCTATCAGTAATATAATAATGAGCAAAGATATTAAATACTTAAGCCACTTTAAGATACTCGCACAAAATACACAGCTGATAAATTTGAATTGAATTCTTGTAGCACCCGTTCGCATCTATCAGATGAGCGTTTCCGGCGATATACTCGTTGCCAACGACACCAAATGGGCGCGGCAAATGGGCGGGTCAGAGATGGCCGCCTCGAATCTACAGCAATATTACACGGGCAGGATCACAGTGAATGGCTCCTTGACCGTTAACAATTTGCAGGGGGACACGAAGGCAACGCAGCTGGAGCTCAATGGGCAATCTCTGCGTGCACAGGACTTGCACGCCGAATACTTGCTACTCCACCAGCCGCAGGTGAGTGTGGCATAAACCATATATGAGTGCAGGTCGATCCTCGATCATTAAATTTTGCACTCTGTTGTTAGAACCTAACGTCGCTGATATTTGGGCATGCGAAAGTGACGACTGTCGCTCTGAGCAGCGACCACATCAATGGCCATCCCACCGCTGAGCATCTGCTCACTGGTGTTGGCCATAAAGCGGATCCAGCACACAAGCCTCTGCAACTCATATTCATGAATGTCAGCATCGATGGGGATGTTAACTGTAGCAATTTGAGCTCCCGTTTGGCTGAGCTCTCCAGGGATGCAGTGCGTCAGGGTGAGACGGCAACCATAACGGGACACAAGCATTTCGTTGCACCAGTAAAAGTGGACACCTTGTCCAGTCCCAGTCTAAATGGAATACCCAGCTCGGAGCTGGTGCTCAAGTCGCAGCTGAGGCACAACTTTACCGGCTTCAAGGAGTTCAAACGCCTTGTGGTCAAGGGTCAACTGGAGATTACGGGCAATTTGAATGCACAGCGCCTGAATCGCGTGGACTTAAGAAAGATGTTGCAGCCAGCAATGAGCTTGCAGCGTCTGGAACTGCTGGAGACGCCACACTTGCAGCATCTGGTATTCCAGCGACTCAATGGTCTGGCATTCGATGAGCTCTTTGGCAAGCTGAGCGTGGACAGCAATCAGCAGCTGCTGCTAAACAAACAGCTCATCATCGAGGGCAATGTGCGCTTCGAGGGCGATCTGCAGCTGCAATCCCTAAACGACATCGACTGGGAGCCGTACCTGAGTCGACTAGTTAATGCAAATGAAAACACTTTGCTTGCGGGCAGCAAGAGTTTTCTGCAGCCAGTTCTCATCACAGATGCCCTGCAATCGCCCACAATTAACCAACTCGATCTGAGTTCGCTCTTGGAGAATACATTGCTGCGCACAACGCCTCAATCGATAAGTGGCGATTACACATTCCGGCGCATGACGGCCACAAATGTGGATGTGCCCCTGGTGAATGGGGTCCCAGCTGGTCAATTCCTGGATACACGTACAAAATCTGTGCAGCTGCAGGGGGATCTTTATCTGGATGAGCTCACAATTAATGGCAGTTTGAGTTGTCGCCTGGCCAATAATCCACTGCCTCAGCTGACTGTACAGTTGGCAGCGCTGCAGCAGCGCAGCTGGCGTCAGCTGATTGTGCTCGAAGATGCCCTGTGGCCAGAGGAGGCCACTGCTCCCAATTGTTATCAGCAGCTCGGCTACCTGCGGCAACATGCCGTACGTAGTTGGGGCGCCACACAAACCATCTCGGGACATGTGATACTGGAGCAACCGCGGCTAGGCAAGGTTCAAGCAGCGCAAAACTTTCCCGGCAACCTCAACATAAGTCACGTGGCGCAGGATGCGCTGTTGCGTCACGGGGCAGCCACACAAATCGTACGATCCCCTCAAGCAATGCGGCAAGCGGTATATGCGCGTTCCATCAACCTGCACAGGGATGCACAATTTGGTTTGCTCAATAACATCGATGTGAATCGCTTGAATGCCTCGCTCTATCGCCGCTCCAGCGGTCAGCCCATCGAGGCTCGGCTCCAGTTTGAGACACCACCCAGACTGGATCGGCTGCAGCTTGACGGACAGTTGAATGGCATCGCAGTGGGCAACATTTTTGAGCAATCGCCGAATGCGGTTTACCCAGCTGTGGTGTTAACGCGACTGCTGCTGGAGCATGAACTCCAGCTGGATGAGATTAATGGCATGAATCTGGAGTATCTGTTGCAGCAACGTGTGCCGCTGCGTGGCGCCGCCTTGGAACTATTTGGCACACTGCGCTTTGAGCAACTGCACCTGGGCAAGGATGCACTCTTGCGCAGCATTAACGGTATTCCCCTGCAGAATGTCGTCTACAAAAACGCGAAACGTGCCCAGGCCATCAGCGGTGTGAAGACCTTCGAGGCTGGCCTCGAATTCAAAGGACCTGCCCATGTGATGCGCCTGAATGGCAAGGAACTAAGCGAAAGCTATCAGCGCACCATATTCACCGATCGCGACTATAACATCGATAGTCTGCTCGTCGATGGCGCCATCTTCCAGGGTGGTCTCTTCAACGATCTCCCAATGGTTGAAGCACGGCAAGCGGACCAGCTGCCAACGTCTGACACGAGTAAGGAGAGAAAATTGCACAAGTTGATGGAGCAATTGCAGCACCAGCTGGCCACAAATCGCACACAACGTTTGCTCTACCTGGACTACGAGCCTGATTTGGAGGTCAGCTGGAGTGAGCCGCCAGCAAATGCAACATTTGATGTGGTAGCCAATTACAGCGCACGATCCACCAACGTTTGTCAGCCGCTGCAGCAGCAGCTGCGTGCCCAACTCCAATGGCAGCCGGCACGCGTCCATCTCAGCTGGGTTGAGTTGCCCAATCGTCTGCGGCGCCTCAATGCAACTCGGGTAGCGTTGCGCATCAGGGCACAAAATTACTGCAACAAACAGCCGTTGCAGTTGCAGTCACAGTTGCACAATGGCATTCGGAGTCGGATACAAATCAATTGTCGGGAAGAGACGCACACCTTGGGACTGCCACATCATGTGGAGTCACTGGAGCTGCTCGAGCAGCAGGATTACAGCCTGCTATTAATTGACACCATGGAGGAGTTGCGTGTTTTACGCATTAATCACACGAATTGCAGTCTCAGCGATTGGCAATCACTGCCCTCCACCGGTGCCCTGATGCAGCTGCTCCACTTGGAGCGGAATGGCACAACACTGCTGCTAAACAGTGCCCGCCATCAGCACTTGCCCATTGTGGCTGTGCAACGATTGGATGCGCACAGCCAACGCTTTGTGCGGCTCCAGCAGATCGATGGTGACTACGATATGGCCGTATTCCATCAGCAGCAACAGCAGCAGCAGCAGCAACAGCAGCAGCTGCTGCTCAGCTGCCACAATTGTCGCCACATTGCCATACATTTGTTTGATGCGCAGAGTCAGCATTTTGTGGCATTGCAACAGCTGCGCCTGGAGGCACGCATCCAACAGCTGTTGCCATTTGTTGTTGCCAAAGAGCGACATTTACTGGTGCTCACCGTGGCCGGCTCCAAGCATTTCTACTTGTTCAGCTATGCCCACATCGAGGGCTGGCAACAGCGCACCTATGGCCACATGGCTGAGTTCCAGTATTCCTGGCCACTCATCCGATCCGGTCAAGAGTTGACGGCATCGATGCCATTGCTGTTGCTATGCGGACAGCGCTTGTGCAGCCTGGTCAGAGCACTGCTCGATTAGAAACCCCACTCCTCACTCCCCTCGCCCCTTTTCCCCTCCCACTATTACTACTCCCACAATCAATCAAACTGTATATAGCAAGTCTGCAACATGTTAATATACATTGCGTATGTATACATTATAGATACTATCATATATCATATTACTCGAATATTCCATTTACTTTCTGTATATAAGCTTTTTCGAATATTCAGATAATCAGCATTATATATGAATTGCCAAACTGTTGGTTGCCTAATAAATTGCTTTATGAAAAAATTTAAACATAAATTGTGGCATACTATTAGGGGTACTTATGTCTAGACAACTAGTTCTAAATAGGTTCAATCCTTTCGGAGTGCGTTAGTAGCACAAATAGATTATCTACGGATTATCTATCTATATATTCGAGAAGTTATGGGGTCGTCTAGGAAACCAAACAATGAACGGAAATTAATGAAAAATTTCTTCAGAAACTATAGGTATGATTCCGATGTGCTCTGCTTGATAAAATGTTTGACACAGGACTCGTCAAGATCTGTAAAGTTTTGTCCGATTAATGACAGCATTTTTTGATTTTTTTTCGAATCCTAGAAATCCTTGTATAGAAACCGTTAGCTGTTCGCTGTTGTTTCTAAGATCTCAAATATGACATGACATACAAAAGAAAGTCCGATTTACGAAGGACACAGGGCATCAGTTAGTAATACATTCACAAAAGAAAAGTATAACTTATTAACAATTCTATTTATATATAATCATCCACATATTTATTATTCATAGTTACATATATTTTCTTGATTATAAACAATTTTACTTCTGCAAAACTTGTAAATGAAATACAAAATGCATAATTTTAGTCTGTTCAATTATACTTCAATTATATTAATGATGCACATTTTTGGGGATGATGATGGTGATGAAATATGAAATATTTCAACTTTTGCGTAGAGATTGTCCAAAGCCTTGAACACTTTAAATAGTATCCCGTTTTCCTATATTTTACAGCTGCAAATACACTTTTGCTTTCAGTACGTATAATCAGACGCCTTTGGCAACCTATTCTAAAAATAATAATTGTCAATTTGTATGTGCTTTAACAAGTTATATAATATTTATATTTGTTATCCTATTTGCATATTCTAATGAAAAAAAAAGTAAAAAAAGAAACACATATCTTTATGAGGGGTAGTCTCTGAAGTGTAAAATAGAAATAGATACAATTACTTAGAACAGACATAAGATGGATTCAATTATTAACTAGAACAGTTTGTCATTTCTGGCATACCCCTAATAGAGATTATCACATTTGAGCTTAAAATAAAATAAATGTCTAATCAAAGCTATTAAACCAATGCTCATCATCATCAATGCTCTTCACTGTCGTCCAGCTCAGGAGATGAAGCTCTTGCGACTACAACTGAGCACATAGATTGTAAAGACAATTAAGCCCAGAATGCCATAAATGGAGCTGTTCTGATTGTACCCATTGCCAGTCTGGGCCTGAATCCACTCCACATGACTGGCGACATCGACAAAAGCGGTCGACTCACTGCGCAGGCCAAGCAGCTGATTCGATTTGGTTAGCGGAGCACCTGCGTCCAGTTCATATGCGGCCAGCATTGCCTGGTTATCGTAGAGGACGCACAGCTGTTGCGGCTGCTGGCAGGACGACTCCTTCACACGCAGCGTGAGCATCTCGTGCAGCTCATGTCCATCCCCGCCAGCATGTCCCCAGCTGCTGATGTGCAACGGCGCCGCATCCCCATCCAAGAGTTGCGCATCCACAGGCAGTGCAATGGGCTGAATGGCTGCATGATGAGCGGCCACATCCTGATCCAGCATCAGTATCGCAATCGACAGCTGCTTGGGCGGCAGATAAACGTGTGTCACTCCATAGACCTGAGCATGAGTTGTCGGCGCAAAACGCTGCCTGCTGCCCAGCACAACACGCAGCTCAGCCGGATGATAAGAGCTATCACTACCCGACCTAGAAAACAAATCAAATGATATATAGTATTTAGTACTCCAGCCTGGGCATGGGCAAAATTTCCTGCTTACTTGTGCAGACACTGGGCGACGGTGAGCACAACAGATGGACCCACCAACGCTCCGGAACAGATATGTCCCTTGCCAAAGTAATCCATCTCCTGCTCCAGCAGCCGTATGGAGGCCTGATAAGGTGCTCTGCTGTGCTGCTTGCCACCAGTTGTTGTGCTCGATGGGCCTATGCTGTGTTGTTTAGTCAGTTCGCGATGAGTAAACGCTGCGGGCAGCGGGATAGAGAAGAGCAAAAAAATTGTATTGATCGATTAGCACGTATACCAGTAAAATAGAATAATAAAAATAAAAAAATACATCTTAAATATTGACTCATATTTTTAATCGCTCTTCTATTTTTGTATTTTTTTTTAATTTGATTCCAAATTTGTGGGTCTTATTTCTCGCGAGGTTATTAAAGATAGCTAGCCTTGAAAACAGTGTGTTGCCAGCTGTTTTAACTTGGACGTCAGTTGGCAATTACTTGGACGGTCACCAAGCCAACACAAGCACAGTTTAATTTATTGGTATTTAAGATTATCAACGGTAGCAAATTCCATACCCATTCCCATTCCCAGACGGGTAGTTGGCCTTGGCAACAAGAGGCGAAATGCACTTTATATAGTCTTATGCCGTCTTGTTATCATTATCAACGTTAAGCCAACAAACGAACGCATTGCGCGATCACCTGATATTCTCCATCTATTTGTGGCTATTTTTGTTATATATATATATTTTTTTTTTTTGTTTTTCTTCTAGTTTGTGCTATGGTCTATTAGGATTATCGTAATTGCGATATGGTTCAGTCTCAAGAGCCCGTCGCGTATTTATTAAGGCTTTATTAATAAGAACCGCAAATCAATAATAGTTGGCCAGATTCACGTTTTGCATTTTCTATTTGGCTTTGTTGGGGGCTGTTCTGCCATTGAATTTTCTAATCTGTGACTACAGTAATTACACTTGAACATGTCCATAGGAATAATGCAATTGCGATTTGACCTTAAAGCGAACACAAAATATTTCTTTGGATCTGGAAAATGGTAACTTCAATTAATTGACCACGTTTTCGGTTTAATAAAAAAAATTAAAACTTATAAGAGTTGTTGTCATAGATTCCTGAGAAAGTCAGTATCGTTTTAATATTAATGGAAAATTGGATAAAATACTTATCACAAAAGTAGTAGGTCGATAACAATGGAGAAGGAATGTTCATAGACAGCCATTGAATTTTGGTTTTTAGGAAAACAATTACAGAACATATTTAGTTTTTACTGGCTTTAGTGATATGTGCAAATTTTTCTATAATCGCTCTACTGCACATGAGTTTAAGTATATTTCAATAAAGATTTGTAGTTAAGACCAAGTTTCAAGAACTGTTATTAATCGAATATTTATCACAAAAAAGCAGGTGGGTAACACTGGAGAATAAATATCTAAGTATAGCATATATAAAATATAGATATATCCATATCTATATAAATAAACTAAATAATATAATATATATAAAAAAAAATAAATAATATAAAATAAAAATATATATAATATATCTAAATAAATATATCTAAATATATAATTCTTTAAAAAGAAGCCACTATAAATCAATAAATATACAAAAATGTATATATATATATAAATAAATAAAAAAATGTTGCAATATTATATATATATATATATATAAATATATTTCTAGCCTTAATGACCTTACAGAAATTGTCGAATTTCTTCTGGGTCCAAAGAGCGTAAACTTTTAACTTATCTAAGACTCGTGCTATTTATGAGCTTTCACCTTGATTAAAGTGTTAGTAGTACGAACCCCAAATCAATAATAGTTGGCCAGACTCACGCCGGATGTTTTGAATTTACTATTTGGGTTTTAGAGGCAATTCTAGCCTTGACTTTTCTAATCTGTCAAAATCGCAGAACAGTTAATACAGTTGAAAGTGACTATAGATATAATGCAATTCAGATTTATCCTCTACATATTTCTATAAAATTTCAAAAGGACATTTTCACACATTTGAAAATGTTTTGCGATTTAATGAAACATTAAAACTTATAAGAGCTGTAAGCACAGATTCTGGTAAAGTCAACACTGGAGATTGAATATCTAAAAATATTCAATTTATAAAAAAAAAAAGTATAAGCAAATATAAAACATTTTTGCTCCACGAAATTGCTATTAGCAAATTTTTTATGAGCCAGAGAGAGTAATTTTTTAAAATAGCAAAACTCGTGCTATGAACGTTTAGCATATAACTTTTATATGTATTATCAATTTGAGTCTTAAAAAACAATAACCAAACGAATCAAATTATTTGCACAATTCTGTATTCCAGTTTCAAATTTAAATATATTTGAATTTTAGTTTCAACTTACTTGTCTGCATTTCGGTGCATAGAAAGGCAAATATCAGTATTTTCATCACTTTCTTCAGGTGCTCGTTGGGATGCATTGTTGCGCAGTCGGGATTAGTTTGGATCCTCTGGCAGTTATTAAAAACCTGGTAAAGCCGTCAATATACTTGAAGCTCCAAACGCTGAATGAAATAATTCGTTTCTAAAAAGTACGAAAGCAAAATCGCAAAACGTTTTTCACCCAGATAATTCAGGTTTGTTTTGATTTCTGGCAATGTTTATGCTTTTGTTCTTATTGTTTGTTTTTTTTATTTTCTTGCTTATATGTATTGATAAAGCTACAACATTCGAGCGAACACCCAAGCCCCCGCCCCCCCCTCCCCACACACACACACGCACAAACACAGGAATCTTAATCGCGAATTGATAAGAACTCTATTTTATTTTCTTCGTTTGTATTGCTGTTTTTTCTTTTCTTTGTATACTTTGTTTATTTTTATATTTAAATTGCGATCAGTGCAGCTACCCAATTGACAACACAGCCTGTGGCATACTCTTTCTTTTGGCATGTATGTTTATTTAAATAAACAGCACACACACTTTGAATCTCAAATATCTAAACATCCCAAACAATGTGCAACATTTAAGTTGGTCCACAAAAATTGCATTTGTTTGTAGTATGCAGAGTACGTAGAGTATTTAGTGTATGTGTAGTTTTTTTTATTTTTTATTTGTCATTTTCATTTCAATTTTATCAGTAAGTTTACCTACTAATTTTAGAAGCCTGCATAAATTTATGTCACTAATACGAATCATACGAGCCTATAATTAGACGAAGGTTGCCGGCCGCAGAATAACAACATATCAAACGAAAATTAATTATAGCTTCCATATTAATCAAGGAATCATTGACATTATATTATTATATTTACATGATGATTCTGGGTCAGCTTTTATTGTGTAATTCATGCTTATTATAATAGGGTATACAGCTTTAAATATGTCATAAGCTCAATTTCACTAGAGATTTCAAAGTCTGCCGCTTTGAATATTTATAGAAAGTGTTTTTTTTTTGGGACTAAGAATGTATTTAGGACAGCTCTAACATCGAGCTCTAATATCAGGATGGCTATTTATATCATTATCATGCAATAATATACCCTTGAAAACACTTTGAAAATATCAATCACGTGCAACATGCGCGTTGCACAATCCCATCATGTGCATAATTGACATTGATTGCGCTGCTAAACTGCATTAGTCAGCGATTCCTGGGTGCAGGTTATAGATAAGGACTGGGGAGTGTCCATCAGTCAACAGCACTTGCTGACAGTGTTAGACATGGAATGGAAATACCCTGTAGCCAAATCTTGACTGCACTCATTGCACAACAAAAAGATCAAGGCTGTCGCTAATCTATGTCTATTCGCATCATCATTTTTGTATCAGGGTATCAAAAGTCTGAAAATCCCATTTCTAATTTCCGTTAAATTATCTTTGATGGGTTTCCAACACGCGCCAATTTTTATATATGTATGTATATATACAATATGTATATATATCGTTGGCATAAGTAATAACAAGAATTTGTGAACAACATAAATGAATTTGGTCAGCAGTAATTGCGTGTTAAACTATTTGTGTGTTTTTTTTCGGTTTTTACCACAATGATTAGAAATTCATTGATTTCGCGTTGGATTTTAGTTTCATTGAGCTTTCCGTTCAGGCTTATCAGCGACCTCCAATCGAATCCAACAGCCGCCTAAAATTATGCTATAATCCTATTTTTCGATTTGCAATTAAAAATGCCATACAATTAGGATGGCAACAAGTCGCAGATCCCCATAGTGTTCAACGCTACTGGAAATGGAAGCCCACGATGATTTGGCAAGTTCATCAGCAATGCGCTGCCGACGCTTGCCAAAAGCATTATCCTCAATCCATTTTCGATAATACCACACATCGGTGTAAATGCCCGGCACGGGAGGCATGCCCCAGGACCCAATGCCAGCCAGCTGACCGGCACAGATCAAAGGTCCACCCGAGTCGGCGGCACAGATCATGGCGAGTATTAGATGCTGGCTGAGCTTGCACCCGACACGCCTACACTCCCCCAGATCGATGAGCGTTACTTTATAGTTGAGTAGTTCATTCCTGTTGCCCCTCTCGTTCTCGTCCTTATTGGACTCTGCGTCGCTACGGCTCCAGCCGGTTATCTGGCAACTTGCGCGCGATAGATCAGGATACTCAGCTTGAATCAGCCTTGCGGGCTGCATAAATTCAGGCATCGATTTGTCGTAGGTACTGAAATCAAACTGGGTTAGCGGCATCAGTAGCTCTTCCAGGTGAAATGATATCGTCACTTCTGTGCGTGCAAAGCGTTGCCGGTTGCTCAGCACCAATCCGAACTCGTATTTGGGCAGAAAGCTGCCATCATATTTGGACTGAGAGTGCAGTGCAGATTGCAAATCCAGTGACTTACTCTACAAAGCAATGAGCTGCGATTAGCACCAGATTGTGGCTAATAAGAGCACCACCACAAATGTGGCCAGAACCGTAGCCTCGATTTGAATTGTGCTCGTCGTGTGCCATTGTCGAGCAGAATTACAATCCGACATGCACTTCGATATAGCAGTAGATACATGATTGTATACCAAATATAATTTGGGATATTTTGTAATTTTTCTCGTTGGAAACTTGATGTTGAACTTCAGCTTCTACACAACTGACAACATGTGCCACAAGCAGCACAAACCACAAACCCAACTAATTAATGTTTTACATAGTTAGTATTCATAAACAATGATCTTTTGGTTATTATTATTCATTTGTTATATTTGTCCAAAACTCAATCTCGATTCAAGTGAACAATTTCAATTATTTCTAATATACTTATGGTCAACAAAATACGACTTGCTTTTTATTTATTTTTTTTTTGTTTAGATTAGTATTACTTCATTGACTTAACAATCTAGGCTTACGTCCACAAAGTAACTTAGACCGAGTAGAACAGGCACCGCAACACTCACAGCGTATGTAAATGTCAGCTTGGCGACACCATCACCACTACCCTCACCACTGCCCTCACCACTGCCCTCACCACTGCCCTCACCACTGCCCTCACCACTGCCCTCACCACTACTTTCACCACTGCCCTCGCCACTGCCCTCACCACTGCCCTCGCCAGTATGCTCCGAGATCTGCTCAATTATCCAGTCATAATAGTAGGAGACCTCGGTATAAACACCTGGTCGATAGGGCTCAGCACAGCCAAGACCCCAGGAAACAATGCCTGCCACTTGGCTTTGGCAGACGAGCGGTCCACCGGAGTCGCCCGAGCAGGCATCCCGCTCACCCTCCATATACCCAGCACAGATCATGCCGGACAATATGAACTGGCCCAGTTCGGTGTCTTCGATGCACTGTCTCTCATCGATAATGGGCACATCGACAGACATCAGCAGATCGGAGCTATAACCCAACTCAGTATATCCCCAGCCAGTTACCTGACAAACGATATCCGCCGGCACTGCCAAAGCAGTTAGTGCAATGGGGCGAATGGTTGGATGATTGGCGGGCACTGAACCATTGAGTATCAGCAGAGCAATATCCTTGTCATAAGTCTGCAGATTAAAGATTTCCAGCTGCAGGATCAGCGTCTCGATGTCAAAAGTCAACGTATTCGTCTGGTTAAAGCGATCCAGATTGCCCATGACCACAATAATTGTCTCCTTGGAAACGAAGGTACCATCGTAAATAATCTGGCTAAAGAATCATGAGTAGTCAGTGAGAATATATGTAAGAATAGTTATTAGTTATTTGCGATGCAAAATATATATAAGAATACATCTTAACTTCAACCTTGGATCAGACATGCGTTATTATTAATATGAATTAGATATGAGGATCAGATTTGAAGAACAGTTTTGAGTTTCAGAAATGAGATCAGATTCGAAGATCAGCTTTAGTATCAGATATACATATGTATATATATATAGTTATAATGGAATCAGGTAATACAATCAGTATATCTGACTGATTAGCAGGATCAGCTTAGATTAAGCAAAGAATCAGTTATAACAGTTCAGTTGGGCGGATACGATTTGAAGATCAGTTATGAGTTATCAGATAAAGATTTAAGAATTATGTTAAGCAATATATTACGTTAAGCGTTATGAGGAACAGGTATTAAAAGGTGTTGTCTTACATTATAAGGAATTATAAGGAACAGAATCAGTTATGAGCCAAAACGAATTTGAGTTTCCGTTTCCGATAGAGAAAAACCTCAGATATATCCATATGATCTGATTCCGATTCTGAATTTCAATCGGGATTCGGTTCCATCTCTGATTCCAATTCCAATTTGACACGCTCGTTATGAAGAGTGGAGATCAGTGATGAAGATCTGGTTTGACGATCAGTTTATGTCTATCAGCCATACAAGTTAGTTAGGAGCCGAGATCAGTTGCAAGTGAATGGGTTATGAGAAACAGCTATGATCACTAATCACTCATCAATTTTAAACATTGAGACTTACTCCACAAAGCAATGCGCTGCGGAAAGAACGACTTTTGGCGTGATCAATGAACCACCGCAAATGTGACCGGTTCCAAAGAAGTAGCCGTCGTTGAGACGACGCCGCAAGCTGGTCTGATGCCTTGTTGCCTCCATTGTGGCCTCTGTGCCATTTATAATGCGACCCGGATCTTCATTGAATCTTGGACGTATCTTCTGTGAGTTCAACCGATCACCGTTGCTCGCTGATAGATGGAGGCTGAGCAGCACAACGAAGATCATTATTTTGGGAGCCATGGGGAGTGTTCGTATTTACGGCACGAGCTAACAACGTCAACTAATTTGGTGTGGACAGTGAGGGCCCACATTCGGTTGGCTAATGCTTTATAATCGATATCGAAACAGTTACATCTGCCAATACACGCCCGGCATAATCTAATCAGCTCCCACCTGCCCAACCAACCCACTTTCAAATTAGTTGTTTTTGGTTGATTCTCAATTCGATATGAGTGCCTGTTTGGCTAAACGGTATGTTCGTGTTCGTGACTCTCTTTTGCCAAAGTATCTCAGGTATGTGAGAAATCTCAGACACACCGACAAACAGAGACGATGTAATCGGTGGGTTTGCCACAATAATTGTAGATTTATAACACCATGTCTTGCCTTTTGCTCACCGATAAGAATTACGGCTCCTCGTATGGGAAATAAAACAAAACTATAAATGTAATCCAAAGTAAGAGATACACTTTAATTGCATTAATTTATTTTTTTTATTTTGATGATTATTATTTTTGATGAATCATTGAATACTTACAGATGAATGATCAATTATTTCAAGAACAATTTACTTAATATGAATGTATATGTTAATTATTAAGAAATTTGCGTTTTATTATCATTTATTTAAATTGAGAAAATATTATATTGTTTCATAGATTTCATGATTAACACAAATTGGCCATCAACTTAATTCAGATGGTGGATAAATTATAATATATCCAGGTAAACGTCTCTCTGAAGATGCCAAAAAAACAAATTCTGTAAATTCCATTAAATGTAATTTCCGGACTCCACTCGGCGCAGCACCTTGATTTTAGTTGTAAATAAAAGTCTAATCAAAAAACATATGTATAAATACTTATATATATATTGAGACTATATATATATATATAATATATTGATTAGATAAAATGATTTTTTTTATTGATCAGAATTGCGACTGAGACAACACTTGAGTTCCACATTCTGACATGGCTCACAAATTGTTACACAATTTTCGGAAGCGCTTTGCCATTGTTTTCGCCTGCATTCAGTAAGAAAAATTCCAATAAATAAAAAATATATGTATATAGCAAAGTAAAGAATAAAATTTCCCATTTAGTAGGTGGGTTTTTTTTATTGATTAGATAGATTGACATGTTTATTGACCAATCACCAGACTGAGACTACACTTGAGGGCGACGTTCTGACAAGACTCTACTATTTACCCCACAAGATACAATCAAAATACTTTTAGCCAAGAGCGTTCGCACTCGAAGGCTGGCAATTGTAAACAGGGAAAGCACTTTGCATGAGTCTTAATTTAGTAGCTGGCTAATATAAATACAGCGAGAATTGTTGGCCAAACCGTTAACTGTAGCGATCCGTTTTTATAAATCGAATAATCGAAGGAGTTATTGATACGATATATCCAGTTGGTGTACTTTATGACATTCGTGTAGACGCCCGGGTAGTCCTTCTCTGCGCACTTTCCGCCGTAGGAGACGATGCCCACCAACGTGTTGTGGCACTGCAGCGGACCACCGGAGTCGCCCTGACAGGAGTCGGTGCCTCCGTGCATATACCCTGCACATATCTGTGTAGCGGGTATATTGCCGTAGCTTCTGATGCACTCCGCACGGCTGATTATCGGTATCTCTGCCGCCTGCAGGCTATTGCTGCTGCTACCACCCTAAAAGAATAATAAGTAAGACATCTATAGTCGATGGAGCTCGACTAGGAAATGTTGTGTGTAAAATACGATCAATCGATCTTGATGAAATTTCGGAGATCGGAGATTCTATCTTCGACCTGCTACCCAGTGAAAATAGGCTCAGAATAAATCAAAGGCAATCAAAAAATATAGCCTTAATAATAGTAAAAACTTTCCTTTATAGCTGAAGGAAACAGATACTCGATTTTCACTTCGATGTTGTATATAGTATTATGTATGATAGATTAGATTAGATTAGAATATATCTGTCAGAAGCAGTATTAACACTTTAAGCCTCTACAGCTTTAGACTGGCAAACAATCGGACGAATTGTGCAATGCCAATATACTCTTCTTCTATCTTTTGTATAACAAGTGCGAAAAATGTAAAACTCATTTCAAAATTTGACTTACAGTTTCTTGGGAACCCCAGCCGGAGACAACACATTTGGTGCCCACTGAATATTGTCTCGAGCTAAGCGGCAGAGCGGTTACCTCGGAATTCCATGGTATGTAACCGTTTATAAAAAACAACGTTATATCATTAATGTATGTATCATGGTTATAGTTGGGATGATTAATCACCAACTGCACATTATATTGGAGCGTTGTAGTATCTTTTTTGCTGAGGAAGGTGCTGCCCATGATCAGTACATATTCACGAGCCCTTCGAAATCCCTTGTTCTTTGGTCTGCAAGATGTTGCAATAATTACTTATTTATTACAATTAGCCTAGTTCGCAATAAAACAGAAATACGAATAAAACGAAAGACTGGCGAAGACGGACTATTTCTATTGATGATCAATAATATAATATACCTCATTTGGTGGGGTCAAAAATGGGTTACACACTTTATAAGGGAATTAGAATACCCTATTTTGTAGAGCTCCTCTGGATGTGGACGGATACTACTCACGCGAAGGTACAGTGGGCCGCTGACACGATCAAGCGCTGGCTGATGACAACTCCGCCGCAGATGTGACCACTGCCATATTTTCCGTTTTCGCGCTGAACCAGGCGCACAGATACCTGATATGGTGCTTCCATTATGTCGATATCCTCACCACCAACAATCTTGGTTTCAAAACTCTTTCCAGCAGCAGTGTAATTGTCTTGAAGAAATATATGGATTTAATTAATGTCTTTCTGAATAGATGTATGTTCAAACAGAATGCTATTATATGTCCCTAACAGTATTCCTATATCATAAGTGAGTATGGCGAACCTCCATTTCCGGCTAAAATCAAGAGAAATAGCGTCGATGCCGCCAAGATGAATATCATAGAGACTTTCATCAAAAATTTTGAACTACAATGAAATTAAATAAAAATGTAACTTTAATCAAACAAAATGAAATTGAATGTTTGAATGTAAATCCACAGCTATTTGGTAGGCAGACCAGACTTGAAAACAACAACAAGGACATACAGGAGATACATCAGTAAAGGTCCACATTTATAAAATACTCGTAAGCTAGTTGCTCATGATCTATGTGTATACATATACGAGGTGTGTTCAAAAAGTATCGCGAATTTTGAATTTTCGCGGGTTACGTATAATCGAATTTCGATTTTTTTGTAGCGTTATGTTGGTACTCATGTCTCTCACTTATGCCGACAAGCTCGGCCATTTTGAATGTTCACTTAATTGTTGACAGCTGCTTTGCTTGCACGAGTTTTGGATCGTCTTCGACACAAAATTCGCGATACTTTTTGAACATACCTCGTATGGAGTCAAAAGTGTCTCCTTCAATGGGTTACACACTTCATAATGAAATTAGAATATCCTACTTTGTAGAGGTCCTCTGCAAGTGGACGGATACTACTCTGCCATATTTCCTCGTTTGCCGTCTAAGCTGATAAGGTGTTTCCTTTATAACGGTATCCTCACTGCAAGTAACACTGCTTTCATCACCCAAATCAGGAACAAAATGTGTGAACTTAAGATCTAAATGAATTGACTTCTTAACTCTACAACTTTTGAGCACAGAACAGAACAGAAATCTACAAGAATGTGTTATCTATTATACATACGTATGTATGTCCATGACGTTCTGAGTATCTGCGTCATAGTATTGCTATATCAGATGTGATTATGTTATCTCCACAGTTCATAGTAATGTAATGCATTTCAGTAGGCTTGAAATCTTATCGGATTTCTAGCAATCTCGTTCGAAATCAATGAAGGTAAAATTGTAATTATAAAATTTCATCACTCAAGACACTCATAATAAAGTAATTAATTTATATATAAATACATACATATATTTTTACGGTTCCCAAATCGATTAAATTTGTTCATCTAAAACTTGTTGGAAATGCAATGAAATTAAATTAAAATTCAACTTTAATCAAAAACAAAATAAAATTGAATGTTTGAATAACAAGGATATACATCAGTATGGGTCCACCTTTATAAAATATTCTTAAGCTAGTTGCTCATGATCTAAATATATATATATATATATATACAATTACAAAAAATACCAACTATGTTCGGTATTCGTTATATTGTCTACATCTAAGTCAGCCAACTTATGACTAACTTAATGACATATTAGCTGCAGAGATGTTGGTTATGGTATAGAAAGAGATAGAGCAGCAATCATGCATTTTGCTGCCCTTGTCGTACGTAAGTTCTTTTTATCATTTTCATTTTACTTTTATAAACTATGTGATTATAGAATCAATGCTGTGTTGCTGCTCTCTCTCTCTCTCTCTCTTTCTCTCTCTCTCTTTCGCAGTTCCCAATGACCAGCTTCAGATGTGCTTTATGTTAAACTATCCTCCAAATCATCATCCTCATCACCGTCAGCTTTGATGTCAGGTTTAATTTCGGCCAGACTAGCCTCCAGATCATCCTCTTGACTCTCAGTATTTCTATATTGCAACTGTGGCACACGACGACGCTGTAGCACCTTGCGTTCCACATGCTGTATGCCCGTTTCCATTGCTTTTCGTTTTCTGGAAAAATGACATATACAAGTATGTTTTTATTTTATTTTACATATTTAGCAAACCTATTGCGGGGACTCATTGTTTTGGACGCATCTTTGACTGCTGTGTCGCACGGAATTGTGGTAGCCACATCAGCGGACTTGGTCTTGTCCACTGGTGATTCGCATTTGATACTCGCCCTTGTTGTTGACGTTATCGAATCATCGAGAACGTGCTGCAGCTCCCCGTATTCGGCCACATTCGACAGCAGCCTATTATGTTCCACACGAAATGCATCCACATCGAAGCGCTCTGTGGCTACAGTGGCTACAAGCAGACGAATACGACAATAAAAATGGTAAAGTAGTGAGTCCAATTAACGTATAATTTCAATTCGTGAAAGTCTAGTGATTTTAATACACTATAAATCGAATTGCTGGTACTACTATTACATAATGTGGTTAAATATAAATATATAAATTTAACATATGATTGTGAGACACAGCAATTACTGCATAGTTTCCACAAGCCGACTTACTTCTTAGCAGCCGAGAGCCTTCAATACGATACTGTTGGAGTTCCTTATCCTTTAGCTTAATTATATTCAGCAAATATTGCAGATTTACATTAAGATTATAGCCTTCATTGAGCGTTAATTTGAATGCGTTACGAAAAAACTGGCAAAAATACACAGATATAAATTAGATATGTATATAGCTAGTGGCATGTCTATTGAAAGAGGAGTTACTATTCCACTGTCCATGGTTGTTAGATGCCACTCCCACTTAAGATGTGCCGCTGCGCCGTCAATGCAATATTTTAAGCTGAGCACAGCGTCATTCTCAGCCGCATCCGGAACGGTTAACAATTTGGCTTCCACTGGACTGCAGCCGCTGAGAGCCGCATGCAGCGCAGCAATGGGAAAATGAATGCGTTTGTTCAATTCCTGTTGAAATGAATGAGTTCTTTTAACCGTTGACACAGAGCAACAAATGACAACAGTTGGCAAAATGGTTCACCCGAATGCGCTGCAATATTTGTGGCTCTGTCAAATTCTCGCTGTAGCTCCTCGTATTAACTTCATCATGGCAATTGAATTGCACGTCGCTCGATTCGATAATATTTGTATAACTTATTAATTGCAAATCATTTACTTTGATTGACTTTAGAGACATTTTGATGTTGACAAAACAGAGTCACAACACAAACAGCTGATGGGTGAACCAGACACGCAATTGTCCACCAATCGGCGATGACATCATGCTTATCGATAGCTTCCCTTTGGGCGCTAAATTGAAATACAAATAATTAATGTCAAACAAGAGTTTTGCATTTTCAATGTGCCTTTGCTTTAATCATATATCGTTAATAAGTAATACTTTTCATTTTTGTTTTCTGCATTTTTTGTTTGTTTTACGTTATTTTTAATATTATTAAAAAATTGTCTGTGTACTCTTGTTTTTTTGTTTTGCTTCACCTGCTTTTTTTCTTTTATTTTCGAATAACTAGTTTAATTTGTGTTTAAATTTTACTACAGACAGAAAATAGCTACATACTTCATTCACATTGAATGCTAGATAATACCACACTAATACAATTTATATATTCATATTTCTTTATGTGTACATATATAATTAACTAATTCGCATATTTATATTTATATATAGTAAAACAGTTTCAGTTATAACACGAATATAATGAAAAAGAAATTTTGTTTTTTATTATTTTGTTTTTTTTTTTGTTTGCTTAGAAACGGTTTTAGATTACGGATCGTAAATCATCTTAAACGAGCCTCGGGCTTAAATTAACTGTCTTTTTTGCAAGTGCCATAATATATATATATATATATATATATATATATATATATATATAGATGTATGTATAGGTTATTCTACAAAATTCTGCTTTAACTTAAGCTTAGATTTAACGCCTAGATCAATCTGTGACGACGTTTGAGATTTTGCAACTTTTTCGTTGGTTTTCATATCTGCGGACGTGTCCAGAGCTCGCTTAGGTCCTTCTGTCGCAGCTTACCCAATTCTGCAAAAAATGGACACACAATTAATCATGCATATGCCACGAGGAGTGATCAATGACTTCAACTTACCCAGCTGTGCCGGCAACACGCTGCTACTGCGGAAACTCAGATCGAAGCGCGGCTGCACCGCCAACTGACTGGCTGCGGAGGAGGCGGAAACGGCGACGGAATTGCGAAATGTGGTGCCGCTATAAAAATTGAATAAGTAAAAATAAATATTAATACACATTTACTGATGATTATACAGTCAAATTGTTTGCCATATATATTAAAAGTCCACATTGAGCTGGACAGTGAAATAGGTGCGAAATGTGTAAAATTAAGAAAACTTTAATTTCTCTATGAACTTTGTTGGCAAAAGGTAAAACTTGAATATATTATTTATAATAAGGGCTTAAATGAGCTATTAAATAATATTTAATAACGGTCTCTGAACTTCTTTACAAGTGCTCGTAAGTCAAAGAAAATCAATCAAAGGCACGAAGGAGGAGAAGGAAACCGTATCAACAACCAATAATCATACGAGTATATTGTTATTGGCTAAATGTGATCCTTTATTGGTGCGTGAAGTTCCTTTTAAATTTAACAGATGCTGCTAAGAAAATGACACTACAATTTGTGGAATTATGATAATCAGATATTAATTTGTTTGGTTAAGAATTCCACATTAAATGGACTAGAAAAGCAGTCAAGCATGGTGCTAGCCACCAAGTTATTGCCTTCACACCAATTTTACTGTGCAGGTGTGAGCCCAATGGAGTGCTTACCTATATGGATGCTTGAGGCAACCATAGACCTCGCGATAGCGACCATAGAGTGTGCCATAGGAGACGCCCAAGATGCGTGCGGCTTTCTTCATTTCAAGTCTTTTGTTCTTGATGGCATCGAGTACCTGCAGAGCGAAGTGAGGAGAGAATTGTAAGCAAATGAAAATCAACTCGGTATATCTTGCTCGATATTATGTCGGTTGGCAATTGCAATCAATATTTGCAGATCTGAGAAAACTTACGCGCTTGGTAAACGGCTCCTCCCAAAATTGGGGACGTCGCCCCTTGGCCAAATAGTCATCCATTTTGATGACATCCTGCCACTGCGATAGCTCCTCATTGGTTAGACGCAGCTCGGCCGCATCGTAATCTTCCAGCTTGACCTCTGCATAGTCGCCAGCAGCACCGCTATGATCACTACCAGCAGCACCACCACCACCTCCTCCTCCTGCTCCTGCTCCGCCACCTGCTGTCTGATTGCTGCCATTTGCTGTGGCAACAACAACAGCTGCTGCCGCTGCAGCCGCCGCAACACTCGGTGCAAAATCGTGAGCCAAGAGCATACCATGATCGTTCATCAAGTAACCAGATGCTGTGGCATCTCCACCCGGTGCATACTTGCCCGCAAAGCTGGCGGGCAGCAGAGCCGTGGAACGCGGCGATTCTACACGATTGGCCACCAAATGCTCATTCTCAATCTCATCGACTGGCTGTGACAACGTTTGCTGCTGCTCCACATCCACCTGTTCCTCCTCCTGCTCTGCCGGCAGCTGTTGTTGTTGCTGCTGCTGCTGCTGCTGTGCCCGCGACGCTTTCTCGGTGGACTTTTCACGCTCCCCGTACAGCCGACGAGTGGCATGACGCAGTTTTCCATGACGTTCACGTCGTTCCTGCGACTTCTCCTGTTTCTTGACGGTATTTGTGAGCGGCATGGACGATGTTGCTGTTGCCGCTGCTGTTACTGTTGCTGTTGCCGCTGCCGGCTCATTACTCCCATCGTTGCTCAAGTCCAGCTCTGTTTTGAGCTTGCCCCCATCGTTCAGCGTGGGCGTCACATCGGCAGCGCCATTACGCCAATCTGATGCCGCGTCCTGCTCGCCCTCAACGGACTCCGTTAGAGACGTTTCTAACTGCCTCTGCTGCTGCTGCTGCTGCTGTTGTTGTTGTTGTTGTTGTTGCTGTTGCTGTTGCTGCTGACGCAGACGCTGACGCTGCTTGGGCGGGCAGGCGGCGGGTGGCGACGACAATGTGGCGGAATGTGCGCTAGACTGCGGCGCCTCAGCGTAGACATGCCCAGACTCCAAAAACGCCCGCTGTGCCGGTTCCAAATTGGCGGCATATTGAACCAGTTTGCGTCTGCCAAGAAAGTAATAAGAATGAAATATATAAAAAAAAATAGTTATTAATATTATTTAACAACAAATTAAATAATATTATAATTTTCAATTCATAAGATGACACTCACACATTGAATACATCGTATGTGTCATCCAGTGGAGGACGACCACGCTTACGCTTCGGTCCCAAATAGGGATCAACTGGCGCTGGGCATTCCAAACTGGTGTTGTGACTCGGTAGGGGCGTCAATGTTGGCATACGGACACCGGCTGTTAGGCCGAGTGCATTCTCCACCAGGGCTGCTGGTGAATGGCGCTCATGATCACGATCTGAGCTGAGCTTTGACTGCATCTGCAGATGCTGGGCCGTCTGCTGCTGGTGTTGCTGCTGATGTTGCAGCAGCATATCCTGGGCATAGCTCTCGGCGAGGCTGCGCGGCGGCGAATGGAACTCGGCGGCGGCCATCGGTGGTGGCGGTCCATCCTCATCGTCGCGCCAGGTGACCTCGGCTAAACCCTTAATTTTGAGATCATCGGCGGTCTTCAGCAAGGAGGGCAAACTGGCCTGTAAATCACAAATCACAAATCACAGATCACATATTGGCTCCAAGTAGAGAATTTATCCATCTATATATCGATGTCTTTATATATATATATACATATATGTACTTACATGTTCCACATTTATTTCACCCTTGTACATGAACTCGATGAGACACTTGACCTCGGCAAAGGTCACATCCTTCATAATGATAATGGGATCCCGTTCACTGGCATAGTTCGACAGTACCGAGTCGAAGAAGGTGCTGCAGGCACAAAGGACAACACGATGGGCCCGTATCAATTGTCCCTCACAGGCTAATGTCACATCACAGAAGCATCCACGGTCCAGCAGCTGCGAGAACATCGTCTGCAGATTGCTATGATGGTATTTCCATCGCAGACAATACTGCTGCGGTAGCATCGTGACCAAATCCGGATGCTCGCCCCCCTCAATTGATCAAAGATCTAAAAAGAAGCGAACGGAAAGTAAACAAAATTATTTCACATGAGTTTCGAATTACAACGAGGCAGTTTCTGACAGTAAAAATGTCTGCGTTAAATCAGGCCAAGCAAACAGATTAACAATGTCAGCTTTATTAATATTAACTAATTCTGCTATTGATGTTATATAAGGAAATAATGCTAATCGATAATTAGAATTAATCAGAGTGGAATTCTTTTGAATTTATACTTTAATACATACGAGTATGTATATAAATATATATATATTATTGATATATGCGCCATTTTACAATAACGATCGATACAAATAGATTAAAAGCTTTCACTATATATGTAGTATACCTGGACTATGCAAATTCTACTAATTTCGGATGAGAAACGCAGATTTTGTTTTACCAAGAGCAAGCCTATCAAATATTTTAAGCCCCAGGAGTTTTTACTCATTTACAAACAGTGAATTGAGATTTTGCTTATATACAGACAATGGAAAATACGTTTCTTGTCATAGATTGACAGTAATGAAACAAATAAATGCGGGCGTGTCGTGGGACCCAGTAAATTGTGGTTCTATTGGTAATTCCAAATAAATAAAATGTATATTTTAAGGCGTTCCACACGCACAACAATATTGGAATACTCTCTGCGAGGGCAGATACAGAACATATCAATCTAAAAAATGTTCTCAATTTCAAATTGTAGTTGGGTGCATGGCAAGTGCTGTAGCGAAGGAGTTAAAATAAAGCAACACAGCTGTTTGAAAGTAATTATTATTATTAAATAGTACCTTATGTCGCCCTAAAGTCGTTTAGTGTTTCAATATAACATTGTTTCACGCTCTGAGCCAGCCAGGTTGTAAACAACAATGTGTTCAGCAATGCAGAAACTCGAAACATAAATTTCATTTATTAAATATGTATGTAATTAGTATATAATTGTAATACAATCGTATTTCTTGTATACAAATGTCAACTTACAGACGACCAAAAATTTCGAGTAACGTTCCTTTGTTCCCAGGAATTTATATTTGAAAATTGCAGCCGAGCTACATATTTGTGGCCAAGTGAAAGTCTGAATGAAATGCGCACAATCAAAACGCACACATAAATTTGTACTTATTTGTATATATTTATTATGTAAATACATATCTATATTCGAAATATATTTAAATTGAAGAAGTGACTTTCTTACACGATGTGAATGTCCATCCGCAAAACAGAGCTATGACAAGTCATTTGGAAAATGTTACAAGCAGGCTCTGACTCAAGAGTGAGGACACTGCTTCTAAAAAGATTACCCGGCAATGAGGAGACTGAGACACTCTCAGTTCAGAAGTAAGAGTAAATTTTACTTTGCTATTTTGCTACTCATGGCAGGCCTGGACCAAGAGCCAAAGCACAATTTGATAGTGAGAGTTGCCCCTCAAAAACTCTACCAGAAAGAAGAACCATAATACTAATAATGACCAGCAATTTTTGTTTAATTCAATTCATTAACAAAGAGTTGAAAAATTCTATGAAATAACATGATTTTTATATGCTAAAAATGCATCCCTTTCATGAGTGCTTCTTCCTTTAAAACTTCAACAGAAAAAGTTAGAAAAGTTTTAGTTTTTTAACCGATTCATCTTTGACAACAGTTTTAGATACATTTTGATTGTTGTTCAGTTTTACTTCTGTCGATTACATACATTTACGCTATTACCAATTTGTGGTCAGGGTATACAATTTATAAACATTTGGCTTAGTTTCACCTTAGTTACATTTTTAAGTCAGAACCACAGGAAATTTTCAAACATGGCGTTCAAACATGATTTTCATTCAGAATGCATTTCAAACTGTGCAGAGCACTTCATGGATTCGCGTGCAACTATTCACATTCACATCAAAAGCTATGCGGAAAAATAATAAATAGTAAAAAGGAAAGCCCCCTGAACCTATCCACAAAATAAGACGAACAATGAGATTCAAGGCCGAATGTTCAAAGTGCTGCACACAACTTCAAATATTTTCAAAAGCACTCAATATATTTGAATTTGAAACAAATAACTGAGCAAAATGAGTTTACGCGAAATATGCAATACTTTATTGAATATGCGAGGTAAGCTTAAACCTGGCTGCCAATTAGAGATAAAGTATAAATATTTTTAATAAAAAAGAACATGTACACATATGCATTAATGTACGTATGCAGCATGGCACAGTCGCAGAATGAAAAGTATCTGTATCATGAAAAAAATATTTAAAAATAAAAAAAATAAATAAAAAGAAGCTCTATCTATAAATTTCACGAATTTCGTTGCCCACCCCTGGGCTACCCTTTTTGGTAAGAACATACCCAGCATTTCTTTAACGTGGGGCCCGCTTTTTTTATTTTTTTGTGAAAAGCACTTTTAGTTATAATACTAATAACACATATAAGGGTAACAAAATAAAAAACTTTGCTTTGCTTCTGCGTTTTATGTCAAAATGCGGAAGGCACCGGAAATGAAACACACACACACTCACACACACACACACAGGCAATAAGTATTAACTAAAAAGGACACACAGTCAGCCACAGCTAAAACAGAAAAATGTGACCCAACCAATTCATACGCTGTAAATAAATAAATAAATAAATATTAATATTTTCTTTTTCGTAACTCATTTTCGCAAAATTTCGCAAATTCCAACATAAGCTCCTGCTTCAGAAAAATAATTGAACTATTTGGAAAAAACAGCAAATAATTTACTTGGTATCACAGTTAACCCTTAAGGTTTACAGGGTATCAGAAAAAAGACTAGTTAGGAATTTGGCAACGGTGAGGGTCACGAGGAGCAGCCAACATTTAAAAACGACCGTAAAAAATTTCGTTTCACTTTTTTTTTTGAGAAAAGAAATTGACGACATGAAACAGAGAAAGAAGATGGCAACCGAAAATCAGGATGATAAAGGAATGCTGCCACATAAAATGCGCAAATGAACGAATTTCTCAAAACTCTAGTAAATAGAGGACACAATACACACATATCTATATATATATATATATATATACATATGTATATATATAGTGTGTGTGTGTGTGTGCTTGTAGATAAAAAGGGGTGGGGGAGTTGAGTGGGCAGAGAAGAGCAGCAGTGTCCAGCTAGTGGGAGTCACCCGTAACAAGAAACCATTTTTGCCAACAGTTTTTGCTGCAAAGGGTTTTTGATCCCTACACACACACACACACCCAGCCACACATACATATATATACCGCTTCACATACTTTATATGAGCCGTTACACATTTCAGCTCCTTAAAAAAAACATATATATATACACAAAAAAAAAAGAAAAAAAATTACAAATTTACAACGAGAACACAAAAAGAATGGCATATAAAAAATACATGTTTTATTGTAGTATATTTTTCCCGCCATCGCTTCGTTCGTTCGTTACACACGACCCAAAACGTCAGCACTACCCTCCAATGCCATCACACCCACCCCCCTCCACTCCCCACCCCAACCTTTCACACACACACACACACATAACACCCAACGCACCCCAACCTCCAACGTAACCAACTTGAACTCAAGGCCCCCAACACACACACATACACACACACACTCACACACGCAGGCAGAGACTGAGCTGACGTTGCCTTCTCCACTTCTTTTGGATTTTCTCATGGAAAATATTTTTCAGTTTTTATCACATTTTTCTTCTTTGGATTTCGCTTTTTTCGTTTCGTTTTTTTTTTATATGTATATATATATATATATATATATATGTATATATAAACATTTTTTTCCTGTTGTGTTTGAGCGCGCTTTATTTTCTGTTTTCTGTTTTTATACCCTTACCACGTGACCACTATAAATATGCCAGACAATGTGCGACCAACTCGAAAGTCTACAAAATAGTAAATATATACTATCTTCTGCTATATTTTCAAATTTCATATTGAAATTCTTGTAAAAGTACTAAACTACAAGCTTCAGTGCACTGTGTGCCTGAGCTAGACAAGAGACAGGTGGACAGTCGAGAAATACTAAGACTAAGGAAAATCATTCCAATTATAAACTTGGCTAAAGCAGGTTTTCTTTTTTGGTATTGTCACGATTCATTACAGTTGATAGTGTAATATTTGGGTTTGCAGTATAGGAATCTGGATTGAAATTTAGTCGAGGAGGAGTCAAAGTTTAAGTGGTTTGCTCTGCACATAAAATGCGTTGCAATTTCTTTAGCGCAGAATGCTTACTTTTAAAGTAAACTGGCAACGGGTACACAACACATTGTCAACAAGTTGTGCAAGTGAGTTCTATCCTTACATTTAGCTGTCAAACGCAAAAAGCCTGTCAAGCATGTAAATAGATGTCGACTTCAGAAGTATTCAGCTTTGAATTGTTGCATAACAATATTTTAAAGTGCATTTTACAGTCATCCAAGAATAAAATAAATCTTTAGAAGCCTTACTGTCCACAACTAACAAACACTTTAGCATATTCTCAAAACTAGACTATTTTAAGACGAGAGACGAAAGGTCCAAGTTGCATAGAGTATCAAAGCGCAAGTAACTAATGTCATTTTAAATATTTGTCACACGTGATAGATATTTCATACAGTTTATAATTGGTATGTTATAGTTGGCAGAAATATGAGCAAATTGCAATTGGGAAAAATAACGATCACTTTAACATGTCAAACTCGGTTAGACTCTGAAACAAAATTCCAACGTTTTTAAGAACCAGCTACCGCTAACTGAATAATTAGTTCATATCAAATAAACGGCGCTGAATAAATCAGATAGATTTTAATCAAATTTGCACACTAGATCAAAAGACTAACAGACAAATAAATGTTATAACTAATACTGTTATAACTCATAACCATTAACGAAGACTTTCAACACCGGAACCGATATAAGATCCGATATAAAATTCTGGTTTTTATAGTTTCAATTCATCTATCAAGTCAAAAGTTTGCTAGAGTATTTAAGACTCGGTCATGTCAAAGAAAGCTTTTTCATTTATTTTTTTGTTTTGTGTATTTTTTTATATATATTTTTTTTTTGCTTTACAGTAAGGCAAGAAACGTCGTTGGCTCCACGAGTATAAAAGGGAGGTAATGGGGAACGAGAGGGGGGCTGCCGTGACGCAAAAAGGTTGCGAGCGGAAAATGAAAAAAGACATTACAGCAACAGCAACAGCAACAGCAGCAGCAGCAGCAACGACGACGACGACTTCGGCAGCGGGAGCAATAATAAAAAAAAATAAATAAATAAATAAAAACACAAAAAGCGTCAGAGAACATAGCAAAGCGGAAAAAAGCATAACGACCGTTTCGTTCTTTTTTTATTATTATTATTTTCATTTTCTGTCTTTCTCCGCTCATTTGTTGTTGCTGTTGTTATTGCTGCTGCTGCCTGTTTTTTAAGCTGTAATTTTTTACTTGACGTTTTTTTTTATGGTTTTTTCTGCAATTTTATCCTTTTTTTTTAAATATCGATTTTTATGTCAACTTAAATGAAAGGTACACAGTTTTTCATTTAAAAGTGTATGGGATAGTATATATACTTATACATACATATATATATGCATTTATATATATATATATTTGTATATATCAATTTACACATGTGTTACTCAGTATATGCTTTTCTTCACTATTAATTTGTATGCCCTTACCACGCCCCCCTTCTCTATCATTGTTGCATTTCAAATAAGTGCACGTCAAACACATACAAGAAAACAACAGATTTCAATTTCCTTTCAGCAATTTAACAGAAAAAAAAATGCGAAACGCATTTTGTATGCGGAACAAGAACGTGCAAAAAGTCGCTTAAGTCTCCATATGGGACCATTATTAAAAAGCACCACTAGACAGACTACAGTTGATCATTTTGTGTTATATCAACTAGATGGATATAAGTTAAATGCAATAGTGTTGGCTTGTCTCCTTGAAACATTTCTAAAAGTCTCCTAAAACATTTTGTTACCTCCTAAGCATACAGCCGGATAGGTTATCGTTTCTTTGCAGGTTGTCAACCTGAACTGAAACCGAAATTGAAATTGAATAACCGATATTATAAGTATCGGTTTTCAAGTAACACAAATAAATGTTGTCACTAACTTATAGCCTTTACTGGAATGTTTACATTTTACGTACCGGAAACGAGATATATATCTTTCTATAGAAATAGTTACTCAAAAATATGAAATCTATTTATGCTAAAAGTTTACAAACAACCAGATTTTCAAACCGAAATGAATTCAGGTTCCAATTCCGACTCCGGTATTATACTTTGAAAAATAGCTAATAGAGCATTTCGTACAAGTGTTTTTGGTAAAGGAGCCTTCAACTTTTCACTTTTTTATTTTTCAAATAGAAATTGACAACATGTAGAATTAAATCAGGCTGATAAGGAAATGAGGGAAAATATATAGCAGATAGATTTCAATTAAATTTGGAAGCTGGTTCAAAAGACTTGTACATCATGACCGACTGCTGATGACTAAAGTAACTAAAAATCATGTTTGAAGATATTGAACATTTTTATAGCTTATAATCTATGATCGACTCTGCAAGGATTCATTTTTCCAATCTAGTCTTTTGTAAACCGACAAAAGCAGCCATAAACTTAAAACTAAAAGCAGAGCGCAATTTGTTAGTACATACTAAAAAGTATATAAAACTCGCTATATATATACGTATGTAAGTATATATATGATATAAAAGTACGCACACACACTTATATGGAATGTAAAAATCCGTTTTTTCCCTCTGCCATAGCAATTTTCTTTCTTTTTCCAGATGCTTTTGTAATTTGTATAATTTTTTAACGTCGTCGCTGACGTCGTTTTTGTTGTTGTTGTTGTTGCTGCTGCTGTCGTTATTTTTGTTGTGTGCTGGCTGGAATTATTATTTTTTTTTACATTTTCAATTTTTTTTTTCTTTTTTGTAACGTTTTTGCTTTTGTTTCTTTACCATACGAAGCAAAAAACTGTAATATAAATTTATGTGCTAACGTTGAACGGCAAAAGGGACACGTGGCAGGGGCAGGAAGGTATAAGTGGAGGGGGAGGAACAGCTTTCGCAGTGCGCTACAGATGACAAAAGTGAAAAATAAAAAAAAAAACACAGACAAAGTATGTACAATTTTTTACACAATATATCTGTATATACAAACACTCACATAAAAACATATATACTACTTATGAAAGAAATACAGATAAAAACTTACTTAAACATAAAGTAAAAAGTACTCTAATAGGATTTTCCAAATTGACAAAGAAATTGTATGTGTGTATTATACTCGGCAAGGTGTTATTTTTTGTGGTTTTTAAGAGCCCTTAAATAAAGCTGCAGAATTTTACAATTTAAAATTTCAGCAGAAAAAATGAAGCATCTTTACAAATGCCCTCCTCAAGTCTCATTCATAGATTCCTTCGTATTTTTCCAAAAAAAAAAGCTGCGATTGAGCTTAATAGAATGAGGAAACAAAAAGGAAAAAACAATTAACAAAAAAACAAAAAGTTGACAACCAAACTTTTTTCACTCGTGCGGAATTGAATTTTTTCAAAATGTTGATAAGACACGTATTTTACTGTTGGTTTGAATACTCTTTGAAGTTCATATCAAAGCTGATCGTTTGTAAAAAAAAAAGAAAATATTGTATGCAGATTACCAAAATGTTGTAGATTAGATAAGAAAGAGAGTGACCAAATCTCTGAAATTATTTTCAAATTGAAATTAAACCTCATTCGATCAAAGCAAAATCGTAAAAGTCGATGGGAAAATGCAAGTTTTAACAAGTTTAATCACAATTAAACAGGTTACAAGCTAAGCGCAAAATACGATCTGGATGTCATCAGAGTTAAATAGGTAATGAGTACCTGTTGACTATGATTTCCATGCTTAATCAATTATATTGATATTAAATGATATAAAGTTAAAATGTATGCTTCTATTAAGAGTTGTTCAAATAGTGCTCAAATATTTCACATTATTTTCGAAAATATTTATTTCTGTAATATCGTTTCATTAAAAATATCGAAAAATATGTATTCCACTTAGTTGTGGAAAAGTCTGAAGTATATATACATATTCTTGATCAAGATCAACAATCGGGTTGATTTAGCCATGAACATGGCTACAACTAGAGACTAGGTTAGAGACTTGAAATTTTCTTGTATATCATATAAGCATATCGAGTTATTTAATTTTATCGATAACTTCTTACGTTTGCCAATTATCTTTACATATCGAATTTCGATAGCAATAAAATCCACAATTTTAAAGAAAAACGTTTCTATTCGAGGATATTCCTTGACGTAATATTAAACATCTGTAAAAATGTCACCAAGCTCAAGTTAGGTAAATAATTGGGTTCAAAGCATCTACTTGTTTTCGTGCTAATTTGTCAAATTGAGCCTGCAGTTCTGCTACTACTTATATAAACAAACACTCTGGCAACTCTAGCGCAAAAGAAATAATAAATAAGCAGTTTTTCAGCTGATGTTGTTGATGCTGTTGTTATTCGCCCAGAAGTATAAGCGCGTTTGCAATAAGAACTAGAAAAACAGTCTAATAAGAAACGCATTTGAAATCAATTCAAAGAATAAATCCATGCGTTCCTTTTTCTTCTTTCTGTTTATATTTGCTTTTTGTTTGTACACAATTGGCCGTCTTTGTTAAATTGGAATTGCTTGTTGTTGTTTTCATTATTATTAGGAATTTATTCTTTATTTATTTACTTTTTTTTGCGGCAATTCATATTTTTTAAAGAATACTGAAGAAAGAAGGCGACCAATGTCGAAAAAGAAGTAGAAAAATAAGAACAAAATCTGAAATCCCTTAACTCAGCAGATTGCAGTTCCAAAAGCAGTTTGCCTCTAGGCCCCCTTTCTGTTGTTTTTTATTTATTTATTTTTTTTATTTTGACTTTTGGAATGCGAATGTTACAAAAATAACAACAAGAACAACAACAGCCAAGCCTGAAGAGCAGTTGGAGTTGCCTCTCGTAGGCCAAGGAACTGCGCACGCAGGCGCGCTCGGCTGAGAAGATAGCCAAAGTGTACCGAGTCCAAATTGAAGTCCAAGATCAAGTCTGGCTAGCTGGCCAGCTCCAGCAACAGCAACAGCAGCAGCAACTACAACAACAAGAAAAACCACTGCAAGTGGTGGCCAAGTGCAATAACACTTACTCACTACTGATTAGAGATGGCAGATGGGCGATAGTCTGGTCCAGGTGTCGTGCTTCTTTTCGTGATTGCCCCCAGATATTTACATATTTAGTTAATGTGAACTAAAAACAGTCCACAGTTTTTAATAAGGATTTAATTTATAATTACATTTAGTTTAAATTAAAGTGAAAGAGTATGAAAAAAATTTAATAAATATATCAGGGTGTATTCAAGTGCAAAATGGTTCAATATTTATGGTAAGCATTGGGCAAATCCAGAGAAAACGACAATCAGACCAAAAATTGTTATGCATTTATGGTTTAATAATAATGAAAGATTTGCCTGCAAAGAGCAACAAAGTTGAGATTGTTGTGCCCACAACTAGATTATACTATTGCCACTTTAAGAACCACAATAACTAAGTACTTGCTTTAAGTTTTTCAACGAAACGAATTTAAGTTCCGCTTTTGAGTTAATAAAGTAAAATTTAAGCATTCTGGTGCTTTAAAAAATTTCAATTTCAACTAAGGTTCAGTTAATGATTTCGGCACAGTTTTAACATCCTGGAGTCAATTTCTCAGGAGTCGGCACATGATCAAAATTGAAAGTGATTTAAAATAAAATCTCATTCTTTTGATATTACAATGATATTATGACAATTATAATAGTTTATTGTTTGATACATTAAAATTAAATTATGTAGTAGTAAAAGACGAGCATTGCTATTTTTTTGATATCGCTTTTCTTTTTGATCACAATTACCGTGTTCGTCCACATGCAGATCTCAAATAGTGCTGAAGCTATTCTCTCCAAAATTGGCGCATCTCTACAGCTAGAGACGGCTGCAACGCTGTTTGTGTATTGGTATCTGCAGAGCTGTAGTTGTGCCTGTAGCTGAAGCTGAGGCCTAGTCTGAGGTAGATACGCATGCCACCTTTTGCACACAGCAACTTTAAGCAACATCATAAAATGTTTTCAAAACAGCAACAACAACAACTGCAAGCTACAACAAGATGCAAAAAAAAATAGAATAAACCTGGAGCCCGAGCAACAACTTGCGACTTTACGATGCTCTACAACTATTATTGTTATTGTTGTTGCTGCTCCTGTTGTTGCTGTTTTTGTTGTCGTTGTTGTTGTTGTTGCTATTGTTGTTATTTTGCCTTTGTTGTTGCTGTTGCTGCTGTCTGCAAGTCCAAGTGCATTCGCCTTCCGCTTTTGCGCTGTCGTTTTTATTATTATTTTTTTATTTATTTTTTTTATTTATTTCTGTTTTTTTTCTTTCTTTTTTGTATTTTTGTTGCTAGTCAACGCTAGTCTGCAGTTCTTGACTTTTGCAGCTTCTACAAGCGAAATGTTGCTGTTCCATTCTCATTGTTGTTGTTGCTGTTTTGCTGACACAAAATCTAATAATTTTCAGACAGCAGGAACAACAACAAAAAGCGCACAGCGTCCAGTTTGGCGCGCACACACACAGATACAGATACAAATGCAGATACAGATACAGATACAAATGTATCTTCTAGCTGGCTTTCATGTAATCTAAGGTGGCTGAACCTCAAGCCCAACTCCAAACACTAAGGCGTCGGGGGTCGTGTCAGTGTGGAGGGTAGAGTTGGTTAAAGCGGGTTGCGAGAGAAGACAGTATAAACAGGACTCACCATAAATAGAGTCCTAGCTGTAGAACCAGATTTACTTAGGGCTCGGCTCGGCACTCAACAACCACAACTACCTTACAAATACATCTTGAAAAATGCAATGTTTGTGGAAAAAACTAAGAAACAATTTTTCCGAATTTTTTACCGGTTTTCAAAATAGCTTTTTTTCAACGATTAGCAATATAATTAATATATTAAAGTAAACGACTTAGCCTTGGTTCGAGCAGCAGCAGCAGCTTCCCAAATTACTCGTGAGACTTAATTTAAGATTAAAATCTGCCGTTTGACAATAAAGCTAAAAATTTTTGTGGGAACACTCTTTGGTAGCGAGCAGACTTCGACTGACTGATTATGCGCCACATGAGTGCGACATTAAAGAACTTTTTCCGCGTTCAATTAAATGTTATTAATTAATTACAAGACGAAAAAGTTGGTCCTCGTTTTTAATGTTACAGTTTGGTAGCACTTTTCACATTAATTTCAGTGGCTGGATTTTGTCACGTGTCATTTTAAATCAACACCACCAAAGTATATCTGTGTGCTTCTTAGAAGGGAACTTTTGCCTGGCAAAGCCATTTCAAAAGTTTAAAATGACAAGTTATTAACAAAAGTGATTACTAAGACAAGAAAATTCAAAGTGGCTGGCCAGCAAAATGCTTCTCGAAACTCATCATAAACATCAACTTTAAATTTCAAAAATCTCTAATAGAAAAAATAAAGAGAAAAAGTATCGCTCAACCAAAAATAACGATCCAAAAGTGTGTGGGATTATTGAGAGGAGGCCCGTTAAAAAAAAAGTGTAAACCAAATTTGGGAATGATATTTTACAGCCGGATTTTACGATGCCCAACATTTCGTACATTCACATTGATTACGAGGAGGATTTACGAGGAGTCTGCGTTGTCTTCAACGTATGAGTGGCAAAATTACCGCTTGATTGAAATAAAAGTGCCGATCGGATTATTTTTACTACTGTTTGTATTTTCACATATAAATATGCAGTATTTATGTGTATATCTTTTTGTTTTTCTGTTTTTTGCGCTGATCTAAGCGCCACAAAACTTTCTTCCCATAGGTCGAACAACAGAGCCTCGTGGTAGGGGCTCGGACTCTTGCTCATCTCTAAACTACAAATATTATACTTATTATCATTAGTAATATATTTGTTGCTCCAGCTAGGAACTAAAGACTGAAAGCTGTTATAGAAAAGGCTTTGATAAGCTTCGATTCGATTCGAAAAATCGCATTTTACACAAATCTTTGGCTCTAGTTAAAAGAACTAGAAAAAACCATATATCACTACTACTAAAATGATATATTAGAAACCGAGATTAGACTGCCTATACGAGTAGTTCTTAAATAGAAGTTGAGTTACGTTTTTTCCATATACATATGCAATTTATGTATTTATTTTGTTTGTTTTCTTTTTTGGAAGCAGGTTCAAGAACATGTAACGTAGAAAGAAAATGAAAAGCTGCTGCATCAAAGCACTGGGCTGGCCTATTAGAGGGGAGTGGGAAGGGGGCGACCAAGCTATTGCAGGTGGCAGCTGTAGGCTCTCTGGCGTTTTTTGTTGGTTTTTTGTTTTTTTTTTTTTTTTTTGGTTTGGTTTGGGGCTTGAAAAGCGAAAGAGACGCTAGCCAAGATTCGCAATGGGAAAAACTCGCTTCAGGTGTTGTTGTTGTTGCTGTTTGGGGCTTAGCAGCAGCAGCAGCAGTAGAAATCTTTATGTGGGCTCCCTGACTTGGGGAAGCAACGCGCACATTCATCAAGAAAACTGTCATCGTTTTTTGTTGCCCATATGTGTGTTTGTGTGTGTAAATGTGTATGTGTGTATGTGTGTGTGTGAGTTTGTATCTTGTATCTGAAAGTACGTTAGCCTCGGTCACAGATTCTAAATCATATATGCGAGCTTTCTGCAACTTTTTTTTCGTTTGTAACATTTTGTGCCAAGACGCAACTTGCTCTCTCTCTCTCTCTCTTTCTCTCCTCTCCTCTCTCTTTGTTTATTTGTCTTTCTCTCTATATCTCTGTCCATACTGTCATTTGTGTTGTGTGTTTGTTTATGTCAATGTTTCGGCTCTGTTTTTTTGTTTTTTGCTCACTTATCACATTTTTGCGTCTAATATAAACTTAATATTACTTTCGTATATACATCTTAACATAATAACACAACTTTGCCAGCTGGAGGGCGGCCGCAGAATTATCGATAAACAAAAAAAAATATATAAATAAATACAATGGAAAAATAATAATTACTACCTTAGCCCCACCGAACTTCGTATACCCTTGCAGACCGAAGTCTATATGCTGCTATTTCGTCCTATGAGTGCGAAGATATATTTTAAAGTGAGTTTGCTTTTAATAAAAGAAAAATCGCATATAAATCTTTAACCTGAAAGGGAACAATTTTCCTTTTTGTAACCAGACCCGATTTTATGTGTATTATGAGTTAATATAGCCATAATCAAAATATAAACTGTACACCTTAAATAACGGAACTGGATTCAAAGTATTATTGTTTTTGATACCTGCTTATTACTCGAGAAACTTTTAACACATAGATGTATGATATAGTGGGTCCGATCCGCTCAATTCTAACATATGGCTACTGTAAAGTTGGAGACTAGAGATGCTGAACAAGAATATATATACTTTATGTGTATTCCATCTAACCAACAAAAATAGAATACACACGGCAAGGGCATAAGAACAGACAAATAGCAAAAACGATGTGTTCAGTAAACAAAAAGAGCTCCAGAGGTGAAACAGGCATAGTTACATTGCCAGTTCTTATTGTACTTTTTCCTTTTTTTTGCCATTTTTTTATTTGTTGCGGTTTGTCGCATCTTTTGGGTTTTTTCTTTGGTTTTTTTTCGATGTTTTTACCATTTTTTTTTTTTTTTTTTTTGCACAACCTGTTCTAAGCATCTGCATCTAGCCGAAGCATTTTGTACACATTAAGGTCCATATGGTGAAGTGAAGAAGAAACTGACTAAAAACAAAGGGGAAGTAACTTGCAGTTACATAATAAAATATGAAGATATTTATATATATATATATATATATATATATATATATATATATATATATATATATGTGTGTGTGTATAGTATAGACATGACCTCAGACAAAAGTCGACTTGTCGATCCGAGTGGGAGGTGAACAAATGTGTATCTTTAGGCAATTTTTGAAGATTCTCCGGAAAATGAGAAAAACAGGAAACGATAATTTCGATAACACTCGAAAACTGTCACAGGACAAAGTATTCTCAGATACCGTGGCAAAATGAAAATAACAAAAAACAAGTTAAATATAAGTTTAAAAAAAAAAAAAAGAAAATCCAATCAAAGAGACAGAAATAAAAACACAACCAAATTAATGGGGACCACAAAAAAAAACACACACAAAAAAAAAACATCCACAAATGAAAAAAGGCAGTTGATGATGATGATGGCTCAAGAGCTGCGCTTGAGCAGAGAATTTTGCAATTAGCCATCTCTCCTTGAAATTGAGTTTGGTTTCACAATTCTTTTTCTTAATTTTTTTTTAGTTTTTGCAGCTACTTTATAATTTATTGCAAATTTGTATGAGTTAAAAAAAAAAAAAAAAAACAATAAAAAGAAATTTGTTCAATTTGGCTTTGATATCGCTTTATCAGGGCCTATAAAAACTGCCGACCTCCAACCCACAACCCCCCAATCCACCGATCCACCCATTTGCCGTTTTTATGGCAGAAGCAAAGCAGCATTGAATTTTGAGTTGTGCTTTTTTATACTGTCAACCGATTCCGTCTGGCATTTCAAGAGATTTACTCTTTTGATAATGTACAACTCTGATGCACGCATGTAACTGTCTCTGTCTCGCCCTCCCTCTCTCTCTCTCTCTCTCTCTCTCTATCTGTCCCTGTCTCACTCTCGCTTGTCTTTCTTGTGTGTTACATATGTTTCTTGTGACTTATATACAATTTGAGCAAAAATCTAATAAAATGAAGAACGAAAACTTGCACCTTCCGTACCCACGCACTCTCACAAAAAAAAACATAATAATAAAAAAAAGAAAATAAAAAAAAAACATTTCTTTAGCTACTTCGACTATTTTATATCCATTAATAAATATTATAAAGTTGTTCAATGTTTATGGATATCGAATTTTTGATATCGCATATCGATATTTGTTGTATTGTGATTAAATTGGATTAAATAGAAGGCATATAACTTATAACCAGGATCTCAAATTGAAAACAAAAGTTAGAACGAATTTGAGTACCGGAATCTCATTCGAAATACGATTGGCTATTGAAAGTATATGGCACATGAATATCTATATCTATATCTATATTTATCTATATCTAAGTAAAAATATATCTATATTTTTCGGGAGACATGATTTCATACACTTCATTTGTCATTTCCTATTTGAATTTCGACAGCAAGTGTTCAGAAAGTGAAAGAAAACTTGACAAGATACGCCTCAGTGCGTATATACCCCATGGTTGATTGTGTGAGTGCATAGGATATGTTGATAACAAGGCAAGAAGGAGGGCGGGGGTGGGGGCTCTCTCAGCTCTTAGCTTTTAGCTCCCTGGCTGTGGGTTTTTGTATGGGTTTTGGCCACTTGTTATTTTGTTCAGTGCAAAGTATAAATGAAGTTTTTGCTGTTGTTCCCTTTTTGTGTGTTGTTTTGGGCCGCGTCTTTCCCCATTGCATGCGCCTTGGAGGTAAAGTTCAGTTTCAGTTTCATTTTTTGCTTTTATTTGATTTTCCATTTTTTGCGTTTCGTGTTTTTTATTTTGTGGATGTGTTTTTTGTGCTCATAGTTTTCTGGCCGCGCCAAAAAGGCAAAAACCGAGCAACAGTAAAACGAGATTATTTTATTTTTATTTGTAATTTTTTTTGTTGTATTTTTTTTTCTTTATATTTTTTTTTTGTTTTTGCCTTGATGCGACTAGAGTGGTTGCTAGTGCAAGATGGTTGGGGTATTGGCGGTGGGCAATAGGAGACAGGGTGTGGTATAAGAGGCAAAGGACTAAGAGTGAACACAGTGCCCCACAGTATGGGGCGATGGGCGACAGAGGAGGGCAGCTGTTGGATCTCCTTGGTGGGCGGGGTAAATAAATTAAATGCTTTTTGCTTGACTTTATTTTGCTGGCGATGTTTGCCTTGTTTTAATATTTTTCTTACCTTCTTTCTATCTATATATAGCTTTTTTCTTTTTATCTTGGTTTTTTTGATTTTTTTTTTTTGTTCGCCAAAAGTCATCGACTTACTGCCAGTTAGCCATGACTTATATGCATATATATATATATATATATATTGCAGTAACATACATAACTCAAATACACAATTAAAAACTCGAACCCCGGCGTTTCCTGATCGATCTGAATAAAAGTAATATATTTGTATGAAAGTAAGAAAAAAATACAAGCAAATGAATTGCCACAAAATAATACGTAAAATCGGAATGAGTAATAAATCAAATGGAACCAAATAATGTAAAATACACACATATATTTATATATACATACATACAAATATCGTGAAAAAAAACTCCCACAGTTCACGGACTACATGAAGAGACGGGCCGGTCAGAGGGGGGTTCTGATAAAGCATAGCGTTCCGATGCAAACGCGGATAAATTAAAAAAAAAAATACATACAAAAACGAATGAGAAAAAATGAAATGTATATTTCAGTAAAGGCATTAAAAACAATTTCTAGGGCTTGGCGTGCAAAGTGCACGACTAGCAAATACCCTATCAGCAAATTGTGTGCGTTTGTGAATGTAAATGTGGAGAAGCATCTCCAAAAGTATATACATTCTTGATCAGGATGAGCAACCGATTCGTCTGAGCAAGCCGGTTTCAGAGACAATAAGAGCTGGTGCATTCAAATTTGGAATATAAGTTCTCACATGCGTTATATCGATAAGAATCGATTTCCGAAAGTGATACCAGACACAATTGTAAAGAACAAGAACATGAACAAACTTATCTACAATAAAAGATACAATTGTGAAGATAAAATCTGTCAATTGATTTATAATATAAAGTCACATTTGATTGATACTGTAAAAAAATATACATTTTTATCACGATCGGATAAGAAGCGCATATTTTGTCAACTATAACGTATTTTCATATTTAGTAAACCACTATTTAAAAGTTGGGTCCAGTTTATCAACAAGTCGAACTGTCTCGACTAGAGCACTCTAAATGATTCCTCTACCTTTCAACGGGTAGCCAGCCCTATTTTTGTGGGTACAGGCTATAAACAATAACCGACCACAAATCGTTTTATGATGCATAACTTAAAAAAAAAAGACATGCATGTTTCAGTTAAGCTTCTATATACATATGTGCTTGCATACATACATACATATATATGTAAATATAAATATATTATCCGAGTCATATCGTTTGGAATATAAATTGACCATCTTCGAAGGCGTCTTTTATCAACTCGCTCCATGCTCGTAGGGCTAATGCAGGGAGCGCTGGATAGAATGCAAAGGATGAGAGGGGGGAGCAGCAGTTAGACGTCCGCAACGTATCGCAAATGTTTTTTTCTTCTTTTTTTTCGACTCCTTTATTTTATTTGTGTTTTTGTTTTTATTGTACTCCTATTGTTTGGTTTGCTTTTATTCAACGGAAATAGTTTTTATCTATGGCACACAGACTTTGCTTTTAGCTTATGCTCTACTATTATTCTCTTTCATTCTTTACTTGCTGCTCTTTTCTTCTTCTCTCTTCTTTTCTTCATCAATTTTTGTAAGCATTTGTTAGATTTTTGCTCGTTTTTATACCCTATAGAGAGTAGGTTGAGTAAGGGTTTATAATTTCTACAAAAATACCGAAATTAACAGGAATTTTGCCCTTTTTGTCGTTCGAGTTGTGGTGTATGGAAGTCTGTATATCAAAAACACTATGTAGGGTATTAGCTAACGGCATATTTGCCGTTATTTTTTATTTTTCCTTTTTTAGCTTCGAGTTATCAGTAAAATTTGCCTAACGGTTTCTCTTGTAGAGGGTATTATAATTGTGTCGTGAAGTTTGTGAAGTTGAGCCCTACAAGTATATATATTTTTGATCAACAGGCAAGCCGTGTCGACATAGCCATGCATATTTGTCAGATTTTGTATACCAATTTTCTAAAAAAGAATCGGTCATAAGAAGTTCTTATTTAACAAGATATGCAAAGCAATCTCATCAGTTAGGCAGATAATTAAGTTCTTTACAACAAATCGTGCAGATCGGACTTCTATAACTTATTGCTGCCATAGTAAAAATTGGTGAATAGCTGACTTCCTGTATAAAAAGCTTTTTTGTTCAAGTTAGCCTAGCAAAACTCACCAGCTAAGCGTATTATTGAGCTCCTAAAACGTGGACATAAGTCTAACAACATCAAAGTACCATACCATATAATTTTAATAGCAACAATAGATCCGTTTATTTAAGTTTTTAGCAAAGTTTAGATGTCGGCAATTTGATGGCGGTCGTCAAGGGAATACAATCTTCGACAGAGGTTATTTGCATTGGGTTATTATTTTTTCTTTATAGTTTTAATTGTGTATTTTGCTAGTATTCAGAGTATATGTATAAGATCAACGATATTTGTGTGCATATGTTTGCTCTTTTTTCCGTTATTATTACTTTTATTACTTTTTTTACTTGGATCCTTCGTTTTTTTTGTAATTTGATGTCTTGTTTACATATTTTTTTAATTATAAATGAACGCTGATATCAGCGGTGAGGGGCGTAAAGAGCAAGATATGAGAATCGAAAACCAAAAAAAAATATATATATATAAATACAATGACTGATACGCACAACAAAAAATTGCCCCAAAAACCCCATAAAGCTGCAAAAACAAAAAAATACCCAGTTCGGGGAATCTCCTTAATAATTTGTTATTTTTTTCCTGTACTGTTTTGACGAAACTTTTGCCTTCCTCAAATGGCTGCAGATCAAAAATTGATTGATCAACAACGAAACTTACATAATTCACATAAATTCATATGTACAACGACAATACATCGATACATATGTGTGTATATAAAAGTATAAACAAATAATATTTACATAAAACTCGTCGCAAAACTCGTCACAAAAACAAAATCAAACAAAAGATGTAAAAAAACCAAAGTAAAAACTTTTCATAAATTGTGCGCAATAAAAAACAAAAACATTTTTCAACAGAATTTGTCCGTTTTTTTCCCCTGCTTTTCCCCCTTCACATGGTACATAAAGTATACAAAAAAAGTGCAATTTTTTGTTTTGGGCATATATTCAATTCAATATTTTTTGAAGACATTTCTCGATCTGAAACACTTGTGTGGCCTCCTCGTTAAGCAAAACCAAATTTTGTCATAAGTTTTTGCGAAAAAATAAAAGAAAAAAAAATTTATCGACAATAATCATAACAAGGCCATGGGCTTTATTGTTGTTGTTGTTATTGCCTGCCTAACTCAACTCTCTCCGTCTCTCCGCCTCTCTCTCTCTCTCTCTCTCGCTCTCACACACACACTCTCCACGTCATTGTTGTTATTTTGCGATTTGGATGAACTTGAAATTTTGGAGAGCCAACAAAACAGCGAGGTAATTGAAATGTGTGTGAGTGGAACGCGCGTCAGAGTCGCGTCCCAGTCGCGTTTCGCCGCCACACTCCACACACACACACACATGCAAACAAGCAAACTCTCGCACACACACACACTCGCACACAGATAAAGGCTTGCACTCGAAATTGCGTTGAAGCTGCGTCAAAAGCGGACAGTGGAACGCCGCGCATACGAATGTCGTTATGAAAACAAAAAAAACTAATAAAGCAGCGGACAAAAACAAACAGCCAACTGACAACAGCAACGCTGGCAGCAGCAGCGGCAGCGGCACCGGCAGCAATTTGCAATTTTAATTTTGCGTGCTTGTTTTTTGTTTTTGATTTTTTTTTTTATATAGTGTATTTGCACAATTAAAGTTAAAAATAAATAAAAAACGAATGAGGAGCAATAACAAACTTAAAAAAAAACTCAATTGCAAATTGCTTGGCTCATTTTGCGGGCACCTTTTTTTATATTCGCGCGCGGGAAAGGCGGAAATTGCTCGTGTCTCTTTCGCACTGCCTCTTTTATAATTGACAAAGCCACACAAAACAAAAAAAAAACAACAACAACAAAACAAGATAACAACAACTCCCAATAAAAACAAATATACAAAAAAAAAAACCAAAAGCCTAGCAAAAAAATTAATTACCAACTGAACAGAAAGCAAAACACAAATAAAACAAAACAATATAAAAAAACTGACAATTTTTAATCTGCTTCCTTTTGTTCTGCTTTTTACGAATTTATTTCTTGTTGTTAAGTTTTGCTGCTTTTTTTTATGAAGTTAATTTTAAAAGCGTTTTACTGTGCAAAATTCGTTAAAAATAATTGTCAAATATAAGCAGGGAATATTTTTGAATTATTATTAATTATATATGCCAATTGCAATTTCAATTTGAATTCCAATTTGTACAGAAGCAAAAACAACAACAGCTGGCAAAGTCAACAAACCCGGAAAGAAACCTTTCAGCGAGAACAACGGAATTTTATCGTAATACTTTATTTTTGACTCATGCACTTGCAAAAAATAAAAACAACACGAAAAAACCAAACAAATAATTGAGTAAAAAGACGGAAAAAGAGTAACAGCTAATATTTAAAAACAAAAAGAAACCGCAAAAAATACTTTTATTTTTTTTTCAGCTAAAAATAACATTTCCACTTTCCTGTTTTTGTTGTTGTTATTACTGTTATGTTTTTGCATAGCACAACAAACAAATAATAAAAATATATATATATATCTATATAAATATATATTGTTTTGGATTTCTCACCTTTATGAGTTTTATTGAGGTCTTCAAATGTTTTTTTGGGGGGTTTTCTTGCACAATTTATTTACTGCTTTTTATTTAAATACCACGCAGGCAGTTCTTTGGTAAATTCATTCATACATTTTGCGGCGTACACAAAAAAAAAATATTGCATCGCGCGCTTTTTTCCATATAAACTAACGGCTAACGGTTTATGACGTATTGGCGTATTGCGTTGACGTTTACTTCTCTGCGCCGATCCACCAACCGACCGGCTTAACAGTTAAATATCAACTGACAGAGTTTTGCAGCCACAGCGCAAAGTGTGCAGCCCTTGCTGCTGGTACTGCAGCTACCCAACCCTCGCACCATGTTGTTTTTTGCATTTATCGATAAAAATGTGATTCGATTACTTGGCAACCTCAATAAATGGAACCGAAAGAATGACTAACTATTCCAATATATGCGTATTTTCTTTCTTTTTATTTCAATTCAAATTTAAGAATTCAAATAAGCTTAACATGGTTGTGCAGAAATATTTAAATATCGATTGTGTGAATTGCAAAACAGCTGATCTGGTGAATAGCGACGAAGCCGATGTCTGTTAGCTGTTGAACTTCAAAGGGGCAAGTAAACAACAATTTCTGTCGCTTATGAGATGTAGAAAAGAACAGAATCACAATAATATCACCAAAATGCAGGTCAAAGTTTATCAGCTGCAACCGATGGTCGCTAGACTGGGTCGCCTCATTTGTCAGCTAGTATAGATTTGGACGCCGCACGCTGCATATAAGAGGAGAGCGAAATCTGAGCAGAAACCCAAAAAAAAAAAAAAAAAAAATCGATCATGCAAAATTTGTGTGCTGCTGCTGCACGTCTGCAAACGAGACTCTGTTATCCAGTTTATGCAGCAGTTCGAACGTTAACATTGAACAACAACAGCTGTCAGCGTCATCGGCAGCAACAGTCTGCTGTCAACTTCGCCACACCGATATTTCATATGCCGGCACAAGAAACCGGCACGATCAGAAACTGTTCGGGTTCAGACGCGGTAAGTTTGTGTGCGTGTTAAGTAATATATAAAACTTTTCTAATAACTATATCACGTATACACATCAATTTAAAAGTTGGTAAGTGGTAATCTAAACAAGTAATTATATTTAACTTGGTCTAATTTGTGAATATATCAGTTATGTTATATTTCATTTGAAACCCTTTGAGAAATACGTCGTTTTTCTTGTTGTTGCTTTTGCTATTGTTCCTGTTACGCTTTAGAGTTAGCAGCGCGTGTTTCGAAGTTGACCTTGAAAGAGTTACTTGAATCGCCCTGTGTTCGCTTCATGTTTCGCTTCGTGCTTAACGCATTTAAATGCCTACGCAAAATAATTTCTGATATTTTTTGCTATTTGTGCATTTTTTGCAATTGATAACAGACGTTGGTTAGCAGTAACACGACGAGGCGACAACGCCCAGTTGATTTTGCCATTAGCAGCTGTCATTTAAATTGAGTTTCATTATTTCGGATGCGTGTAGCCCATTTTTCCACCGAAATCATCGTACAGTGATCACTCCACAAATGAGAAGATGCTTTTCATTTTTGAGAAAATTTTGAAAATATCCTTTGATAGATAAACATATAGATATATTTTGCACTAGAAAATTGAACTCGTTAAATTTCAAAATGCAATATATCGTTAATTGAATTTATCCGTTTTGTTTTGTGCATTTTGAAAGCAGAAATTTAAGATAGCTAAAAAAATATATATGTTCACTTTGAAATCGTATAGAAATCGTATGCATTTCCTTTTTTTTATTTTCGTATTTTATTTGTGTTCTAGTTGCAATTTTCTTGGAAGCAATGAAAATATAAAGTAAACAAAGCGTAAAAATTATTGTTTACTGGAAATTGCTTTTGTTCTTTATTCGAGCGTAAATTATGCGCATTTTTGGCTTTCCACACGATTTGCAATTATGTATATATTCAGAAAGGCAGCTAAAAAGCTGTATTATTTTTTTTTCTCGATAAGATGTTGACTTCTGAGGCGACTCGACCAGCGATTATGATAGTGTATTTTGTTGCCCCCAACTAAGTGGCTTATCGTTGAAATTTAACTTGAACTTTTGACACATGCCAGCCGTGATAAGCAAGAATATAGCTCGAGGGGGGTCTATTTTCAAAATGGGATACTCTGGCGTCCAGCTAGCAACCTGTACCTGCCCCATAAAAATACAGACAGACAGACAGACAAAATGAAAAAAAAAATTAGTTGACTGCACACGCCAACGAAGAAAATAAAGTAATCTTATCGTGCAACAAGTATGTATATACATATATAGGGAGAGAGGGATCAGCTTTATTCTCTTATCAGTACAATAAAATTTTCCGATGTTTTTTTATTTGAACTTAATGAACCGTTTCTATGCAAAAACATAAAAATATTTGTGTTTTCAGTTCGCGATCGCCTCGATTACAATTCATTGCGATTTTGATCATTGTCGCGATCGCAACTATAAATCACAACACAAATCAGAATTGACAATCTGATCGAGGGTATTACTTACGAATTGACAGCACTAATAATCATTTAAATACAATGCAGAAAATGGAGGACCAGAAAATGTTGCAGGCCACGCTGAAGGAGAGCGATCCCGAACTCGCTGCGATCATCATAAAGGAGAAGCAGCGTCAGCTGGAGGGTCTCGAGATGATTGCCAGCGAGAATTTCACCTCGGTGGCTGTGCTGGAAAGTTTGGGCTCCTGCTTGACCAACAAATACTCGGAGGGTTATCCCGGCAAGCGGTAAGTCACCAACTATCTACACGCCTGGACAGCAAATTAGGTGTGAATTGTTTGTGCACATTTCTTTGTTAACACAGTGAAATAGGTGCGAGGTGCATTCAATTAGGAACACTTTCATTTCTCTATTAACTTTGTTTGGCAAAAGGCAAGATTTGAATATACGAGTATCAATTATAATACTGACAATAGAAGTTAGAATCTTGGAGCTTAGATCAAGGAATCAATAAACAATTGCATAACCACATGAATTGTCTCAGAACTTTTCTAAGGAAGGAATTCATAGAAACCGTACCAGCAGTCGATAATCGATTAGATTAGAATAGCAAACTTTAGGTTGGGGAAAACCTTCGCATTATTTGAGAGGTTCAATAAATTGAGACAACAGTCTCTGGAATGCTAGAAATCAGATATTAATTTGTTTGCTGAAGAATGCTAAAGGAAACGTTAGCCAAGTTATTGTCTTCACACCTAGTTTACTGTCCAGATGTGTCTATCTATCTATCTATGCAGATCCATTTATAATCTATATGTAAACATCTACACACAGCTACTATGGCGGCAATGAGTACATCGATCAGATTGAGCGAATGGCTCAGTCGCGTGGCTTGGATCTCTTTAACTTGGATAGCAGCGAGTGGGGCGTCAATGTCCAGCCGTATTCGGGTTCTCCGGCGAATATGGCTGCATATACGGGCGTGCTGCGACCACACGATCGCATTATGGGCTTGGATTTGCCCGATGGTGGACATTTGACGCATGGCTTCTTTACGCCCAGCAAGAAAATCTCGGCCACATCGATATTCTTTGAGAGTATGCCGTATAAGGTTAATCCGGTGACGGGCATCATTGACTATGATAAGCTCGCGGAGGCTGCTCGCACATTCCGTCCCCAGATCATCATTGCGGGCATCTCGTGCTATTCACGTCTGCTGGACTATGGACGCTTCCGTAAGATCTGTGACGAGGTCGGCGCCTATCTAATGGCTGATATGGCACACGTTGCCGGTCTCGTTGCTGCCGAGCAGATACCCTCGCCATTCCAATACGCCGACATTGTGACGACGACAACGCACAAAACGTTGCGTGGACCACGTGCCGGTGTCATCTTCTTCCGCAAGGGTGTGCGCAGCACCAAGGCCAACGGTGACAAGATCCTGTACGATCTGGAGGATCGCATCAATCAGGCCGTATTCCCAGGTCTGCAGGGTGGTCCGCATAATCATCAAATTGCTGGCATTGCCACCGCATTTAAGCAGGCGAAATCCGTACAGTTTAGGAACTATCAGGCGCAGATCATCAAGAATGCGCAGACACTGTGCAAGGGTCTGATTAATTTGGGCTATGAGGTGGCCACCGGCGGCACCGATGTCCATCTCGTTCTGGTTGATTTACGCAATAAGGGTTTGAGTGGCGCCCGCGCCGAACTGGTCCTCGAGGAGGTTGGCATTGCTTGCAATAAGAATACGGTGCCTGGTGATAAGTCCGCACTGAATCCGTCCGGCCTACGCTTGGGCACACCGGCGTTGACCACACGTGGCCTGCTCGATAAGGATATGGAGCAGGTGGTCGCCTTCATTCATGCAGCGCTCAACATTGGCGTTGAGGCGGCCAAAGTCACTGGCGGTCCCAAATTGGCCGACTTCGCCAAGACCCTGGCCGAGAACAGTGAGATCAAGCAGAAGCTGGAGGATCTTCACAAGTCCATCATCAAATTCAGCACCAGCTTCCCACTGCCCGGCCATGGTTCCCTGTAAAACTTGCAAAAGATTGCAAAAAAACAACAGCCGCCCATTCATATATATATATATATATATATATAAATATATGTGACTGTTCTAATTACTCAAAAATATTGTTTTCCAATCTCCAGTGCGAATATACATCATGATTAATATGTCGATTTCATGATTAATATTTAGTTAAGATATTAAAAACCCAACTTTCTAAACATTGAAAATGATTTGCGTTTGTATTTATTTTTGATTTAAGTTTTTGATATTTATTTTCAATTCAACTGGTCCATGTTGCCATATGGCTATATACATATATAAATATAATTCTATATGTATATATATATATATATATATATATATATAGAGAGAGAATTAGGTACACACGTAACTACAACTAACATTTAGCTACAATCCAAATTGATACAATCAAGCAACTTCGATATACGTAAAAATCATATACATCAAAACTTACTAATGCATATTCATATATATATATATATATATAGATATACATATATCCTCGATTCTTATAACAGATCTTTCATAATACTTGGTCACTTAGCTATATATACGCACACACACCAAAAACATAGAAAGTTCAGTACATCAACGACTCCTTATTTGATTTTTTTTTTTTAGAAATTTAAATAGTTTGTTTCTTGCCTGGATGGATATATCTGGACTATCTATAGAAAACTTGGGATTTATGCATTTTCATACGAAAATAATTAAAATGAATCTCATAAATATACGTTTTTCATTTATAGTTTCAAATCCCAAGATAATTCAATCGATTTGTTTGCGAGAGATCTTTGATTAAAGTACAAATAAGCATTCCTATAAAAAATATATAGTTTTTGCGATTTTATGTTAATTATAATGTTTCAACTTTATAAGTAAGAAAATCGTAGGCATATCTTATTTATTTATTTATACATACAGATAACAATTAGGATTTCTTTTCTTTCTATTACTGAAATTGTTTTGAAATATTTTTCACATTTAATCAAAGAAGCATTCATTCATTCATATTAAGTGAAAGAGTTTCTATTGTCTAAATTAACAAAATATAATAATTATGTAGAGGTATTTAAAAATCGGTGTGCTTTTTGAAATCTATATTAGATATGACTATAGCCTAATTGAACCTGTTCCGCAATCCAATTCACATTTCCAGTTTTTCATTTATGGCGTTTAATGCTGTTTTAGGTTCTTTCAGCATTTTTAAGTGTGTAACATTTTCGAAAATTGAACGGTCAAAGTTTTGAGTAAATATTAAAAACAATTTGTCATGGCTTTTCTTAAAATAAATGTCTTAGAATAATTATTTCTTGAACTTATTAGAGTTTAAAATTTAGCAGGCTTTGAATTTTGCATTTGATCTTAAAAGAAGTTAAAAATACAACTTAAGAGTAAAAAATATTTGTAGTAAAAAATTCGTGTTAGTTATTTAAAAACGTGCACATTTTTGCTAGAGCAATAACGATATAGATGAAGCGAAATCTACACGATCTGTCTATATCTTTTTAATATTTACACCATTTTTGACAAAAATGTATGCATTTTTTAATATTGTATGGATTTCCAACTCAAATTCGGTTGGGTTAAAGAAATTGAAAGAAATTCAAGTGTATTTCAATTGGAATACGAAACAGATTTGACTAACTGGGGCTATACATATATATATATATATATACATAGAATTTGTACAACTTTGACTGATTAGCTAATGATCTAATAATAAAAAAAAAATAGTATATCGGTTATATATATATCTCTCTCTCTCTGTCTCTCTCCTATTGTGTGTGTGTGTTTGGCAAGATTCGAGTTTAGTTCAATGGCTGATCGGGAAACTCGATTTTGGTTAGCTCCTTACTCTGACGCGCATCGCGATGAAATCTGGAATTGTGCGTGGAAAGCGACCATTTCGTTTTGAAGTTCTTCATGCAGATGAAGCACTCGTGCTCCTTGCTCTGGATCTCCGAGTGCCTGGATGCGATGTGTCGCCTCAATGCATTCATCGACTGCAGTCGTCGCTTGCAGAAGCTGCAAATGAGCGCAACTCCGGTTGCGGCACTCTCCTCAACGGTGGCAACGGCTCCAGATCCCGCTGCTGAAACAAAACAAAAATTAATAATAACAATAATAATTAATCATTGTGTGAATAACAAAAGCAATACTGTACGCGTACTTAAGTAAAAAGTCGATTCGATTTAAGCAGGAAATACATATAGCTTTTTGGCTTTTATTACGTGTATTTTTTATTTGATTTTATGTTGCAATCATTTTCAATGAGTTTTATCTCTGTTTTCTTTTAGTAAAGAGCAGAAAATGTTAACCATCTATATATATATATATATATATATATATACGATACATATATATATATATATATAAATACATGCATATTTGGTTCTCTTCACATTCTTGTTTTTCATTTCATTTTCGTTTTTATTAATAAATTACACAAATACTAGACACAAATATTTAAATTGATTGCAGAGTTTGCAGGTTTTTTTCTGAGTTTTAGTGGGCTGTTTTCTTGAATTCTTCAATATCTTCAATATCCGGTATCTCAACTTGAGCAAATATAGTCGTTTTATACGATTCACTATAGTCGACTGCTTTAATTGTCTTCCGTTCCCTTTCCTTGCAAGTTGCTCAACTGACAAACAAACATTTCGTTTGTGGATTTTCTTCTTTTTTGGTTGTTGTTTGATTTTCTTTTTCCATATATAAAAAGATACAATAAACTTGTTTACAGTTAAGAACATCTATATGTGTAGTTACTATATATGTATATCATATGGCTGGCAATTTTGTGAGAACAAGTCTGTCTGCAAGGGTAAATCAAACTTCGGCATGCCGAAAGCAGTTTGTTGCTATTTCAGTTTTCATTTATTTTGTAAGATTTCCTTGAATATATAAAATAATACGTATGAGTTGTTCAATAAACATTTAGCCTTTCAAATAACTATCTTTAGTATGTGTGTGTGTGTTGTGTGTTGTGTGTTGGATGCTGGATGTGAGTGTGTACAGTTTACAGCTTATGACATGTATTTATATTTACTTAAAAATAGCCAATTAAATATGATATTATGTCTAAAGTGTAATATAGCCAAATAGTTTTGAAAATTGGAGAAAGGAGATTTCTAGTTTAAGCTTAAAATAATTAAACAATCATTTACAAAAGTTTGCTTAAGCAAAACTAAAGAAAAAACCAAAAAAAAAAAAAGAAAGAAAGAAAATATTGAAATGATTTTGTTTTGTTTTTTCCTTCAGTTTGTACAAGTTGTGTGTGTGTGTGTGTGTGTGTGTGTGTGTGTGTGTGTATGTGTGTGAGTGTGTGTTGAGCAAAGTACATAAATATTTAAAATCATAAGTTGACTACGGCTTGCGAACTGTCAGCCTGCTCTGGCTTTGGCTCTAGCTCCCCCTCTCTCTCTATTCCTCTTTCTACAAATGATATACATATATATATATATAAATATATATAATATATTATACTAAATATTTGTATTTGTATTTTATAATAGTTAAGTTTAAAGTACGCTCTATTTAGTATATACAGTTTTGTGATGTACGCAACGCACTTGGGCTAGCTAATTCACTAAAATACATCAATTAATTTGATTTCGTTTGATGTTGTTTTCGTATTAGTTTCTGCTTTTTTTTATCTCTCTTTTTTCTCTGGTAATATTTTGCTTTCGAATTCAATATTAGGAATATATATATGCTTAAATATGGAGAAAAGAAAAACCAGCTCCACTGACTGACTCGATTTGCTTACAAATTAGATTAGCCACAAAGATTCAAATTAGACACACATAAAGCACACACATATATATATATATATATATATATCTGTTCACATAGCGCTCACCGATCAGTTGCAAGCTTAAACATCTGATATTTTTATACATTTATCTAAATATTTGAAAAATTGTACAGATTTCATTTTAGTTTTCTTTTTTTTTTTGGCTGATTAATCTTGTTTTTGGCTAAAAAAAAATAGAATTTGACTGCTGGATACTGGCAATGTTAGTGCTAATGACTGGAAAAGTGGGTGTGGTTGTGGCTGTGTGTGTGTGTGTGTTTGTTCTTCTTCTTCTGGCTTCTACTGTTCACATTTGTTGCAGTGGTGCATCTTCTTATGTTTTTCATAAGCAAACATTTTTAGTGTGTATATTTTATTTATATATTTGTTTTTTGCATCTTGTTGTTGGACGTAATGTTCTATGTGTTCTCTTCCCTCTTCCTCTCTCCCACACACTCTCTCTCGCTCTCGCTCTGTCTGTGTCTCTCTCTCTCTCTCTCTCTGTCTCTTTGGTGCAGTGCTGCCTCGTCTTGTTTCGTCGCCTTTGTGAGCATCATCATTGCTTATTGTAAGCCATGCTGCACGGTGAAAATTGTCCATCAGTTTTCCGTTTTGATGGCAACCTTTTGCTCATGGGAAATGCGAATGTGCTCACGCAGGCTGTATTTATTCTTGAAATTCTTATTGCAGAGATCGCATTTGCGCGGTGGTTGCGGGGTGTGTTGGGTGCGAATATGTCTCCAAAGATTCACCGTGGTAATAACCATTTTGCAAAACTGACATTCTGTCCATTTATTATTGGGTGAATCTAAAAATATACAGAAAAATAGAACAATATTATAGTATATTTGCATTGCTTTCACATTGTTTGTTCCATTTCTGTTTCCATTTTGTTGTTGTTTTATTTTTATTTTAATTTTTATTTTCAGTCAATTACATTTTTGTGTAGAGATAAAGACAGATACGAGCACTAGACAAACACTTTGGAGACATATTCGACACCAAAACACAATATATAAGATATATATATATATGTATATATATGCATACAAATGATAATCAAAAGCCATAGAAACTATATATTTAATTAAAAGTACGTTGCCAACACCAACACCAACAATTAAAGCTAAATAAAACATTAAACATTAATCATAAAGTAAGAAAAGAAAATCATTAAATAATATTTGCTTTTAATATATATATATATTTTTTTTTACACATATACACAAATAATATTGCAATGAACAATACAAGCTTCAACTCTGCTACCAATAATAATAGCAATATATATTTTTATTCCTGTATAATACAATATTTAATCTTTAATCAAGTTAAGAGTGGGTAAAGTTGTCTTTTCTAATAGAGGCTCGTTTATAATCTCAATAACAGAAACCGTTCAACTCTCCTTAAAGATGGCTTCGTTAACAATATTAAATCTCTTCATGACTTTGTTCAAACCCGATTAATAAAATCATTTCGAGTCGAACGCTTTTTTGCCAGAACTTCATATTTTTGCAAATAAAAACATAAACATACAATTTGATTATGATGGTTTTTCAGTATAGTTGCATCTATTTAATATCGTAACATTATTTTATTGCCTGCATTTAATAGTGAAAACAATTTTTAGCAAATATTTATTTGAAAAGACTGAAACAAATTTAAAAACCTTTTTTGTTAGTTTATGTTTAGGCTTGGATTTCTTGTATTTTGTTATAAATATATATTTTTCCCAATTTTACTACTTCCATCTTGCATCTCCATCCGAATTTCTGCCAAATTTATGAAGCTCTTTTTACATATATCAATTCTGCATCAAAAGTTGAAAATACGTATTTTTGAAATCAAATCCAGAAATTGACGTTTAATGGATGCCCAGTTTTGCAACTAGTTTGCTAGGTGTTATTTCTGGTCCTGCACCGATTCCCATTCCCGTTCAAAATTCTCAGCAGAGTTAAGATTAAAGCTATATGCATATAAAGATTGATTTCAAGCACTTACCGACGTTGCCACTGGATTTCATATCGGCTTTCACTGGCGATATTGAGACGGTGGTTGTGCCACCGGTTACCGCAACATTGGCATCCTCTAGCACCGCCTGGGTGGTTGCTGTCGTTGTTGCCACACTCGCCGTGCCCAGCAGGCGTGCTTCAATTTGCAAACAATCGCAATTAGTTGCCGATATATATCACAATACATATGTATATATATATATAATTATATTTGGCGACTACTCACTCATTTCGATGGCAATTTCGGCATTCTCGTTCTCTGCCTGATATTTCTCCTCCATTTCGGATTCGGTTAGGATCTCGTATTCGGATGAGTATTGTGCCACATTTTGTGCGGCCGCCGTTGTCGCATCCTGTGTCGTTTGCGGCGTGGCACCGTCCGACAGTCGATCATCGACCTCGCTCACTATATAATCGGGTATATCCATTTTGACAGTGCCACGCAGAAATGTCATCTCAGCAGCTGCAACACAAATCAATAAGTCATTCTTCATCATAAGCCAAAGATTACCGTTTAAGAAAAGTTTCAAACTGATTTCAACACTGGCCTAAAATAACAAAAAAAACCCTTATAAATAACATCTAAGCCTATAAATTGTTCAAAAGTAGCAAACGCTTAAAGATCATTGTACATTTTAGTATTTATAGTGGAACAAAAGTGATCAGATTTGCAAACGAACTGAAAACCGATTTACTAAATTGGTTCGACTGAACTTGAATACTTGATATAAAAACTATTCCTCAAGACTTTATTAAATAATATCTATATAATATAATAATGAGAACAGCTTTTCACAATCAGAATTCGAAATTTGCTGACTTAGCTACTTATTTATTCTTATTTGATATTTTATTGTACAGTTGCCAATGCGTAAACGATTATCACAAATTAAGTAAATTTCTACACTAAATTTGTGTACTATTCCAACTGCGAGCCCGAATCGAATTTAGATTCCAATTCAATCGGAATTTCATTGAAACAGTTACATCGTAATATATATATATGTAGATATGGATAAATATAGATAGATATATATATATATATATATATGCCTTGGCTTACTTTTGACAATGGTCTGCTCGTCCTTGACGGCATAGTCGACCGTTTCGGTGGTGTAGATGTTGTCATCATCGTCGGAGAAGGTAATCTTGCGCTTCTTCACCTGGTTCGCTGTGGGCATTGTTACCGCATTGCTGATTGTCAGGTGCTGCGCCTGCGCTGCTGCCTGTTGTTGTTGTTGCTGCTGTTGCTGTGGCTGTTGTTGTTGCTGCTGCTGCACCTGTTGTTGCTGCTGCTGCTGCTGCACCACTTGCTGTTGCTGTTGTTGTTGTTGCTGTTGTTGAACCGGCACCGCTTGCACTTGAATATGCTGAATCTGAGTGCTTTGTACATGATGATGTTGCTGCTGCTGTTGTTGCTGCTGCTGCTGTTGCTGCTGTTGTTGGTTTTGCTGCACTTGCAGCTGAGCTATGGCAACAGCGTTTTGCGTTTGAATCTGCGTTGCCGTTGCCTGCAGCAGCGTTGCCGTTGGTATTTCAATCGTTTGTTGCTGTTGCTGCTGCTGTTGTTGTTGTTGCTGTTGTTGTTGTTGTTGTGTTCCATTCTGAACAATGCTCGCAATTGCCACCTGCTGCTGCTGCTGCTGTTGTTGCTGCTCGTTGACGGCGCGTATTGTGCTGGGTATCGTTTTGATAAGCTTGTGCTCGCTAATTATGGGCACCACCGGCAACTGTGGCTTCTCCTTCTCCTCAGCGGTCAAGCCTTGCACGGCCAAAAGTTCGGCGGTCTGCAAAAACGATTGTAGCGCCTCTTGTTGCACATTTACCTCGCCCTAAAAAACAAGGGAAAACAATCAAAAATGTTGCACACCAAATTTATAGCAGTCAAACTTCAACAAGGCGCAATCGGGAATGAACAAATCGATTATATATATCTATATATAGATATATGTTCGATTCGCCTTTAGTGAAGTTGGACTGTACAGTACTGTACCTGGTACATGAACTCCACAATGGAATTGAGATCCTCGAATTTGATAAACTTAAATATGATGACGGGATGCGGATGGGGATTCTCCTTGAAGATCTCCTTGAAATACGACGAGCACGAGGACAGCACCACTTTGTGTGCCTTAATCTTGCGGCCATCCACACAGAGGCTAACATCGACGAAGTCATCGTTGAGCCGGTGATTATCCAATGAGTAGGTCAAATGGCGCAAATAGTTATTCCAACGCAGCGAATATTGTTGTGTTGTAGCCATCGCTTAAGACCTTCTCTATCACATACACACACACACACACACACACACACACACAACACACACACTGTCACTGTCTCTCTCTCTCTGTCTTCCTCTCGCTCGCACGCAGAGTTTGTGTATTGGGGCCCCCGCCGCCCCCGTTGGTTGCAGGCAGGCTAATCCAATTAAGAGTTTCTTGCAGTTTTCCTTTTCGGTTAGCGCCAAACGCGCTGCGGCCACTGTTGCTGCTGCTGTTTATATATTTATATAGATATCTATATATATATATATTCGATCCGCGCAATTGTGTTATTTAATTAGAGGCAGCAGTGCCTGTTTGGTTTGTTTATTTGTGTGCACTTTGTTTTGTTTTGTTTTCAGTGTATTTTTTTTTGTGGCTTGGCGAAGAAGAGGTTTGCAAAAGCCTTGAAATAACCACATATACACTCGACTTTTACAATACGCGCACACATACACTCAATATGTTTATTTATTTATTTTGTTTTTCGATTTTTATTTTTTTTTTGCGCTTTGCAGCTATTCATTTTCATAGTTTTTCTCTCATTTTCCACGGCAAAATTTAGTTGGTTTTTTTTTGGCTACCAAATGTTATTGTAGCATTATGTTATACCAAAATATGCGTGCTATCGTTTCTTATCGTTTGCTATCGATAGCACCATATGTTAAGCCTAACAGCAGCGGCGCCTGTTAATTGTGATTACTACCACTGCACGCTAGATGGCGCCCACTCAATGTTAACAACTAGCAAATAACGCTCAAAATCAACATCAGCAACTTAAATTCAATTTTATTTTACCAGATACAAAAAAAAAATAACAAAGACACTTGCATATAGTAATAAAGAAAAAAAAATTAAAATTAAACAAACACACACACTTAGATGCAGATAAAAAGAAATAGCAATGTATTAGGGGGGGTTGGGGAGGCGGGGCATGCTTAAGACAAGAACTGGCGCACGGCCAGCTTATAAACGATTCGCAATAGAAATCCATAAACGATCGCACGGAATAAATAGTCCAAGACGTAGAAGACCTTTATGCGCAGCATTGCGCCCCGGCTGCTCTCGGGACTCTCGTGCAACAGATACTCCTTGGCACCCCTAATGCCATTCCGAAAGAATTGCACATAGTCGATATTCGAGTACTGCATAAAACCAAAAATCGATCTGCGAAAACGGGATTTTTAATTTAATTTTTTTGGTTGAATTTCGCATAAGATAAGATTAGATAAAGCTCACATTTCGTTTTCGGGCACTACGTCGTGTAGGGCCTTGAAGTTATCATTCTGAAAATGCCATTCGGTGATGGCAAAAATATGCAGCGCTTGAAATGCGGCGAAAATGCGACGTTGCAGCTTCAACAGGCTGTGTGAAGGTAAACAAAAATTTGATAAGCAAAATGGCGTAAAGAAAAAGGTCAAAACTGTTTTGGTTTTTTTCTTTCTTTGGTTCTACAAGTGCTTTGTCCAGTTAAAAGCAACGTTACAAACAACTAAGACCTGAATTGTACAGCTTAGGATGTGCTTCCGGCACTACTTACAATGGCTTCTCATTGGTCAAGCGCAGCAAGAGGTCCACCACAATGGCCATCATAATGTGCATCGTTATAAACTAATTGGAATGATGAAGAATTATGGGTACTTCGATTGCGGCACCAACACGCAAACTCACCCGCAAAAAATGCAATACCGGACACATGGTAATGCTGCCACCTGGCAGCCACAAGGTCTTCTCGAATGGATTCTGGCGTATGTAGCGTTTACCAATGTCAATAACCTGCCCCATGGTAATGGGTGATATATTTGCTGTGGCACAGTTGAACACACCGATCGGTTGATCCTTGGCGGGCGCCTCTTGCAAATATTTGAACGAAGATAAAATTAAGCCACGAACAACGATATCGGCGGGCACAAAATCGGCCACGATATTCGGATCACAGTTTTGGGAGCGTAAAATGCCAACGGCACAGGCAACCAGCATGCCCGTGGGTCCATTGAAATTATCCGCCCAACCCGGCACCGGTTCCTCCATCGTTGAGATCACTGCGGGAGACATCGAGAGAGAGAGAGAGAGAAAGAGATTTTGACATTGCTGCTTTAACTTCAGATAGATTAGCTCAACGCTCGATAAAGGCCCATATGTAGGGTCTTCTGCACTTCTACGGAGAGCTGTACCGAAGAAAATCAAAGAAAATGAAATGCCTAGCAATACCGAGGATAGATTAGCTCAACACTCGATTTAGACACATCTAAAGGGTCTTCTACAACTCAGCTTCACTTTATTTACTAGTCCAAAGCAGAAAATGCAAAAAAGGTTCCAACGACTACCGAATAATATCGAAAAAACAAGAAAAACGCTGGCACTACCGAGCCAAGCAGTACCAACTAAAATGGAGCAATACCCACCGATAGAAGGTCTGAATATGAATATGGGCAGCTGATCCCTGTAATCATTGGCCACATGCTCGGCCAGACTCTTGGTGAAGGTGTACGTGTTCGGCTGAAAGTTGCCATATCTACAAATACAAATATTGAGCACTTGGTGCATTAATCAATCAATCAATCATTGCTCGTCAAACGAACGCACTTCAAATTGAAGACATCGAGGGTTTCCTCGTCGTAGGTCTCGGCCAGTTTGATGGTGGTGCGCCAATCCGCATACGGCGGATAAATGCGCTCCTCCACCTCCAGTTCGGTGGGATTCGAATATGTTGTCGAAACATGAACGAAGGCCTTCAGTTTCTTCCAGGTCAAGGCGAGCTTGATGAGCTCATGGGTGCCACGGGTGTTCATGAGAATAGCATCGCGCAACGAATCGTCAAAACTGTTGACCAAAGGGAACAAGATCGTATTTCACGGGGTTTCACGGCCATCATCAATCGGCGAACATAAAACCAAAAGCACTTACCGCACCGAGGCAGCCGAATGATAAACGATGGTCACATTCGCCAGACGCTTCAGATCCGATTCGCTGATGCCCAGTCCCAGTTTGGTAACATCTCCGCCAATTGGCACCACCTTGGCCAGGGTCTGTGGCTGCTCGCGTCGCAATCGTTCGTATAGCTTGCAATTGAGTAACGCCTCCAGTCGCGTCTCGATGGCGTCACCCTTCTTGGGCCGCAACAGCACATAGATTCTGCTCAGCGTTGGACACGAACGCAACAGTTTCTCAATGAGTGCCTTGCCAACGAAACCTATTTCGTTTTTTCATTTCAATGTGTACAACATGCAACACGCCAAGGAAAGGAAGGAAACACATACCCGTGCCGCCAGTCACAAAGATCTCCTGATCCTTGAATGCCGCTGATATTGAAATTGACATGTTTGTCTCGCGCGGATCGATACCCAAATGTAATCTATCCACCACGAGCACAGTATTCGATTTTTTCTCTCTGCCAAAGTCGAAGAACGACCGAAGTACCGACCGGAAAAAACAATATGGAAATCCGTTTTGATTAGCCCCCACGTGCCCCAATGGGTCACTTCGATGAATATTCAACCAACACCAACAAAAAAAAAATGAAGTCAAAATGAAATATAAATAAAACTCAGCAGAGTCCACCTCTTCCGCCATTGGCAAATGGCAAATCATTTCTAATTCTTTATTTTGTTTTTTTTCTTGCGGATTTGTCGGATTTTTTTATTTTTTTTTTTCTGGTTTTTAAAGACATGTTTTTATTTATTTTATTGCTGAAAAGTGCATATTTTTTTCTTCTGTGTTTTATTAACTTCATTTGCGATATGAGTGTATTTAGCTTAAAGATAAAGACATTTATATTTTTTGTTAATTTTTTTCGAAATCGAATTAAAAATTTATTTATGATAGTGGAAGACTTTTGGAGTAGGCTTAAATGGGACATTTTTTTAAGGAATAAAATACCAATGTGGATATTCGAAATTTGACAAGGCAAGTAAGAATGATCCAGTCGGGACTGCCCGCTCGGTATATACCCTTTATCCAACTGTTAAAGACACATGTTCTAGTTTTATTTAGCAGCACAACTCAAGGGCTAAAATAAATACCTAAAAAAAAAAGCCAACATATTTGCATATATGTATGTATGTATACATATTAATGCACGCATTTACAGCAACTGGATGAAAAAAAATACTTGCCGATTTAGTGGCTGCTGCTGTGTGTGTGAAATAGCGGCGGTCAATCCAAGTTGGTGAAAGCGCAACTAAAGAGAGCGAGAGAGCGATCCTTGATCTTGGACAATGCAAAGTACCAATTAAGAAGCGAAACAGAGACAACGAAAGAGAGCATGAGTTGCATTTTATGCTCTGGTTGTTTTTGACGCACTACAAATGAGAGAGGATTATTATGCATTTCCATTTTGTGTACATAAGTGCGCTGCGTCGTATTGGAATGGTTCCCATGGGAAATTCCAACTTCTCTGCACTCTGATAAAATTCTTGATCAACACATGGCAGCAAAAAAAAATTATAGTTTTATGAAATACAAACGAAATATTTACGTGTCAAATTTGCAAGAGAATGGAAAAGAAGCAATTTCGAGTCAAAAATAGTTGTGGAGCTGAGCGAATGTGGCACAATGTTAATTTATAAACCATTTATTAAACACGTCCAAGCTCTTTCAAAACGATGCCAAGCAAGCAATTTTGTGGATAGCGTTAGAATAAACGGCACTTTAATCGCAGCCTCATTTGACTTTGTGGAATGGAGTGGTCCAAATTACAAGTTTAAGGTCATTAGCATATGTATGTATGTGTGCGTGTCTTTGTCGCTGCACTTCAGCAGTGCGACGGAGGGAGACGGAACGCAAGCAAGCTGTATGTGTGTGTGCATGTGTGAGCTGCGAAAGCTTAGAGTTCGCTGACCTCCCCACACCAATAATGATTCTGCTATTATTCTGCAAATAGGAATACAAATAATACTTTCAATACTTGTTTGCATTTCACATTTTAATTAACATTTTCAGGCGTAAACTTATCGTCAATTCAATACGCATGCAATTAGAAAAGTGTGTACAAATACAAAAAAAAATATATAAGAGAAATACTAAATACGCAATACAAAAATGTTCAACTTAAGTTTTAAAAGAGAGCGCAGTTGATGATGATGTTTTTGATGCTGATGCTGTTGTCGTTCTTTCCTTTCCTCAACTCTCTTACTCATTTACCTTCTCTCTCTCTCTCTAACTAAACACACGTGTGAGTGTGTATGTGTTATTGCATTTGCCGGCCGGCAAAATGTTAGAGCGAGATAAATGAGCGTAAAGTTAGGCAAAGTCGTAGAGCGAGCAAGAGAGCGGGAGGGTGGATGGTGGAGGAGAGAGCACAGTAAAGTGGGTGGCTGGTGAAGGAGTGCAGTAAAGTGGGTGGCTGGTGGCAGTCAGCAGCAAAGAGAGAGAGAGAGAGAGGGTAACAGAAAACAGAGTTGCTTAAGTTTTTTTTCCATCATATTTTTGTTTCACTTTGTTTATAATTACATCATAATTAAAAAATAATACATAAGGTTGAAATTTTACAAAACTCGCAGCTGTTGTTGTTGTTTTGCATATTTTTGTGTTGTTGTTTTTGTCGTTTGCTTGCTTTTCATTTTTGCTTTTTTTTTTGGAATATTTTCATCATGTTGTTGGTATGTGTGTGTGTAATAGATTTTTTAAGTGGAATGGCAGAAAGAGAATATGTAGGTATATATATAATATAGATAGATGTTCTTGTCTCAAATTATTTTCATGTTATATTATTAAAAAGATATATAAAAAACAAAAAAAAAAAAAAATAATTATGCATGTTTATAAATCATACATATATATATATATATATATGCATATACCTCCATGTGAAATAAATTAAATTAATGCTAGAGAAGACAACATATGACGACGACGTGTTGTTTTTTTCTTTATATGATGATTGTGTGTGTATGTGTGTGATCTGCTCGCTCTTCTCTTCTTTTGCATCTGTTTCTTCTGCTTCCACTTGTTGATTGTTGATGTTGTTGCCACTCCACTTCACTCCACTCCATGCCACTCCCCACATTCCATGCAACTCCTGCTTAGAAGCACTTGCGGTGAACAATGGATGGTCCAGACTCATCGTACTCCTGCTTGGAGATCCACATCTGCTGGAAGGTGGAGAGGGATGCCAGAATGGAACCACCGATCCATACAGAGTATTTACGCTCGGGTGGTGCAATGATCTTGATCTTCATGGTCGATGGGGCCAAGGCGGTGATCTCCTTCTGCATGCGATCAGCAATACCAGGGTACATGGTGGTGCCACCGGACAGCACTGTGTTGGCATACAGATCCTTACGGATATCCACATCGCACTTCATGATCGAGTTGTATGTGGTCTCATGAATGCCGCACGCCTCCATGCCCAGGAACGAGGGCTGGAACAAGGCCTCGGGGCAACGGAAACGCTCATTGCCAATGGTGATGACCTGACCATCGGGCAACTCATACGATTTCTCCAGCGAGGAGCTCGATGCAGCCGTGGCCATCTCCTGCTCGAAATCGAGTGCAACATAGCACAATTTCTCCTTGATGTCACGGACAATTTCACGCTCAGCAGTTGTGGTGAACGAATAGCCACGCTCCGTCAGAATCTTCATCAGATAATCGGTTAAATCGCGACCGGCCAAATCCAGACGCAGAATGGCATGGGGCAGGGCATATCCCTCATAGATGGGCACCGTATGCGAGACACCATCGCCAGAGTCGAGCACAATACCAGTGGTACGACCAGAGGCATACAGCGACAGCACAGCCTGAATGGCCACATACATGGCGGGTGTGTTGAAAGTCTCGAACATGATCTGTGTCATCTTCTCGCGATTGGCCTTGGGGTTCAGGGGTGCTTCGGTGAGCAGAACGGGGTGCTCTTCGGGCGCCACACGCAACTCATTGTAGAAGGTGTGATGCCAGATCTTTTCCATATCATCCCAGTTGGTCACAATGCCGTGCTCAATGGGATACTTCAGAGTGAGGATGCCACGTTTGCTCTGTGCCTCATCGCCGACATACGAATCCTTTTGGCCCATGCCAACCATCACGCCCTGATGACGCGGACGGCCCACAATCGATGGGAAGACGGCGCGGGGCGCATCATCACCGGCAAAGCCAGCCTTGCACATGCCGGAGCCATTGTCGACAACCAATGCAGCAACTTCTTCGTCACACATTTTGTAAGCTGCAATATCAAAGTAAAACAAATTTAAGAAATATTAGAGAAAAACTAATAAAAGTCAATTGAAATTGCATTATATAATATTATATATTATATATATTTATTGTTATATCACACTTCAAAATAATAACTGCAATCGAACGATGAAATACACTAAACTCGACGAATCTAAACATCGTCAAATCCGCAAGTTCTAAATTTTGTTCTCCGTTTAAAAATTGAACTCGTTCTCTATCTCATTCTCTCTTTCTCTTTCTGTCTTCGAGGGCCAACACCCTGCACATAAAAGCAGCAAATTTCACAAAAAAAAAAATGCCGGTGTAAAGCAGGCAAGTGAAGAACTACACAAACGCTCTCAAGTGTCTGTGTGTGTGTGTGTGTGTATATACACAGGCACTTAAAATGGCCGCCACGAAGAAAAAAAAAATCGGAAAAAATAAGAAAAAGAAGTTCGCTGATGCCGGCAGCCTTTTGCATTTAACTACTTATATACACGAATTTTATTTAGTTATTTTACCTTTTTGTTGTATTTAACAATAAACGACGAAAATAGTTTTAAGAAAAACTGAATTGTATGTTTTGCAATTCAAGTTGAATAAAATTGAAACCACACTTGATTGTTGGTAGGAGGCGACGAGGCGATAGATTGACTGAAATGCAACCGCACCGTTTGACTGCCGAAAGAGGAATGAACAGACTGGCGAATGCCAGTTAACAGCTATTTCAAGCGCTGCTTTCAACCGACGACGTCGTCGTCGTCGTCGTCGTCATCGTCATCGTTGTGGTATCTATGCGAGCACTGTCTGCTCGCTTGCTCGCACACAACGAATGGTGGCGCATGCGTGCGAAAGAGAGCGCACCACTAGCACGCTTGGGTTGCCAACTTTTGTGACCATATATGGTCATGTTTCGAAGCGCAATCGTCGAGAGAGACGATGGAGAGAGCTGAAAATCATCGCCGCTTTCGCTCTTTCTCTCTCTTACTTGCTGAGCGACGACGCTGACGACAGTTGACAAATGTTGAAGGTTTTCTCCATTTTAGTGCGGCTCATTAAAATAAAACAAAAAACAAGAAAAAAAAACCGGCATTTTTGCATTGAAGAAATACCGAATAACTTTAATGACGTGATTCTTTGACTATTTCTGGCCAACTACGCGTCTACGTCACTTGCACCGTGGGCTGCTGGCACACAAACAAACGCACATATGACATGTATGTGATGTGCATGTGCATGTAAGCATGTTCATGCTTGAATTTGGCAGTTACTTTTCAAATGAAGTTCGCCATGAAAGTTAATTGAAGCGTGGGAAATATAGAAAGTGTTTGCGAATTGAATTTGTGTGTTGCAAAGTGGCTAAAAAAAACTGTCACCAGTTCCTTCTTTTCGCTGCTGCTTCTTCTATTATTTCTTTTCTTTTTTTTTTCCGTTGGCCTTGTCTTAATTTAGAAATCCGCATTGGGCACGCCCCTCCACTAGATCGACACACATATATATATATATATATATATATATATATATATATATATATATATATATATACATATATATATATACAACACATATTTACATATGTATGCGTTTATTTATGTCTTCTAACTTCTGTCGTTTATCAAATAGACTATATCTTATCGATCCACAAATTTTATGATAACACAAATTCTGAAGAGGATTTCCTTTCAGTAGTTATTTCGTAATTATTTTTTTGGTTATTTCACTAGCGTCTCACCGCGTGACTTTTTTGTTGTTGTTGGTATTGATTAGGTTTGGTTTTTTTTATATCAAGAATGTCATTAATCGACTCTTGGACATTATCACACATATATATGTAAATATATATTTATTTATTTATGTATATATATATATATATATATATGCATGTCTGTATCTGTATTCCACAAGCACTTTTATACCAAAAAAAAATTTTTTTGAAAAAAAATATATATTCGCTATTCACGATTCGTTTGCAGATTTCATTTTTGAGTGTTTTTGAAACTTTTTATATTTTTGATGTATTTTGTTGGATTGGCATTGATTGATTTGTTTGTTTTGCTGGTAGATGTACAAAACAAAAACAAAACAAAACAAAAAAAAAATACTTACATTTGGTCTGTTTTGTTTAAAAGTAATTAAATAAATATAAATTAAGTCTTTCGGTTTGTGTGTCTTTCGTTTAGACGACGACTTAAGCTGGCTGCTTTTAACGGTTTTGTGTCGGGAGGAGTATCCACACAGCACAAGAACTCAAACTGTAATGACATGAAAACTGGTCGCCGCTTGCCGTTTTATAAAGCCAGTGTCCGTCCATCTGTCCGCCAGCCGGCAAACCGTATTTTAGCGCCTTATCACAGCGGCCACTTACACACTTCTCCAGGCTGCCAAGCGTTTTACCATATATGGTATGAATTCAATTTTTACCCCGTTTTTGTGACTGGCTGCGCCGTATCTGTGTATGTGTGTGTGTGTGTGTGTGTGTGCTGCTCACGAAGAGTATTCCACAGCATAATCCCCTATTACGGGTGTGACTTGCTCAGAGGTTGACTCACTTTGTGATACGCTTTACACTGTTTTGTTGCTGAAATTGTTATCAAGTTATTTCCGATTATCAAAGTAACTGAATTTTACTAAATATTTCAGATAATTATAACACTTCTCAAGTTCTTATTTCGGAGTTGTGAAATGCTATGCCTAATATTAGAGATTGAGTTCGAGTTATAAAATGTTATGCTTCACTTAAGGATCATATCTCTAAAACCCAAGAAACTTGTCTCTGTTAATTGTCTTGCGCTAACAAACAACATGAATCGTACCAAAACTAAAACAATCCAATTATCTACTTATATTCCATAAGTGGAGAGCGCAGGGTATTCACTGTTCAGCATCATTTTTAGTTTAAAGCTTGGCTTGTAGCTATAACGGCGCCAACCTAAGACAGCTGCCAGTTGATGCGTCAACCACGCGTTTGCGCAAAAGAGACAGAGCCACACTCAATCACACATATACTAGCACATAAACTCTCTCTCTCTCTCTCTCGCACATACAAGCACAGACACAAACAAATGACGAGCTCACAAAATGCTCATTCACTTGCTGCGTTCAGCGCGAAGCTGACTCAACTCGGCTCAGTAGTGCAGAGGGTTTGTTTTTTTATTTGTTTTTTAATTTTTTGTAAACATTTGCTATAGCTAAATGGTTAAACATTTGCAACTCTTTCTTTATTATGATTATTATGATTAAAGTGAATTATCGAAAAGCTGTTTTTGATATAGCTGGCTAAGGCAAACAGCCAAAGCCGCTCTCTTTCGCTCTCACAACTGTGTGTAAAAGTGAAAGAGCGCAGTGTTGTGGTTGCCGGGCTCAAGAGAGGGGAAAGTTGCAACAAGCATGCACCAGCATATATATGTATGACTGAGTATCTGTGTATGTGTGCGTGCGTGTATGTGTGTGTGTGTGTAACGGCAACTGCTCATACATGGCAAACGAAGGCATTCCATTGGCAATCATGATTTTTACTATTGCCGGTTGACTAATCATTGTTTGAATAATCGCCCATTTTTAAATCAAAATGACGCAGAAATAGTTAACATTTCAAAAGCGACGCACGCAATATATGTGTATGCATACACACGCACGCAATGACAGTCACGAGCATCGGCATAGCCAAAAGCAAAAAGGACAGCGCCAACGAGAACGAGAGAGAGTCTTACGCAGGCATGTTCTCTCACTGCGAACAGCATAAAAAGAAAACAACAGAAACGCTTGGCACAAGGAGTGGCAAAAATTACGTTGCTCCACACTATTCGATCGCCATATATCTCTACATGCTATATACATACATATATGCGTATGCATATACATGTGCTGTATGTTTTAAGTGTGCTTATGTATTTGCAGTTATTGGATGCATTTGTATTTTGTGAAGAAATCGAATGCAGACGGGCAGCTGATTGCTTGCCATTCGGGGAATTTTTATTGTTCAATGCAGACGCTCAATTGGAAATGGGAGCTTTCCTATCGCAGTTTGTCTCATCTTTTTTTTTTTTTTTTAATTTTGTTCCATATTTATGCCAAGTCAAAATTAATGTAATTCTCATGGTATTAACTGTTATTAGCAAGCGTCAGCAATTGCATTCCATTCTCTTCTTCGCTTCTTCTTGTTCTGCTTTAGTCGATAAGCTATATTGCATTTTATTACTTAATTAGTAAGGTATGGAAAAAGAATTGTAGTCATAACTTACATGTATCTATATTTGAAATTTAAATACAAAAAAAAGGATAAAAGAAATACATAAGTAAAATATGTATAAAAAATATTGTAAAATTAGTTACTTCAAATATTGCGTATATTCTGAAAATATGTTTAATAATTGTATTTAATTGAACACATCATTTCAAATTTCTGAGCAATATTTAATGAAAACTTTAATTCTGCACACTACGAGTATTTCAAAATAATTTAATTCGATCAAATGCATAAATGCTGACATAGAAAATAATTGTTTATTTTGCGTATTAGGGAATTTAGTGAATTTATTCACAATGCAATTATTTACAGATTCAATGATTTTAATTAAATCGAACTAATTGGCATGAAATTTAAATAAAATTGTAATAAAAGCCATAGCTTTATTGGACATTTAGTTCTCGTCACGCTGGAAAGCATTTTGGAAAGGCAAATGAAATATTTCCAATGCAATCATTTAAGAGACATTCAAACTGAAGGTATGTATATTTGTATGTGTATGTATGTGGATGTGTGTGTGTGTGTGTGTGACCTTGTCGGGAGGAGTCAAGGGAGACAAGTGTGTACACACACCTGGATCTTGATCGAAACTAGAAATAATTAAAATAGCCAAAAACGGCACATTTACTGCTGCTGCTGCTTTTGCCGATGACTTTGAAAAAAGCAACAACAACAATACAAGCAGACAATCAGCAACAACAAGAGCCATGATCAACGACCTTTCTCCAAAAAGTTCGAAGCTCGTCACGTTTTCTACACACACACACACGCAGGAAAGCTCATAGAGCAGACTTTAAGTGGAGAGGGGAGGGGAGGTGTAAACTGAGACGAAGACAACAGTTACAAGCGCAGCTCCATTTGCTCAACAGCATCCACACTACACTGCCTGTGTGTGTGCGTGTGTGTGTGTGCAGTAGCCACGCACTAACTACATACAGTTGCGGTCAAAATAATAGTAGTGCTGTTTCTTAATATCACTCATTTAATGGTAATAGAATTGAGACCTCTTTAAAATCTTCAATACGAGGTGTGTTCAAAAAGTATCGCGAATTTTGTGTTTTTTCAGATATTATTTATTTATTCATGAATATCTATTTTGTCTCCTTCAAAGTAATCCCCATGAGATATTATACACTTGTGCCAACGGTTTTTCCAATCTTCGAAGCACTTCAAAAAATCATTTTTTTTAATCTTGTTCAGCTCCTCCTTCGATCCCGTCTTTATCTCGTCAAGCGTAGCGTAACGTCGTCCTTTCATGGGCCTCTTCAGTTTAGGGAACAAGAAAATGTCACAGGGGGCCAGATCTGGGGAATACGGTGGCTGCGGCATCATTAGTGTGTTGTTTTTGGCCAAAAAGTCGCGCACAAGCAACGATGTGTGAGCAGGGGCGTTATCGTGGTGCAAAAGCCAATTTTTGTTCTTCCACAAATCCGGGCGTTTCTGGCGGATTGCTTCGCGCAAATTGCGCATAACTTGCAGGTAATATTCCTTATTGACCGTTCTACCCTGTGGCAAGAACTCATGATGCACCACGCCCACGCTACAAAAAAATCGAAATTCGATTATACGTAACCCGCGAAAATTCAAAATTCGCGATACTTTTTGAACACACCTCGTATGAGGTAATATTTTAATTTTGCAAAACAAAAACTCTTTGATTTCAAATACAATTATTTTCCAAGTAATAAATGTAGTAAAATATAAACACCGATATTATTAAGCCGCAGGGAGTGTTGAGAAAACCTCACACTATTATTCCACTACATTATTTTTTTGTTTTAAATATTTTTCACAACATATGTGTGCACTACTATTATTTTGACCGCAGGTGTATGTGCATGTGTGAGCTCGCTTGCTGTTGAGCTGAGTCTCCAAGACTTGTGGCTCAGAGTCAAAGTCGCAACCAAAGCCGAAGCCAAAGCCATTGTCAAGGTCATTGAATGAGAAAATTTTTACGTTTTTTTTCGCAATTAATATGGCATTTAACGCGCGTATGCGTATTTGGTATTAATATGCATGCATGCACACTGCCCCGCCCTCGCCGCCCCTTCTCCTGCTTTTGGTCTGAAACTGAAAACTTGCACATTTTCACTACAACTTTTGTGTGTGTGTTAATTTTTTTTGGCCACATACTTCGCATTCAGGTTCGACCAGTTTCGACCATGATAATCACAGCACCGAAAATCTCATTAATTGTTTACTTAATTGGAGTATGATTCGTGAGTGGGACTCGCTTAACATTTGGACTAGATTTCTTATATATGTATATATAAATTTATATATATATATATTTTATCTAACTGTTTAAATTGAATTCTTATACGATATCCTAGAACTTGGTTGCTACACTCAGAAAAAAAGAAGGCCCTAAATTTTAGTCAGTTTCCCAAAAATAACGACAGTTTTTCTATTAGTCATAAATCATTTATTTCAAAGATTTACATTTTTCTACATTTTAGAAATGTTTTTCAGGTATAATCAAACATTTAACAGCATTATTTATGCGCTTTCTTACCAATTTGAGCATACCAAATGATCTTCTTGAAAATATGCATTTATTCAGCTAAATGATTTTTTCAAGTTGATATTGGTCCGAGTCGAATGACTGCAATATATTTAACGTAAAGTGGGAGGGGCTGTAGTTATGGTTAGTGGTGGAGTGTTGGGGGTTTGGGTAGGGGTGCTACTTCTTAAGAGATAAGTTGCGTGCCATAATTACCGGCATGAAAATGTTAATACAAAGTACTCAAATTCCAAAAGAAAAAAGTTGTTAATTGTTCGCCTAATTGATGTTGATTAAAATGCAAGCGGGCAGCCGCTAAAGATGAGCCCACATGCACGTATGTTATCGATAACATTTAGATTAACGGGGAATATCGAGTGTGCTGAGAAAGCGGATCGCAAAACCAGTTGAACTCGATGAAACCCATTTGGATTAAGATATTCAGTTTGAGCGCACTTTGAGCTCGTTTAAGTGATTAAGTTTTGCGGAGCATTCAAAACTGTCTCATCTCTAATTGCCAGCTAACGGGCTCATTGCGTGTTGAATGAGCGGAGTAGGAGGAAGATGCAGAGGCAGAGGCAGCGGCAGAGGCAGAATTTAAAGCGGCTTTTGGGAAAAAGTGAAAAATGATTTTTTATTGTTTATTGCGAGGCGCGTCAATTTTTCACAATTTCACTTTAATGCCAATGTACGACTATATTTGTGCGTGCTTCTTGCAACTGCCACCCCCTCCCCCTCTCTTGCACTCGCACTCACAGTCGCTCCATCTATAGATGTATATTGTTGTCTCTTTCATTAACGGTTGTCCATCCATTTCGTTTTCGGTGGGTGCGCATTTCACATGAACAAAATAATTAGCCAATTCCAAAAATGTTTTGTGGCCAGCAACAACAACGCGTTCAGAGAGAGAGAGAGTGTGTGTGAGAGAGAGAGAGGGAGAGCAAGTTAACCCAACAAACAATATGTCCAGCAATTAAATGACATTTTTAATCAAATTTCTTATGTTTATTTCTGATATTGTTTAAATAAAATGGAAAACAAAATGTTAAATATTCATGAAAAAATAACAAAAATTGTTTATACAAGTGTTTATATGTATTTATGACAAGCCTGGTGGACAGCTCACAATATTTGTTTGCTGGGCGAACCCAAGAGACAAATTGCATTGAGTCACTTTTTCGTCAGACAGCAGTTTGTGATGTGACTGGGGTAAAGAGGTGTGGCAAGGGTAGAGAGTATCGAATGGTGTATGTGGGGAGGGGGATGGTAAGGTAGTCTAGTCCCGGCTTGACTAACTGGTAGCTGCAGTAGCTGCGCAGCCCAAGGTGTTAAAGCAATTGTACGCGATATCTGTATAAATATGTACATATATACATAAATATATATATATTTATATTAATATATGTATATATGCTAGTTGCACTGTGGGAGTCGCCAGACACCCGTCTGAGTACCACTTTTATTTGTTACATTTTTGTTTGATTTTTATTTCTAATTTCTTATTTTATGTACTGCGCTGCATCAGAGTCGAGGCGAAGCGAAACCGATGCCTTGAGCCGTCTGTGTCTGCACTGGATTTTCCATTATTTCCATTATTTGTTGTTGTTGTTGGTGTTTGTTGTTGTAGTTGGCGTTGTATATTGCTTGCCGTTTTATGTCTGCCTGGGCAGCATCTGAGTATCTGATTGGCTATCGAGGCTATCAATCTCGCATGCGAACTGCGAAACAAATTAAGAAATGCAAGTGAGAACATTGCAGTCGAACATATTCGACTGTTAGATACTCTGTTAAGACTTGATAAGATACTTGATACTTGCAAAAAACATAATTAAAATAACTATTCACAGTCGATACAAATAATACAAATATACGGATTCCTAAGGATTTCGATAGCTCTCTGTATATCTACAAATCCAGCTAACAGAGTATAGATGATATAGAAAGATATAACATTAATATTAAAATTAACACTAAGACATATATAAGTAATTAAAAATAATAAATATTTTCACTAATTGCTCTACTCGTATCCAAAATTTAATTGCTCAATGAAACTGGCATTTCTTATTCTTAGAAAAACAAAATATAAACATAACCTCAATCAAGGCATCTTCAAAATAATTAAAGATTCTTTAACCGGTTTTTTTTATGATGATTAAGTATTATGAGTTGTAATCGGTAGTAGTGGAAATATTCCCCTTTCTGCTCACCGCACACACACACACACACACGCATATTTACACGTTTCAACATATTGAATACGATTCAAAGGCGACGTTAACGTTGCATTTGTATATGGCCAAAGCAACATATTTGCATGGTGAAGTAACTGTGACAACTAGAACTACTATAAATTGAAACAGAGTCAGCACTCGCTATATGCGCCATATACTTTTATTCAGTCATTCATTGAATATTCATTTTCAGCAATCTGCTAAATAATCGCATCGTTTACATTTGCAAGCAGAGCTGGCGACTGTAGATGGCGCCACTTTATCCCCCCCAAACATTTTTTTCTAATTGGAGAGTGAGTGCATTTTGAGCGGCTCATTGCGTTCCACTTGGAGCGAGTCTTCACTTTAACGGCGTATTTAAAGAAGGCCGCGCAGCCGTAAGAATGTGGGTTGCAAAAACAAAACCTTAAGTGGTTTTTAATGAAAATGAGTGAGTGACGCCTATGTGTGTGTGTTTCTTATACTTATGTAGCGTGTACTGGGCACATGCAAATATAAGTGTAGAGCGTCGCCCACACACACACACACACGCACGCATACACAGATTCACACACACACACAGGCACACGCGTTCTCATTCCCATTTCCATTCCCACTCGTAGTAATGCTGCTGTATCCATTCCAGGTGACTTTTGGGTCGGTAACTTTTCGCTGGGTTGGCCCGTTACGGTTCAGCGGCAAACAGCTGGGCGTGCGTCTATCTATCTATATATATATATATATATATATATATGTGTGTGTGTGTGCGTGTGAACAACATTAATTAAAAGACAAGAGATTCAAAACAAAAAAAAAAACAAAAAAAATGGTTGGCATTTCTTGCTCCATTTTATATCTATGCACCTCAGCAATTACACAAATTGAAAAAAATATATAAAACGCACGTGTCTTTATTGCGTGTGATTCGTGTGTGTGATTCGTGTGTGTGATTAAGTGTGTGTGTGTGTGTGCGTGTGTGTGTGTGTGTGTGTGTGTGTGTGTGTGTGTGTGTGTGTGTGTGCGTGTGTGTGGTGTGACATCAAGTCTTGATGTGCGTGCAACAGGAGTCACCGAAATGGTCACACCTAAAAATACAGAGAATAAAATAAAATAAACATTAAACAAAAATTTGGCTTAATCACACACCACAAAATTCATATCATATTTTTGCGTCAGTTGCTGTAAGTTGAGATTTGAGTGCATTCCAAGCATTCCAATCAGCGGATATGACGCTCATCTATAACGGAACTCTGGAACTCCCATACCTTAGAACTAGAACAATGCGGGCAGCAAACCCAATATCAAAACAAGAAACAAATGTTTTCTTCTTCTTCGTGCCGCACATTAAATGCCCTTTCTAAACTATGGTTATTATTTTTATCTTTAAATAGGCATAGAATAAAACTCATAGCTAAGTTTTGGCAGTGCTTGTTTTACAAAACCCGACAGCAATTATCAAACTCGAACTTCTGACAGCGTATTGAAGTACTCAAATCACTTGGAAATATCGCTTACAGTTCCAAGCATGCCTTCCACTTGACTACATCACACAAACACACACACATATTGAAAGATATGACAACACTTGGGCAACGCTAGGGGCGCCTTGTTGCTTTTATCATGGCTATAAATATGTAAACACTCACATCCATTCCAGTTGCCAAAGCGCCTATAAATAATAACACAAGAGGAATTCACAGCAACAACAATAAGAAGAAGAACAAACACAAATATAATGATTAACTAAAGAGACTGATAAATATTTTGTTTTCCAGCGATTAAATAACAAATATATAATATTAATGTCCGTTTCGTCTGCTGATAACAACACACACTTAAATTGAGCAATGACTCAAACTTGAAAACATCCCAGCAGCGAACTAGCGAATGACCCCACTCCATTACCAAATGCATTCAGTATGCACACAAAAGTAATACTAGAGTATGGAGAACTACATATATGCTGCAGTTTCCAAGTCAAGCACGTAAACTTCAGCAATAAAAGCTGTTCGTCAATGTCTTATTATATATTTCTTATATGTATTGGTTTCTTATCTGTTTTCCTATTCCTTTTAATTCTAGTTTTAACAGACGCATCGTAAAGTTTTTTATTTATTTTTTTTATTTTAGGCTATGCATTTTGTGTAAAATAAAATATATTTATATGTTTAAATTAAAATTTGTTAGATGTCTTCAAATTGTACTTATTGTAAATTTAAAATATGTATATATAGAATTTTGCATATGTGAACCTGTAAAACGGATAAAAAAAAGCGTTCGGAACGCATATTTGCATTACAGAGCAGTGGAAAAGTAATGCAGGTTGTGGTATGAATTCGAAACTAAAGTAAAGATTGCGAATCGAATTCGTAATGTAATCTTTTCGTTGCTGGGCATTTTATATTTTATTCCCTTATTCGCCTTTGGGGTGTACTTGTGTACCATAAGGCATGCGCAGGAGACAGAGAAAGAGAGAGAGAGAGAGAGAGAGAGAGAGAGGAGAGAGAGAGAGAGAGAGAGAGAGAGAGAGAGAGAGAGAGAGAGAGAGAGAGAGATATGGGGGGGGGGGGGGGGGGGGAGAGGCAGAGAGAGTGAAAAAGCGAATCGTGCTTATCATTGAAATTACACATTGACCATGGGAACAGCGCGCGCTTAATGAGTCACCTTAGTTCGTCCCACACGGACATGGATAACAAGCTCGCCTTACACACACAGGTACACAGGCACACAGGCACACAAGCAGCACATACGTAACTTTAGTGGGGCCAGCTTGAGGGTCGCATTGAAACATGACGCGGCAGCTTAATTCCATGTTACTGGAATGAATCATTCGGCTGAAATGAAAAGTACGAAATTCATTTAAGCTATTTGCATATGAAACATCGGAAAGCACCGCATCATCAAGCGGCAATAACGAAAACAATAACAATAACAATAACAGATAACTGAAACAACAACAGAATGTAAAGCGACTGATGACCACGCAGAGGAGACGAAGTAAAAAAACGCTTGCTGTTTGTTTTTTGTACAATGGCAGCTCAAACTAGTTGAACGGTAAACAAAATAATAGGCGATTCCTCCAAAATAAAAAAACAACAAAGACATACATACATATGTATGCATGTGTGTTAATAATTGAGCATATTTAACACAACAAACACATTAAAGCTCCGGCTTATGTTAAACTAGCGAGCGAGTGAGCGAGAAGGCAAACGTTCCCGTTGCTCGACAGTTGAGAAATCAAATGAGAACAGAGCGAGCACCTGTAGCCTTAACAGTCAGAACAACAAGAGCAGCAATAACAACAACAATAGCAAGAATAACAACGCAAGAGCAATGTTGGCGTTGATTTGATGGCAACGTCTTCGTCTTCTCCCCATTGTTGACAGTTACGTTTGAAATGTTAAGAAAAACAGAAGTCGCAGCGGCACAAAATACGCTAAACTTGTTTTCGAACAACGGAAGAAACTGGCTGCAAAAATAAAAGAAGACAATATACATAATGCTACAGTACTGAGCTACAGCATAGAAACGTTCTCTTAATACAATTTTGTGTGTATTGGATTTTATTTTTTTTATATAATCACACATATGTTAGCTGTCAGAATGATATAGACTTAAAAAAAAAGTATGATTCCAGGCTTAATTTTATATTTGCATTTCCTTTTTAATAGAAATATAAAAAAATCGTATACAATTTATTTTTGTAAGTTGCTACATTTCAAATATACATTACGTTTTGTATAGAAAATTCGAGTTCAATTGTTGTGTGCAGCTACTTTCATACGAAGCGCAACTATTTAAATACCCCCAGTTGTGCACAGTTATTTCAAATAGTCTCACAAACGGTGCTTAGGCAGCTGGAAATGGGGAGCTACTAGCATAAACACACACACACACACACACACACACACACACACACGTGAACATGCATACAGGCATACGTATGTATGTGTGCGTTTGCAATACATTCTTATGCATGTGCGCGGCGGCCACTTTGAATCTGCAAGTCGTGATCCTCTAATAAGCACAAGATAATTAACATTTAATAAGCTTGCGTCATATTTATTCCAGTTCCCATTCACATGAGAGCTTCTCATTCCATCCATATGCCTTGAGCAGCGGCGCCTGCGCCACTTCCACTCACACTCGCACTAACACATGTGCACACACGAAGAATTCTTGGAAGGCTAAAAATGGAGTAATTCTTGTTTGCTTTCTGCACACTTTTCACTTTCTAATCCAGCAATGATGAAGATAGATCAAATAAACAAAAAATTGCACTGGCGCCGAAATGACAATTACCAATGACAATAAATTATTTCTTTCCACACTTCGATTGTAAAGTGTTTTCTTGTTGGTTGCTTCGAATGTGCAGTTGTGTGTTGACTTTAAACTTGCGAAGAGCTTTTAAAGTACATACATGCACACATACCCATATATTTATGTATATATGCATGTAGGTAGGTTGGTATGCATTATGTACAAATGTGTGCTAAAAATAAAGAAGAAAAATAAGAAACAACAATAAGCAGCGGCAATAAGAAAGAGCGCAAAACAAGTCAACGTTTTTGGCATTATTTTTGTAGTTTTATTTTGTTTTTCGTGAATTTAATTTTTACTTTGCATAATTTATTTAGTTTTTTTTTGCGCTTTTAACCGCACACTCTCACACACACACGCAAACCGAAGCCATTGACATTGAGCTGTCTCTGTTGGCGTCGCTGTCGACGCAGCCGCATTTGGCCGTTGCCATTTTGAATAAGGCAACAACGTCAAGTTTTGTGTTGTTGATCTTTTTCTTTGCTTTTTGCTGATTTATATCGAATTTTAACCGAAAATGTACATGTTGCAAAGTTTGTACAATAAATTGCGGCGCGCAGTCGCAGTTACTGTTGTGTGTGTGTGTGTGTTGTGTGTTTATGGACTTCAAAATGTAACGATCTTCGAATTTCGAACAGCGGAAATTGACAACGTTGCCATATTTCGACTTTTTCACTGAGAGATCGTCAAGCTTCAAAGCTAGAGATGACAGCAGATTCTAGTGACTTGCAATCGCTATCACTATCACACTCTCCCTGTCTCTTTCTCTCGCAGGCACTGTAAAAGGCATTGCATCCGGCGTTTAACTATCGGCAGCAGTTTTATTATTGAGCCGCAGGAAGCCGCCGCAATTCAAAAGCCCCATTTTGGGCCGCACACATTTTCGTAGCCTTTTTCGTTGTCGTCGACAAATCTAGAAAGAACAAATAGTTTGTCTATATGTTTTTTTTATTATTATTATTTTTTTTTTATATTTTCTGCCTTTTTTTATTGCAATTTCGACATCCGTTTGCATTTTTTCTGCTGGCTTCTGCTATTTCTGGTTAACAATTTGCTAACAGCAGGTGAATTTTGAATTTAGTTTTATTGTTTAGGTTTTCTTCTGAACTCGCTTTTCCCTTGGGAGTTCGCCGAAAACATATGCTGGAAAACCGTTAACTATATTTATAGCTGCAATCTTTTCAACAGTTTGGCTCGTTTGCGAAGAAACGCAACAACAACAACAACAAAATAAAACAGCTAAAAATGGACACAATGGGAATTAACTAAGTTTTTGTCTTTAATTTATTTATTTATTTTTTGTTTAACGGCAAACGAAAGACTTTCACTGTCTAATCAGAATTTCAGTGAACGTGCGACAAAATCAAATTACAACAACAACAACAAAAACAACAACTGAAACATGAAAAATGTAGTGTTTTTTTCATTTCATTTTATATCAATTCAATTATTAGGCAAATTTTTGCGAAAGTAAAATTTGTTTGCTTGAATAAGCCGTTTGATTGAAGTGGAAGAAATGTATGCGTAGCTCAGATATCGGATATCTGAATTGAAATTCGAATTTGGAATACAAAAGCAGCTGCAGCAGTAAAAGCGTCTAAAGCGAGATACGCTCCAAAGATGCGCATAGACAAAGAAACGCGGCTTCAAAGCAGAAACCGTTTAAGCCAAATAAAAGACACAACAGCAACTTGCACTACTTCCATTCAAAGCAGCTGCGCCTCTCCCTCTCCCTCTCTGTCTCTGTCCCTGTCTAACTTGATTTCTTCAGCTGTCTTTCTCCTTTTGTATTGCTGTGATATAACCCTAAATCTATTGTATATTGACTGCATTTTAAAGTTTTTTTTTTTTTGTTTTTTGATTTCTTTAAAATACCAGTAAAAACAAATTTTTATTTTCGAAAATGGATGTATCTTTTATCGGAAGTGACTTGACTCTCCTCACTCAAAGATTAAATGTTAATTTATAAAAATATACATTTAATGTTTAAGTAAAAATCAAGTCACTTCTGATAAGAGATACATATTTTTTCGATATATTCTTTTTTTTTTTGTTTATTGGCTGCAATTCTTTTATCACCCTGATATCTTCCACAGTTTTAGGGCTTGTCATCAAAGAACAAAAACAAAGAACCAAGCAAAATGAACTGAAAATGAAAACTAAATAAAAACCATCAAATCTTCAGCAATGTGCTATGATAGCAGCGATAGTAAAAACTGAATTGCTTTGGGCCCCAGTCAAAGGCTTGAATCATTTAGCGATTATAAACATATTTCACACATGGGCGATAACCATAAAGGGTCTCCGATTAGACCCCGTCTTTAACACTTGGTATTTTTTTGAGCAGTGGCACTTTTTTTTTGTTTCTATTTTTTTCGCTGCAAGTTTTCTTTTGGAATTTTCGAGAATCGTTGGAAAACAGAGCGTGACGCATTGCATTTCCATTTCAGGGGCTGAGGCTGGAAAAACGGAAAAGTGCTTTCTGCACCGTCGCATCGCATCGCATCCACTGTGACCGACTAGACAAAATCGGATGCATTATTTATGAGTGGCAAACAGCTAAGCAGCTAAACAGCTGCCAAATATTTTGCCTATTAGACAAAAACAAAAAAACAAAAAAAGAAAAAAAGAAAAACAGAAAATCAATGCCCCTTTGATGCGTATGACTCATGGAAAAGTAAAGCGTCTGGTTGCAAGATGGTTTTCCCCATTTCCACACCATTGTGAAAGTGGCACGTGCATGTTGTCAAAATATATATATATAAATATATATATATATTTATGCCTCTTTCGCTTTTATTTTGATGTACTCTGGTGCCCTGTAAAATGTGTAGAAAGGGGTATATCTAGGCAAAGGGTATGTGTAGAAATGAAATAAATCGAAATCAGATTGAGGCAAGTGTTAAACATATATTCAAAGATGCTCAACAAACGGAACATTCGCATCTTTCTATCTTTCTAATCCTTGATTGATGGTATATATTTTTTTGATTGATCAGCTGTTAAAATTACATCCCGTCCCGTTAGTCATCTTACCGAGCTGTCCCGACTAGCGCCTTCTTACCTCATTTTTGGCTGCTCAATTAACTTGGTGTCTGATCTTATTATAAGTTTCTTAATGGTTGACTAACAATTGTTTGGATAAAACTGAATATGCTCAAAAATATGACAGGAAGTGAAAAGGAAATGAAGTAAAACATGGGACTCCAGGGTATTCGGCCAGTCGTTCATTCCAGATGGTATGCTTTGACATATATGTATGTATATATATATATAAAAGTATTTATTCTTTCTGGTATTTTTTGCCAGTTTTTGGCAAGAATTGTGGGCCTCACCCAGTCGCTGCTGATATGCTATCTAAATAGGGGTGATCAGAACCACCCCCAAGAAAAGAAAGTGGCTACACGCAGCTACTGAGGGTGGTAGCTGTGGGTGATGGGTACGATTACGGCTACGATTGCGATTACTACCCAAAACTGAGGGTCGTCTCAATGCGAGGCGCAACCTTGAGCCGCTTTCGCGGGCGGAGGGGGTAGCGTTGCGAGGGTTGAGTGGGGAGTGCGGGGATGGGAATAGAATGCGTTCTGCGTGCTGTTTGCGTGCAGCGGAAACGTGCCTGGGTTAACAAGGGAACGAGGAAACGAGAAAACGAGGGAATCGGCGAACCAACGAGGGTTTCCATTTCGTGGGTGTCCCGAACAACCACCACACACAACCAGCACAACCGCAATTTGCGAGAGGGTGGCTGCCAGCAGCAGCTAACTGAATCAGCTGTTGTCCGGGTGTCCTTCAGGGTGGTGCACAGCCAGAACCATCAATGAGTAATGCAGCCCACGTCAGTTTAACTGTGGTGCAACGACCATATAATAAATATATATATATATATATATTTTTATATATATATATAAAAGATATTTCATTTCCTTTCTGAACCTTTCGGTTTATACTCTTTACAAATAGCATTTTATTGTCCGAAATTTGGAAAATTCCATTTTTTAAACCTGCCTATTTTAGGAAATACAATTGTAAAAGAAAAATTGCAAAAAAAAAGTAAAAATCTATAATTAAATTCGATTTTGGTTGAGATCTATCTTTCTACAACCAACAAGCTCAGCTCAAGCAATTCAAAAAACATGTTGTTCAATAGGAGTCCCAATAATGCCCAAGATTTTCAAATTATGGAGATCATATTACTGCAAATAACTTAAAGTAATTGTAATTAATTTGTGAACGAGTCTAAAAACGAGTTCCACAAACTAGTTTTTAGTTGCTGCAGCTTTTGCAGCCGATAAAGTCACATCACAGCATTGCCAGCAGACCTTAGCGAAAAGGAGAAAAAAGAATGAAAAAAATGAAGAAATTAAGAAAATGCACTCCGAAAGCGAGGCTCGGCTGGGCTCGACTCGGCCTGGCCTCGGGCTGGACTCGGCTCTTCTCAGTTCGGCTTGGCTTGGCTCTCAACAGCGACGCACAAGAACAATCGCTGCTGTTGTTGTTGTTGTTGTAACTGCTCTTGCTGCTGCTGCTGCTGCTGTAATGCGGGGCTTTGGCTGCGGGGTGTTCATTTATCGCAGTCCAAAAGGGCGTGGCGCCGCAACACTCAACTGGGCTGTGGCTGTGGGAAACGCTTCCGTCGCTGCCAAAAAAGAAAAAAAACAAAAGGAGAAAAGAAAAGAAGAGAAAAGAAAAGAAAAAAGGAGTAACCCAAAACAAAAGCAGAATAAGAAACAAATGCTGCAATATGCGGGTGTGCAATATAAATACATACATACATATGTGTGTATATATGTATGTATTATATGTATGCATGTATGTATTTATGTATGTACGGGTGTCATGTTCATAATATTTAAAACAAAAAACACGTAGCGGTAAATAAGTTTGTTATGAGTCATGAAATATTGCAAAAAGTTTTTATTTTGATTATTTTCGTTGTTTAGCAGACAGTTCAACTTAGTTGGAAAACCTGAGGATTCATTGTAAGCATTACAAGGTGTTTTCATATCGCACAACATGCCATGTGTTAAAATACCAAATACAAATAATCCGCTGGCATTGCTGCATAGCCTTCAGTTGAGAGTGTTAAGCGATTGAAAAAGCTTTTAGATTTGCGATCCAATTTCGGAAAACACATTTAGCAGATCCCAGCAGCGAAACACCTGAAACTACTTTTATGTGCATACAGAATGCTTTCGGGAATGGGTAAGGGTCATTCACAAGTTCGCTGCTGGGATGCATAAAATATGCCAAACAGTAAATCGAAGAGAAAGGTAAAATGAATTTTGTTTGGGTAGAAAGATAACTCTGGTGTTCTGACTGGGCTGTCGATTTACGATCTCCAGGTAGATTGTACACAAATAAGTATGTACATATGAATAATATTTATGTATATATATATATATATATATATATATATATATATATACACATATATATGTGTGTGTGTGCTGATCAAAAAAGTCACTCACTGCGGAAATGGAGGCTCATTGAAAAGGCCAAACACGTTCACAGCACTCAAGAAGAAGAAGAAGCAGAAATTAAAAAGGGAAAAGCTGCATAAAGTGAAGTTGAAGACCGGCACAAAAATTACATTCACAACGTGAAATTCGTTAATATTCAACTGGCATTGCAAAGCAGACGACCCAAGGCTCCAAAGAAACAGAGTGGCGAAGAGACGGAGAGGCGGAGAGACGGAGAGAGAGAAAGAGAGTTTTAGGATGCCGGCAGGTAGACGGCAACGTCCGCTTATAATCGATTTACATATGTATGCATGTATGTGTGTCTATGTGTGTGTGTGCTTATACAATAATGAACAGCCGAAAATGGACATGACAGGAGACAAAGATTTAGTTGATGATGACGACTCACTCATGTGCATGATTTAATATACACGAACGTGTGTACATACATACATACATACAAATGTATATAGATTTAAATGCCTTGCATGTACTATGCACATGTATGTGTATATATATATGTGATTGTGTGCATGTAAATGGGTGTGTATTTTCCGGCGTTTTGGGTGACTTGCGCACACACACACAAACACACCCACGCAGAAGCACAAGACAGAAGAAGAAGTAGCAGGAACAGAGCCAGGTAGAGTGAAAGAGAGAGGGAGAGAGAAAGAGAGTGAGAGAGAGCAGGGCGAGTTAAGTTCAAGTTCAAATTTATTTGTATTGTTTTTTCTTGTCTTTTGAGCGTTTTCCGGTCTGGTATCTTTTAATGCGACTGTGTTTGTGTGCGTCTGTGTGTGTGTGTGTGTAACTATTGTAGACACATGCACACACTTGTATGTACAGTGGGTCAAAAATGCATTTTCACAACTATACTTGGCTGTGTGTTTTACATGTTTTGTAGTTAGTCCAATAAAATACAGAACTATTCGTTGCACTGCGTAAATGTTGCGAACATTAATATGCCATAAATTTCGAGCTTAGTCGAGATATTCAGTTAAACCAAAAAAAAAGTTGCTTGCGCAAGAACTCAGTTTCTGAAAATGTCATACTTTTTAGACTCACTGTTGCTGTTGCTGTAAGCAACTTTTAAGCGTGGCTTATGCACATGCGCCCACTCTCTCTCTCTTTCTCTCTCGCTCTCTGCCTGCTCAGAGAGAGCAGCCGAGTGCAGCTCAGCAAATGCAATGCCAAATATGGTTATACTACGTATGCATCAATTGCCCAAAGCGGTCAATAATACACACACACACGCACTGTCTCTCTCTCTTTCTCTCTCTCTCTCTCTCTCTCTCTCTCTCTCTCTCTCTTATGTCTCTCTCGTTCTTTAACTCCATGCTATGCTTGGAATCCACTTGGGCATATGCTGAATGAAAAGTTAATGCTTTTGGTCATGGGCAGCTGGAGCTTTTTCAGTTGCTTTCGACTCAGCTTCGAGTTGTGCTTGATTGAGTTATATCAAAAGAGATGAGATCAATTGTTTAACCTTAAATACGACTCTGGAAATGTGGAGCACGCATACTGATGAACATATATACATATATATATATATATATATATATATGTATACATATATATTTATTACACACAAGCATAGATCTCACTCGATTCTCCATATGGTCTGCCAAACAACATCAGCTCAATCCATCTCCCTCTCCCTCTCTCTCTCTCGCGCTCTCTCCCTCTCTCACACACACCCTCATTTCATCTTGCTCACGCCCATTTGCAGTGGATTTCATCTAACATAACATAAAAAAAAGTGAAAACCATTTGCGTTGTGTCTAAAAAAGGGCATGCAACATTTTGAACGAGATGCCACCAAAAATAAAATTAATGCAAAAAAAAAAACAAACTACACTAAAAGTTACACTAACAAAAACCCGCTAATTATAACGGTATTGCAAGCCAGCTGTGGACATGTGTACAAGCGTATATACATACATACATACATATGTATCTCTCTATTTACCGTTAAAATCAAATGCAGCTGTCTGTTTTGTGTAAATGCTCTTGCATCCCAGTTATGCGCACGCTCCCTCGCTTTCTCTCTCTCGCTCTCTGTCTCTCTTCTGCTTGTTTGAATGTTAGTGGGGTTGGGCACAATTCGCCGCAAAATTTTGCCCAAATTGGGGCAGTTTCTGTCTACAGGGGAAATTTATCGTTTGGGAAAATAAAAAGGGGGAAAAAGGTTTTTTTTAGCAACAACGACGTCTGCGCTCTGTCCGCGCTCTTTCTCTCTCTCTCTCTTTCTCGCTCTCTCTATGCATTTCTTTTCTTGATTGCACGTGCAATTTTACACATGTGCTTTATTCGCTCGTTTGCCGGCAAATTACATACTATATATATATATATAGATACATATGAATTGACGTGCGTTTCGAAGGTTATGAAGTAATAAGACAAGTTCATAAGTTGCGTCTTTAATTCTGACGGTTGTCTCTAAGCCCTCTTCTCCTTATCATTGTAATTAGATTGTGCCTCCGTTATTTTCACAGATTACAAATCAACGAATTAAGAAAGAACAGTTGCCTTAAGCATGCCGAAAATTACACACTCTTTCAGGTTGGAGTTTAGTTGCTTTCATCTGAGTACCGTTATGAATTAAAAACCAATCAATTCCCATAGTCCGGTGATCAGACAATTCTATAACAATCGAAATTGATTGATTTACTGTAAGATAATGTTCTTGTAACGATAACCGAACTCTCGATTTATTTGATAGCGATAACAGTTTTCGATCTACAAGTTAATTTGTGTTTGCAAAGATGGAGGGGATTTGGTCGTCCCCCCCTCTGTCTATCTTTCTTATAGTTGCGTAACGTTGCTCAACACTTATTTAGCATTTGTGAGCAGAGTTAGTCTAAACTTTTGATTTGTGCTTCTTCAGTGTTTTTGCTCTTGGAAAAATTATTTATTATGTTGTTATGTTTTCTATTTGCTCGTTTTTTCCTGACTGATATGAGAGTAATAAAAAAAAAAAAATAGGACCACAAAATTGACGCAAGTGTTTGTTTTTTTTTTACTATCAAGTCTACGTAAGTGCCAGAAAAAACCTCATATCTGGCCATGACCATAATTTGATAAGGGAGAGCAGATAAAACGAGCTATGTTATTAAAACATTCGCATATCATGTTATTATGCAACAGACACACAGACACAACTCGACATATTTTGAATTTGATTTTTATTTTTTTTTATCTCAGAATTGCCACTGACAATAGACGAGTTAAGATGAAAACGAAACGAAAGAGAATATGACATCATACCTAATTAGTTAAAGACAGGAAAGAAAAAAATAGAACACAATAAACATATAACATTCCATTGTCGATCAACTGTAATAATTACTTTAGGATCGGTTAAGAATGGCCGACTGAGATTAGCAAGCCTTCAATGCTCGAGAACATTCGAAATAGTTAAACATTTGACCATTGAATAGCCATAAAATCATGAGTTGCTTATTGCCAAAATATACTCTCAACATGAAAAAGTCACCCACTTTTTTTGTCTGGTTTTATTTTTTCTTTTGTGCCAGGCAAAACGGTAATCATAATTATCATTGGTCACCTAATCATCTAATCGTAACGCTTGCTGCCCCGATAAGATTCCAGGCAACAATGCGCGAAGGGGCGGAATGGGTAATGCCAAGCGGTAACTGTTGCCTAATCGCACGAGGCTTGTATAAACTAATGATAAAAATAAATATATTATAATACTGATATCGTACGTTTGGCAGTAAATGGTCAACTGATTGCGGCAAGGACAGGTGGACAGGGAGAGGGGTGCCGTTGTTGGTGGTATTGGTTGTTCCTATGGCACAGATTAGCCCTGAAACTTGACAATCGAAACTTGTGACAGCGATACGAGGTCTGATCGCTCGAGTTTTTGCTGGGGAATGTCTGCTTTTCTTTTTAAGTCATGTGCGATGTGTTCTTACATACCTACAAGGCATGCACTCTATTTCGAGCCACGAGTGTAAAGCTGGCTTAAGCTTATCTCGGCCACAGCTTTACTAGCTAAATTAGGCTTGACTTGGATAAGTTGTACACTAGTGTCCAGAAATATATAGTATAGCACAAGTACATGTGAATGAATCAAATAATTCTAGACTTTTCGAAAAAAATAAAAATGTTTGAATTAATTAAAATTGAATAAGCTAGTTTCAAACAATTCGCAGTCGACTCGAATTTTTCTTAGTAAAGTGAAATAGTTATGGAATCTAATCTCAGGTAAATCAGCAATCGGCCGGATATGGCTATATATGTATATATATCCGAATATACATCTGCATATATTTATCAACCCAATGCCAATTAGCGAATGTGTTTTTATTTAATCACCCAATTGGCATTTTATTGCGCTCACATTATTCCCAATTAATGTCACATATTTGTATAAATGTTGATATACAAATTCAATTGCTAAACAGCTTTTCTTAAATAGTGTAAGAGTGAATAAGTGTTGACACAGCTTTGACAAAGCTGTGGCATTGGAAAACTTGGCATTGTATTCAAGTAGTTTGTTTTTAAAGAGCATTCTTCGAAAAGTTGTTGCCTTTAAAAACCAACACAGTTTTGTCAATGTTAGTTTTGATACTATAACTTATGATATCTTTCGACTTTTAGGCTGAAATTGAAATCAATAGTGAAATGCTGTTTAAGAAAGTCGAAGAAGATTGTTGAAGTATACTTTTAGGAGAATTGTTTTCTGAAACACCAAACTTATACTTGGCTATATTCTTGCAGATTTTTGAAGAACAGATTGCGTTGGTTGAGATTGGCACATAAGATCAACAAATAACCCAAAATACTATTTTAATATATGCATTTAGAATCCATATATCATCGATGAGAAAAACGCATCGATTTGCATTCGATTATAGATATTAATATGAATAAATTGCAAACTTTTTTTTACTTTTTAGAAAAGTTGGCTCTAACTCAGCCTTAATCTTTCGGCAACGAGCGTTGGAATCGTAAGGACCTCCGTCAAGGATTATAGAGTCATCCTCCAAAAAGCCAAACACTGAAAAGCTTCAATCATTTGGCAACGAGTCAAAATCGTACGCAATAAAATGTTGTGTTTTTTTTTATATATAATATATAAGTTTTTCTAGGGTTTTATTTCCTTAATAAATTGTTTTTTTTTTTAGAGAAATTCGAAAACATTATAATTTTGTTTGTTTTTGTTTTTCTGTTTTTTTTTCTTTTTTTTTTTAAAATGCACGCAATGGAAGTTCCGAGCGCTTATAACCAAATTTAATATATATATATTTTTTGCAATGAAATAATGCATTTTTCACTCACATAATTGTGTATATGCTAAAATAGATGAACTACTGAACGATAATTCAGTCAATGGAGCACAAAAATGTCTACAATTAAAATAGAATGAATGTAAAGAACATAATTATATTTATTTTTACACATTTCTCGTTTACTTTTCTGTTTTCTTGATTTCTTTCTCAGAATTTTGTTTGAAGTTCCTGTCCAGCAGATGTTCAAAGCGAATGTAGAACTAATAATTAAATAAATATACACATATAAATATATACATATATATATATATATATATATATATATATACATATATATTTACTTATTTATTGATTGATTGTTGTTTGGTGATTTCTTGATGGAATCACAATGCACAATGAGGTTGAATTGCTTTTGCTTTTGTTATATTTTTGTTTGCGTAATGTTCATATCTAAATATATGTTTGTATTTCTTATGTATCTCACATTATTACCAAAAATATTTATGTATATATACATATATATATATATAGATCTTCGTGTTTGACATATGAATTTCGAATACATTTACTCTTTAATTCTTTCAATTGTATTTTTGAATGGATCCGAATTTAGTACCAATTCTATAAAGTTTTATGCTTTATGCATTTGTATATGGATATGTTTTATTTATTTTTGTTTTTTATAAATGTTTTTGTAAATGGTTCGCTTTTGGATTGTGTCGCATTATTTTTGGAATGGAATTTTAATATTTTTGAACTCAAATAGTTAAGAAACTTTTGGTGTTTTTCATCATTTTTTTTTTTGTAGTATAAAAAAGTTGTGTACAAAAAGTTTGGTTTTCCTCAAGTCTCAAAATTCTGGACTGTTAAAAAAAAAAAAATAAAAAATAGACTAAAAAAAAAGGATTAACCAAAATGGTATGTGCTAAAAAGTGTTTAGGATAGCTCTCAACATGCCCACGCTTACCCACAAGATATATAAGTATTTAGTATATAGCATACATAATATTTATGAATTGTATATTATATATTTATAATTATTAAATGTATGCCTTTCTCATATATATATATATATATATATGCATATTTATTATTTTTTTTTTTTTATTATTTAATTATTTTGCTTATTTCTTTGCTTTCATTGTCTGTGTCTATTTTTATTTTGTTTATTCTTTTTTGCATTTAATTTTATTTTATTTTGTTTTTTTTTTATAAATTTTTTTTCTGTTTAAATTTTATTTTAAATATCACGGCATTCAGCTGAGGTCTGATCTGATCTATGTATTGTTTTATGTTTTTTTTTTTTTTTTTTTTTTTTGTTGCATATTTCTTTTTTTTTCACACTCTTTGCTTATTGCATTTTTTATGGCTTTTTGCTATGCGTTTTGTTAACAATTATTCATATGATGATAAAAAAAATAAACTGAGAAAAAAAAAACAACGAAACGAATCTAATTGAACTAAGTAATGCTTTTGTAAAATGAAATGACAGTGGCTTCATGTGCCACTTAAGCTTGAGATTAATCAAACGCTTTCGAGCTTCCAGCATTGTTAATTCAAATAAGTTTTGTTTAGCTTAAGAAGAACTTAATACTTAAAAGCGTTCAAGAACTTTTAAAGCTCGCCATAAAGCTTTGATGAGCTTTTCAATTTAATTTAGGCGCATAGTGTTGTGAAAACAAGTAAATGCAAGTAAATATAGATGATGCATGTATAAAACATAGATCGTTGAATCCACAGCATCAATTTTGCAAAGCTCCTGATTCAAAGTAACTTGAAAGCTTTAATTTCAAACAGACGTTGCTAATTGGGGGAAACACAGCTGCATGCAGCCTTTAAACAAATATAAAAATTGCATGTGTTCGCATCACTGGAAGAGCTTTAAGTTGTTAACTGTTTGGTTGTAAACTGTGTCTTGAATGGTTAGTGTTGCGAAACAAACAGGTGCACATAAATAGCTGCATGCGGTGTTGCAAGAGATGGTAGATCTCAGCTCGGAAAGCTTTCCAAGTGAGTTGAGCTTAATATTATTTTGAATCATACATTTTGGGAACTATAGATAGTATTTACTCAAAAGATGATGGCTCCATCAAATTGTGCATCATAAAAATTGTTGCTTTTCAAAATTGCTTTTGCAGTTGAACACTGGAGAAACTTCCACTCATTTTGAGCTTGTAAAAGTGCCTAATTTATGGCATTTACTTTTGTTGTGAGCTTGATCAAGTGTTTTGCTGCGGAAACTAGCCAAACTAGATAAACTAACTCCGATTAATCGTAAGCTTAAGTGTCATTTGGAGCACACGTGTCATTTGTACTTAAAATATATATGTGTATATAGAGAAAATAATGATAAGACAAGCACCTTACTAATTTGTTTATGGGGGATAGGATTTCAAGTAGGGGCCATGATAGGAATTAAGAAAGCTTCATTTCAATCTTTTCTTCTTTTTTTTTTCGTTTGTTTTTTTTTTTTTCGTTTTTAAGGGTATTCGTCACCAGCAATTGTTGTCGCCGTTTTCGGATTGAAAAGCTGCGCGTAAATGCGACGCAGTTTCAGAAATGGCGTCACCGGTGGCAACTGGATTAATTCTCACAAGCTTTGCATGCCAGCTGTGGCAGCTGAATCAGGACACTCGGTGATATCTGGTTCGATGTCGGTGCCATCGGTGCTATCATCGGCATAGCCATCGATTGCAGTGACGACGGCAGCGCTCTCGCTGAAATGCATTAGATTCGTTTCCATTAAACCGTTCGTTAGGCTCAGCGGCGGCGACGATTGCGACGACTGCGACGGCGGCCCCTCCAAGGAGAAGCGACTGTTTGTGCTGATGCTGCTCAAGCTGAGCTGATCGTCGAAACAATCGATATTCACCACAGTTGCAAGTTCACCATCAATGCCCACAGAGGCTGTGTTGCTCTGCGGCATCTGTGGCAACTGTGGCAATACAACGGCTTGTGGATAACAGGATAGTTTTGCTGCTGCTGCTGCTGCGGTTGTTGGTGGAGTGCTGCTCATCGGCACATCCTTGTGCTCCTTCAGTGGATGCTGCCTGGCATGGGAATTGGGATCGGGATTGCGGTTATTGCTGCGATTATTGTTGGGCTTAATCGGCTTGCTGCTGCCAACCTTACTGGCCGTGGTATTATTGTTAATATTGTTGTTGTTAGACAGTCCATCCATTTGATCAATGCCAAAGAATTTGCCTGTTGAAAGTGTAGCAAAATAAAACAAATTTAAATAAAAGTTTAGTTGTAAGGCGAGAAATATAAAATATAAAATTAGATGCATTTTTGTGTTTAGATTCCAAAATGTTGATTTTGCTTAATTTTGTGGCGATGCTTTACCAATTGAAATATGCAGGGGTTTAAAGGTTTTAAAGATTTTTTAACTTAATTTGAATTTGGCCAATAGAAACGAAAACATTGTATTGTAGTTTTAACTAAAATTGCATTTATTTAATTATACATTTAATATATTAAATTAAATTTTATATTTAATTGTTTTTTGTTTTTGTTTCTGTTTTTCGTCAATATTTTTGCTTTCTCATCAGTTGAAAATGATAAATACTGCAAGTTATATGTACAGAACATTTTATTTTACTTTCTTTTATTTTTCATTCTTTACATTGTATTTCAAGAACTTTTCCAAAGGTTTTAACCGTTACAAATTTAATATTCTAACATTAAAAACACAAAAAAAAATATATATATTTAAACTACTGCAAATCGTTTCGATTTAAATAAATTAAGACAACAAAAATAAGATACAGGCAATAAAAAAATAATGAAAAACAAAGCGGCAAAAATTGTCGAAAAGTATTTTTGGGTTGTTTTTTTTTTGTTCTTTTTTTTTGTTTTGTTTTGAGAGCGTTTTGGTTTTGCGGTTTTGGGTTTGGTGCAGTTTTTGTTGTGTTGTGGTGTGGCATTCTCAAAAAAAACTTAACGAAACTTAACGAAAGCAGGTCCTAAGCTCGATGCAGTTGAGCAGACAGCACCGAGCTGCGAGCCGCGAGCAGCTTTTGATTGACACTCGCATTGCTCTCATTCGCTCTCAACAAGCGTGCGCAATTTACGATCGCACATTCTGTGAATAGAAGAGCAGAGCAGAGCAGAGGAGAGGAGAGCAGAGCAGAGAAGAGAGCGAAGAGAGCTTTCGCTGATGCTGCAATAATTACACTGAGCTTTTATAACGATTGTGGCTTTGGACAGTATTTATTTGTTTATTTATTTTTTCCTATTTTGTGTTTATTTTCGTTTTATATATGTATGCAGTACTTTAAGGGAAAGGTGTTGATCAGTGTATGTGTGTGTGTGTGAGCAATCAATTGTTACTTGTTTTTTTTTTTTTTACAATTTGTATTTCCATGTCAAATATTCCTTTTATATACATATTAAAAATGAGAGCTTTTTGGGTGTTTTTTTCTTGTAATTTTTTTGCATAATTCTTTTATTTATTTATATTAATTGGTGTTTATATATTTGTTGAGTTTTTATCGCTAATAATATAACCTTTGCACTTAAAAATGGTTAGAGTTATTTATATTTATAATTTTTTATATTTTTTTTGTTGCATTTTTTTAAAGTTAAACCGAATTGCTTTATACGCTTTTTGTTTTGGTTTTTTTTGTTTTTTTTTTTTTGTCAGTAATCACATTGTTTTTTTTTTATATAAACTTTTTTTGTTTTCTTTTATAGTTTTTTCCTTTCATTTGTTTGTTGCACACTTTGAAATTGGGCTGTGTATGTTTTGTAGAGAGATAGGGGGAGACAGAGAGAGAGAGAGAAAGGGTCTTCATAAGTGTGAGCTTTTCGCTGAGAAAGTTGCCGTTATTCTTTCTTTCTTTCTTTTTCTTTACAGTGGTTGCTCGGCAAGGGAAACTGCCCGAATTTCGTAAAATGCAATGCATTTTCAATTTATTATTTTTTTTTTTGTATATCAAATACGAATTATGAATGAACAAATGTTTAATATTATCTCTCAACTAATGTATTAGAAACGTCATTTTCTGGGCACGGAACCAAAAACAGCAACCAAAATCAACGAATTGAACTTGCAACCAGCATCGGAAACGATATTCGATTCGATTCGATTCGCTTTGATTGCATAGTTTTAATTTACACGTATTCTGCTTACAATTGCAATGTTTTTTTTTTTTAATTTTGACAAATTCTTTGAAATGGATGTCATGTAAATTATGAACTCGAATATACATATATATATGTATACATATATACATATATATATGTATATGTATATTGCTTAAAAAAATGAGAGTTAATGTTGCAAGCAACCACCGTAGCAGTTTTACTGTTGTTGTTGTGTGTGTTGTTGTTGTTGAATGCGAATGTTTGTTGCACTATTGGGCGCCTTTGGGCAGCAATTGTTGCTCATCCGGCAGCGGTAATTGTTGCACCTGTTGCAGTTGCTGTTGTTGTTGCTGCTGGTGCTGCTGCGACGCGGATCTTTCCGGATTGTTGCCTGCCGCCGGATTGGCGTATAAATGCCAGAGCACCACAAGACTGAACACGCACAACAAACATATTGCTAATTCTTATCTCTTGCGACGCTTCGTCTTCTTCTTCGTGCCACTCGGCTGTACCGTAACGCCAACGCCCATGTTCAAACTCAATGTGGGCGCGCCTAGCGGCAAATTTTGCTGCTGCTGCTGTTGTTGCTGCTGCTGTTGTGTGGCAGTTGCTGTTGTTGTTGTTGATAATCCTGTTCCCGCTGCTGCTGCTGCAGATGTTGTTGCTGCTGTTGCAGCGCCCGTTGCCACTGTTGTCATTGCTGTTGTTGTTGTCTCAACGCTGCTGTCCTCGGCAGAGCTGTTGGACGTCGACGATGAGGAGGTGGCCGCCTCAATGGCTGCAATCAAATTGATTTTATGTTCGAGCTTTTTCGTCTTTAGTTTCGAGTGAATATTGCTGCTGCTGCTGTTGTTGTGGTTGTTGTTGTTGTTGCTGCTGTTGTTGTTGCTGCTGTTGCTGCTGCTGCTGCCACCCGGATAATGCATCTTATCGTCTGATGTTGTTGTCGCTGTTGTTGTTGCTGTGGCTGTTGTTGTCGTTGTTGGCACGGCACCCTCGCTGTCTGTGGTTGTGCCACCAGTGCTGCTCCTGCCAAAATGCAGCAAATCCTTGGGCAGTGCAACAGTACGTGCAACATTCTTCCGATCATCATCATCATCGTCATCATCGTCATCGTCATCGTCATCGTCATCATCATCAGCCTGATCCCGATCGCCGTCATCATCATCATCCTGATCCCGCTCATCGTCATCATCATCATCATCATCATCATCAGCGTCATCGTCATCATTATCATTATCAATGTCAATTTTGTCGTCATCCTTGTCTTGATTTAGAGCTGCATCGTCCTGCTGCTGTGAATCACACATGCTGATGCTGATCAAAGGACGCAGCTCCTCATCATCCTCAACCTGAGCAGCAGCAGCAGCAGCAGCTCCTGATTTCTTAATCGGTCTCTTGTGCCTTTTGCTAAGCTTTTTGGGCTCATCCTGCATGATCAGCAGCTCCTCGGAACCGGATGAGTTATTTGAGCTGCACACCGATTTGTGGCGCCTGTCAACAGGAGCAGTAGCAGCAGCAGCTGCTGCTGATGTTGATTTCTCGGCCAGCAGCTGCTGGGCATATTCATGCTCATAGTGCAGGGAGCCGCACAGCGCCAGGATCAGATTCTGTTCGGTGAAGCCGCGCGGTGGCGGCGTTATTTTCCTCGGCATGGCCGCACTCTCCTGCACAGGACTCTCGAAATTGATGAGACTCCGCTCGCCACTGCTGCTCGCTATTTTATCGGGTACCTGGAGCGGTTCGAGTACCGGCAGCGGCGCCAACGTTTCCAGCGGCTCCAGTGTACCCAGCAGGAAATCATCAAATGGTGACTCTTTTTTCGCACGCGAATGATGATCCTTGAGCGGCGCCAACATCAGCTCCTTGCGACTTCCCAGACTGCCCAGACTGGGAAAGTCGATTGTGGTCGCCGTTGTTGTTTTAGTTGTTTGCGGTTTTTCGGGCATTTTCCAGGCGCTGCTTGTTGGCGTTAGATCCAGCACTTTGACCTGGTAGCTGGTTGGGGGTTGGGTTGTTGCTTGGTTGACGGCTCTGCTCTTGTTTTCATTGAGTTTGAGTGGTTTTGACGGCGACAACGGTAACGACGACTCCTTTTGCTCCTGCTGCTGGGGCTGCTGCTGCTTCTGCTCCTTCAGCTGCTGCTGCTGCTTCTGCTCCTTCAGCTGCTGCTGCTGCTTCTGCTCCTTCTGCAGCTGCTGCTCGTTGGTTTCCACTTGCAGATTGAGTCCTTGTGCACTGGCGCTGCTTATCATCACCGCTGCAATGGCATCCCTTTTAGCCAGCAGTTGATCGGCTGCATCGCGCTCATCTTGCTCTCGTTCCTGCTCCGAGTCGGTATCATGTGCCCGTTTCCGTTCCCTATCGGCTTCCTCCTCCTCCTCCTCCTCGTCTCGTTTGGCTTTAGGCTTCTGCCCCTGGCCCTTTTTCGGTTTGTGCTCCTGCTGTTCTTGCTTTAGCTCCAGTTCTCGCCTGAGCGTCTGCTCCCTTTTCAGGTCCATTTCCTTTTCCTTTTCCTGCTTCAGCTGCAGCTCCTTTTTCAGCTTTTGCTCCCGCTCCCGCTCCTGCTCCAGCTCCTTCTCTTTTAGCTCTTCCTCCTCTTTCTGCTCCTGTTCCGCTTTCAACAGCTCATCCGCTCGCTTCAGCTCCACTTGCTCCCTTTCCTTCTCCTTTTCCCGCTCCCTCTCCCTCTCCATCTCCTGCTGCTTTTTGTCTTTTTTATTAGCCATCTTCAGCATCTGCTGCTGCTGCTGCTGTTGTTGTTGTTGGGCTGCTGCTGCTTTATTTGCCTTGTGCTTGGCCGCTTTGGACTTTTTATTGCTTGTTGTTGTTGTTATTGCTGTTGTTGTCGTTGTTGCTTTTAGCGACAGCGTGGAGCTTATCGATGTCTGCAGCTCATCATCGAGCAGCGTTTCATCCTCGCTACTGGCAGTTGTTGTTGTTGTTGCTGTTGTTGTTGGTATTTGTGTTTGTTGTGTTGTTGCTGGCTTGGCAGTTGTTGTCATCGTTGCTGTTGTTGTTGGTGTTGCTGCTGTTGCAATTGGCTTATTGAGATGCGAAAGCTGAGCAAAGCGCAATGCTTGTGCCGCATCCTCGGCAGCTGCTTGAGATTTCAATGATTTCTGTCTCTTCTCCTTTTGGGTGATTACCTCATCCACCTCCTTGGCTATGACGGGCACAATCAGCTTATTGACCAGCACCACTGGCGGTTTATTGTGCTCATCGCGCTGCTTCTGCTGCTGTTGCTGCTGCTGCTGCTGATGTTCACCGCCAGCAGCATTCTGCTGTTCGCGCTGCAATTGCAGCTCATGTTTCCGCTGCTCGGCGAGCTCATCACAAAAGATGGCGACAACCGGCCGAAATAGAGCCTCATCGCAATTCTCATGGATGACACAATCCTCGGCAGCCAGCTGACCGACAACCTCATCCAGCATATCCGTTTGCAGCTCACCACTGATGCCGGCATGTACATCGGTCACCGTGCCCAACGGATTCACAATTTTCTCAATGCGTGGCGTTGTTGAACCCGCTGCTGTTGCCGTTGCTGCCGTTGCTGTTTTATTGCTGCTTGTTGTTGCAGTCAGCTCATAGCTGCATATGTTGGGCAGGACACTGGCCAAAGCGGCCAAAGCGGCAGCACTGTGTGGATGCTGTTGCTGCTGCTGCTCCTCATCCGCTTCGTGCTCTGCCAGAGCATCATAATAGCAGGTATTGTCGCAAGCAGCTGCTGTTGTTGCTGTTGTTGATGTTGTTGCTGTGGTTGTTGATATTGCTACTGTTGCTGCTGTCGCAGTGCAGCTGCTGGCAGCACCAACAGTTGCTATCGTTTCGGTAGCAACATCCGCGGTGCGCTGAGCAAAGCAGCCAGCTGGTTGGTTTGGTGGTGGTGGTGGTGGCACAAGAGGAGGGATTGGTGTAGTGGAGGCACATTCGTATTCGTCGCACAGAGAACAGAGAAGAGAAGAGAAAACAAATTTGTATGAGAAAAGCGCATTTGCCAAAGATTTGCATTTTATTTCAACTTATTTCTGATTTTCTTTTCTTTTTTTTAAATTTACATTTTTTTTTTATTTTTATTTTTTTAGCACTTTAGTAAGCGTAAAAAAAGTAACTGCAACTGTTATATGCATAAGTAGCAAGAACAAAAATTAGCTTAAATGCAAAACGCAACATAACCAACATTTTTTTTTTCAATTTATTTAATTTTTTTTTTGTTTAGTGAAAAATGTTTTTGCGACTAAAATATATATATATATTTTTTTTTTGACATTACACAAAAGTGTTTTTTTTTTTGTTTGCATTTTGAGTGAGTTTTTTTTTTAAAGGTTAAAAGTAAAAGCACTTTTCGTAAACATTTTAAAATCAAAAAGAAACAGCAATATAATATGAAATTATTGAAAAAAAAATGAAATTTCGTATTTAGAACGATTTTTTTTTAAATTTTTAATATTTCTTCTTTTTTTTTTGTTTATTTCAACGAAATTATATGGCTTTGGCTTTTTAGACAAGAATTCATGTAGATTTCATGTGCTCTTTCTTCTCAACTGTTCTCTGTCTCTTTCTCATTCTCTCCCTCTATTTCTCTATCGCTCGCTCGCTCTCTGTTTCTCTCTCACTGTTTCACTCGCACTCGTTGATTGCAATTTTTTATAATTTTGCGTTTTTATTTTTCATTTTGACAAAATTTTGTAACTCGACAAAAGCATAAAACAAGGGGAAAGCCCAGTAAAAGTGAAGCGGTAAAGCAGGAGAATTAGTTGGAGAAGAAGCTAAAGAGGAAGAAGACCATGATGATAAAGAAAAAGAAGTGGAAGAACAAGAAGAAGAAGAAGCAGTGGGCACAAAATGAACAAGTTTCACCAGTTAGTTTTGCAAGGATTTGTTAAGGGGTATTTAAGAAATGGGCGTGGTTAATGTGAATGGTTGCTGAAAGAGAAGTCGCTATTATTTTTGTACATTTTTAGAGGTTCGCGTCTATATGGGCTGCTATAGAGTAGTGAAACAGATTTCAAAACAGATTGGGGGGGTCGCCAAAAAGTAGAGCTCTAATCGATCAAAAAAGAAGGTCAAAGGAAATAATGCAAAGAGAAGCCTATTTATGTGTGTGTGTGTGTGACTGCTTCGCTTTTGGTGAAAGTTGATAAAATTTCAAATGTTTATTTTTGATTTTGCTGTGATATAAAAATTTTTGGTTAGCTTAAATTTAGTACATATTTTAGAATATAGAATTATTTGTGAATATATCGGGCAGATAAGATATATATATATATATAAATATGTATATAGTATATATGTCAGTTGTCCGATTCTAAGCACAATATATATGTACACCAAAACACCGCAAAGAAGAATAATAAACGAACGGGAAAGAAGAAGAGCAAGAAGTTTTGACCAAAATTGAAGAAGTTGCGCGAAAGAAAGAAGCACAAGCAACACACACACACAATGAGTGAGGAGACTGATGATAATGATGCCGATAAGGGTGGGTGGGTGGTTTGGGTTGGTGGGGAGGTAATGAATATAAATCACTGTGATTGCTGCCCATTTAAATACACATAAAACTTAAGAGAACCAATGCCAATTTCGTGGTGTTTTTCAAAAATATCGATTTCACCAAACATTTTCAATTCAACATTTTCCATAAAGCGTTCAAATTACAAAACGATTTGGTTTAATAAAAACAACAAACCAAAAAGAAAACCAAAAAACAAAACTAATCTTAATAAAAAAAAATTATTAATAAATAGTAATGATAACGAAAAAGTCGGAAGCGAAAACAAAATTCAAATAAGGCATCAAAAGCCAAGATGCATTTTAAGAACAGGTATAAAAGTTTTCGAACATTTAATGATAAGAATAATAATTAATATTAATCGATTAGCAAAATGTTGAAACGTGATTCATATTTTAAATTTGAATATGCAATAAAAATATATATTTTCTATACAAGGATCTCAAAGTATATCGAAGTGAAAATCATGTGTCATTAAACTAATTGGAAGGTTAAATATTATATAGCAATAGTTGGCTCCCAGTTGGCAGCAGGAGCTTAAGTTTAAAACACACACTTTGAATATTATACAAATACGATGTGTGTTCAAAAAGTATCGCGAATTTTGAATTTTCGCGGGTTACGTATAATCGAATTTCGATTTTTTTGTAGCGTTATGTTGGTACTCATGTCTCTCACTTATGCCGACAAGCTCGGCCATTTTGAATGTTCACTTAATTGTTGACAGCTGCTTTGCTTGCACGTGTTTTGGATCGTCTTCGATTTTTACCTATTCAAAAAAATGGATCAAAGAACCTGTATCAAATTTTGTGTGAAAAACGAAATTAAGTGCGCGGATGCATTCCGAATGTTGATTGTGGCATACGGAGAAGCTACCTTGGACCGAAGCAACGTTTATCGGTGGTACAAAATGTTCTCAGAAGGCCGAGAAGATGTGAACGACGAAGAGCGTGCCGGACGCCCGAGCACTACAACAACAGACGAAAAAATTAATGGAGTGGAGAAAATGGTATTGGCCAATCGTCGAATCACCGTTAGAGAAGTTGCTGAGGAGCTAGACATATCGATTGGCTCATGCCATTCGATTTTTATCAATGATTTGGGCATGAGACGGGTCGCCGCGAAATTCGTACCAAAATTGCTCAATTGCGACCAAAAACAGCATCGCATGAACATTGCTAATGAGATTTTGGACTCTGTCCGCGACGACCCACATTTGCTCCAGAGGGTCATAACTGGTGACGAATCGTGGGTTTATGGTTACGACGTGGAAACCAAAGCTCAATCATCTCAATGGAAGCTGCCGCACGAACCAAGACCGAAAAAAGCGCGCCAAGTTCGGTCGAATGTGAAAGTTTTGCTGACAGTTGTCTTCGATTGCAGGGGCGTGGTGCATCATGAGTTCTTGCCACAGGGTAGAACGGTCAATAAGGAATATTACCTGCAAGTTATGCGCAATTTGCGCGAAGCAATCCGCCAGAAACGCCCGGATTTGTGGAAGAACAAAAATTGGCTTTTGCACCACGATAACGCCCCTGCTCACACATCGTTGCTTGTGCGCGACTTTTTGGCCAAAAACAACACACTAATGATGCCGCAGCCACCGTATTCCCCAGATCTGGCCCCCTGTGACTTTTTCTTGTTCCCTAAACTGAAGAGGCCCATGAAAGGACGACGTTACGCTACGCTTGACGAGATAAAGATGGGATCGAAGGAGGAGCTGAACAAGATAAAAAAAAATGATTTTTTGAAGTGCTTCGAAGATTGGAAAAACCGTTGGCACAAGTGTATAATATCTCATGGGGATTACTTTGAAGGGGACAAAATAGATATTCATGAATAAAAAAATAATATCTGAAAAAACACAAAATTCGCGATACTTTTTGAACACACCTCGTATATGCTTAGTTTATAGTTTCTTTTATCTCTCTCTGAATAGATAGATAGATTTTTGCATTTGAATCACGTCTAAACACAATTTTATATACGGTATATGACAAGAGTAGTTTCAGTTTGAATCTGTTTGGCTAACTCTTCCAATAGAGACTTACCCGTCTCGCGACGTGCTGCTGCTGTTGATGGCGATTCGCGCATGGCATCGGCCAGATCCTCCTTGAGACGCATATCGCCGTGTCCATAATCCGAATCCAAATGCCCATGACGAAAGCGATCCATCAACTTGGGGCTCTGCTCAATGCTGCCTGCACCACCAGCAAACAAATTGAAACCATATAACAAGTATATCAATATTATACACAAAATCAATGCCCAATAATTGTCACTCACTGTAGGAACCGGATTCGATGAGCACGGGCACACCGGCACGATGTCCGCCAGTTGTCACCGTCGATCCACCGGCAACGGCAACGCCACTCAGTGGCATATTCAATGGACTCGAACGATCGACAGCGGTTGAAATGATGCTCGGCTGGACAGAGGAACCAGCAGCTGCTGCTGTCGGTGGCAGCGCTGTGGTTGTCGTCTTCGTTACCCCAATTTCCACAGCCTCCGCATCCACATGATTCAAATTCGATCTACGTGGAATGTGGACATGATATTTGTTTGTTATTTTCTTTTTTGAATATTTCGCTTGTAAAATCCTCCATTTAAGCAATTAAGAATGCCTTCTATTTCTATCGGAAATCGAGACGGGACAGTTATCGATAAATGAATTAAATAAACTTAATCTCAGAATCTAAATTTGGGGCACACAGCTAAATTAACTTAGCTTTTAATGCTGAACCGGGATATATACTCGTATATATATTCAATGTAGAAGTACATTTAAACTATTTTCTTATGGGATTAATATTCATAGACATTTAAGTCTAATGGGGGATATATAATCAATAGATATTGGATAATATTTACCCGCTGGGCGTATTGTAGTTCTTGAAAACGAACTGTGGCCCCATCCAAAGCCGGCGATGTGGCCCGGCATGGGTGATAATCTCGACCTGGGCCAACCAGCTCTCGGCCCGCTCGTCGGCCTCATCGAACTGATGGCCACTGTCCATTAAGAGGCTGGCATGGCGATCCTTGATCAGCCAATTGTCCAGCGCCAGCGGTGGTATGATTTCTTGAGATCCATCCTTGCGTCGCCCCAGATTCCACTGGGCCTTCGCCTCCACCTCCAACTCGATGGGCGTATCATCACAAATCTTCTCTTTGGCAACATCTGCAACATCAATTAGCATTCCCGATCAATCAGATATCATATATCGCACAAATATTGTACTCACTTGCGGCTAACTTCGTGTCCAGATCGTACTGGATGAGAGCACCATGTCCGGCCATCACGAACAGTGAATCGACCGCCTTGCGCTGGACCCGATGCGGTGCCTCACGTGTCGCCGTTGGCGGCTCCAGCAGCCACGAGCGCGACTTGGCGAAGGTGGCACAAACGCTCAACGGTTTGCCACTGTCATCCGATAGGGAGGACAAACGTTGACGCTGATTAGAACCGATGCCATGATGACCGCCGCCGCTCGAATGATGGCCAATACCGCCACCACTGCCGATGCCGCCAACGCCACCACCGCCGCCGCTGCTGACGCCACCCAATGCGGCGCTGCCTGGCGGCGAGCCGAGGGCAAACGGTTGACGGAGTTGCGCCAACGGCTGAATAACAGCTGGTCGTGGAAATGGGGGCAGAGTGGGATTATGATACGGCTGCAACGATTGCACAAACGTTGTGCTCTCCGAATGTGAGATCGGCGAACTGGAGCGTCCATCGGCGCCGAGGCCGGCGCTGCGATGGAAACGCGACAGCTTATTGACCACATGCAGGGAGGTGTGCGTTCGTACGCCCATCGCACCGCCATACGGTGTTATGGGGAAGACGTGGGTGGTGCCGCGCAACGTGGAAACGGCCGCCCATCGTGAGTCCAGCGAGAATGCAATATGCTGCACTTTGGCACTCGTATCGCCCCGATGCAGCACATACAGATGATGCACTGCCGCCAAACTGGATCCGACCGGATGCGGTTGGATGCGAAACACATGAAAATCATGTCCACGACGATCTGCCGTCAACAGCAGCATTCCCGAGCTATCGAATTCCATGGCAACCAGTGCCTCGCTGTGTGCCACAAAGTGAGCAACAATCGGATCGATAATGGAGCCCATCGGTGTGCCCGTCGTCGGGCTATAATCCTTGACGGTATGCTATGCAATAGAATAGTTGATATATATATATATATATATATATATATATATACATACATTAAGTTGATGACTTACCTTGATATCGATAATGGTAACCACGCCCGATTGTTTGGCATCGGCGCCTCCCGTTGCTGAATCGAAACTGCCACTTTTGGAGCTATTGCCACTGCCGGTGCCGGTTAAACCGGCTGCGACCTGTTCACCCAACTCACGGAGACCCTTGCCAAAGGATTTGGCGGCGTTTAGCACCGTTGCCGTATAGCTGGGCACACCCTCGCCATCGCAACCGCCACCGCTGCGCTTCGATTGGAGCAACTTCTGCTCCGCATATGCCAGCCAGCGTGGCCCAAGTGCAATCGGATTCGGATTGATGCTGGGCATTAGATGGGCGACAGAGATCAAGGATTAGATTTAGCCAAAACTATATTCCCTGCACAAGGCTGCTACATTTTCTACATATAAGTCTCAATTTCTAATCTACCGCGACCTACTCGATCTATTGTGCCCCCTCCTGAGCCTATAGCTCATCCATCAGCCCTAGCTCCCGCACGAACGTGAGAATCTTTGTTGGGTTGAGGTCTTCTATGCGTTTGAAATTCATAACATGCATCCCTAGGAAGCTGCATCGTCTTCTAGTTAAGGCGACACATTCTGCTAGAATGTGCATCGAGGATTCCTCCTCTCTTTCACAAAACCTGCACAGTTCGCTGCTTCATACTCGTATACCTAGTTTAGTTAGGTGTCTCTCATTTAAAATCAAATTTAAAAAATTGAATCATCAACTTAAAGAATAATCTTTCTTTCTTTATCTTTCCGTATTCAATAAGAGTCCAGCTGCAAGTTAAGTAAATCGATACATCAAATATATTTGAATGCACTTACCCGGGACTGGGAAAGCAGGTGGTAATTGTTAGTCGATCCTCGAGGGTGCGTGCATCAAAGACGGCGAGACGCTCATGGAAACTGATGACGACCGCCGATCGATTGGCTTGGATGTCCAGCACGGCATTCTTGAACTTGATCGTTTTCACCTGGGCGCCCGTCTTCAGTGACATAAAATTGACGGCACTAAAATGCGCCGACGACGCAGTCGATGAATGACCAAATCCGCCACCGCCGCCGCCGCCACCAGCCAAACCGGAGCCTGAACCGCCAGAGATGTGATGATGACCACCGCCGGATATAAGGCCACTGACCGCAGCACTGCCGCCATCGACAAGGGCAACCAGTGGACGTTTCTCGGCAAAAGCATCGACCGGCTCATCGGCCCGTCCATTGTCATCCAAGGCACTGGCCGCCGTCGCCGGTGTGGGGAGGACACGGAGGGCGGTGACGACACCGTGACGCCACGATAGAACCTCAACAGCCTCACCATTGGCCGGAATGGCCCACACCTGAACACCGAGGCCATATCCAAGGATCAAAAGGAGCGGCGGTGCTGCGTTCCCCTCCAGTTCCCAATCATCGCCGAAACGTGGATCGCTGACATCGGCACTCGTCTCGAATCGTGCCCACGTTATGGTATCCTTGGGATCCTGCACCGGCTGATGCACCAACGTCACATCATTTATGAATCCAATTGCCGAATCCAAGATCGAGCGATCGCTGACCGCTTGTGGCGGCACAATTGCCGGCATGCCACCGCTGCCGCCAACACCTGCACCACCACCACCACCACTGCTCCCTCCGCTGCCGCCAGACGACGATTGATGATGATGATGTTGATGCTGATGTTGATGATGGCTGTGTTGGTGGCGGCGTGGCGAATCTGCGGACATTATGTGATTCTTCTGCCCTGCTTTGGAGCCGACGACGACGACGACGTCTCAGTTGCTCTGTGCACGTTAAGGCAAAGAGAGCTGGAGTGAGCGATGCGCTCTCTCGCTCGCACAGCTGCTGCAGACGACGGAGACAGGCTGTCTGTCTGTGTGGCAACGCTGCGCTGCCTCAAACGGTGTCTTTGCGTATGTGTGTATGTATATGTGTTTGTGTGTCAGCCAGCTGTTGTCAACTGCAAATAGAAAGCAGAAAAATAAATAAACAAACTGCAAGCACTCTATCTCTCTCTCTCTCTCTCTCTCTCTTTGTCTATCAGCACTCTCGCAATCAGTGTTGCCAATTGTGGTTTGTTGTGCAGTTGGCTTCTTTTCTTTGTCATTTTTATTTAATCAAGTTATACGCTTAATTGATAAATTATTTATGGGTATATTAATAACCAGTTTAATTGTGAATTTTAAGCACAACAAAAAACGAGAAATAGAGTAGCCAAAAGCTTATTTAACAAGCACTAAGAATTCCGATAGTAGCAGTAGTAGTGTGAATAGCAATGACAGTCAAAAGGGATATTTTAAACACAACATATATCTTATAAATATTTCCTATCTTTCAATTTAAATTTAATTTGAAATTTTATTGACGTTAAATAAATAAATGATTATGAAAAGCACTTAAATCTCACTCGAAAATAAGATTTGGCTGTTTTTTTTACTTTATTTTGACGCTGGCTTTTTATGCTAGGCTGCTGCTGCAGTTAAATCTCAGTTGACATATTTTCGAAAAAAAAAGAAAAAAAATTAGCTCTTTTTTTTTTACTTAAGTTGGCCGCTGGCTAAGATTCGCTTTTTATGCTTCACAACATATAGTTGGCAACACTGACTGCGCTCTCTCTCTCTCTCTCTCTCTCTTTCTTGCTCTCTTGGGCTGTGTCATTTGCAATTCCATTCGTTTGTGCTTTGTCTCAATCAAATGCTTTTAATCTTTGCACACTCGTGCCAGGCCCGCCCCTTCTCCTCACCACGCCTCCACACGGTCCGCGCACCCCTTCTTTTAAGTTTTATTAGCACATTACGTGTTTTATTTTTTTCTGCTTTACTCTTTGCACACACACACGCACGCACAAACATTTGCAAAAGGGGCGACAGCGATTCCATGGGGCGTAAATTAAGTGCAATAAAACAATATGTACAAACGCACACACAGAGTTATAGTGTGCGCCACGCAATTGAACACCGAAATGTATTTATATTAATAAACAACGTAAATAGCAGCAGGCGACTGAGGTAAACAGTAAACTAACTAAGCTCATTTGGTAAACAAATTTTTGTAACGTGTTCTTTGCTTTTGCTATTACTGTAAATATAAAACAACAACCATAGTTATCATCATCAGACCATGAGCAGAAGTTGAAGCAACAACAGCAAAAGAAACCAAACAAGCACAAAGCATAAAAGCAAAAGCAAAGGCAACAAAAACTCAAAGCCAAGCTTTCAACCTAGAGCGAAGAAGTGACAGAGCGGGAGAGAGAGAGAGAGAGACCAACAGCTGTGCGCAACGAAGGCAAAATAGCAAAGAGTAACATTAACCCGTGCGCGGCCCGCTCGTTTGTTTTAGCCCCAGAAGCCAACTTCTTAAAGAGAGGTTAAATATTGTATGATACAATTTATTATTTGCGCTATAAATTTGGTTTTAGCATGATTGGCTGCAAAACTAAAAGACAAACTCGTTTGTCGATTGACATGACGAGTATATATACATAAGTAAATGGGCAACATTGAAATACATACATATATGAGATACTCGAACAAGCCACAGATCAGCCCTGTCAAATAATACATGTATGTATATGTATATATGCGCATAACTAACTATATGTCTAAGCGATAAGTACAACTGTACATATGTATGATGTATGTAATTGTAACGTAATTGAAGGGGATTGCAAATTGTGCACAACAATGGGGGTTAAGGTTAAGTAAAAAAAAAACAACTGTTTCACAAAGCGCATGACGCATTGCTAAAGTTGATTTCTATTTGTGGCTCTTTGTTTTGAAGCAACGGTTAAGCGGTGAGGACAGAAAGAGGGAGAGAGACGAGAAGCGACGTTGCATTCCGTAATTGACTTGCGCACACGCGCAATAGCGACGACAGCGACAATAGCAACAGTTACTAAAAGCAATGTCACAACCATACACACACACATATACACATACACATACATACACATTCCCTCCACCCACCGAGAAACGCATTTTGTCTTTGTTTTGCAATAGGCAACAAAGCAAAACAAAACAACAGCAGAAGCAATCGCTGTACGTTTTGTGCGAGAGAGTGAGACGTGTGTTTATATGTGTAAATTGGTGTGTCAATGCTAATAAGCCAGCTAGCTAGTCAGCATGTTAAGCCAATGGTTCCATTCCGTTCGTTCGTTCGATTTCTTTGTCCACACGCAAAAAAAAAAAAAAACAGCTCGTGTGTGTGTGTGTGTTAGTATGTTATTGTTTATGCTGTTCATTGCCAAAGCCACTTGACAAAAATCGACGCCAAGCGCTTTTTGTGGACAAAGAAAATCACAACAAAACGCAAAGCAGACACACACGCACATGCAGGCAATATGTTGTGAACAGGTGTTACTGAAAATACTAACACACACACCCATACAGTAATTTAAAAACCGCACGCAATTTACTGCAAGAGACATAGTGCGAAAGAAACATATATATAGAGAGAGAGAGCGAGAGAGAGAGAGAGAGAGAGAGAGAGAGAGAGAGAGAGAGAGAGAGAGAGAGAGAGAGAGAGAGAGAGAGAGAGAGAGAGAGAGAGAGAGAGAGAGAGAGAGACAGAGAGAGAGAGAGAGAGAGAGAGAGACAGAGAGAGAGAGAGCGAGAGAGAGAGAGAGAGAGAGAGAGAGAGAGAGAGACAGAGAGAGAGAGAGAGAGACAGAGAGAGAGAGCGAGAGAGAGCGAGAGAGAGAGAGAGAGAGAGCGAGAGAGTGAGAGTCGCAATAATCAAGCACCGCATGCAATTTGAAGCCAATTAAATGCACACTTTCGTCCTACTGTGTGGTGCTCAGCATGGGCAAGGGAACGAGAGGGTGGTGGTGGTTTGATTAAATATCAATGCGTCATAGGAGAAATATGCCATAATTGAATTGCTAATCAAACGTTGAAGGTCCTTTGTCGGATTAAATTAAATTTAATTGAATAATCAATATATGCGTTGCGAAATTGAGAAATTGCACAGCCTTCGAAATAATTACTAAATCGTCACATGTCCTTGCAAAGAATCGATAACAAATTAGTTCTCGATATGCTGGAATTATTTAGTAAGGCAATCCCAATAACTATCAGACATTGCAGCTGAAGCATTATTAAAGAAAAATAAATTTCTTTTGATTTGTAATGCAAAAGCTGAAAGCTCCAAATTTGTAATCTAATTTTATTCCATTTTTGGCAAATCGATATATAAATGTAGTTGAAAAAAATACAATAACTAAACAAACATTTTTGAAGGCTGTAGTTTGGAATGATATGCTTAATTTCAAATTCTCAGCTTGCTGGGTTAGTTAGAACTGATAATCAAGTGGTTTCGCTAGGTTTTCAGTACACGTACACCTCTCACAAATGCCAAGAATGCAAAAATACTGTTTTTTTTTTAAGGAACGTGCACAAATACAGATGCAGCAGGTGTACGCATACTTATGCACTTGAGTGTAGCAGGACTGTAAGAAATTGGCAGCGGGATGGTTTATGTTTATTCTATTCTATTCTATTATTTTTTTTTCTTGCCCATTCATGCGCAGCTACTCAGAAAAATATTTGGCAAACATATTTACAGTCAATTTCAAACATTTGAGCAGGCAGGGAGGTGCAGGGAGGGAGGGCAGTTTTGGGATTAGGGGAGGAGTATAGAGATCATCACGCTTTGCACTTTTCAATATCAAACAAATACAAAGGATGAATCTCTTGTCAAAAATTATGTCAATGCATTTTGGTGTCTATCTTTGTTGAGCTGCTGCATCTACAAATTCAATTGCTTTATTTTTAGTCGCTGCTGCTAATATATATATATATATATATAAATATATATTTTTTGGAAACAAAGACCCCCACAGCCCAAAAGCAATTATCAAAATTAGTAAAACAAGAAAACAAAAAAAAAAAACACACACACATGCACATACAACAAAAATAACAAATAACAACGGTCAGCTGCAACGAAAATGTTGTTTTCTGCTCTTCACTTTTGTCTCATATCGCGCTCTATTTCTCGCTCTCTCTCTGTTTAAGCTATAAGAGCGTTGAGCACAGTGGTAGAGAAGCTGCCAAGAAAGTGAACAATATGATCGTATGCAGCTTCAGAATCATTGGAGGGAACTGAAGTGATTATTTTATTTATTATTATAATTACTAATTTCTTTTGAATAATTGAATTTGATTTTTCATTATGATATTAAATGCCATGTATATCATGTAGTTTTGCATATTTAATTTTGATTTCTAACTACGCACACTAATGTGTAAACCACTTTAAACCACGGTTCCAAAGTGTTTCACTATCAGTACGTTTCACTTAGGCGCTGTTGTTGGTGTTGTTGCTGTCGTTGTCTATCTAACGCGCAGTGTTTCACTGCTTCTCTTCTGTCTTTATGTGTACGTGTGTACGTGCGTATATGCGTTGTATTTGTGTGCACACCGATGTCGTCTGTGTATTTTTATAAGCAAAGCAAATTGCGAGAAAAACAAAATATTCACTGCTTTTACAAAATAATGTAAAAATTTGACAAACTTACTTAAATGAAAAATATATACATATATATATATATATATATATATATATATATATTATGAAATCTTGGTATATACAAATGTCTATATATATTTATATATATGTGTGTATTTTGCTTTTGTGTACTTGAAATAGTTTTGAAAATAATAAACAAAAAAATTGCATAAAATTCACATTTAAGATTTTTAAAAAGAATGGATTTTATTATTGTTACGATCAAAAAAAACAGGGTTAAAAAAATAAATAGAAACAACAACAAACTTACCACTTGACGCTGCTGCGTTGTTGTTACGACGTCAAGAAACAGTTGAGAATTGGTAGACGACGACGACAGCAGCAGCAGCAACACACACACACGCCTGATACTCGTTTCACTCGTGCCAGTTCCGTTCCGTTTCACTCTACTCAGTTGCTAGTTGCTTGTTATTGCTGATGATGATGAGGACACAGTGGAAAGAAGAAGCGGAGCACAAACAACAACACAAACAAAAATCATATGTTTTCAGTTATTGGCGTCTCCTTCTTGTTGTCGTCTTCCTCTTCTTTTTTTGCTTGTTGTCTTATTGCTTTTTATTGTTGTTCTCGTTGCAGTCGGCAGCAGCAGCAACAGTAATTTGTTTGAATTTCCCGTTTTGGCTGGCAGCAACAAACAAACTGCGTCTCGAGTTCTTTGGTATCTGCACCAACCAATACAGAGACACGCCCACACACGCACACACACACACACAAGCACAAACACTTGAGAGGGAAAACACAAACTCGAGCTTAGAAACAAACTTTTAAGTGCAAAGCTCCCGCTTCAGTTTTGTTTGAATTGTGTCAAAAATACAAAAAAAAAACAACAAACAATTTTGCTGTTCTCCTTAGTTGTTGTTGCTATTGCTGCTGCTGCCTCACTAGCTCCCACGCACACACGAGCAAACGAACAGAGAGAAAGGGGAAGAGAGAAGGAGAGAGAGGCGGGCTGCGACGGCTGCGTCGTAAGTTCTTTTCTTTTTTCTTTGCTCTCCGTTTTCGTTTTTTGTTTTGCGTTCAGTTTCTGCCTCAGCTGCTGCTGATGGTGCTTTTGTTGTTGTTGTCGTTTTTGCTGTTGCTGCTGCTTCTTGCTAGCACACAAATTAACTGCGACATTAAAATTAAATCTCTGCGTTTCGTTTTGTTTTTGGCGCTCGTATTATTAATTATTTTCAACTCTTGTAATATTTTATTTTTTTTCCACAGTCTTGTTGTTGTTGCTGCTGCTGCTGCTGCCTATTGTGCCTATTAATCGATTTCACTTTTCTTCTGCGTTTCTACTGCTGCAGCCCAAACTGCAACACAAAAAAAAAACAACGAACAAACAAAAAAATGTTAACTCTCGAACAATAGACAAGAAATGTGAATTTTTGGTTTTTGTTGTGTTGTGTTACGATTGCGATTGCGCTTGCAACTTGTCTTCTTGTATTTGGCTATTTTGTAATATATTTTTTGCACACTCTTTACACAAAATTGATTGTGTGTTGTGTTGTTGTGGCGCTGTCGTCGTTGCTGTTGCTATTACTCAAAGCGCGTCCGCACCGTTGAGCTGCGAACTATTTTCGAATTTATCGATAGCTGCTGCGACTGGAATTGTTTTCCACTTGCTATCGATAGGACCGACGATATATCGTACAATTTTAAGTCTTTAATTTTCTCGTTTCGCTGTTTGTCAGTTTTAATATTCACCTAAATAATTAATTTGCCTTATTATTAATGTAATTACATTCCCAAACTCTAATAAAAAGAGAAAAAGAATGGGATAGAATTCAAAATGAAATTATGCAATTTGTTCATCTTCAAAATCGGTTGTCACTATCGATAACGAGCGCATGAAAACCCAATTAATTCCATTTTAGAATTTCAATTGTTTGAACAATTTAGTTTTGTTTTTATTTCATTATATTTTGTATAAATTGCCTAAATAACATATAACAATTACAAATAAACTTGAATATTATCTTAGAGCTGATATCGTTTCATTCTATTAGTGTTTTGAAAATGCCTTTATTTAGCGGGACACTTTTCAGAGTTGAGTATCACATTTAAATCGAGAGTGCTGGAAAATACAATAGTTGTTTGTATTTGACATTCGCGGCATGCAAGCAAGCCAAAAAATTCAAAATAGGTTTAATAATTTGTATAAGAGTGTTTTAAGAAAATATTCGAAGCGTTTATGCTAAAAAATTGAGCTTACGGGTTTAATTTGGGCTTAAGGATCCTGTTTGGTCAAACTAATTTAAATACAACTGACAATGAATGTTCAGCTGTTAATTTGTTAATTTATCGCTACTTAACATAACTCTGTTAAATCTTATTCACTTATGTAAGCCCTTAGTTGTAATTTTGGTAAGTATCGATAGTTATCACTATCGAAGAGTCTGAATTGGAGATTCAAGCAAGCCAGGCGCGCGCTTTTTTTTCGGTCATATAAAAAGTTGCTAAATTAAATAGTTTAAACACCGCCCAGATCTGAAGTTTCATTTTTGCATAAAAAACGCTTTATGCATCGAACAGATCCTTTGCTTGTATCTAGATAATTCTGATTTTGTTTTGAAGCACTATTAATTTTTCTAATCATTATTTTTATATAAAACTCAAAAGGAGTTGATGGAGTGATTTGAAAAGTGTTATACTGCCGCCCGGAATGGGTCACACTGTGCAAGGACCGTCAATGTTAATAACAGGGAGCGTCTCTCAGCTGCGAGAGTTCCCGGATGTTGGTTAACATTAACAGTGCTATGAAAATGCCAAACATATGTTATTATCCTCTAACAGCTGTAATTGGCAATGTTCTCAATTCCAAATGCGTCCTTAAAGCGTTTCAGTTAATTTAAGCCACTAAATAAAGTGAAAAGTGAACGAAATTTGCTGTACGAGCAACAGTAAAATGTAATTGCTAAAGCGAACGAAACGAGTAACTAAGTTGGCTGCATTTAAAGCGAGTTAATGCAATGCAGACCACTGTGCAACGCTGTAAACGGGAACATGGCCGATAAACAAGCATTCTGATTGGATTTGTTGTCCATGCGTTCTCATTGCCAGTTGGACGGCGTAAGAGTTAACGTCAGTAGGCAGCAAGACGTAGACGACAATGGTTGTGTTTTTTTGTTGTTACGTGAACGTTGACTTTATTTATGCATAATAATATTATTATTAAAAATCACTTTTTTTTTGCGTTTTTTTTTGTGTGCGTGTGCGACAAACAACAATCGAAACAACAATTATGCAAATCACAAATTAATAATAAAATGTTAGTGCAAAGTGTACCGTAAATTTGTTTATCGAAAATTACAAAAGATAATTAAAATAATTACGACGAAAAAAACAACAACAACAACAGTACAACGTAAATATAATAAATATTATTTCGTGCGGCATTTCTGTTGTAGTTTAACGTTTCCCATGCTCGTTTCTTGTTATGGTTTTTGGTTTGCGTTAACGTTTACGTTTACGTTGTTGTACACAATTACGCTATGTTGCCTTCACTTGCAATTGTGCAGCTTTTGGGCAATTCCAATTAGTATTTCACTAGCAGTGCTCCGAATGAAAAAATTAAGAAATTTAACAAAGCGGTGCAAAATACAACAATATAAAAAAATTGTACATGGCAGTAAGAAGCAGAAAAAGCCGCAACGCTGACGTTGACATCCACACACACACACACACACACATACACACACATACACTGCGCTCATCTCACTTGTTCTCACAAAACAAACACGCTCTCTCCGCGCGCGCGTATATGTGTGTGTGTGTGTGTGTGGTAGAACGTGGTAGCTGGCAAGCAACCTAATAAGAATAAGTTAACAAACTGACGACGTGTGTTTCAGGTTCGTGTTGAGCATGGGAGAGCGGTTGGTGGGGTCAAGGGAAGCAGGACGCGAACGCTCTCTTTGCGCGCGCTCTATCTCTCTTTGCTCTCTCGCTCTGTTACGTGCTGACATTCATTGATTTTTCTGCTTTGTCATAGTGGAAGGAAGAATGTGTGTGTGTGTGTATTGGAGAGGGGCGGGGGAGGAAGGAAGGCAAAGAAGGCGAATGGGCAACCAAGGTGAACTCTGCAAGAGCCTGATGCCAGAGCGAGAGAGAGCGAGCTAGAGAGAGAGCGAGACCTGCAACGAAAAGGAAAACAAAGAGAATAAAATGACAATTCACAGTTAGCCACAATTGGAGGTTATGTTACGCTAAAGTCGAATTAAAATCGTTCATAATTTGTTGTTGTTGACACGGCTTGCGTAATTTGTTAAATGAACTCATGTATCTATTTTTTTTTAGTTTACTTTTTTTTGTGTGTTGTTATGCGAGTAGCAAGCAAACCAGCTAAACAGAACGAGGCGAAAAAGCGCTGCTTTTGGCCATCAAGAGCAAAAACAGCAACAGCAGCAACAATATTAACAGCAACAACAATAACAGCAACACAGCATAACAGCAAACACAACCAGTAACCACAATAACAGCGCCAGAGAGCGCAAACAACAGCAACAGAGAGAGGGCGAGAGAGAGAGAGAGAGAGAGTGAGGGGGAGCGAGAACAAATAGTGGTAATATAAAAAAACTCTCTGCTTCGTATAAATGTTGGTTAAAGCACAGGCTCTAATTGTTAAAGCGATAGCATTTTGTTTATCACATTTGCGATTAACACTTAGATAACATAATTGATAGCAGCTGCTCTGCTCTACTGCTCACTTTCAAGTTCAACTTGCCGCCTCAGACTGCCGATCATCTCACTCCCTCTCGCACGCTGTACAAAAGACAACAAAAAATCAACAAAAACACGTAATACAATGCAATAACAGTTGTCCAATTGGCAAAACTTGCATGTGTGTCCAATTGGGCACACATCACCTGAACAGGAGCAGCAGCATAAGCGAACACTCTCTCTCTCTCTCTCTCTCTCGCTCTCTCTCTCTCTCTCTCTCTTTCTCTCTTTCGTTCGCACTTTCGAGTTTAGAGTGGTTTTGGCTCTTACACTTCACCTTGCGCCCGCTTTTACTTTAATTAAAGTAAAGCGAAAAACCGGCCGCTTACGTGTCGCGTCAGCGTAAGAGCACTTCATTTACGTAGCGTGCTGCTGTTGATAGCGCAACTGTCGCTGCCAACCATCAACGTCGACGTCAACCGCAAAATACGAAAAAGAAAAAATCAAACAAAAAAGTGCCACGCCGATTTTTCTTTACTCTCGGTTCGATACTTGTATTTGAATGCATTTTGATTATGAAGCCCGACCAACAATAGATGGCGCCCCTATATAAAATACATAAATAACGAAATCAAAATCAAAATCAAAATACAAATTAACAGCAGAAATGGGGGCTATACGCAATACTCGATGAAACATTGATTGTAGTAATGACGACAGTAAATACTCGATAGAGTTAACCACAAATCGAAAATCGAAATTCTTCATTAATTTATTATTAACTTTTAAGCAAGCATAAAGAATTTTTGATAGTTTTTGAACTTGGAACAACTTTAAATGGTTGCCCAGTTCTCGGTTTTGTTTTAATATTAAAAAATCTATTCAAAATAATTCCAAGCTCAATTTTAAACTTATTAGAATAAATGTATATGAAATAACTTGTTTAAAATGGGAATGAGAGAAATAATTGTTGGGTTATTATTGGGTATCTTTATTGTATACAATTTTATGGCCGAAGCGTGACGATAACTTTCTCTATGTATTCGCTAAGCTCTGTGTGAGAGTGAGAAACACACACAGTAAAGAGAGAGTGAGACAGAGAGAGAGAGAGAGAGAGAGAGAGAGAGAGAGAGAGACGAGAGAGAGAGAGCGAGAGAGAACTCACAAGCGATATCCATTATCAGTTGAATTAGATAGCTGCAAAATGGTTCTTGATAAGCATTATTACATTATTTATTTATTCGATAAACGACTAAAAAGTTACTCATTTTAAACCATTTCTTCATTGAAAATGGGTACAAAAAAGTTGTGCAAAATTATGCAAGAAGCAGATCAAGATTCCAAATTGGGAATATGGGTAAAGATTTGGATCTAGGCTATCTTTCAGCTGTCTCGAATAGTGCAAGTTGCTTTTGTTTGGAAATAAGCCAGCAAAAAAAAAGAAGAACAAAAATCGTTTAAATTATAAAAAGAGGTCAGCAAACAATAAACAAACTAAAACATATCTTGAACGTATGCTTCAATCTATATTTATATATACGAGTATACATATATACATTTCTCCTTTTGACATTAAGCGATGTTCATCTCAAATAAATAAAAACTAAACAAATAACAAAATAAAGATTACAAAGAAGTATTTCTCGACTGATTGTTGCTATGGCTGCTTTATGATGATATATATATATATATATATACATATATACCTGTATTGTCTGCTGCCGAAAGATTTCTAGATTGCAAGTTTTATTAAGATAACTTCAAAATTGAGGTGTGCTAAGAAACCGAAAGACAATCGTATAGAAAGACTGATCGAGACATATATTTAATTTGAATTGTACAAAATTCAAAGTATTCAGACAAATAAAAGAAATATCGGAGATCAGATGTATAATCTTAGATTAAATTGGTTGTACGAGGTGTGTTCAAAAAGTATCGCGAATTTTGTGTTTTTTCAGATATTATTTATTTATTCATGAATATCTATTTTGTCCCCTTCAAAGTAATCCCCATGAGATCGAAGGAGGAGCTGAACAAGATAAAAAAATGATTTTTTGAAGTGCTTCGAAGATTGGAAAAACCGTTGGCACAAGTGTATAATACTTGTGATATGATTTTTGTAATTTTTAGTGCCACTTTTTTAAAACTTTGGATTATTTTAAAAGCTGCAGATCGTGTTTTTTTTTAATTTAATTTAATTTTGTAATGTTACTTGTACAGGAATGCTTGCCTTACCCAAATATTTGTGTTTAAATATAAAGAAAATATATTTATTTATTTATTTTTTTTAATATGTATATAAATTTATTACTATTTACTATTTGTTTACCGAACATTTTAACCAAAACTATAGTTTTTAGATATGTAGAACACGTATATGTGTATGTATGTATATATTATTTGACATTTTTGATTAATTTTTGCATTTGTCTCTTTCTCTTTATGTATGTCACCAAAAATACCAAACCAAAAAATGTAATACCCAACCAAAATCCACAAAAAAAAAATACAAAAATATAATAATAATAATAAAATCATAACTGAAAAGTGCGCAATATAAAATTGTTTCCAAAATAATATACGAGAAAAAAAATATATATAACAAATAAATGTGACACAAAGGCGGCTCAATATGAGCGCCAAATGTGGCAGCCACAACAACTGCAACATCAACACAGCGGCGACAACAACTAATACAACAACAACAGCAAATACAACAAATTGTGTGACATTAAATTGAATCAATTTCAAGTCGCCAAAAAATAGTCAAAAAAAAAAAAATAAATTAAACGAAAAATAATAATAAAAATAAAAAAAAAGTTATAAAAAAATTCAAATAATCTTTTTTGTTGTTCTTTCCCAATTGCCTGGCAAAAAAAAAATCGAAAAAAAGAATCCCTATTGTTGCTCGAAGTAAAAAGCAGCGACTCGAGCCTCCATCAAGATATATATAGATAAATATATATATATATTTTTGACGCATATGCATATGTATGTGTTTGTGTGCATCTGTGTATGTGTGTGTGTGCGTGTGTTTATTTCCCCTGTGCATTCCATCCATTAATCTACATATATACACACATATATATAATATATATATATATACAAATATATTTAACTCGATCTAAATGACAACAACAACAACAACTAATTAAATATTGTGTATGGCGCACATGCAAATCTGATAACAACAATATAAAATAAATTCATAAATAAATAACAATCATCATCAATCGATAATCAAACCAATCAACTAACAACAAAAATCGACTCCAAAAATACAAAATGGCGGACATCATGCGTCCGCCGTACAGCGATATAAAGCGGCCCGACGAAATTGTCAGAATGACAACCGCCGATAATTTGAAATTCGCCGTACTCATCGGCCTCATCGAGGTTGGCCAGGTGACCAATCGGGAGGTGGTCAACACCGTGTTACATTTGGTAAGTGCCTGCATAATATTCAAAATCTTTCTAATCGATTATCGATTGCATTCAGTTATCGATAGCAATCACTCTAAACTTGAAGAGCATTTCAAGCAGCGTGTCTTAGACTGAAACTTACAAAATGTTTAGATTTTAGCTCATTTTGCGGAGGAAGAGCCCAGTTGCAGTAGAACGCAAGGAGAATTTCAAATATTGTATTTTGAGTGCCAAGAAAAATGGCAGTTTTCTTGGTTACTTTTTTTTTAAATAAAAATGGTTGCTGGCTCTTAAAAAAGTATTGAGTGATGCCAACAAAATTGCATTTCAAATAGTTTGTCTTCGATTTGAATGCTTAGACTGGTGTTGCTATCATAATGAAATACATATTTTAATTACACAGGTATATACATATATATGTATATGTATATTTTCCCCTAATGATTTCCATCTGTCTTCAGCTTGAAACGAGCCAATTTTTCAAATCCAAATCATATTTCAGTTCCGGTAAGGATTACGTACTGATTTGTATAGTTTTTGCTAATCGAATTAATAAAATCGATTGACAATACATTTTCTACTGTGTGATAATACATTTATATATATATATATATATATATATATATGTATTTATATATATGGTTAAATGTATCCCTTAAATGTATCCATTTATCTTCAGCTCGATATAATTTGAAAAACCTTTGGCAAGCGATGTAAACCACACGTCAAGTTTTGTTAATTGCCCTTTTTGACACTCGACTTAAGACCGGAGAATATTTAAAAAACTAGAGCAAATACCAAAAGGGCACACACACACACACACACATACACGCACATATACACACAAAAAGAAGAGGAAAAAATAACTGCAAATGGAAGTTAAAATGTGTGCGGTTATTTTTTAAGCCGTCGCACAAATCTGTGCGGCCAAAAAATCTTTTTGCGCAGACAGCGCAATTTCATTTAGACAGCCTGACAAAATGGCGTCTAAATGCCGCACACACACACATACACAATCACAGCACAGGCACAACACACACACACACACACACACACACACAGGCAAATAGACGCTGCTTTCATTAGCACAAAATTAACATTTTGTTAAAGCCGCAGAGCGAAAAACATCTCCGTGTGCAAAGCGCGAAGGGAGCCGGCTTACCTGTCTATGTGCGTGTGTGCGTGTGTGGGTGTGTGTATGTGTGCGTGTGTGTGTGTGTGTGTATGTGTTGTGCCTGTGCTGTGATTAGATCAAAGGCCAGCAACAGCCTACTCCTGGCCCTTTGCCACCCGCTCACTCTCCTTGAAGACAATATGCCTGCCTGCATATTGTATTATTACACGACATTATTATTATTAGTGAAGATTTTCAAATTTACATTTTTGGATGGGTGGTGGTTATGTAGCTGAGTTACCTAAATATGTATGTGTGTGTGTGTGTGTGTCTGTGTGTGTGTGTGTGCTCGTTCGTTCGTTCGTTCGTTCGTTCGTTGGTTTCTTAATGAAAACACGACACCGTCGCTCATCATTACTTGATTTAGGTTGAGATTCTCAAGCTCAAAAAAAATAATATATATATATAAGAATTTTACTGACGGTAACTTGACAGGTGAGCGCTGTGTGTGTGTGTGTATATGAGTAAGAAATTCTGGGTAGGTAAGAAATTGAAAAGAAATTGAATTGAAGTTCGCTCGTCGGCGTTCATTGATAAGATAGACGAAGGTAAACAGAGAGATACATATGTATATATATACATATAATGCGCTAAGCTACATATACTCATACATATATATATATATAGATCCTATGCACACCTGTATACATATATGTATATCAATATATGCTATGTGCTCTTTCCGCCTGATTATGCGGCACTGCAATATCTGATAAGCGTCGAATCAAAAAAAAATACAAAACAAATAAAAATCAACCAGAAATTAATAAAAGTGTTGACGTGTTCAAACCACAAGAAAATAAATAAAATAAAAATGTCATAATGTGCCGCAGCTTATATAAATTTAAAGCAGATATTTCATGTGAAAGAAACACTCAATGTACAATAAATGTTAGAGTAGCAAGTGGAAGCAATTATTTTTGGTTTAATGCCACGTTATTTATTTATGTACAGGAAAAACTTAAATCTTCCCAGGGCCATAAATTTTAAAATTTAAAAATTCCAATTCTGCTGATTAATATTATATTTAAAGTAGGAAACTCAACAATTTTTCAGACAAATAACTTTGTCAATAGCGACTCGATTTAAAAATAAAACCAGATCTTTTCGATTATGTTTTTACTTCTATTCAAATACACCACTGAAAGCTGGAAACTCGATTTGATTTTCAGGTTACAATGAATCCCTCAAAAATTCCCGTATCAAAACTTCTGAAAAGCGAGTAGACTTAAAGAAAAAAAAGCATAACTTTTTGTTGATGACCTCTAGATTTGTACTTTCGATTATTGGTTGTTATTTTGGTAACCAACCAACAATATGGATATGTTTCTTTTTTGTTTAGTGGTATCTCTTGTCGATAAGTTAGTTGTTAGTTGGATGGGCAGAGCAGGGTCAGCAGCAATTTTACCCTTTTGCCGAGATAATGTGTAAGATAATCAATTATTTTGATTATAGCAGTGTCATTAGGTGTTGTTGTTGTTGTAGTTGTAGTTGTAGTTTTAGTTGTTGTTGTTGCATAAATAAGCGTTGTATCTGAAACATAATCGATAATGGCGAACGAGTCCCGAAATCTGAAATATTTAAATGATTTGAATGAGCTCAAAGCAAAGCTGAAATGCAAAGACCCTAGAAAATCAATACCTATTACAAAGTAATAAAAATGGAAATATTTTTGGAGCTGTGTGTACTTAAATATACACTAGATAATATCTATACTTTTTGTATATCCTGTAATCATTGAAAAGGTGCAAAAGGGGTATCATCAAGTTGGGCTTCGGTATGTAACAGGCAGTAGGAGGTAAATTAAAGTATTAAAGCATTAAGTGTCTGTCTGCCTGACACTTGTTTCTTGCTCATTTCGTCGATAACTCCTTTCGTTTTGCGTTTATCGATATAAATCGATAGCAATAAAAACTCACATTTTCATATTTTCATATTAGATGTGCTTGTGTGCAGGGTATCCACTAGCCGAGCTCTCGCGACTTGTGTCTTTTAATTTGTTTTTTGTTTTTTGCATAAAGGATGCATAAAAATTTTCAAATGCAGTCATTAAAATTATATATGCCTATAGAGATGTGTATCGCAGTGTGTGTGAATGTGTGCGTGTGTGTTGTGTGTGTGTGTTTATGCTTCTGTTTGATTGTTTGTATGTGCTGTAATAGCAAAAACAAACAAACAAACAAACAAACACACACACAGGCAGAGCGACCGAGAGAGAGAGAGAGATATATATATATATATATATAGAGAGAGAGAGGGGGCTTAGAAAATCTGGGCACCGGATCCATAGCTGAAGCAAACAAATTGAAAATTATTTTTTGGTCGCCTCCTGTTGACTTAATTTTGCATTCAGCTCTTTTTTTTTGTTTTATGTTTTTGTTTTCTTGTTTTTTGTTTTTATGTTTGTTGTTGTCGATTTGCATTAAGTGTTTATTTTTAGTAGGCAAAAATGTTCAGCTAACGACAAAAGATTGGCAGGCAAATCGATTAAAGGCATTTCGGGTACCCATTCCCCAACACACTCATAGGGGGAGGGTGGTGTTGGTGTAAGTGAGGTCTAAGGGTGAACTCTCAATAGGTAATGGGGGCCGGAGGACGAGTACCACATGCGCCGCATGGCAAATGACCATAATTGAGCTGTATAGCGAGGCCCAATGACCGATTAAGCGACCAAAGCCAACTTCCGAGAGCTGATCCCGCAACAACAGCGGGGAGGAGGATTTCAAGGATTGAGGGTTGGGGTTGGAGCTGGGGTTGGGGTCGTTGCTGGGGAATTGGTGTTGAATTATGGTGCTCGGAATGGCTATGAATCAATCAACAGCAACAACAGCGTGTGCCAAGTTGAGAGAAACGAATCAATTTGTATTAAAAAGCCGAAGCACTGCCTGAAGAAGAATTGAAAAAGGACAGCCCCATCAAAAGTACACGGTGAGAAGCAGAAGCAGAAGACGAAGAACAGAAAAGCAACAGCAAAAAACAGAAAAAAAAACAAAATTGTTGATCAAAAGAAATTAGGAGGAAATTACAAATACTAAAACGTATGGCTCGACCAGTGTTGAGTAATTCGCTGAAATGTGCCTCGAATTGCGCAAATAATCTGTGAAGCATATTTCAATTACTCACTTATTTATTCCATTTTAATTTCTTGGTAGTATTGGCTGGAGGCGATAGCTGCTTAAAAATGTTCCATTCTCTTTTCTTGTTATATTGGCATTTATTTTAAAGCGCTTTCTAATTTATTTTTAATTTGCCAATTATAAAAATTATTTATTATTGTGCATATTTTACTGATCAGCCCTAGAAGTCGAGTCGATATAGAGAATTCTCGCTCGTCTTTTCACGACTCTATATATGTATTTATTTTTGTATAGATATGTATTCACGACTGAGAGAGAGAGAGTTAAGAACGTTGTTACAGGGTATCCAACGAATAAAGCCAATTATCGCCTTCGATTTCACAGCAACCTGGAGCGCATTGTAGCAGCTTATTAACGATTGTTTGTTTCGTTGGAGTCTGTCTCGCTTTTGCCCTTATCCCCCAAAAAAATCCACCCCTCAAGAAGAGAGAAAGAGAGAAAGAGAGAGAGAGAGAGAGAGAGAGAGAGAGAGAGAAAGAGAGAGACAAGGAGGGAGAGCGGGAGCAAAAGTGCAAACATATTTAGCTAATTTTGTTTAATTTAATTAACGTGCTTTGCCACGCAATGCTCAGCAGTGAAGTGAACGTCGCTGTCAGCGTCGCTGCTGGCGTCACAGTCGACTGCCGGCTGTCAGCTGTTTGCAAGTGCGAGAAGGAAACAATAAAAATGGGCTCTTATTGTTAACATCCTGCCAAAGGATGTGGAACACTAACAACTACGCAACCAAATGCCAAAGTCACAGACTGAAGAAATTCGACCTGAGAGTGACTGAGAGATAGAAAGAGAGTGGGAGAGAGGGGGAGGGGGAGCACAATCAGCCACAAAAAATAACAAGTAAAACGAAAAAATTAAAACCATATACAAAAGCAAGAAACAAGACAACATAAAAAGAAAAAATGAAATAAAAAGCAAAACAAACTTAGACAGCAAAGCAAAAGACTTAAAAAAAAAAAATGCCCCATCAAGTTTTTCTTCTTTTTTTTTTGATAATGCAGCCTACAAAAAAAGTGCAAAAAAACCAAAAAACAAAAAACAATTCCAGACAGATTTCGACACGCAAAAGCGAAACAAAATCAACGCAAGTGAAAAACATTAATTCAAATAAAAATACAAAAGAACACAAGGCGTGTTTTGTGTTTTCTTTTTTCTGCTGCTGCTGCGTCTTCTTCTTGTGCTGCTGCTGCTTCTTCTTCAACCATAAATGCAAAATTAAGCAACAACAAAAAGGTTAAGGACGCCGACGTCGACATCGACGCCAACGTTGGCGTCAGGCTGTCGCATCCTGTGCGTTCCTGCTGGCTCCCTGCTGAAATGGAATGGACTGGAATGGAATGGACTGGAATCGAACTGTTTGCGGCTGCGGCTGCCTTCGCGTACTTTCGCCGTCGCCAGCCAGCAACAACAACAACAATCAGATACAGCTGCACAGTGGAACGAGTGTGCGTTTTTCTTGTTGAAAATTGATAAAAATAAGGGTATAATGGTTTTGTGCAAATGTATTTAACGGGCAGGAGGAAGTATCTCCGAAAGCATGCAGTATTTATATTCTTGATCAGGATCAACAATTGAATCGGTTTAATTGAATTTATTTTGGGCAGATCAAGTTTATTTTATTATCGATTATCGATATTTATATAAATATATATTATATACTATACATTCACGTATTATCGATGAATTTTATTCAAGATAGGATGAGAAACACCCAAGTTTTAGTCGAAAGCGTATTCTCATGTTGATCGCATTACTGTCAGCAGCATTAATATTCTCTACGAGAGTGTAATAAGTACGCCAGCAAATTGCTTTTGTCCCACTGTGGCCACGTAGATCGTGTCGCGTAACTCGAAATTCAGTTGCCAAGGGTGCTGTGAGGGTGAGATGCGCCACCGGACGAGGGATGGGTGATGGGTGGTATGCGTCTAGTAGGGCTAAACGTTGCCTGGCGCCTGCCAAGTGTGTTGTCTGACGAGGGGTGCGCAGATATGAGCAGGGGGAGTGACAGCCGTTGAGGGTTGAGGCTCAAGGCTTGAGAGAACAGTAGATGCTTCGAAGAAGACACGACAACCGCAAGAGATTTAACGACCCAATAAAGAACAACGCAATGTTATTTAAGGACGCTGAAGGGATTCCTGCATTCATTCATTCATTCGTTCATTCGTTCATTCACTCATTCATTCATTCATTCGCATGTGGGATGCCAAAGCCGGACGCATTATTGTGTAACCGGTAGCCATTTGAACGGCTCTTTGATTGCTTCTCTCTCTCTCTCCATCTCTATCGGTCTCTCTCTCGCACTCGCTTCCTGTGCCAGGAGGTGGGGAGTGGGCAGGACGGGTGGTTGGTGTTGTAGGCGTGACACGTTTATGGACATTGCAACATTACGCGGCCAAAACAGATGAAAACTTCGGCAACTATTTTCTGCTTCCTCTTTTCTTATTTCTTTTTTTGGGCAACTTCATTAACATTATTATCAGCAACCCCCTGGGAAACTACCCCGCCCCCCAAGCTCATCTGCCCCTGCAACTTGCTCTCCATTTGTCAAACAATGCATTAATGTACATGCAGATTATTGTTTCTTTTCTTTTCTTTTATTACATATATAATTTTAAAACAGAAACTAATCTAATTATTAAAAAGAAAAAAACAGTTGGCGGCGAGGGGTGGTTTTTGTATTTGGGTATAGGTTGTTTCTGGTGTTTTATTGCGGAGGGGGGGGGGGGGCGGTACGGGGTGTGTAACAACAAATAACGTCTGACGACAAATGTCGAAGCAACAAGAAGAAGCAGAAGCAGACGCAGCAGTAGCAGTAGCAGAAATATCCCAGTTATATTGAACTTCACAAGAAAACGCGACTTGCAGATACCCTGCACTTAACTATAAAGCCTTAGGAAAAAATAAAGCACAATAAGTATATAAAATATATATATAATCAGTGATTCCAATCCCAAAAAACGATATAAAACAAGATAAATATATAAAAGATGTAAATCAAATTAATAATCAGTTTTAGTTCCGGCTTTACAGCCTTATAATTATTATTATTATGTTATTATAATTATTGTTATTATTATTATTATTATTATTAAATATTACAAAACACCCTCTTGTCCAGGGAGAAACACAGTTCAGCCCAATTACAAGCCTGAACTTTGGTTTTCGTTCTCAACTGCAATCGGTAAAGTTGCTGTTTCGTTTGCGGTTTTATTTAATTGGATATCCGTATTATGCTAGCGTAACAAGAAAAAATGCTATGAATTGTAAACTAAAAAACGATCAAAGCATACATTTTTGCGGGCCCCTAAAGACCATTTCAGTTTTTTAACACTTCAATGATTATCAATTGATGTCGATCTACAATCTATAATAATTTAGTAATGCTCAAATTGATTATACCCCTTGTCTCTAATCATTTTACGGACACAGGGTACCTAAATGTTAAAGCATAAAAAAGAGACAGAAACCACAAAAAAAAAAAAAAATAAATAACAAATAAAAAATCAATAAAATTGAATTGAAGGCACAGTAGCAAGAATACGAATAAGAAGAAGCGCCAAACGTTTTTATAGCTGGTACTTGCTGCCGCTGGAACAGATGGGGTAGGTGGGGGTAAGGAGGGGGTGGATGATGCTGATGGGCCGACAGTTGAAGTGAAATCTGTTTTAATTCTAGATGCTTGACGGATTTTTATTTATTTATTTATGCGACAACAAAATAATGTGTAAAGAGAAAATTACATATATTGACAATATAAAACTTGGATTTTATATATATACATAAATACATATATATATATAAAATATATATAAAATATATATAAAATATGTATATATATATGCAGACGTACATAAAGTCTGGTTTGACTTATTTATGTGGCGTTGGGTCGAGAAAAGCATGGATTGCCAGGCGTTGACAAACGCCAAGGTCAATAGTAAACCAATTTACTTTTTTGTTCTTCTTGTTGTTGTTGTTGTTGTTGTCAACGCCTTTTGGCCAAAATTTAGCCACCGCACTCTTCTCTATGCCAACAAGCCTCCTCTCTCTCGCTCTCTGTCCCTTGCTCTCACTCTCTCTCTCTCTCGGACTTGGCCTGCTTTGCTGGGTTGCCTTCGTTACGCTGTGTGCGTTAATCCGCACGCCCAGCGTTTGCCTCGTCGATACGCAAGGGTTGTCAAGCAACCCCCGAAAAATATGTTACATATCTATATATCATCTATATATCTATCTATATATCTATATATATATTGTATGTAGGTTTGCCATTGTATAGCTCAAATTCGGCCACCCTCAGCAGCTTCTGCTGTGTTGAAAACATTTGACAACTGTTCCCCGAGCATTAGTTGTCATTTTGGCGCCACATATATTACTAGGTGGCAACTCCAAACACCCCCCCCCCCCCCCCCGCCCTATCTCCCTCCCCCTCCTCCTTCTCTAAAGTTCAGAGAAGCAAGCAAAAAAATCACAAAAAAAAACACGAAATCTTTTAGCTTTAACTTGATTCGATGATTGGGTCAATCGTACTTCTCTCTCACGCTCTCTCTGTCTGTCTGTGTCTCTGTCTCTGTTTATCGGGGCTATACGTAAGCTGGAGATTAGTGAGGCATGCAAACAGAATAAGTAATGTAAAATCCATTGAAATACATTGGAATGAATTTTTGTTCGATTGCTGTAACGGAATTAAGCAGGTGATAGCGATACTTATGGCCAGTAATTAATTAGATTAAAAAGAAATAAGAGTCTTTGAAACTAATTGTACATGTTATCGATAACTCTGTGTATTTCTTATATTACTATACTTGCACTAATTAGCGATGCTATTTGATGTTTGTTGTCCATCATATTTATCGATCTAGTTTAAGCTTTTCGAATTAGTTACAATTTACCAGCTTGTGAAATCGATTCGAATTCAAGGTACATAAAGCGTTCAGGTTTCGTTAAAGGTTTTGCATTGGTTACTAAGTAATTTTTTGGTTTCGGTTTGATCGTTATGATCTAGTTGATGGACATATTTTGTCGGTTCCCGTAAAAGTTAAGGTTTCTAAAAGAAATGTTGAATTGCGGTTTGACTGATACCCTGGCTTAAATTGTTCATAGAGCTACTATACACGTATCTGTTCCTGTCAATATATGACACTAATCTGATTATCATACAGACTATCTTTCCTTATGTGCAACTATTTCAATATCTCTATTTGAAACCCTAGAGAATTTCTTATGTATTTACCTTCAAATCAATTTCTATTGATTTTTGTGTTTGAAGGTTACAATAAAAGCATCTTCATTGCCAGATGCCATTCGCCTGTTTATTATACTATAGAAATGCATTTCTGTTATTCACTCCCCCTTCATCAGTTAATGCAAGTGGGGATTGGGGAAGGGGATGGGGACGGGGAAGGGCTAATAATTCCTTGGCGATTTGAAATCATTTTGTGCACAATGGCAAGAAATCTAATTGATTATGCGATAGTCATTCATTTTATGAGACACTTGAGTGGGGACAGACTGACAGACTGACAGACAGGCAGACAGGCAGACAGACAGACTAAGAGCTATTTTAGTTGCAACTGCTCGCCACAGGGGGTGGGAGGATGGTGGGTGGTGTGCGTACACTTTCTGCCAAGGACATGTCGTCCTTTGATGGCATTTGCAAATAAAAACAAAATGCGAGCAGTTAGCGATTGAGTGCAAATATAAAACGCGAAAAATCTCGCCAATTGTGAAAATGCGGGCAGAGATAATCCAAGGGGAGGAAACGGCGCAAAAGAAGCTATCAAAGATCTCTGTATCTCTCTTTCGCTCTCTCTCCCTCTCTCTCTCTCTCTCTCTCTCTCTCTCTCTCTCTTTCTCTGTCTCTCTTTCTCTGTGTCTCTTTCTCTTTCTCTGTCTAACTCATAAACTGCTGGCGGACAACATTTACGTTTTTGGCTTTAAATTGCTTTTGGCCAGAATTTAATGATGACACAGTCCCGAGCCCTCTCCTCGCCCCCACGCCCCCTCCACCCTTTCGCTCTTGCGTACATTAAAAAGCAAATATTTTATACAGACACACACACACACACACACACACATGCATACATATATTATGTGTATTTATATAGTATTTGACCTAAGTTCGCATTGCGCACACAATTTTGGTGATTTTTTTTCTTCTGATTTAAGGCCATTTCGTGACTCGACAAATTTCTGCAATCAACTGCTTTGGCGATGGTTCCACGTTCAGTTCCAGTTCCAGTTCAAAATGCGTTAATATCTAACTAGTTCTAGTCAATGTTCGGCATTAAACTGGTCTACTTGCAGTTTTTCTAAAGTTATATTTTCCGTTTCGGTTCTTTCCATCAATCAAGTTCCATATCTGGTTCTAGTTTTGATTACAGCTTTAGCATTGTCATCTCTTTGCTTAGCTCTTGAGCTGGACACTCAGTCAAGAAAACCTCAGTTCAAGTACTGCTTCCAGTTTTCCATTGCCTCGCTTTGCTGCTGCTCGGTTGCCACCTATTTTCTAGTTTTTTCTGGTTGCAGCTCACAATTTTTTAGTTTCTGCTAGTGCCAGCCTTTCGAAAACTTTATGGTCATTTATACATAATTCAGGCATACATCATCGTTGATATTTATGACAGATTCCTCTGGCCACAAGAGAAGCAACAACAAAACAAAATTGCAAAAGTTCAGTTCACGTTGTTCTCGCTGGATGGTTGGATGGGTCAGCAAATGTTACGAGGTTGAAGGGTAATCAATATGAACGCTGCTTTGACGACTACAGCACACACACACACACACACACATATATATTTATATTATGTACAGAGTGTAGCAGTTAAGTCCCCTAGTCCCAACCTTAGTTAACCCAATACTCTTTAGAGGATACTCTCTCTTTCTCTCTCCCTCTCTCTCTCTGTCTCTCGTCTACTACACTGGCCAAAGTAAATGAAACGTTACTAACGCTGGCTGCATGTAAATGTTATGAACATCATTTATAAACTGAAATATTGTTGGAGGTGAGTGGGCGGGGCGGGGGCGGGGGCGGTAAGTGAAAGGAACTTGGGTATTAAAAGTAGTCAGTCGCTGCTTCAAAGGCCCTTAAATCAGTTTGTGCTCAGAATGCATTGCGAAGCACTTAATCTGTGGAGCTTTGCTCACTTTGCTTCTCGCTTTGCTCCTCGTTTTGCTTCTCGCTTTGCTTCTCACTTTGCTTCTCGCTTTGCTTCTCACGTTGCTGCTAACATTGCTACTCGCTTTGCTTCTTGATTTGCTTCTCGCTTTGCTTCTCGCTTTGCTTCTCGCTTTGCTTCTCGCTTTGCTTCTCGCTTTGCTTCTCGCTTTGCTTCTCACGTTGCTGCTAACATTGCTACTCGCTTTGCTTCCTGATTTGCTTCTCGCTTTGCTTTTCGCTTTGCCTTTCGCTTTGCTTCTCGCTTTGCTTCTCGCTTTGCTTCTTGCTTTGCTTCTCGCTTTGCTTCTCGCTTTGATTCTCACTTTGCTTCTCGCTTTGATTCTCACTTTGCTTCTCACTTTTGCGTCTTACTGTACTTCTCACTTTGCTACTCGCTTTGCTTCTCACTTCGCTTTGCTTCTCACTTTGCTTCTCACTTTGCTACTCGCTTTGCTTCCCACTTCGCCACTCGCTTTACTTCTCAACGTGCGTCTTACTGTGCTTCCCGCTCGTCGACTTGTCTACATGATTTAGTTGAATAACTTCCTTATAACTTCTTCACACTCGACTTCCTTTTTTGCGCCATGCCACTTTTCCTCTCACTTCAAGTGGCTCCCTCGTCCGGCCTTCCTCTTGAATTCTATGTTTTCGGTCCTCTTTCGATGACCTTTCTGTAGTAATGAAATGCCGAGCGTGTTTAATATTTATGTAATAACTCCGTTTAATGTCGAATGCTCGAGATTATGTCATCCCAGCTTTTGTTGATTTCATTTTTCATAAATTGAAAGTTGTTGATACTTGCAAGCCGGCAAACAGCACAGCAACAAAGTACGCTACAAAATGTTTATAACCTTTTTTGAACAAGGGCGTAAGAAATGGGGCCACACATACACATGTGTATATATATATATGTATATATATGTGTCTATACATATGTATAGCTATCATATCTGTTGGGTTGTTGCTATCTCTATCGCTCGTTTCTAATTGGTGCGCCTGTGGGCGACGCATTGACTCATGTGGCTCTGTGTGGATATTATTATGGCCATGTCATATCATTTATAATTTATACAACTTTAATGAACAACATTAATATGCAAAATATGACAGGGCAGAGTTTAAGTTTGTTTCAGCTTTTTTTTTTGTTTTTGGTTTTTGGGACACACACAGACACACACACCCACCAAGGCAGCTCGACAACACTTTTGGGATAACATTGTAAATTTAATAATAATCCCGAGCAACGAAATGCCATCTGGGGGCATAACGCACATATACGCAACAAACTAACTCCCGGACCGTGCCGCAACAAAAACAAAAACAAACAAAACAAAAAAAAAGAACAAAGAAAAATATGAATAAGCAAACGAATTAACAAAGGGATGTTGTGTCGTTAAAGCAAAACTAATTTCGTACAATATTCAAATATGAATGCAGAAAAGCACACTTTCGAGTAAATGATTTAATTCGTGTGATTTAATTTACAAATTTGTACAAAAAGTTTGCCAACTGAATTTGTCGGCATTATTAGCTTAATATATTTATATAATAATTTAATTTTTTCTTTGTTTTTATTTTTGTTGTGCGTGTGTGTGTGTGTGTTTTTTTTTGTATTTTACATATTTATGCGTTGCAACAAAAACGAGTTTTGCGAAATTGCGCGTCGGAGCAAAAAGTGTGAAGCGCTTGACAAGTGTTCTGGAATTACAATTGTAGCTGTTAAAACTTTCGCATTTGATAAGTTCTTGCGTATAAAAAAATGGAAAAATGCAAAAATGGAAAAATGCAAAAATGCATAAATGAAATTGTGACTTCTTGCCCCACTTGATAAAATATAATGCGATTCGCATTGTTGCTGCAAAGTTTGAGCAAAGCTGTTGCATTTGATGGCATTTCCGTGCGGCCAGTAAAAGCTTTACGAATCTAATAACAAAGCATGCGTGCAAAATTAGGGCCATTTTTTCTAGAGTATGAATATGTTGATTAACTAATTCTGTCAGCAAAACAATAAATGTAAATATCGAGCTGATGAGTTTAGAGCCGAAAGTGTGATTTCAATTGCAACTAGCATCAAATGAACCCATTAGCAGAGTTGGGCGAAATCGATTGAATTAATGACTGTTTCTGAAATGTTTAATTACTATTGACGGGCAACAATGATTGCCCAATTGACTTTCAATTACCTTGTGTGTTCATCTGTCAGTTTCACTTTGCAAAATTATAAGTATGCCAACTTTGATCTAATTAACGTTTTTTGGCTTTCAGGCTTAACACAAACCTTTTATTTTTCAAAAGCGAGACAGATAGAGAGAGAGAGAGAGAGAGAGAGAGAGAGAGAGAGAGAGAGAGAGACAGAAAGAGATAGAGATAGACATAATTATAGTCAGAGAGATATTTTGAATACGCATAGCATTCAATAATATCAAAATATCAAATTATACAGAACTGAAGGCAGCCCATCCATCCACCTAAACCCAACCTCCTGTTTATGTGCGTGTGTGCGTGTGTGTGTGTGTGCGTGTGTGTGTGGGTGTCCTTGGTCCTTTGGTCTACTGTGGCCTTTGCTAAGGGTCGGGTTTCTGGCGTTCTCGTTCTGATTGTCACACTGGCGAGAGGTCATTCAATTTTGTCACAAAATCTGTGACACATAATAAAACATTTAATATTTTTGGCCAAACATCGTCCAATAATATCAAATATCTAAGCATGCAAAGCTGTGATGGAAACCACATTTGGCAGATTAAGTTTCTATCAGTTTGTAAATATTGTTTTTTTTATGCTTTGCATCTGAAAATAATAATTATTTATGAAAATGGATTAAATGTATTTTCTATTATACAATTTTGACCTATAATTGCATGCCACTTTAAATACTACATTTATTTATAAGATTGAGCAACAAATGAAATGCATTCAATTACAACCAAAAATGAACTCGAAACAGAATATTAAATAGTCGCAGTCGCCAAGCGGTAGATAAATATCACTTTTTTGATATAGTCTGGACTCTATGCTCTTGTCCTTGTTTATGCAAAATACCAAAAAAAGAAGAAAAAAAAAATAAAAAAACACACACACACACACACACACAGACACACACACAGGTAGGGTTTGACAATCAATATATCCGCTGTACATTTTCGCCCCATCGTCTGTTTTGTGAGCAACAACAACAACAGCAATAACAACAACTACAACAAACCATATAGTGATAAAAAAGGTGTGTTACCGTGTGTCCATTGTTGCCATGTCCAATACCCTTTAGGCCAGCAACCCCTTCTGTGCAACTTTGCCTAGCCTATCCTGGCCTGGCCAAGGGGTTGCTCGGTTGTTTGCTGACCGGCAAAGGGCGCGTCCACTGGGAAAGAAACGTGGAAAGGGTTGGGTTGAGGAGGTCGTATATGGTTTTGGTTGACACGTCTATATTAAGCCCATATACATGCAGATTTATATCGCATACACATACATTTGTAGATTTCCACACACACACACACACACACACACACACACACATAGAGGGCCAGTAATTAATAACTGAACTTGCGTTTTAGTTGGAGACTCGCCTTGTTGCATGTTCATCAACATTTTGCACAGTTACTTTGGCTGCTTGTCTCATCCTGTCATCGATAAATATTCCCATCGATGTTTAGCTGTCATTTGTCATTTGTACATTTTTTCACATTTTTATATGTATGTAAATAGTTTCAATTGTTTGTTTGTTTCAAGCTTTAAATATACTCAAACTTGATCTAGCCTTCAAATGTGCTTTCAAATTGAAGCTTTGCAACTTGTTAGACCTTCAAAAGTTAAGGTTTCGTTTACAGTAAAGCTTTAAACTCGATTATTTTATATTGTACATAAATATATTGGTCTGCAGATATGTGATTAATCTTTGCTTGGCAAGCTTTAATTTAAATTAACCTAAAGCTAAACATGTAATTTTTGTTTGCAATTGAGCTCCAAAAACCTTTTGTTTTCTTTTTCTTTTGAATTTTGATTTAAATTCGCTTAAAGCATTACCAATTGCATTGCTAGTTTTTATGTATTGAAGTATTCAAAGCTAAATCAAGCTACAAGCCAGATAAACTGCTGCTTAAATGAAAAGTTAAAACTCCACTGAAAAAGCTTGTGGCACGCAATGAATGCAAACAGAAGTTTTGCGGCAAATCCGCAATTCACTAAATGCATTTTCAAGTGTCACACACTGTGGCGAATGCCATCAATTAAGTGTATCTGACAGTCGAACCAACTCGGCGATGAACGCTGTCAGCTAACTTAATTGTTTTTCTAATGGTTTTGTTTCGTTGTTGTTGTTGTCATTGTTGTTGCTGCTGTTGTTGTTGGGCTTGCTGTGTTTTTGTTTTGTTGTTGCTTGTTGCTCGTGGTTGGCAACTCATTTACGCTTTATCCTTTTACCAACGCCAAACGCCAACATCAATGTCATCGTATTGCTGCTGCTTGTTTTTAGTTGTTGTGGTTACTCATTCTATTTCCTGTTTTTTTTTTTTGTTTGTTTGTGCCTCAGCGCCTTACCAAATACAACACCAACAAAAACAACGGCAGCTAAAAATTGCCTGCACTTCTATTTTGTCCTGTATCCTGTACGCATTCAAAATGCCTGCAAAGAGTTTAATTGAAGTTGTGCCAGAATATGTAACACACACAGGAAAAAATTACTTCGATAATGTGTCTATTCCTGATCAGCAGCGATCTGAGCTGGTGAACTGAAAAATGTGGAATATTCGTAAAATGTAAGAAAAATGTATATCGATTTCGAACTTGCGTCATTTTGTGTAATACTGAATCGTTTTACGGTTCGTGTGAAAGTTCTGTTAAAGATTATGAGTTGGTTCACAGTTTTTTTTGTTGTTGTTCGTCGGTTCCGTTTTGGTGTTTTATGGACTAATAAAATCGAGTTATGCGACTGGTTCGTAACAAAAATTTGGAATTCCGTTTCCGGTTCCTAATTTCAATCGATAAATTTTGTGGTTCTGATTTAGACATAAAAAAAAAATGCACAAATTCACAGTTGAAAATTGGACTTACAAAATTGGATTTATCGATTTAATAAGTTCGAGTTATGGAGAAAAATGCGACTTGGCAAAGTTTGTGTTAGATTAGCTCCGACTGGGAAACATCAATTGTGCTTTGTTGCTTTCAAAATTGAGAGAAGAAAAAAAGAATCACAGAGATGCGGTCCATCAGAGTGGGATTTGCTTGTGTGCAAAAAGCAGTAATGAGTAGCCATAAATCTTTGTTGGACAGGAAACTGATTAGTCGGGCACTCTCGACTAGAACAGCCTTGCTTTGCTTTTGCTTTGTTTTTTTGTTCACTGTGTCTCGTGTCGACTGTTGACGTGTCTGCTTCTGTTTTTTGTTGTGCCGTTACTTGCCCCTAATGGCTTGGGCCCAATTTGACCCTCAGCTGGCCCTGGAATTGCTATTGCTGCTGTTGCTGCTGTTCCATTCAAGTCGTGTCTGTCGCTGTCACTGCGGCTGCCTCCACTGTCCTGCCCAGCTACTGTCTGTCTCTGGGCAGGCCAGCCTGGTGGTGTTCAAGGCTCAGTTTTTGTATCTGTTGCATTTGCAGTGAGCTTAACGCATTTCCCATCTGCTTTTGGTCAGGCTGTTGTTTGTTGTTTTTGTTTTTGTTGTTATTGTTATTGTTGTCACCTCTTAGCCATGTGCTTCTTGTCTACGGTAAGAATGGCAATGTTCAATGGCAATGCGCCATTGAACAATCGCATCCTGCCAATTATCACTCACTGTCAAGCAATTCGTCACCGTCTCATTGGCTTAGAAATCTGTTCAAGTTACACAAGCACTTTGTCCAAGAAAGACCTGACCTTTCAAGTAAGAGAAACTATTTATTTATTTATTTATTCATCTAGCTAGGTGAAAGATGTATGCCTTATAGGAAGAAAGGAAACTATTATGCTTGTTATTGTATTTAATGAAAAATACCAATTGTAAATAAAAAGGAATTTTTCACTCAACTTTAATTTCATTAACTTAATAATTAAGTTTTGTAGTGGGCAGGTGGATTCACCTCTGCAAGCCTTTGTAATCTTCCAGTTATCTTTAATATTGTTATTATTATTAATATTAATATGAATATTATTTTTAGTATGTTGACTGACTGGTTCTCAAAACATGTTGAATTTCTGTTTTAGTTCAGTTATCAGCAACATTGCGATAATTATTGATTGATTTTGCAAAAGTTCTTCGTCACTTACCAGCTGCCTTTCAATTTCTACATTTAATCAAATGCTTTATTTCGCTTTATATTTTTTTAAGCTTAAATTTGCTTAAATTGCTGCCAATCAACAATTTTTTTTATGCCTGAAATCAAAAGAAAAAATCAAACATTAAACTATTTAAGAAGAGAGAAAATGAATCTCAATTAAACAAAAATTTTCTTTCAATTTCCCAGCACACGGTCTGAGGCGAAAAAGTGCCACACCCACATGCACACACACACACACACAAACACTAACACTCAAGCTGAACTTTAACCACCAACAGCTGTCGCTGTGTGAAAACGGTTGAACCACTGAAACGGCGAGCCGTTGAACCGTTGAACCGTCAAAGCTGACGCTTAAAGCTCCCCACTGGAGCTAATTATAATGAAAATATTGTTAAGCAAAGGTCGTTCGTTGTTAATTACAAAGTTTTTCGACTCGGACGCAACTAAAACAAATTACTTACAACACTCACAGGGCAAGGCAGGGCAGGCAGCAGCTGCACCAGTTGCCTGTCACATGGCGCCAAAAAAACTATATATATAAAAATACATATACAAATATATATATATATATATATAAATATATATATTTGTGTAATATATGTATAGATGTGGCAAAAGAAAAGCAATAAAAGTTGTTAAAATGTTGCTTCGTGTGAAGTGGCGAGGCGGAAGTGGCGGAGGAGGGGCGCGGCTGCCACTGGATTCGGGCAGAGGTGCGGCTGCCTTTTATTTTAACCACGCTGCGTCACGGCTGGACGTAGGTGTGTGTGTGTTGGTGTGTGGGTATGACGTCATGTTGCATGCCCTTGTTGCATGAAATGTAGATTGATTTGCTGTTATGGATTTTAGGTGCAGCTTAAACCAATTTTACACTACTTTGTAAACATTTGATGTGATTTCTTTGCTGTCTGCTTGGTCACTCAACTATCGTTGCATTTGGTTGTCAACTAAATTATTAACTGTTAACAGAGAGGCAGCTTTTCCCAAAGCCGATTTCTCTTTCTATTTGAAGATCCAGCGAAAACATTGTTTGCAATTTTAGATGTAGTTTTATTTTACAGTTTAAATCATAAGCAAAATTGTCTTTTTTTTTTTAACATTTCAAAGGTTCGATAATCCGCTAGTATTGAACAAACAGCTAACAAACAAATGGAAAAAGAAAATAAAAGGAATTAATTTTTTGACAGAATTTGCAATTTTTATCTTTAAATAAAATTGGAGCTGTTAATTTAGAATATAATTCAAATACGAATTTTTGCAGTTGACTCAAGTTGTGCCAAATAAGCAAGCCATATCTTCACAATAGATGAAATGAACAATAAATTGAAATACATTTTATCTGTGTGTGTTGCAGATGAGTATTTTATTTCCAGACTCTCAAGCAAGCTGTCATAGACACTGACATCGGCCACATTCATATAGACAGACATGGCTGCATCTGAATATTAATTTTGTATGGGGCTCGAAGAAGACGTTTCCTTAACTAGATAAAATCAAAGACTACTTGTGGCTGCTGAAGTTCGTCCGTTTTTGTTAATAAGTATTTACTTTGGACTCGTTGAACGTCTAAGCTCATTATAATTATCCAATCAATGTGTGCCGAGTGTGGGTGAGAAATGCAACTAAACGGATATACTTCCAATCCCTAAGCGGAAGAATGCGGACAGGAGTAAGACGAAAAAGAGACAAAGAAGAAGAGGACGGAGAAGAAGAAGAAGAAGAAGAAGAAGAAGAAGCAGTGGAGGAGCGGAGGAGTGGAGCGGCCGCCACAGAGTAGTCAAAGAGCAGACAAAAGCCACTTTGGACAGCTGTGGATAAAGTTACTTGGCCCACGGCTGATTTATTTACTATAAACAAAAAAAAAAAAAAGAAATCAAAGAAATCAGCCAGAATAATAACAACAGCAACAACAACAACAACTTTGGGAGTCATAATAATACGTAATAATGAAGAGCTCGCTACGTTCAGGCCTATAGGCAGAGGGACAACCATGCAAGAGGTATGTCGTGGGGGGTTTGGGAGATTTGAGGAGGGGGGAGGGGGTGGGGGGTCAGGAAACGGAAGTTAGCTCAACAAGCAATGGCCAGGCGGAAAGACAAAAATGAAACACAGACAGTAAGTACACTAACAAAAAATGCCAATACAAAAGCAAAAAGGTGCAAAGAACGTTTTCTGTTTTGCCAAGCGATTGGCAATATTTCTTAACTAAAGCACTTTATTGCTACAAAAATGAGTTGAACAAATAATATCAGTTTCTGTGACTAATCCTTTAAAACAGAAATTTGAGTTGCAGCCTGATTTTAAGCACTCAAATTCTAAAACCTAAATTCAAACTTTTTTAGCGTCCAGAAACTAAGTTGCTTAATTGAGGATTAGAAAGTTGCACACTTATTCCAAGTACAACAATACTTGTTTACTTGAACATTTACAGAATGCCGAAGAAACGCATGCTTTTTTTTCGGTCAGTGTAGGCAAGTAAAAAGCACGAATCTGAAGCAGAACGAAGCTGGGCTGGGCAGAACAGAAAGTTCTCAGGTAATTATGGCCTAAAAGCGCCATTTTTTCTGCTCTGTTGCACACACGCAGATAGACACACACACACACACACACAAACACACGAGCATATTTGAGTGCGTTGTCTGTGCGTGTGTTTATTGACACACGCACGGGACGCGAAACTTTTGTGAGTTGTTGCTGCTATTGTTGTTGTTGTTTCTGTTCCTGTTATACTTAATGTAATTAGACTAAATTGCTTTTTAAGTGCGCCAAGGCAGCAAAAAGTAACATCATGAGTGTGTGCGTGTGTGTGTGTGTGTGTGTGTGTGATGGAGAGAGCTAGAGAGCGTGCAAAAAAAGAAAAAGGCCAAAGACATTTTCGCAAATGTCTTTCGTTTAGCAAAAAAAACAACAGCAACAGCAACAGCAACAACGGCAACAATGTAAGTAACAATAGGAATTGGTACAACAACAAACAGGCAACAAACTGCAAGTTGATCAAACAAAAGTTACACATTCAAGTCTCTTCAAACAAAATGAACATGAAATGTCACCCAACACACATTTTCTCTGTTCGCAAGTGATTCACAGCAACAGACTAATACGTTTTGTAAGTAAATGTTAAGCTAGACAACAAACAAAAAAAAAAAATGGCAAATTAGAATGAGGAAGTCCAAAAAGAGCTCGATTCGGAGATACTCTGCTTCCAAGCAGAGTCTGACATGTGTTCGTTATTCTTTCAAATTATGTGATTAATAATAATCCAATTATCCGAAATTGGTCTCGTTTATCAGACGTATATCGAATGTATCCACAACTTCCGTTTCCCCATTATCCATAAAAATCGATTTTTTGTAGAAATAGATAACAAATCATACGAAAATGATCAATAAACTGGATCTAAATGTTGTAAATGAGTGCCTATATTCAAAGCATGAATTTTGCAGCTTTTATAATCTAATAATACGGTCAGATGGACAGAAATGACCTTCCTTCAGTTTCAAGATCTGTGAATCTCTCCCTAAGAATTAATTCCGATGTAATTCGATATACATATATATATCGGAGTATATAAAAAAGAAAACACTTGAAACTTGAAACACCTACAACTATTGGGAATGAGAAGAAGTGCATAGTTGAGGCTATAAAAGCAGACTTTGAAGCAATTATTGATCCATTGTATATCGATTCGTTATAAATGGGATTAGCCATCAACACACACACACAAGCAAACAAAGAAACAAAAAAAAACAAAAAAAATGGTAAAGAGTACAATGAAAATGCTGTGAAGGAAAAGGCATTTAGCGAGAGTCATGAAAAGTTCAATGGAATTCGCAAAACGACAATAACAAACAAGGTGGCTCGCCTTGAAGCATGCAACACATGTTGTTGTTGCTATTGTTTTTTTTTCTTCTTATTGCGTTTTTATGTGATTTACAGTAAATTGCCAAATGGGTTCTTAGCTCGAACCAAAAATACAACAAAAAAATAAATATATATTTGTATATATATGTAAACCAAAGAGAATGGGAAATGAAAACTGGCAAATAAATCAAATGAAATTTGCTGCGACGTCTGAAAACAACCTGCTCCATCCACAACTACCACTACCCGCCCCTGCTTGCCACGGTGTAATTCTAGGCAGCTCGTAAAGCCCACAAGTCAGTTAAACAAAAAGAAAAATAAAAGAAAATTTTGAGAGCTGCGGCTAAAATGTTTTGTGCGCCACTTTTATTTATTTAGCGTTTTGTGTTGTCAAAAGGAAATTCAATGAAAAAATATTTACACACAGACACACACACGCCCAGACAAAAACAGAGTCCAGCTACGTGTGTGTGTGTGTGTGTATATATGAATAATCTGCTGTTGTTGACCTGCTGTACATACAAAATTATAACAAATTCAATTACAAAATATGTTTTATGAGTTTTTACATTTTTGTTTTCGCTTTTGTTTGTTTTTTTTGGTGTGTCGGCTTTAAGCGTTGTTTCATCTTGTTGCTGCTGCCTGCCACATATGCAACACTTTACAAATGGTTTTCAGATATGTCAGATATCGCTTCCAAAATATGCTCGCATCTAAAGCGAATTTTCTATTATGAGTGTAAGCGCTATTAAATGTGAAATCCAATTCCAATTTCTGCCGTAGACAAAAATTCATTTTAAAATCGGCAAAAATGCACTTTAATGCGTATATCTAATGCAATTGTTCACAGCTAATGTGCTTAAATAAACGCATACTAAATATTATCCAGAGTATTTTTAGTTGAATGGTGTCTGAGTTTATTATATTAATTTCTTCTTGTTGCTTGAAGCCTTTATTTGACTCAAATTGAACATGAATCAATCTCGTCTTCATGGTGTGCTGCTGCTCAATGTTCTGTAAATGATAATTTCAAGACATGACAACAATAACAGCATTATAATCAAATGGCCAATAGAAAGCGAGTAATTTAAACATAAACTTTAGTTTGCACACAATTTGCTGCCGCATATTGAGAATAAGCTTAAAATCATTGAGTCAAACCAAAACCAGAACTCTAACCACAATTCAACCAAAGCGATATTCAACGTGTATTGCAGATACAATTACAGAAATCCATATTATTAGTTGATGGAAACGAATAACCGAAATAAATTTGATATCAATTCATACCCTTTACAGGAACATCGACGAATTTACGTAACTTGAACGCCCAGTTAAAAAATAATTCGAATTGTGTATTCCTTCTACGCTCAACCAAATTAGTTATACTTCTTACCTCTCCGCTCTCTCTCTCGCTCTCTCTGTCTCTCTCTCTCTCTGTCTGCAATTAAAATTCCAAATCTTACTCGAAAATTAGCACATTTTCCATATAGTATGTGGCCTACTTATAAAACACGCAAAAATTGTTGCTAAAACGTTTGCAAAGTTATAATTTGCAAAAATTCTAACTTTCCCATTCCTTTTCTCTTCTTCAATTCTGACACGCTCCTCTCGCCGCAAGGACATTTCTAATCGTTTTTTTATTTTTTATGTTTTCTCTGCTTTAATTCTGTTTTTTTTTGCTCGCAGATTCTTGCTCCGCACTAATGATGATGATTATAATAATGATAATGAGCTTGAAAAATTCCTACAAAAATGCTCAAATTTGAAAAAAAGAAGAAAAACTGAATTACGCATAACAATCCCAAGGGCTGTTCCATCAAACAAAAAATAAATAAATAAAAAAAAGACGGAATCAAATAAAATAAAACGCAGAAACTTTCGCTGTTTCATTTGAGCTTTTGTGCGAGCAACGTTTGGGGGCCACAACGTATGCAAATCAAAGTGTTGTGCAATTTTAATGAGCCACCTTATTCCCATCTCACCAATCTCAAAATAAACTTGTAAAATGTTCGCCAGCCAGAGAAAATAAGTTTGACTCCCTCTCACACACACACACACACACCGGTACACACAACACACAAGGTCCCGAAAAATATGCAACGTATCTTTTCGTCTTCTTTTTTATTGATGCAAATCAAATGAGCAAGAGCACAATAACTTGGCAGGCTAGTCGACATTTGAATACCCTTTGCTAACTATATATATATATAAATATAATGTTTTCTGACTTGAAAACGGTTTTTATTTTTGCTTATCCACAATTTTTGATAGATAAATAAACGTGTTGAAAAATTTGTTGATGTCAGAAAATATTGCTAATTTTGAAACTCAACTAAGTTTAGTTTTAAATTGAGCAGCTAGATGATTAACATAATTTCATTTGGAATTGTTGGCTATGCACATATAGCCTGATCAGAAATATAAAGCCATTTTGTCGCATTTGACATACAATTTTCATATTTACACTGCCACAGTACTTTTGGGTGAGGGCATCAAAAAGAAGTTGAGCCTTGTGAAGTGTCTATTGACTATCAAACATATATATACACACATACACACACACACACACACATACACACACAGACACACACACACATGCATAGACACACACTATGACACCAAAAAAATGGCTAAAATACACACGTCAATATAGAAACAAAAAGCAAATGCAAAAACTTCTACGAATTTTTGATGGTAAATCGAAGCTGCTACTCGAGTGGGCGTGCCCTGAATATATATGTGTATGCGTGTGAGTGATAATATCTCTGAGTGTGTATGTGTGTAAGAAGAAGCAGCAGCAGCAGCAGCAGCAGCCGAGCGATTTGCATATAAATGATTACGGAAATAAAGAAGGAAGTTGAAATAGACGGAGCTAAAGTTGTCGAGTCGTCGCCATATCCTTATGCCCTGACACCCTGTTGCCCCTGACGGCCCGCGTTCCAGCTCGCCGCTGTCTGCTCCTTGTTCGTCGCAGGATTACCTCGGCTGAGCGGTTTCCTGGCGCTGTTTGGCGCTGCCAAAGTGAGTTGTCAGCGTTGCGCTGAAAGGCAGCAAAAAAGCTGAGAGTGCTTGGCCTCTTGGCTCGGCCTGCAGGAGTGCAGCCAGCTGCCTGGCAGCCTGCAGTACGACATCCTGGCAAACGCCAATGATGTCCTGGCACTCGCCATTTGCCAAAAAATTGCGACGCATTTCGCATATATTTTTGCTACATTACTCAAGCGATAGACAGAGACAGCCATACAGAGAGAGAGAGAGAGAGAGAAGCAGAGAAAGATAAATGTGAAAGCATTGGCTTAACTTGGCTTAAAATTTATTCATTTTTCCTCTGTTAAAAAAAAGTCAGGATTGCGCAACACATTTGTTGTTTTTGTTGTTGAGAATTCTACGTTCCAAACTTAAGCTGCAAAAACTTAAGCAAGAAAATCTTCAAATTGGTTCTGCATATAAAAGCAAAATCAAAATAAAAATAAGCAAAACTTGCGTAATTCTTGTGCGAATTACGTTCACATATTTGACAAAAATCATAAATTAGTCCAATTTGTTGACTTATTTGAACAGCAGCGAATGTAGAATGGCGAATACCCTGTAAGTGCTTTCAAGACTTTGACACAGAGTGGTTCTTTGACTGTCTGTCAAACATATTTAAGCCCTGTACACATTCCAATCTGTTGCGAAGGGTATAATGGTCCTGTGGCAAATGTGTATAACAGCCAGAAGTATATATATATATCTATATATAAGGATTAACAGATAAAATAGATATAGCAATGTCCGTGAAGCTTGGAATATAAGTTCTTATACGAGTATACCCCACGCAGAGTGAGCTTATATGATTTTATCCACTACCCAACGATAGCGACCAAAGCCAAATCAAATCATTTTAGAAATTGGAATATGTTTACCAGCTCTCAGTTGAGGGTATATCGTTTCTCACTTTTGCTGTGAAATTTTGTTGAATGATGTTGAATTTCGGGTTTCTGGTTTTGAATTTCCGTTTATTTATCTACATATAAGTGATACATTTGAACGACAAACATTATTTACACAAATATCGATTACATTTTTTATGCCTTGAATAATTTACATATTTGTTTTTCTCGTTTGTCCGGAATGGTTAAACATCTGAAGACTCAAATGTGACAGCAATTTCCTATTGCCATTGCTCATGGCCCAGTCTAGACCTTAGCCGCCAGCAAAACACAAAACAAAATGTAAATATTTGATAATAGTAAAGAAAATACAAAAAAGAAAAAAAATATATAACGCATGGAAAATATTTCTTACAAATTAATGTGTCAAATGTATAAAATCAATTTGGCTGCACAGAAATGCTTAAGCTAATAAATTTAATTGAATATGAGAACAAGAGCAGACAAACAAGAGCAGAAGAGAAGAAAACATCAAGAAAATGTAACAAAAATATTTATGTAGATAAATCAAGGGGACAGCTGTCATTGTCGGTAATATTGGCTTTGATTTGAGCAAAGCAAAGCAAAGCATAGCAAAAGCACACAAAAAGCAACAAGCAAAAGCAAAGTAGTAGAAAATGGCAACTGAATCTTCATCTACTCCGCTATTACTAACACCCCTGTCGACCTCCATCTCCCGCCGAAAAACTCCAAGTGAAAAACAAACAAATGACATTGATGAATGAAGCACGAATGATGGATTGATTCAGAGCCGCATGATGTAATGATACAATGACGCTACCGATGAATGAACGCTTGTCTCGATTTGCTATAATAGCATCCATCCCCAATCCCAGCAGTTGCCCCCAAGCTTCGCTTGGAATTTGAGCTGCTTGAATTGATAATGAGCCAGGACTCGCGTAGCTGTTGCCTTCATTTTTTTTCTTTCTGCGTAGTCTTAATTAATTTCCACCGTGCTGCCCACCACGCGCCGCCACGCCCACTAATTAAACAATTTTTTCTACTGCCTTTTCATTTTTTTATTTTTTTATTCTTTTTTTTTCTGTTGCGCTGTGTGGCAGCGTTTTGTTTGGCACTGGTAAGTGGAGGGGATGGGGTTCCAAGAAAAATTGCCAACTGGAAGATTGGTAACTGCGAAAGCTGCCTGCCTGCAACTTTGTGCCGAAAAACTTTAACTAATTTCAAATGTGGCAAATGACGATTTTCAGTCACAAACACTCCTGCACCCCGCCAACTCCCTCCATCTTGACCAGATGGCTTGGGCATGATAAGGGGGTTTGGGGGATGGGGGGTGGGGCGGGTTGGTCGGTGGCTGATGTATTGTTGCCACAACAGCTCAGCTCAATGCTTGGCGCAGGCGAACTTTTAATTACCAAGCAGCAGGCGACGGCGACAGCAACTGAAATTGAAGGAGCAACAACAACAGCACCAGCAACAGCAACAGCAGCAGCAGCAGCCGTTGCCGCAGGAGCTCTGTTGCTAACACCCGCATCACTTCACTCACAACACCCCTCCGACCCCGCCCCCTTTCCTTATAAACACTCGAAATAAAAGTCGCCGCAAAAAGCAGAAATAATTTTAGTTTATAGCTAAATAATTTCCTACTTGCAGAAATAATTTTCATTTTTAATTTAAAAAATAAGTCAAAACGAATCGTATTTCGATTTGCTACATAACAAATTTGAGTCTCGGGTTTCGATTGAGACATTCAATCGGTAAAGTTAAGGTTCGCTTAAGAAAATTGTACTTCAACTTATTTCTACCTTTCAGTTTGTGGTAATTTTAAAGAATTTTTTAGAAATGTTTGGTTGTTTTCTTAGAAGAAATTAATTGTAGAATTGTTGCATAAAACCGAGCTGCTTGTACAATATACTCTTTCAAAATTTGGCATTTCTTTTGTTAGTTTTTTTTGAGTGCACAATAAGAGCGCAGCCTTTCAATTACGCTGTGAAGCATGGCCAGCGGGCTGGCTCAAAAACAGCAGTCGGAGGAGAAGCAACCCTAGTCGCCGCTACCCCTCCACTGCCCCAACTCGATCTTCTTTTGGGCAGTTGTTGTTTTGCGGGCAAAGTTATTGCTTGATGCGATGGCGAAAAAGGTGAAAAGGCGGCTCTGCTGGCAACAAAGGAGATGAAAACCAGTTGGCAGTTGCCCAGGCACATGGCCAAAGTTATTTGCTTGGTCTTGGCCACTCTGAGTGTAGACGAGGAAAATCAAAAAAAAAAATATATATGTATATATATATATATATATATAAGCAAGAAAAAATTGCACGACTGGGAAATATCCTGTAGCGCTTATTTCTTAGTCTTCGCTCGCAAATCGATACTTATCGATATGTGAGCAATTAGTCACCTTTACAAAAGAATATAGTCCCAAATGGCGAATGCCAGTCTTCATAAGTAACATTTGATGTATGCTTATGAGCTTTGGTTTCTTTATTACATAACGCCCATTCCGAAATACAAATACAGGGTATACAAAAGAAAAACAACTTACTATGGCAGCCGCCCAGCGGCGCATGAATTCAAAATGAGACGCTCAAGTGGCCCCAAAATTGTGTTTCAGCGTTTTTATTTGCGCAAAATTAGCAGTGCTACGCCTCCCCGCCATTGCCTCCCAATCCCACCCTTCCCATCAAATAAAATCTAGTCGTTTAGCTACTAAAAATTCAATAGGAAAGCGCCAGTCTCCATTTTTGCCAGCGCAGATCATAAGACAAAAACAAAAAATTGAGATAAAAAAAAAACTAAAGCAGCAGCAGGAAATATATATATATATATTATATATATATATATATATATATTATATATTTATATATATATATATACATGAAAACTGCACCCATATGCGGCATAGACCAAAGCCGGACACGGGCCAAGTTTTGTCGGGCTACCGAAAAGTCAAGCAATGCCAGCAAATTGGAAATTTTATGCCGTAGTTTTTCCGGCGCTGCCTCTCTTAAAACCGTCTACGTGAGGGCTGTGCTCGCTTCACGGGTGCTTTGGGGTAGCGAGTTACATCTGAAGGGGTGGAAAGGGGGGGGGGGGGGGAGGTTGACGCTGCTGCCATACTGGTCGTAATATAACGAACTTTATGCGCTATGTGTTTGTGTTTGTGTGAGCTCGCCAGATAAGCTGCAAAGGATGCTGATGCGAATGAAGGATGAGCATTCAGTAATAGCCCCTTACTCCCCACTCCCACCTTTCCACCCACACCTTCAGCCATAAGTCAATAGCAGAAAGAAAAAAAAAGACGAAAAAAACAAAGTTTTCGCAATGGGATTACGTTAGTTGGAATGCACTTACTACTTATATTGCTTAACGATTTTTCTTCTTATATTCGGCTTGACTCTTAAGGGGCGTTGTGCCTTTGCTCTACTAATAGTTGGGCGTGGGGCGGGCAACATTTGTCAGCGAAATAATCAAAATTGATCATTATTGTGAAATATACTCAATAAAAATGCTAATGTGTAAGCGTGTCCAATGCACTTGAAAACATTTATGTTACACTTTATACAGAAATAGTTGGAACACTTGACCGACTCCGGTCAAGATTATGAATTAGTTTCAAGTTCTTATAATAAATATAGCATTTATGTTTATAATAGCACAATTCAATTTATTATTTATATAAAATATATATAACAAATAGATATTTGGCATATGTTGTGGATTAAATATTATCGTATAAGTCTCCAGTGTTGCATAATGCCCGAAGTAATTTGAAGGACCTCTTTTGAAGTGAATGTGGCTCGAACATGGTGGCCAAACTTATGTGAACTTCAATTTGAATTTTATGTATGTTTTCGTTTAGCCGCCAACAATTTTTACTGTTTTTCGGTTGTCAGCAGCTGTTTACTCGTCCGTCCGTCCGTCGAGTTGGGTTGATTTGAGGCTCGATTCGTTTTTCGTTTCGTTTCGTTGCGTTGCGTTTGCTCTGGTTTGGTTTGGTTTGGTTTCATTCCGTTGTGTTGTGTTTTGCTTCGTTTCGCTTATTTATTCTTTTCGTTGGCTTGTGCTTCATACAAATGATTAAAAACGCCCTGACTCTAGGCGATCAAGTTTTTCTGACTTTTGCACTCATGACTTTAAAGGGCTTCTGTTTGCTCACTACTTTTATATTTATTTTTAGGAGCATTTAATGTGGGCTCAAAAATTGGCAGCCTCCAGCACTCGAACCACCCGAAACCCCCATGCCCCATGTGCCGCCTCTCGCCCTTAACCGCAATACGCTGTAGTGCGTAACAAAGGGATGTGTCTTATTGAAACTTTATTGTCGTGTGGGGCTCGACACTCAAACCTGTTGCTAAAAATAAAAAAAAAATACAGAAATTGAAAGGCGCCCTTTTTTTTACATTTATAAATATTCGATACAATTTGTCAGCTCTTGCACATAAAATGGAGGCAAAATACCCAAGAGTACTATTTAGCTGACATGCATGCACGCTTATTTATAAAATATACCTGAAATACTTTTACTTTGTATTTTTTCTTTCCATAAGTAATAGGAATTTTGGTAGTTCGCGAAATGTTATTTTTTCTATCTGCTTGATTACATTTGATCATTGATATTAATAACTTGTACTCCCAAAAGGATTGATCAAAGGTGGAACAGCAATTCGTTTAATTAAAGAACTTAAGTTTAACAATCCATGATAAATCGACATTGACGAAAATATATAATTTACTGCAAAAAATTTAAAGCTTAGATTAAGCTCCAAAATGACACACAGTTAAATTCAAAATTAAAGTTATATATAAAATATTACTTGTTAATACTTTAGCATTTATTCAGTTTACCAACACTGTAAAAGTAATTGAAATTTCCTGGGCAACCCTCGGTTATGTCGTAAGCAAAGTTTCCGTAAGCTAGAAAATTTAAACTAACAAATTGTTCTCAAAACTTTCTCAAGTTTTTGGGTTTTTGTTGGTGTTTTTTTTTTATTTGTCGGTGCTCAACGGAAGTCATTATTCAATTCAAATTTAGTTGAACATCTGCCAAGATGCCAAGATATTAGTTTATTTTTGGTTGCCGCAATCTTTATCGGGAATGTGCTAATTGGATAGTTATTACAAGTGTTGCAAATAAATGATTTTGGATTTGTTTTCACAACCTGGCTCTCAGTAATCATGTCTTGCCCACACACATACAATTTGAACTAGCTCATGCATTTTGTTTGAGCTAAGTGATTTTATGTGTTTCCTTTGCTTGTTCCTCTAAGCTTATTAAAACTGCTTCCTTGTTTGTATTTGCTAAAGCTTTGTTCAAGAATGTGTTTTGTGCTTCCACTGGAAGTCAGCTGAAATTAAATTAGTTCTGTTTTTATTTTATTTTTTTCGTTCTTGAAAAATGAAATTGGCTAACTTTGCTATTCGCTCAACCAGTTCATTGTTCTTTGGAGCTAATTCAATTAAAAAGATTGCCAGCTGGGCTTTACGCACAGTTCGCTTCATTATTTCACCCAATTTCTCATTGCTTCTCTCTTGTTTATGAGATGCCAACAACTTATATAATATTTGTTTCTTTTTGATTTAGTTTCTCTTGAAAATGTCTGAAGTTTTTGGATTTTTGTCTGTCTTTCGCAGCTGTAGGAGTTATTTATTTTGTGGCACAGGGGAAAAAATAGCCACAACAAAGCAATGTTAGGCTTACCGAATATAACATACCCTTGCAGAAGGAAGTTCACCTGCTCGGAAGGAAATTCACCTGCTATTTATATATATATATATATATATATATCTCATTTGGGTCAATGACATTTTATTTAGTTTGAGTATACGAAAATTTGCAGAGGTGTTTAAGAAAAGAAAGCAAATATTTTGTGCCAAGTTTTGACTCCCCCCCTTCTCTTTCTCATGCTGTGTGGCAATTGCATTGTAAACAGAGCCTTTGCAAAGTGCTTTTAGATGCAACTCACAATTTGTTTTTGTGCAATGTTATGCGACATAAAGACACAAAAAGGAAAACGAAGGAAAATAAATAAATATATATATATGTATATTGAAGTAGAAAAAAAAGTGGCAAGTTTTAACTCTGGATACTGGGCTTCAACTGGGCTTCTACTTTGTTATTATCTTGCTCTTTGTTCTTTCTGGCACGCCACAGGCAAAAGCCAAACAACAACAGCTCGACAATGGACGACCACCCTTTACTGTTGACTTTCACAGCACTCCCCCCTATCCTGCTACCCTCTGCACTATCTTTGTTGTTGCAGGTCATTGCAGCGACAGCTTCCTGCATCGCTTTGGATTTTTCATAAAGCTTATGAATTTTGTATACAAACTGTATGCGAATCCAAAGCGGAAGCAGCTGTGCAAAACCGTAGCCAAACCGAACCACAGCGTACCACAGTGAACCACTCTGCGAACCATTTCAATTCTAAAGCGCCCTGAAATCGCTCCACGCAACAGCAACCTAACCACAAAGTCCGAATAAAACTGCAACCATACATGCAGCTTTAAATGGTTTATACCAAAATCCACACACAAACATCCACAAGCGTCTACACAAAGAGAAAAAACTGTTTACTTAAAACAACTTGCACCAGAAACACTTATCATTAAATTTGCCAACAAGTTTTAGCTGTTTCTGAATGTCTGTGATATTTGGAGGAGTTTTGAAATTACAGAAAACAAGATAGATAAACAAGACTTAACGACAATAGCAGAATATTCCCCAAAAATTGAGCTACAACCAACAAAAAAAATCATATTTTCTTCCATAAAAGTTGATTATTTAATAAAAGTTAGTTCGTGTTGTTTTTTTTTTCTGTGTAGGATGCTGGGATTTTTTTTTTTAGGTTAGGTATATTATATATGGTTGAGAATAGTCAATAAGGAAATTGTGTTAGATATTGTCTTAAAGGGATGAAGAGGATAGTTTGGATGGGGAAGCGGACTTCTGCCTGGTTCTAGTTTCTGTGGTGAGCAAATATCAGAGTTTGGTTTTAGCCAAAGATCTGAAACTCAGGAGCATTTTGAATCTTTCAATAGCAACTTTGTCAGATGCATTTTAGGCAGTATGTTGGTGTGGGAGTGTTGAAAAACTGCTGCAGTTAGTTTACAACACTTATTGCTTGCATTGTTCCGGTCGCTGTTGCTTTTGCCATTGGCGGTTGGCATTGTTTGTTATATTTGGAATGTTCAATATACTGCCTCGCAGCACAGCTTGCTTGATGATAATAAAGAAGATGAGGCGGAAACTAAGACTGCGATAGAGATTTTCTCGGGCTGCCTCCTCCTCAATGCCCTTGGGCACTGGCACTGGCACTGGCACTGGCACCAGCCAATAGGCAGCTGGGGCCGTTGGGCACGGTTGGGTGGGGGGGCAGGGGGGCGTCCTTTGCATATGAAAATGGATAAGGATTAGGATATGGCACCAGAGCTGAAGACTTATTTTCAATTACATTGCCACTGAACGTATGCTGCAGCTGTTTGTTTCCCTTTCTCTCTTCCCTCTCTCTCTCTCTCTCACTCTCGCTCTCTCTATTTTTCTTTGTTTCTTTCTCACGCCGTAATCTCTCTGTGTCTGTCACGCTGTCTTGGTTGCATAACCATTGCAATAAGCACAAGTAGTTGCAATTTATAAGCTGAACAGCTGCAAGTGAGTGCTGCTTATACATTTGTATGCATATCTACACAAACATATATATAAATATACATATATATGTATATATATATATATATATATATATATATATGAAAGTCAAGTGAGAATTATATTTAATGCTTAACACAAGGTCGTTAAAGTTAAGCGCTTACATATTGTGCAACTATTGAATGGAGTGAGTTAAGCGACCCAAAATAATCCATCTTGTCTTCAAGAAATGTTTTCAATATTATTTGTATATTAGATATTTGTCATTTTTGTTGAAACAATCATTAATTTTACAAACTTTTTTCTTCTCTTTTTAGGTAAGTGGCGCTTAATTTAATTTCCAGTCAATGCAGTCGACGATTTGAAACCGTAAGTTGACTTGAAGAAATCTTTAATCGTGATTCAGGATCGTATTTGGAAACATTCACGTTCAAATACTACCCATAAAGATAGATACGTTTTAAGAACTAAAGAACTAGTTCACATAGATCGAGAATCAATATAAATATATACAATTCGTGAGATTGGGAACGTCTCCATGAATGTGTCACAAAATGTGCAACAACTTCATTACTTTTTATGGAAGTCATAGAAGAGTTTTATAAACTTATTCATGTCTTTCAATTTCTATGTTTTTTGCTAAGATTGCTTAGATTTATTATACCCCAGCCTTGATTTGAATGGTGAGAAAATCGAACGCAATTCGAGATGAAAATGGAAATGAATAAGCTTTGCGCCCAAATTAATATGTCAAAGAGATGCAAATGTATGCAGCTGCATGTGTATTGGTGTGTGTGTGGATGAATGGCTGCTTGCCATCTGGGTTAAACAGTGCCACGTAAAAGTATGCAACACATTTTCATTTGAGCGGGCGACAGCCCCAGCAATCAGTGAGGAATTTAAGTGCCGCATGTTAAACAATAGCTGCCTGAAGGGCCCATGCTGCCAACAATGCAGCGAGTGGCAGGTGGGTGGAGGGCTGCAGTTTATGAAGGTGTAGCGAAATGAAATTCGGAACAAGAGTGCAAAAGGTAACTAGCTAAAGCCATGGACAAAAAAAAGTGAAATTAGTAATTTGCAGAGCACAGCAGAGAGCTGTGTAAAAGAAATGGCCAGAATTATTGTCATACAACGAGTGGGAAATGGGTGAAACGTGGCAAAAGGGCAAGGGGGCAAGGTGGTTTTTGCTGGGCTGCCAGGCTGTTGCACATTTGCCACATGCAATTTTATCCAGTAACTGGCAACTTTACTGTGCCCCGGGTCCGTTGTGTTTGCCATTTAACACGCACATGAATGTTGTGTGTTACTTGTGTTACTTGTGTTACTTCACACAGCCAATACATCACAGTCTGTGTGTGTGTGTGTGTGAAAGTGACACATGATACAAACTCGTGGACAAGTGCGACAAATGGGGGAATTGCTCCGATTATTGTTGTAACTGGTTGCAATCGAGAGTCTTATTGGACAGCAGGTGACACAGACACAACCATTGTAAATTGTGGGTATTTACTGAAAAATAAAATACGAAATGTACTGCTTCAATCATCCCATCATAAAATTTCAATTTTCCAACAATTTTTGGGAATAACCCACATTCGGATTTGGAAAGCCAATTTTACGTCCAATTTAAGATCGTATGCACAATGCACAATTTTGAGAAATGTGGAATTGGAATTTTGAAAAAGCTGCATTAAGTCGAAGCAAAGAAAAACTCAAAAGTAGTTTTCATAAAACTTTATTCTGTTTTAAGTTTTAGCACAATATTTCGAGGCTGACTCTTAAAACTTAAAAAGAAAAAACAAATTAAAATTGAAAAAGTACTTAAAATGAAATAAAATTAAGAAGTGCAAGCCAAGAACTAAGTCATCTGTATTTTCGAACGAAATTCGGATCAGTTTTGAAAGAAATGTCAAATGTAAGTAGAACATTTGCATCAGGACTTTAAAGCCCAGTTAGCACACACACACAGAGACACACACACACACACAGACACAGACACATGAGCATGTGCCTTGCAATTTGACTTGAATACTGATTCGTTTCGTTGTTGGGCTTCACAGCCAGAAAATCTTGAGACTTGCAAGTTTTTTTTTCGGTTTGTGTTTTTTTTTGGGTGGTGTCTTGGGAGCGCCCAAGACTCAACATGTAAGTAAACAAATTTGTGTCTGTGTGTGTGTGGCAAATAGAAAAATGAGGTCAATAACAGTTAGATTATCAAATAGGCATTACCAAGAGGGGCGGCTGCTCAGGAGGTACACTCAGAAAAAAAAGAAACAAATATTTTATCGAAGTTCGTATTAGAAAAAATGTGTGTAGAAATCAAAAACTTACTCTAACTTGTACGTAACATGTGCCTTAAAGTAGGAGACTATTTCTGAAAAGAAGCAATAAATGAAATCTAATTGCAATTGTCGATTGAGTGCAAGCATTGTTATTACTAACAAAAATAGAACTATTCGCGTACGATATTCTAATTATTATATATAATTGTATATATTTTATTTTCTGTGTGCGATAGGTGGCAGATTAAAAACAAGTCTTAGCATTGCAGCATCTTGCCTTTTCCACACTTAACACACACAGACACACACACACAAACACTCCTCTTACACACACAAATTGAGCTTGTGCTACAATTCTACATTTTGTGGGCATGCTCAAGACGTCATCGGCTGTCTTTCAAAGTGCCTACGTGTACATGTTTGTGTGTGTGGCTATGTGTGTGTGCGTGTGTGTGTGTGTGTGTTGGATATTTAAGCTAGCAATCAAAGACATCAGGCAAAACGTTAAGCTTACCCTTCCTGTAGCCCTTTGACGCAATCTACCCCAAACCCAAACCCAATCCAAATCCCAAGTACAACCCTAACCTCAATCGTCGCATGCGTGAAGGTCAATTTATCGCCTAATGACGGTGAACAATGACGGGTGGCTATTGAGGGGACAACAAGCACGTAGGCAGCCATGCCGAAGCGTTGCCAGACATTTAATGCAGCTTACTAAATGCTTCATGCTACAAGCCCACATGCCACAAGCGCCACAATTTTGCTACTGCTGTTGTTGTTGTTGTTGTTGCTGTTGCTGTTGGCCCAAGCAAATGGGTATTGCCAGCTTGAAGAATTAAGATTTCTTGGGCTTTCGGACCAATGCTCAAGATTTTGTGGTTTTAGTGGAATTTAGCGCACACTTAGCTTGATTTATTTGCCTATGATGGCCTACTTGACAGTTAGGATCTGGACTTTAGTTGGGATGGCCATTGAATGCAATTATGGCTATTTGTTTGCTTTAAAAATAAGTCAATATTTATGAGTGTATTCATTTCAAATAATTATGCAATTAACTTAGTTTTGTATTACATTTTTTGATAAGTTTAATTACTAGTATTTATTTGAATAGTTTCTAGAACTTGGGTAGTCATAGTCACATCAATTAAAAACACATTTATGAATATATTCATTCATATTCATCTTCATATTCATTCAAAAGTGCGTTCGTTAAACCCTTAAGTGGCGTTCAACTGATGTTAAATAGTTTTCTAAATAAATTTATTCCCAAACATACGCATTCTTTACAATCAAGTGCTCTATTTTAATAGTATACACACGCACACCCACACACACACACACATTTATGGTGATGAGTGAATACACTCATACACTCATACACTTAACTTGTATCTACGCCATGTATTTCGCATGTTTAAACAACTGCAATGTAATAAACAGTTCACACACAGAGAGCCGTTCGTTCACTTAAGGCACAATTCACTTACACACGCACACACACACACACACGCACGCACACACACATGCACACATATATAGCCCTAGTCATGGATGTATGAGTGTAGCTGTAGCATTTGGTACACACTGCAGAGCAAACATAACCATAACCAAGTTAGCAACATCCTTGTTCCGGTTATAGAAATGCGTTTAAGCATCAGTTGCTGTGGAATTTGGCTTTCATCCCTTTGGCCCTTTCTTTTTTTTCTCTCTTTTTTTTTGCCTGTATTTCATAGTTTGACGTTGCCTTGTTGGTGGAGGGGGTGGGGGGTGCACGGTATGGCATGGTATGTTCTGGTTTGGTCTCGTTGGGTCTGGTTGGGTCTAGTCTGGACTGTCATGTGAGAGGTTATTGGGGTCCGGCAGCTAGCACCTGGGTCAACTCAATGATATGAAGTCAGGAGGCCAGAAGTGCTGCTGCTGCCCAAAAAACAAATACACTAAACTGACAGAACAAACACTGGAATTTCGGAAAGAGATCGACATACATTGACTTGTAGAAGCAGAAAGAGAGCGACAGAAGTACAAAAAAAAAAAAAACAAAAACGAACTAAAAAAAGAGAGCTTATTGCTTGGCAAAGCGTGAAATGTTTACGAGCGACTGACGATGGCGACTCAAGAGGCAGCCAGCATCGTAAAAAGATTTGTGCTTCTGTGTGTGCCTAGCGCAAATCTTATCCTCTTTACTAACTTGCGGCACCCGCATCCCTCCAACTCCTACGCCTCAAGCTGCCACACTCTTCCACGCTTTAGGCGCTCCCCTCACCGATTTTTCTCTGTTTCGCTTACCATCTTACTCGCTGTGTGCGCAATTGTAAAGAAAATGTTATTAAGGATTTTCTATTATATAACAAAAAGGCGCACTAAAGGCAGTCACACACACACACCCACACACACACACACACACAGACACACACACATTGCAGACACAGAAATAGTAAGAGATAGAGATAGAGATAGAGCCAGAGCTAGACACCATTATTTTGGGTTGAGACGCATTAAGCACTTGACATATTCTACACAGTTTTGTAAAACTGTGCACCGTACAGCATCAGCAAGAAAAAAAGGAAGAAAAATCAGAACCGACTGTGAAATACTCTGTTATCAGTATAGAACCAGGCAAACTTTTTGCAGAGGTTCGCTGTGATTAATGTATCTTTAAGAGCAGTTTTAGACATTGGCTTAACAAATGTGAAGCGAAAATTTTTACCAATATTATTCGAATCTACCTTCCAAAAATTGCTCTAAATGCTGGGCGATTGTTTTTGGAACAGGTTGGCCAAATTTGCTTACTAGCCTTAGGAGGTGGTTACTATTGAACGACTTTCCATGCTTGCCTATCGATTTGCAACTATCGATGTTATCGATATTTGAAGTAATGATATATTTTATAGCTTCAGGAGCATCGAAATAACTTTAACTTAGCTTTACGGACAGAGCGACGGACATTGCACATATTGTGCAATACAACCAAATTGTGCCTACAACCAAAGATTAAAGATTCAAAGATCAAAGATTATTTCAAAGTATTTTTGTTTAATGTCAAATCAGTTGCATTTATAATCCCATCATGTCTGTGTTTATATTCCTATATATATATATATATATATATATATACATATATACTTATGTGTATATTATTAAAATGTTGGGTTTTCATCTGATTTGATATTTAAATGCTTGTGGCCAACATTTCAGCTCCTGACAACTTGATGACGCCTCCTAACTCATTTGGCAAAATGTCACTAAGTATATTTATATATATATTTTATATATATGTATGTATAAATGTATATATATTTTTGTGTGTGGATGTGTGTAAATCTGCGCTCAAGGTTTAGCTCAAACATTAGTCAACCGAACCCAAAATGAGCGAGCAACAAAGCGGCGCCCATTGCCAGGAATGAATAAGCAAGCGAGCTGATGGCCAAGTGAATGAGAGCGAGCGAGTTGTAGAATGGTTGATGGGTTGACTGCATAAATAAATGGCTGACTGGTTGACTGAAAGGCGCGACGTTGCCACACTGTCTGTGAACGGAAACATACATATACACTGACATCTATATATATACGTATATATGTACATATTTATTCTGGCATAGGTTGTCAAGATCGTCAGCGAAATCAGTTGCTGATTGCACTTTTCTTTTTCATGTGTGCATCTGCAAGAAAATATTTGATGCACAACGTTTTCCCTCTGCACTTGAGAGTGGAGAGTGGACTTGTGTACAGTGGAATAGCTGCCTATATTGCTGCATCGGATACATCGGATAATTATTGTATTATATAAGCATTTAAAGATGAGCCCAAGGCGGTAAAAGTCTTGTGAACGATCTAATTTTAGACATAAAACTTCTATGCCGTATTTATAAGTTGTCTCTGCACATTTTTCTGTTATCTCAAATTTACAAATGCTTTGATACTCCAGCTTTAGCCAACTCTGGCTAGACACATCTGAAGCTATGAAAATACGGATAGGCTTTTTGGCTTTTTGGCTTGCCTGCTTTTCAGCTTATTCCACTGTGCATTTTCGCTGTTGCTGTAGCTGAGCATAGCTTGTTATAATCATGTTTTTTTATTACGCTTTTGCAAATGTTGCTTTTGACTTGAACAATGTCAGCCATTTTGCTACTTTTGTGGTACGACTGCAGTCAACAGAGGCGCCTCCAAGTATGCCAGGCTAGCAGCAGTAGCCATAGCAGCAGCAGCAGCAGCAGGAATAGTATGCTTGGATGAAGGAGTAAGCTGGATGAGTGGAAGGGTGTCGAGATGGGATAACTGAGTATCGCATTCATGCTATGCAATTGGATGTAAATGCACGAAGTTGCCAGAATGTTTCCAGTGTCAGTGTCGGTGTGTGTGTGTGTGTAGCTTGTCTCTGTGTGCTGATTTACGCGCTCGCATTACGTATACGCCGCGTCAGCCGGGCGCAACACTTTAATTGATTATTTATCTTGCGGCAACTGTTAGTGCTGCTGCTGCTGCTGCTGCTGATACTGCCACGGATGCTGCTACTGTCGCTATTATTGTTAGGCCTTTACCGTTACTGGTGCTATTTATATTAGTATTATGCTTATGAGAATATTACGCATTTTCACTCAAAAATGCCTCAAAATGAGCACTTTTGAAGTTGGTTTAGGAATTTATTTTTCTAAGCTTTAAGTATGATTCAGCCAAGAATCATTTGTACTAGTTTAAAAATATTCAAAAACAATTTGAACTAAAAATATTCAAGACGAACTAAAACAAATTGGTTGAGATTTTGAATTGATAATGGTTTTATGTATATATGCGTTTCAGCGTTTTTCTTTGAGTGTGCACTTCTGCTACTGTTATTGCCACTGCAACTACTTGTTCTGCTTTTTGCTACAGTAGCTATTGCTTACATTAGATATGCTGTTGCTAATAATGCTGAATTCACCTAGTAGAGTAGAGTAGACTGCTATTGTATGGGATACTTTATTAGGTCGTGCAATTATTGAGATTTTTTATGCGGCCGCTTTATAATTTACAGCCACTCAGATTTCATTTACTGTTGCATTTATTTTGATTGCGCCTGTGACTGGTCATGATACCTTTTGCTCTAATCGTAATCCTATTACTACTCCTTCGAATTCAGTTACCAATTTCTGTTACTGTTACTGTTACTGTTACTGCTACTGCTACTGCTACTGGTACGGCAAATGTATATTACTGCCACATCTAGTGCAAGTGCAACTGCTGCTGCGGCTGCTTCCAAGTTTTATGCCATGCAATCTAGCCCAGCAATTTGGTGCGCTGTGATTGAAATCCAAAACCACCAGGCAGCCAGCAGCGCGTGTTGTCCTTGCAACTGTAGGGCGCCTAACTACCCTCTACCCTAAACCTTATATCGTCTACCGGCCCGCCACCAACCGCCCCAAGCAGCTCTCGCTTGGCCAAACCAAATTGCTTTCGAGTGTTGTTTGTTGTGCTTGAAGATTTACTGCTTTGTTGGTTTTCCATTTAATTTCTTTTCACATTAGACACGCGCGCACTTCTTTCCTCTCTCTCTCTCGCTCTCTGTATGTGTGTGTCCAGCTTTCTTAAGAACCCCTCTCTTTGCCCATTCATAGCACACCTTTGGCTTTGACAATTTTTAAATGTTAGTTAATGGCGAGCGCAGCGGCAAAAGCTCATTATTATTATATGGCCTTACGTTCAATTGCATACGTGATTTATACGATGACATTGGCGCCACTCTCACAATTTATTGCCAACCCCACACCCCCTCCTCCCTGCTGCTGTGTGTGTGTGTGTGTGTGTAGTTCGATCAATAGGACTGCCTCGTATTGATTTGCGGATGCCGTATTTTGTGGTCTATCAGTTTCAAGCCAGGTTGGGGTTACACAAGCAGCAATTAGCAGCTGGAAGCGACCATAACAATTAAAAGACAGCCAACAAGAACAATCAATGCAAGCACTCAATGTTGCACAGCTTCTTAAGAGCTGCTCTTCAAATATTTATTTTCAACTTTTAGACAAGTCAAATTGTGCCACTGTCAGAAGAGTCATGTGTGCAATTAGTTTAAGCTCAACTTTGTTGGCAGCAGTTGCAGTTGATAAACATTGGAGCTGCGGGAGATCAAGGCCTTTAAGGTATTTAAGAATAGCTGGCTATAAGCTGTAAAATACCACAAAATTGTCTACTTAGTGAATTTGAAATTGGCACTCAACTTATGGCATACATTTTGTAAATCTTGATGCTATATTTATTAAGCCTCGGCCTAATCAGAATGAGAACCATTTACCATTGCTGTTGTTGTCTGTTGTGGCTTTTTATCAGTGTTTGTACAGCATTCACATTCTTTGCAGTCCCTTTCAGTCGCTGTCTTCAACTCTTTATACACTCAACTGGTATTTTCTGCAACCACCTCTGGCCTTATCTCATTTATCACTTCTTGTAAACGCTGGTGCCGCTGGCCAGCACCTTGGGCAAACAAGCCACCATGCACCACATGCTGGCACCACCTGCCGGCAACAACCGCCCGCCGTCAGGCAGGTGTTGGGCATCACAGTTGCGGAGTTGTCGTTGCTTTGCCACAGATGCTGAGAGAAAAGTAAATAATTAAAAAAGTTACACAAATTACTAAGGCTATTTTCTGCTTTCTGTTTTCCGTTTTAGTTTTTGTTTTTTTTTTTATGTTGAGAAGAGCAAAAAACCGCTGTTCACATTTTGTGGCTGTAATTAAATGATGTTTATTAAATACGCACTGTCATTCACTGTTGTAAATGCTATTGTGATTGTTGTTGTTGTTGTTGGTGTTGCTGTTGTCGTTCGCACAAAACAAACAAACATTAAAGTTGTTGACGTCAGCAGCAGCAGCACACTTGCTGTTGTTGTCGTTGTTGCCGTTGCTGTTGCTGTCGTTGTTGCTGTCGCTGCGCTTTTCGCGTTGTGGTTTTGGCACACTTCAAAGTTGAACTGCCACGCCAAAAAAAGCCAAACAAAAAACAAGAAAAAAAAATAGGAACTGAAGTTAGCGGTTTAGAGTTGAGTGCGTGATCGACAAACAGATGCCCTGTAAAAAGTTATACATATTGTCAAATAAGGGATCCATTTAGTGTTATGCAGTTATTGCTTTAAGTCCAAAGTAACTTTAAATTACTGATCTTTTTCATTTCGCCAAAGTAAGCATTTTTTTTAAGAGTGAATTTAGCACATAAATTTTACACAAAATTAATCAAATGTTTCTAATACTCATTAATGTTAAAAGTTGACTCAACTTTTGTTGGTTTCGATTTGTAAACGTTATTCAATGGTTTTAAATTGGGGCTTTCACAACATGGCTCAAATCTACATTGTTCTGTTAATACAAAATAATTGAAGAGTTGCAGATCAAAATATGTTCACGCCGAAGGTTTTAGCTGAAAGATTCTCATATCAAACGCTTGGATTGATATTAATATGAGAATCGTGTTTCCGTTATTTCACCATATGATATATCTACACATTTCTACATACATTTATGTGTGTACCACATTTTATGCCAAGATATGTCAAGTTCAGTAAACTTGTTATCATATTAAAGCCAAAGCCGGATGCTGCTCTACATACCATATATGTATATATATGTAAGTAAGTGTATTACGTAAGCCAGTTCAACATGGGCTCTCTATTTAAATTCACAGGCAAAATTTGCTGATGCTTGCTTTTCTGGGTTCGCTGAGAATCGAGCACATTGTTACATACCTTTTTTTTTATCAGTTTTGGGTAAGGGGCAACAAAGAAAAAAGGGCTGAACAAAAAAAAAAGAAATGAAATCAAAGCGCCAAAAATACACACACACACACACACACACACACACAACAACAACAACAACACAACAACGAAAACCACAAAAATGCCGCCAATGACTTTGACTTGCCATTGTTTTCGTTGTTGTTGTTGTTGTTGCTGCTGCTGCTGCTGCCAACGTCAAAGGCTTGCCCAAAAAAATGACAAAAACAACAAGTGCACAGCGTGCAGGGGATGGGTGGGTGGGTGTTGGGTGGGGTTCGCGGGTGTGGTGTGTTGGCATTAGAACGGTGAACGGGTTTTGAAAGGGGTTGGCGAATTTGAGTTTGAGCTTACTGCCGTCGGCCTTTTCGGCTACACATCCGCTTGCCCTTGCGGCACATCCTGTCGCTTCCTTCCGATGGCACACACCTAACCACCGTTACCCGCACAAGCCTCGCCCAAAAGCAAGCAAAACACGCAAACCCCGACGCCCTATCAGTTTATCTAACACGCACTCGAACTGCGTCTCTCACATCGAGCAACATTCTCTCTTCCCGTGAAACAGCAACAACAACGGAGAACGAATGAACAACAAACAACAACATGGACAACAATGGCAACCCATCAGCAGAGTTGGATAGCAGCATAGATCGAGGATTGATGCAAAAAAGGTTATCCCAAATATACGTAAATTAAGAAAACCTGCCGCCAATCATGACTGCTTTTGTATGTGTGTGTGTGTGTGTGTGTGTGTGTGTGTGTGTGTATGTCTGTGTGTGTGTGCTCAACCCCAAAAATGGTGACAATGCGTTGTTATCTGAAGTTGGGATACACTTACTTTACTCAAGCATTGGGCGGGAAGTGAGCTTTAAATTTGATAGCAGTTTCCTGTCCTTCAATCGATGTGAAATTTGACATTTTAAGGTTTGCCTACTTATTTGATTTAGTTGATGAAAGTTTCATATGTTGACATTTTTGATTTGCTGATGCACTATGAAATGAATTAATTTATTATTTTTTTTACTTAACTTCTCTTTGAGAAAAGTTTAAAACAAATTATGTATAAAAAAGAAATCATTTTTCATAGCTAACATTTACAATAACTGCTCGATATTGAAAGAGTTTGTAAATTGCTGATTCAAAGTGAATTTTCATATTTCTATAATCAGTTTAAAGTGAAAAGAAATTAATTAAATAATCGCAGGAAAATTGAGCTTCTGGTAAAACTTGTCGCGAAATATTCAAATTTTTATGGAGTCTACAATTGATTTTCATACAACGCATGATAGGCAACTTTTTCTTTCTTTTCGTTTCTTTTCTTTTCCGTTTTCATGGCTTGCAAATCAAATATAAAAATAATCCCGTCTAAATGCAGACTCTAACGGTTTTAGCTGACGAGCTGCTTTGATTTTGATTTTAGGCCAGTCACCATTTAATTGTCAGCTGATATTTAGCGCAACTGTAAATCGTTAACGTTTCAAAAATTATTTCATAGGCCAGATTCGATTATCAAATGCAGCAACAATAACAATAACAGCCAAAACAATGGTGAATTGCAATAAAAGTGAGTGAATTAAACAAGCTGTTGTAAAAACGCACATTTACCAAGCCGCAACGAGCTCAAAATGCCGCAAGCGATCAATCATACATACACACACACACACATACACACACACACACAAATATACACACAGAGAATAGACACACAAACACAAGCACAGACAGAGTTGCCACATTCGTTTGCAGTGTTTGCCACAATGTCACGCTGCAGTTGGCACTTGGATGTTGCAAACTGATATACACTTGTGTGTGTACATGCTACAGGCCGTTATTTTGTCATTTCTCTGATCAAATTGGATACGCTTTTCCCATCGAAAAATTCGAGATTTTGCTTCATTTCTGTCGTACAAATCCAAGTTGTAAGCTCATTAAGAATAAACGCTGATGAGAGCTCTGCGCAATTATTTATATATATATATATATATAAATATTTATATTGTATGCATGTTAATCTCTTTGTATTGCCACAATCACATAATGAGCGCCAAGTTTGAATCGAATTTGAATTATGTTGTCGCCTTGTTGTAAAGGGTATACTAAATTGCCATCATTCAGTAGCAGTTTTGCTTTTATGTGGTCTGCGGTATTTCCATCATTTCTATTTCTATTTTTTTTCCCTTTCCTTTTTTTGCGTCATTCTCTTCGTTTCATTGTGTGCGTTGCTTTGACAGACGCCTCTTTAAACACAACCGTCGCGCACACACACAAAAGAAAGAAAAACTGCACAGAAAAAGAGAGTACAAAAAAAAAAAATAAATAAATAAAGGACTGCCCTTGTGGGCCCTGGAAATTGAAAAGCATACTTTTTCACAGTATGTGTGTGTGTGTGCGTGTGCGTGTGTGCGTAAGCGATTGCGTGTGCAGGAAAATTAGTTTGGGCAATGGGGCGAAATTTTTGAAATTCATAAACTTACCGGTTACGTGGTTACCCCGCTTTGTATGTCAAAGCTTAATGCAAATGTGTGTGTGTGTGTGTGTGTATGTGTGTTGGTTGGTGTAGCATGTTAAGTATGTGTTAATATGTAGTTGACTCCTTGAGCCAATTTAATTGGCCTCTGTCTGGCCCCAGACACTGTTTGTCGCCTGTAAACACAGCACAATACACAAAAAATAAAAAGAAGAACTGAAACAGAACGCAATCAACTTCATGCCTATGAATTAATGACGCACACGGACAACGCTGCGTATGAGTAATGTCAACCCCACCTAAGTATTAAAAGACAGCAGAAAAGGCAACAGAGAGCGAGTGACAGAGAGAGAGAGAGAGAGAGAGAGAGAGGGAAGCATAGTTAGCTGTGTGTAGCGGCAAATGGTGTGTTAAACAAAGTCGCTTGACAAAGTCTTTAAGCACTTGACATTGCCACGCAGTTTAAGCCGGCCCAAAAGCGAAAGGAGACGTCTCCGAAATAGGCATGATGAACCACAGTGCTCTGAGCTGTTATTTATAATATTTCGAGTGACAAAGCTACAGTTTATATACATTAAATATGTATAGAGTTAGTTAAATATGCGAAAGCATATATTAATATGTATTTTGCTGTCTACTGCTATCAGAAATATAGAATTCATTAAGTCTAAGTACGCATTAAGGGCAAACAACATATCGCAAGATAAATCCAATTTAAGACTCATCTTGGAAATGCACACAAATATGCCACACATGTTGCAGCATTTGTTTGTAACTTAAGCTACATTTTGGGTACGATTATCAATGGCATAATGTCAATGACTTAATGTCAATTACATATTGTGAGGTATTGACATACTTCCCAATTGGACTTGCATACAACTGAAATGCAATTCGATAAATTAGAGTTGAATTAATATTGATGGACGCTTTTAATTGCCCTAAAGTATTATTATTAATACTTAGGTTGACTGCAACTGCATTTGCACTTCATTCTCATGGCCAGCAACAACTTATTGCAATTTGAGGCACATATATATATATATATATATATAGTTCATCTCTAATTGAATGATTTAATGAGGATATTCAACTAGAAATATACATGTGCAATACAATTGCAAAATAAATGTATTAGTAAATTCTATATATTTCGATATTAGGAGAAAATAAATGTAAATCTAATAATAAACAGACGTTTTATTGAAGTTTTATTTATTTATCCACTTGTTTGCTCTTCTTTATTGATTCCATTACAAAATGTATACATTTATATACATATTGTTTTTTCTTTATTTTATTCTACTGGTTATGCAATTAAGTGACTTAAATTTGTAATTCCGTTATTGGTATGCTTTACACTTATGTGTATATCATTAATGTAACGCAGTCGGCTTTATTTTGTTGCATTTCAAGAATTTATATTCCAATTCCAATTTCATTCAACACCTCGATTCGATGAGAATTTTAATACGCGAAATTAAGAATATACGCGAATATGCATAATGGCATGACAAACATGCCACGAATATTTCATTTCATCACACACACACACATCTATATATGGTATATATACATATATATATATATATATATATATATATGTGTATACGCATTAACCATTGGTTTGTGGCAGTAAAAACAGAAAGAAAATTGCTCTCAAAAATCCAATTTTAAAGCGCTTGCCTTTTTTTATATTTAATTTGCTATCAAATGATCGGCACAATTAATCGAAATATAACTGAACTTAATATAAATCTTTGTTATCGTATTTTGAGTATTTTGCTGTAGCCTATTTTACTATTTTGCTGCCAACAATTAACTATAGAAATAGTAATATTCTTCTATTCTTGCTTAATACGTTCCTTAAGTATTTGGTTGTGTCTAATCATTAAAATAGAAACATGCACGTTTAACAAGGCGAATATTGCAATTATCATTGTGCAATTTGTATCATGAAATTGATTATTGATTGCCAAGATACGCATACATTTGTATTAATTGGGAAATGTTGGTAAAGTCCTTTAGGGTTAACAACTTTAAATTTTCCAAGATCAAATTAAATTGGTCTTTATTTTTATCCATTTTAGTTACAATATTATACTTATATGCACATAAGTATATATGTAAAGTAAAGGACGACTAAACAAGTAAATATATTAACATAAATATGTATTTTTGTATAGAGTTGGAGATAAGTTAAAAAAAATAAGACAAATTCTTACATAAATTTTGCACGGAATGGCTTTAAAATAAAGTAAATATACAATCACATAAATATGCACACTTGCGTTTATATATAGATAATAATATATTTATATATATATATATATATATAGAGATATATATATTTTAGTGTTTACCTGTTTTCTGTTTGTTTTAGCCAACGGAAATTTATTGATACTCAGCGAAATAAAAGCATAAAATGGGAAACGACAACAACAAGAACAATATAGGGAAAAGGGCAAGGACGAAGGACGAAAGAATTCAACGAAAACTGCGTCAACGTCGAAATGTGAATGCTCAAGCAAGGATGGGATTGTTGATGTAGGGTGCGAGGAGAGGGGGGGGGGGGGAGTGTACACAGTATAATATAGGGCTAGGGGTTATGGGGTTGGGGCCCAGGTAGTATTAGGGTAGTTGCTTTTGTGTGTGCGTTAAAGCATTTGTCAACATAACGCTAGCAATTTAGGAATTTCTTTCTCTTCCTCTCTCTCTCTCTCTCACTCTCTTTCTCTCTCTATCTATCTATCTCTCCACATCCCTCTCTCTCTCTCTCTTTCTATTTCTTAATGTTTCTCTTTCTCTGCCCGCGCACCGTTGACTTTTTATAGTTCTTGATTTTATTTACTATTTGTTCATGTGCTTAGAGCAGAGCGTTGACTTTGTGCGGGTTGCGGGGAGGCTGGGTTGGAGTAAAGGGATGCGCGGGTTGGATGCTGTTGGATGATGGTGAACTGAAAGCGCGTAAAGCGTAAACAGTAAATTGTGTTGTCGTTGCCATTGTCGTTGTCGGTGTTCTTGTTGCAATTTTTGATGTTGCTACATAAATTGGCTTCATCTTTATTGTCATTCAAGCAGGTGAATCGCACTCGCTTTCCCCCTTTCTCCGTCTCTCTTACTCTCGCTCTCTCTCTCTAACTGTCTTTCTCCCTTCTTTTTTTCTTGTAAATTCGATTGCAACAACTTTGTTATGGTTTTTTATTTTGTCGTCCCCTCTTAAAAATACTTTTGCCCAAGCTTCTCTCTTTTTCTTTCTTTAGTCACACACACACACACTTTAATTCTCTCTCTCTCTCTCTCTCTCTCTCTCTCTCTCTCTCCCTCTCTCTCTCTGTCTTTGGCTGGGGCGTGTGTATTTGCTCACGTAATTCCCTAATTAAATACTTAAAATGTAATTGCTTTCGAACATTTCACATAGCATCTTGCCCCAGTACCCAACGGCAAAAACCAGTTGCTGCGTTTAGTCTCAGCCCCAGTCCCAGTGACGTTATGTGGTGCTTCTGTGCTGGGATCAATGTTGCCAGTGACTTGCCTCGCAGTCATTAAAACAGGCGCAGAGCCAACTTCAGGTAGCACCAGGCAGAGCACACACACATAAGCACACACACAGCAAAACACACTGCATTGTGAGACCATATACTATATGGCTTGTTATACGCCAGATCTTAATGGTGCAACACACACACGCTTATGTACATACAAGGCTAAACACATGCACCCGATGAGTGTGAAATCAAACTAAATTAATGGCAGCAGCAGCAGCTGTTGAAATCCGAACACACACACACATATATATATATATATATATATATTATTTTTTTATTTATATTTTTCAATTCGAACATCAATTTTCTATAATAAAATATACATTGTCATTCATAATTTATACTGAGGTGGTGGAAAAATCCAAAATCAATTAACATAATTGACATCTAATTGCTACGAAATAAAAATGAAATATTGAATGAAATCTGAAATACATATTAATTATTGACGAGCACGACACATAAACACAAATACTTTCATGTGGTGACAATCGGTTGCGTATTTTATTTAATTATTTGCCGCTCCGATTTAATGTTAAATTCTACAGTTTGTTGTCAGACATCAATCAATTTGCTTCCAATTGGTTTACATTCTTTGCTGTAATTGAGCAGAAGTTTTTGTTATGGCTCCTACTATTGCAGCTCAGAGTCGTATAGAAACGTATCGATATCGATCTATCGATATTTATATAGATAACCTATAAGACGACATTGTGAATATTGTTTAAAATAGAGTAAATAAAATGGTGTCAACTTAACTGGCCTATCCTTAGACATACACAATAGATACATTTTTGGCCATCTGTGAATATTCTCACCGTCTAACTCCCCCTCTCTCTCTCTCTCTCTCGCACACCCTCTCTTTCTCGCTCACTCTCTCTGTGTGTGTCGTAGATTTGCGTGGGAGCCATGCGATGCGCTGCACGTTAAGCTATATAAGTCATCACTTTAATTTAATTGTGCACGGTTAAGCTGGCCGCACTTACGAGCTAAGACACGCCTCTTCCTGCCGCAACACGTCGCAGGCCCAAACACACACACATACACATATATACACGTTGCAAGTGGGGTTTTTTTTTGTATTGTAAGTACATATGCTGACCATGTCCTGGACATGTGCTGGCCACGTTTTTATGTGTTTTTAAGTGCGCAATTAAAGGTCAATTGCAGTCTAAGGTGGCCCACAAGTATGCTATAAACTCACACACACACACACGCACACACACACATACACACAAACACACACGTGTTTTCTAATTGCTATTTGAGTAATACTCGCAGCAAGCGCATTTTTTCATTTCATATCTTTCACAAAATTTCGTTGAGAAATACAACAAAACCAGCTGGACACATTCATCAATCAAAATTGAGCGTGAATCCATATATACATATATATATTCATGTATATAGATATATAAATATATATATGGACAGAAATCGGTCGGATAATGAGCACGCGAACCCAACCAATCGCAAAAAGATGCAAGACCAGTGCACACAGACACAGTCGATACACAAATCCACACACAAAGCAACACCAAGCACACCCAACATAGTTGTGAATAGTGCTGGAAATGGCAGCGATTCAGTTGCCCATCATAGGAACAATGGTACAACTCCGTTGGATGGCCGGAATCTGATTGAGTTCAAAGCGGGACGTATGATTCAAGGCGCCAAAATGATTGAGCCCGATGCCAGGCGGGGCGTAATCTATTTGCAATACGATCAGCGGCGAGAGCTGCATTTCTGCTGGAAGGATCGGGATGCGGCTAGCGTTGAGGTGGACATTGTTGCCGTGCCGGGCAATCTGGAATTTCGTCGGGTCGAGCCGTGTACGACGGGTCGCGTCTATGTGCTGAAGTTTCGTGGTTCCACGAATCGAATGTTCTTCTGGATGCAGGATTCGCGACACAATCTCGACGATGTCTTCTGTGCTCGGGTCAATGAGCTGCTCAACGCGGATCAAATGCCAATCGAAAAATCTACAACCGAATTAGCCAAGTAATTCTGTAAAAAACTCGCATTTGGTGTCAATACTTGCATTTTTTCTCACATTCACTATTCTAAAGAGCCAAATTTCTGTAATTTCTGTAATATTCTCACATTTAGTAATCTATTCTTCTTATTTTCGGAATTCTTTCATTGTCTTTAAAAGCAGATAATTCAGCAAAAATCAAAATAAATTTCGGTAACTTTCGGCATTTGTATCGATTCTATTGAATGAGTTTATCACTCAATGCATTTTAAGCTGCAACTTAAGCTTCTTATCTATCTACAGCAAAAAATCATCTTAAAGTCTAGCTAAGACATTTCTTTTTTTTTTTGGCAAGAAAAAGCATTGCTGTTGTTCAATGATGCATTTCGTTGGTGTTGCTGCGCTTATAAGAAAATAAAAACAAAAAATGCAATAACTGCCTCGAACAGCTTTAGCACGCCCTGCCGCGGCCAGGCCAGGCCAGGTCAGGCCAGACCCTCGATTTGTACAAAACGCAAAAGAAGTTACGAAGATAAATGAGATGGCATAAGTTAGGCGACAACTTGAGCACTCGGCGAGCAAGGAAGCATGCGACTAAAAAATAAAACACTTAAAATTTATATAAAAGACATCAAATGGCAAAAAACCAGACCCTAAACAGCTCGACTAGCAAATGCCCTGTTTTCGTATAGAAACTAAACTGAAATAAAATAAATAACATTCACTAAATCGATAATTATTTTATTTGTAAAAGTAGAGATTAGATACTTTATCACTTTTGAGTTGAACGCGATTTATATATTATACGAGTATTTAAGCTGTGCGATATAAATGATTTTCATTTTTGATATTTGAACTACGGATTACATTCTTTATAACTTTTGATTTATGAGTATGTTCAGGGATATTTGTATATTTAAATCGATTTATTCCGCATAGAAAAAAGAATTGCAATGGTCGTCAGCTCGAATAAGCTCAGAGCTTAAAGGGTTGGTGCACACAGGATGCTGATTACAAATTCATTGCTCAAGTTTATGATACCCCTTCTGGTTTTTGGTGCCTCTTGATGATTTCGGTAAAAAGAAAAAATTCTAAAATAGTTGTAAAGTGCACGTAAGGCAGTGGTAAGTGGCGTGGGCACTGCGGAGGTGCGTGGCACGCGACAACAGAAACAATTTTGCATTTTAAGCATGTTTTTTTTATATATTTTTTTTTTAGATGCTGCCATCATTTGCTCATGTTATTATTGTTGTTATTGTTGTTGTATACCAAAATGAAACTAAGTGAGTGGAAGGTTTATGGGGTAGAAATGTGTTTAAAAAAAAAAAAAACAACGAACGCTGTCTAAAGTGCTGGAAAATGCGAATGCGCGCCGCAAAACAAACAACATTTTCGTACATGCCAAAAAAAGTAGACCAGGTCTGAAAAACGCATGGGGGGGGGGGGGGGGGGGGACAAAATGGAAGAGCACACACAAAGAATGCCACGCAAATTGTTGCATAATGAAAAGGCTTGAAGTGCAGCTTGTGCTGTTATTCTCATAGCTACTCACACACACATACACACTCAAACACACACTCAAACACACACCAAATACACACACATCGTATACGCTCTCTCCCAGGAGGCGTTGCATATGTCATTTAACATTTTTGACAAATTCAAACGCATTATTATGTCTAATTTACTGGCTTGTGTGTGTATGTGTGTGTGTGCGAGTGTGTGTGTGCTTGTGTGTGTGTGCTTGTGTGCGTGAATTTAGTGTGGCAACATTGTAATAACTTTCAATCGTCCCCATCGGCAACATATCTTCAGAGATTTTCTGCACTCTTCAGTAAAACGACTCCTTCGCTTGTTGTTGGCCAATAGACAAAGTTTGAATCAGCAAACCGCCCTTCCCCTTGCCACACACACACACACACACATGCCCATTAAAGTTGCATGGGTGTGGGTGCGGCATGGTGTGAATACCTCCGTACTTCAACACTTCAAAACTTGTTCCGAAAATTGCTCGCTGTAGTTTAATTGAAATTCGAGTTCCTAATTTTCTTGTCACTTCTCAGTTCATTTTGTTGCTCATTAAAATTAACCAGTTCGTTGTTAGTGAGCTGTAAATATAAGTCATGCTATGCGCAGTTAGTTCTTTGGCCATTATCTTTTGTTATTTTTTCGAAATATGACAATTTGTGTATTTACAGTTTGTTCTTAAAATACAAACTGTGGTGGCAAGTTTGGAACTATTCATAAAGTGGATTTATTGGCCCAGAATGAATTTCTAACATGAATCATTTAATGTAGCCTTATTTTATGGCTCAATGGCATGGTCAAAACATCGCATTGCTTGTGAAAGTCACATAATTTTTGATAAATTTGATGGCTGATACAAATTGGGACTCGCCCCTAAATGCTTTAGTACTGAGGCAGAGTTTTTGGTGTTAATTAACACTGAAAACACTCACAGACTACGCTTTGAAAGCACTCTTAAATATATATTTATGTTTCCTTAAATTAGTGTAAACTGGATAATAATGAAGTAGTAGTTCAATCATTTAGTTTGTTCAGGTCTATGCAAAGTCTTACAAAATTGCTTCTTAAGTTGCTTAAGATCATTGAATGGCCTATAGAATCTATTGGTAGCTGATTATATTTATTGCTTGTCTATTTTGTCTGCTTTCTACTTTCATATATCCAAGTAGTTCCTGCAGCCCAGCGATTTGGAGGGCTTACAATAATTAACCTCAAGTGTTTATAACAAGCTTGAAAACTTTCCTGATTAGCTGTTAACGAGCACGCTTATTATTTCAAGGGCCGTTCTCTTTTTTTCGCACTCTCTTATTTTCACTTGCTCACCCATGTTTTTTGGCCCTTACTCCTTTTCTTATCAAAACTCAAGCGCAATATTTGTGGAGCATCTTTCATGCAATGGGTTTTGCACTTGGATCCTTGTCGAAAAGCAATTTGCTAAGCGTGCTTTAACAACAACAAGCCACGGCTAATAAAATGCGGCTAAAACGAAACGCCAGCCAAGGCAAGGCAACAATTTACCGCAAACTGTAATTCGACAAATACACGGCAAATTATTTATTTAATACACTAACAAAAAATGCAACCTAAAATCGAGAAATAATTTTTCTTTGCCGAATTTAATTCCTTAAATTAAGCAATACTCCCATTGAAATTTTAACTCAGATCTACTTTCCTTATTTGCGAAAAATAGTTTCTTGTTCTAAAAAGTAGAAAAGTAAAACTTTATAGAAAATTGTTAGAAACTTATTTGTGAAATTTACAAAAAAAAACACAAAAAAGGAAACCTGAATAGTTTTCAACAATGCAAAATACCCTTTATCCATCAAAAGTGTATCGTGCATTTGTCATATATATACAGAAACATACATATATATATATATATATACTTGAACAGCATCAGCATGCGCGACTGCCTTCACCGGCTACTGGGAATCTGCTAATCAAGCTTTACTACTTCTTATTTCGAGTGCATGCATTCAGCTTAATGCCCAACGCAACATACTAAAAGCTAGTGTGCCTCAGTAGAAGTGCTATTAAAATTACTTAAAACCAGCCAGCAATCAAGAGGGTTGCAAGCAGCTTAAATATGCCGCTTAATGCTGCTACCAACAGCAGCAGCAATACACAGAGTGTGTGTGTGTGTGTGTGTGTGTGTGTGTGTGCATGTGTGTGTACATGAAGCCAGCAATGTTGACACGGCTGCTTAGCACGCCACTCACAACAACCATACACTACTCTAACCCTTGGCATTTGAGTCAACCCCCCTGCAATCCACCATCCAATTTCTCTTCACGCAGATGCTGTTGCTGTTGCTTTGGTGTTATGCGTGTTGCATACTAATTTCAAAAATTTGCCATTACATTTGTAGTTCTCACTGTTTCCGGTGCTCGGTGCACACGCCCCTCATTTAAAGCCAGCCTCCCCACCCCCTCAGCATCATATATTACGTACAATTGCTACAAATGTAGTTTGGCTCTGTATTCTAGCTTGATTATCAACAACAAGAACCACAGCAACAACAACAGCAGCAGCAGCAGCAGCAGCAGCAGCAGCAGCAATATCTACACAAGTCCAACAAATTGTTGACATTTTTTGTAGTCAAAGGTGAATCAAAAGTGTCTTTACAACACATGACACACGCACATTCACACACACAAACACACACACACACACACAAATACACACTTGTTCGTTGGTGTTTCGTGTGGCTGTTTTGCTGTTGCTGTTGCACTTCAAGAGTTCAAAGTGAAAATTTTCATACGCACACACAAAAATACACACAAGAAGAGAGGCCAATGCAAATAAAACTTTGACATCCATCTTCACCCAATCCTTAGCCTTGTCACCTCAGTCAACAACTCACCCTTGGGTTAATTGCCAAGTATTTGAGTTTGATATATATATATATATATATATATATATTCACATATATGTTTGGTTTACATAAATATAACTAAAAAGAAAGTGTAAAAATAATCAAAAAAGAAAAAGAAGAAAATCTTCACAAACTTTATTTCAAATTAAGAATATTTGTAAAATCAATATGGCGCTGGTCATGTGTGATAAATTCCCAATGCTGCTCGATGTTGATCAATCTCAAAATAAGTGTTCACATTTAACTGGACTTTTGGACAATCTAAAGCGTAAGCACTTCAGATACAAATCAAATTTTGGCAACTGAAGTTAAGTCGACTTTAGCATGGTTTGCTTAGAGTTGTGATTGCCGTAGAGATAGAGTTGATATATAGATATAGATATATATATATATATATATATATATATATATATAAATGGAAAAAGGGAAAATGTGACAAAGGCAGATATGAAGAGAGATGTGGTAAGGGAACTGGAAGAATAACAAAAAAATACATTTATATGAGAAGATAACAAAAAGGGATATTGGAATACGAGTAGTAAGTGCTGTACATATAGACATATATTATAGTAGATGGAGATTATAGATTGCAATAGTTGCGGATGTAAAACGAAGAACGGAATTGAAAAATCATTTGCACACAAGCGAAATAGAAAGGGAGCATGAGAGAGGAAGCGAGAGAGAGAGAGAGGTAGATGGGCATATATACCGTAATTACCTACATACGTTGAGGCCAAAGTCACGTAGCTGGCAACGGATAGAATCGGAAACGGAAGTGGGCGGAAGCGGGCCTTCGAGTGCCTTCATTACTTACTTAAAAGGCCTTTAAAGTGTGCTTAAGCTACGCATCAGCAGACCTTTCACTGCCCGTGGCCTTTAAGTTTGTCTTTAAGTTGGCAGAGACACACACACACAGTGTGTGAGAGACATAGAGAGAGAGAGAGAGTGAGATAGAGAGAGAGAGAGAGAAAGAGAGAGATAATCCCTTCTCATAATTGTCAATGTCAAGTTCGCTTTGAGGGTCAACGAGGAGCTTAGGTTCCACAGCCACAGCGACAAAGTCAGGAGATATAAAAATATATCTATATTTATCTAGTTATACTTCAATTTCCATATCTATTTCTTTATTTATATCTACATATATACATATGCATATATATATTTAGATATTAATTTATGTATGCTTCAATTTGGTATCCGGCAAGCGGAAATGCGCCATCTTCAAAGTCGACGCAGCGTGACACACAGATTTCAGGACATCGAAGCCATCACTGGAGTTGACATTGTCGCATAAAGGAAACGTCTCTGGCTTGAAGCATGTTCTGCCTCTGGTCGAGGGGCTGGGTAGGCGTTGTGCGAGAGTTGAGCAAACATTTCCACCAGATATGCCAGAAATGTGAGACATGTGTATCTGGATCTACATACAAATACAGACATATGGTGTAAATAGATGGACAGATAGATCTGTCTGTCTGTGTGCCTGCCTGTCTGCCTGCCTGTCTGTTGGTGCAGGCGCCGAAAAGTATATGCCATAGAAAAGACTGCAAATACAGTTTGCCAAAAAGGCCAACCGACTGTCTGGCGTCCTGTGTGTCCTGTGTGTGATAGCCCCCCAGTCTCCTCCAGTTCCCATAAAACGTATCCGCATCCGCATCCTGGCCTAGTTCACATTTAAGCATTGCGCTGGACAATAATTCAGGCGTCCGGGTGCAAAGTCGCATAAAAATCAAATAAAAGTGTCAAAAAAACGAAAAGCGCACAACAAAAAAAAATGAGAAAATTGCTTTGTGAAAATGAACAATAATAAAATGGCTGCTCGCACACTGCACACCCCTCCCCTCTCCTCTCTCGACACTCTCTTCCTTTCTCCCTCTCTCTCTCTCTCTCTCTCTCTCGCTCTTTCTCTGTCTCGTGTGTCTGTCATATATCTACTTTGCAGATAGGCAACACAAAGTTAACCCAGTTGCTGCTGCTGCTGGTGCTTCTGCCTCTGCTGTCGTTGCATATTTTTTGGCGCAATGAATAAATTTTCACTTAGTTTTTGTGTCGCATTTTTTAGTTTTCAGCCGCCCCGCCCCGCCTCACACACACACACACATAAAACTCACATACATCAAATGCAACCAGAATGCAACAACAATAAAACAACATGCAATACAATAGTCCATATTACATGACTTGCAACTTACAGAAAAGCGACTTAAGCCAGCAATTAAACACAAAGTTTCATCCGCTAGAGACAAAGTTGGCAGCTAGATTTAATTTCGGTAAACTCTTTAAGGCAGAGATTAGTACGAGAACTGAATCGGGTAATCACAAACCACAACCTACGGAATATATGTATAGCTCGTTAACAGACGATGAGCCAGCAGCATGGGGTATATGGAGTTGAGTACATTTTACCAGTATTTTCAAAGGCAGCAATATACGCCCTTAATCACTCGCAATCATATTGCCAACCTTTTCAGACAGCCAGACAGCCACGCAGCCAGGCAGCCAGCTCACCTTGCTGTTGTCCTGCAGCATTTTATGTACTTGAAGCCCGAGTCATGTCAATCACAAAATTCGCATATAAACGCAGCAAGGGAATGAGAATTATTGGCTAGTTTCCCCTGAAGCCCTGGCTTGGTATGACAACAAAGAAAAATCGAAATGTGAGTAAAAAAAGGCGCATGCGAAAGCTGAAAAGTGTACCATGAAAATGATCAAAATGCACAACGTATCCTATAAATTTTGGCCATCAAAATACTGTTGAAATAGGGTTTCAATTAGGTGCAATCACAGCTCTTCCGCACCGACTCTATCGATAATAATATTAATGAACACAGGTATGCCTTGTGAATGCCTACAAAGGATTCCTAAAATGCTTGGCAAAAATGGCAGCAAAATGTGAAATTGATAAATGTAATTAATTGGCAAGTCTGTCTGCAGTGTATAAGCGACATTGCTGATGCCGTTGGTTGAATTGAATTTGGTAATTGTAGTAAATATAATTTCATATTTCACGGCATTGTGGGCTATGTATTATGATGGCCACCCAAACGTGCCAGCTGGCTAGGATATTTGCAACTGTCCTGCGAGTTGGGAAAACAAGATGGGAATGAGAATAAGCCAAAAATAAATTCTGACAAATATGTTGACTGGCTGGCCGGCACAGTTTTCCCAGCTTAATCCTGAAATATGCAAAATGATGACAAACATTTTGTGGAAATAATATTTTTGCTAGATAAGAAATTGCTGGATATTATTATTATTATTATTTTCTTTTTGTTCGCAAATTTATCTTTGTTTTGACAAATTATGACTAGAGCTGTCAGTATTGCGGCAATAAATACTCATAATACATAATATGAAGATGTTTAGTCTATGAAAACAAAATGATATCGGGTTAGGAATATCGTGCTCTGGCCTAGACCGATCTACATAGTTTCTTGTTTTTTTTTTCCAAGACTGTTATCGTATTTAGATGTTCGCAATAGCTAAAGAGCCATGAGAAAAGAGTTAGCCTTTTCAAAAACCAAATTATTCTAACCGATGGTCATTTAGCGAATAAAGTGTTGGTTCTCTTCTATTGAAGCAGAAACTGTTCCTCAAATAAATGATTGAAATTAAAAAAAATCTGAAGCTGAAACTATGATTAAATATATCTTGTTTCTTCACAGTCAGATCAGTTTTGGCAAAGTGATAGCTGTGGAATCTTTTGATCCGTAGGATTTTTACATGATTTTCCGAGCTGGAATTGAATGTGATATAAATCTAAGGGTAAAATCTGATTGAGCTTGAATAGATAATACAACTCATACTTGTCTATATGCATTATTGGAATTCAAGTGTTGAGTACACTTTTTGTATTTCATAGAAAGTGTTTATTGTATTTGTTGTGTGTCAAAATTAATTTTATCGATACCAACAGAAAATCGATTAAGAGCAAGTTCTCTCCAGTTATATATATATATATATATACATATGTATGCAGTTCAGTGTTTGTAGTTCTTCAAATAATCGAATTGGTAAGCGCAATACAAATACACAACACCATCCATCATTGAAGTGTGTGTGTGTGTGTGTGTGTGTGTGTGTGTGTGTGTGTGGTGGAGAGGAGGCAATAGTATTGTTGGTAAATGAACATGACACGAGTGCATTTAACAAATTAAAATGGTAACCAGAACAAAGCGACGCGGATACGATAATAAAGCTGATGATGCCACCGAGTCGGGATGGTTATGTGTGGGGCGGGGACCGGATAACGGGTAACGGGCAACGGGCAACGGGCAACGGGCAACGGGCAACGGGCAACGGGCAACATTTCCACTGATGATGATATTATTGTTGCTAGTTGTTGTTGTTGTTGCGCTAGTGGGAAATGAGCAGAGAGCTGGAATGCAATCCAAGCCGGAACTGACACGCGCAGAAGGATATACAACATTTACTAATAAATTTCATATTTATGTACGGACGGACATTGCCCGACGACGACACACCGGCGAGTCCAGGATCTGGACATGGCCCTATACACCAAGCAGGACCAGTCAGAGCCGGAACAGGAGCATGACCTGCAGTCCAGCAACCGGAATGAAGAGGCAACAGCGACACAGTGAGAGAGAGAGAGAGAGGGAGAGAGCCGTGAAAATCAACGTGAAATTGCAGTGGCTTCATGTCAGTGTGTGCTCTGAGTGTGTGTGAGTGTGTGGGTGTGGGCGTAGGTGGGTGTGGCTATGGGACAAAACAGTGCGGTCGGTAAATGCAAACACCGCCGTGTGGGGCGTGTGCGAATCACAGCAGGACATAAAACGGATGCGTGGCAATAAAAATAAGCGAAAACAAACAAACAAACAAACAAACAAACGTACTTACACAGCGAGACAGACAGGGACAGACTGTTCGCGACAGGCTACAGGACGGGACATAAAGATGGCATAATGGGTTGGGGTAGGGAGGAGTGGGGCAGCAGCAGCAGCATCAGCAGCAGCAACGGGGTAGCCAGGTCACAATTTGCCATCTGGCTAAAGTGCAATGCTCTGGAGTCGTTGGTCCATTGCAATCCGAACCGAACGCAGAAGTTAGGCATGGCGAAGGAAATGACTCTGGATGGCAAATAAAAATATTCTTCAGTGCACACAAGTCTATTAGTTAAGCCAAAAGCGAAGGCCAACACACATTGAGACTATCAATATATCAGAAACTCAAAGTTTTTCCTATATTTATTTCTTATATGTACATATGTATATAAGGAAATGTTCTAAGGGAACTGCACAATTTCTTAAAGCAAATCTTTAATCCAAAATCAAAAAACAATTCGTCATCGTATTTACGGAATCATCTGCAAAATTTGTCATCAAATAATTGAAAACGACAAAACAAAACCAAATCAAAATAAATTCAATTCCATAACAATTTGTCACATTTATCGCAATTATGAAAATGCGATTGGGGCATAAGTACATTACCACAAACAAGCAAACAAATACACATTGCCACACACATCCCACAGAAAAATACAGACACGCATATTTATCATAATTTGCATAACAACACAAATTGTGGGCAAATGTTATTTAAAATTACTGCTGGTGTTTAAAAAATACTAGTATTGTTTTCATTCCGTCGGATATTCAATTACAATTATACACAGCTAGCCAGCGCTTATTATTAACTGATAATTAAGGACCTTATTCTTCATATAGTCGGAGCTACTACGAGTATATTCTGTGATATTCATATTCATATTATAAAGTTATTGTGAGGAAATAAAAATAAGTATGCCGCCACAAGCACATTTAATTAATATCATTGTGCAATTTAAAAGCATTTTAAATTGATCTTTTTTTTTTCGTTTTTTAATATGTTGCAATCTGTTGAAATATTCATTTTTCAAATTGATATATTTATGATTGCGCACATATTTGATGCAATTAAATAAAGCATCTGCCAAATGGCTTTTATTCTTGTTGTTATCTTTTTTTTTTCATATACAAAATACTGTCAGTAGCATAATGGGTGGTAAATAAGTTAAAGAATAAATAGTCTTTAATGTTTTGTGTTGCAATTTGCTAGTCTTTGCAGTGTATTATAATTGTAATTTATAGCAACTAATTGGTCAAAAATAATGCACTTAAATTTGTTAAGTTTCTTAAGACGGATTTTATAATGTTTTAAGTTTCTGATAGTAAAACGTAATAATTAAAGTTAGCAGTTAAAATACTAATTCCCCAACAGACAATAGAATTTAATAATCATCGATGGTGTTTACAAATAATCAATTTGGTTTCTTAATCAACACCAGAATCTTTGTGAAAGACAGTTGCTCATTATTATGGGATTTATTAATTAATTTGCCTCAGTTTGCTTCTAAACTTCAGGTCTCTCATGTGTCAATTAATATTTGACCCTTGTGTGCTATTATATTTGGCTAAGCTTCCAGTTGGGTTCTTAAAAGGGTTGGGAGCAGGGTTGCCAAGTGTTTGCCGAAACTAAACTCAAGCTCAAAGCACTTGACATTCCACGCATCACAGCGGGTACTCGACAGAGTCGTCGAGCAAACTTCCCCAATATCAATCTCGCTTTCTCTCTCTCTGTCTCTCTCTCTCTCTCTCTCTCTCTTTCTCTCTCTCTCTGTGTCGCTGTCTCGCTCTCTCTCTGACTATACACTTGATTTTGTATTGAATTTAGGATCTGAGTAGTCTTGATTAAACATTTGTGTTATGATATTAATATGACTGTGTGTGTGTGTGTGTGTGTGTGTTGACTTAGTGTAGGTGTACTTACATTTCATTTTGATTGCTGTTAACTGCCTGACTGCATCCTTTCAGCCTTGCAGTTTTGATCCTTTAATAGAATATTTAATTTTAATTACAAACATTTGATTTCCCACTTCGCCTGTCGCCGACTTCGTCTGAAAGGGGTGCGCTCAAGGCGAAGGGATTGGGTTTTTAAAAATTCATGATGTATATGCTCTTTGCATATACCTGGCTCCCTCTCCCCCACCACCCACCCCCCTGACACCCCTGCAGACACTTTGCTGGCGCTGAATAGCAGACGGATTGAATGCGTCTGCCAAAAAGCATAAGCTGGCCAAGTTGGGGAACCAGCACAAGACCGATACAACTATCTCTTTCCCGCTTTCTCCCTCCATATATGTATATATCTAATTTTTTCTATGTATAGCTGTGTATGTGCATATATGCTTTTCTTAATGTCCAGTCTATATAATGTTGAAGCCTTGACTTTTTGCACGAGGGTTTTCCTTAACTTTGCAAAATGAATCGATTTCGTGTTAAGCACGAAATATATGCTGAGCAATGTATAATGAGTATATATTATAAATATAGCACTAAACCAGAACTAGATTCCAATAGCGAAACACATTTCCTTTTCCATATCTTGGACCTCAACAAAATCGAGTTCTTTCGTTTGCAGCAAAGTTGAGAAGATTTGTGAACATTTTGCTAGTGCGACCCTCGCACTTTAAAAGCTAAGTGTACCACATGCAACACGGCAACATGCCACAGTGTTTGGGGTGGGGGGAGGGGGGAGCTGCTACTTTCTATGCTTATTTGTTGATGTTCGCATGCTGCACTTTATGTACCATGCCTTTGGGATGATAAGCTGTGTACGAGTATATGCGTCTGTTTTGTATGGCTGGTTGGGTGATTGGGTGGTGTGTGTATGTGTGTGTATGTGTGTGTGTGTGTGTGTGTGTGTGCCAGGTCTACGGTCTTGGGTCTTAATTCTTGGCAACAGCAATTGATGAATCATAGCAATGACCTTAGTTGCACTTGGTTGCGTTGCAAAAGCGTGCAAGCCACCAACCAGCACACAAAGGAATGAAAAATGAGAAATGATACAAAAAGAAAAACGAAAAACGCCAAAACCTGTCTATTAACGCTTTTCTTCTATTTTCCTATCTTTGCAGGTGAGTAGCTGTAAACGTATTTGACATTTTCAATTACACAACACGTGCACTGGTTGGCTAGGTGAGTCACTGGGCACTGGCCAGGGGATTATAGTGCGCCTTATTTATATAGGCGTAGACGTATAAGTGCATCTGTACTCGGTTTCAACAAGCAGAAGAAACGAAGAACCAACAACCAACATTTGACAGACAGTCAGAATGCCGAAAATTGTATATTGGATGTTGGATGTTGGAAGTCGCCTCCGATATTCATCTACTCAGCAGATTTCGAATAAGTCGCGTACCATTTGTCAATGTGCAGCACGTACTCAATCTTCGGGCTTGTCAAACTTGCCAATGTTTGTAGTCAAAAGAAAAAAATCAACAACAAAAAATACATTTATATATATTATGTAAAGAAAAAACGAAATTTTGTTTGAAGTTGTCCTCATATGTGCACATAAATATGTGTGTGTGTGTGTGTGTGTGAGTGTGTCTGAGTGTGTGTACGTCTACTGCTTTTGACGGCTTCAGAGTTGCGCACATGTCAGCTTGTCTGGTACAATTGACACACAAGTATGTTGTGTGTGATTATGTAAATACTCACACACACACACGCACACACATACGCATCGTACACATTCACATTATATCTGCTTTAAAAAAAAAAATTCCGAATTGATGATTCTATTTTGCTGACACCTGTCGTAAATCTACTTCTTAACTTTTCACAGACAAAAAAAGAAAAAAATAAAATATATATATATATATATATATATATATATGTATGTGTTTGCAGTAGAAATCACATAATTTATAGAATTGCTTATTGATTGCTATTTTGAAGCTTGCAAATTGCAATTCATTGTTTACATTCTGCTCAACGCTCGCGTCGAAAACGAAGTTCAACAAAGTTATTTCGTTAGTGGAATATTTAGAAAGCCAACCATAAATTTTAAAATTTCTATAAATTTTGAAAATGAATTTTAGTCAGAAGGAATGCAAATACTTTGATGCCATTAATTGATTAAAACAAACATGTTTTGGTTTTAGGTTTAAAGAATTTTAAATAGAAATAAATATTTCAATTTGAATACAATAAAATTAATTTACCAGAAAAGTTGCCCAACACAAATAAGTCAAGCTCAAAGTTCAAATTGAAACTAGGCGCAAAAATATTGTTCAGCATTAAATTTTGGAAAGTTTCTTTGTCTGCCTGTCTGCCTGACTGTGTGTCGTGCTCGTGCTTGTTGTTCTGCTGCTGCTGCTGCTCGTGTCACGCGGCCAAGCTTAGTGCTTTGAAAATGGAATTAAATTCATATGATTCTATTAACAAAACAAACAGAAACCAAGCGCAAACATGCGTGTGAATGTGTGTGCTTTTAAAATGCAGCATGTGAAAATATCAACACACACACACACACATATGTATATATATATATATATATGTATAGTTGTGTCCATATCCAACCACTCACATAGCTCTTATGAGCTCTTACTCAGCATCGTTGGCAGTGCCATAACGAAATTTCGAAGTTCCCAACTAAACAACTTGCCAATACATAATAATGCACAGTCCAACAAACGGACAGCAAGGACAGACAGACAGACAGACGGACGGGCAGACAAACAAACAAACAGGCAGGCAGGCAGGCAAGCAGCCAGGCAGGAAGCCAGTCGAACGGAGAGTCCTGTGTCCTGGAGTTCTGAAGCTGTCCATCGCTTCAGGCAAGACAAAGGACACGTCAGTCAGTTAGGCAAAGTCGGTACGTGAATGTTTGAGGCTCCAGTTTGACTGATGTGTATGGTCACGTGCCACCCCTCACCACCACCACCTCATCCCTCCTCCTCCGAACAGGATCCTTGTGGAGCTCATTGCTTTTCACAGCTGAGTTGCTCTAATAATGCAAATACACACAATAAATAAGCGTGCATTGCGCTGCAAAACTCAACACAACTCAAATGCTTCAGGCTTGAACTCTGCTCTGAATTAATTGAAGCGTATCTCAAAAGTACTGAAGCCACAGCTCCACACAGTACTCCAGTATACATATATTGGAGTATGAGTATTTTTTTTAATACTTGGAATTCCACTATGAGTGCAACGCACTTTGTGCTTCAGCATGAATATCATAAAGCGCTCGGTATTCAAGATTTTACATCTACACTCGATATATATATATATATACATATATATATATTTATTTTTTATGTTTCTTAGTTTAAGGTTTCAAATTTAAAGTATACTTTTTATTGTTGTAATTTTTCAATATTAATTGTTTTTAAGATTTGTTGAGTTCATCTCCAGTCTACTTAAGACTTGCTTTGAGTACACGTTGGGTAGTTCAACTTTTCGAATTTAAAGAAATAAGTGGCAGTCATAAATTCTTCACGCCTTTGCACTCTAATGCCAATTATTTTTAGCTTTTTACTAGATAATTGTGCACGGTGGCAATCAATGTAATTTTGTTGTTGTTTTTGTTGTTTTTGCTTGCTCTAGTTACCATTTGCAATATACAATAAACAATACACAATACACAATACTCAATAAGCACCACCAAATAGCCAGCACCCACCCACCCATAGTGGGTGCCAGCGTTGTTATTGCATTTGTCGTTGCCCGTTTGCTTCATCAATTTTTTATTGTGAACCTTTTAGCAGACATGTGCACAAATTTCCATTGTTCGCCGCCCGGTAATTGGCGTTGTGGATGTGGGCTGTTGCAAGGGGAACAACGTGTTCTGAAAATTTATAAACGAACCCATTTTGCATTAAATCGTTTCATTTTGCAAATAATTCTCTAGTCGATTTCGATTTCGATTCGAAATTGCAAATTGCATTTCTTATGTGTTCAGTGTCTCACAGCTTATTTCCGACAGTCTTAAAACTATAACCTAAATTGCTATCGTGTCCAAACATACACGAATGTTTCAATTGTAATTTTCTCGACATTTACACATTCAAATCGCTTTTGCCCATGTGAACTTGCCCTGCGTCTTTTGTCAACACTTCGATGTCCTTAATTGCCAGTTTGTATAATGCGTCACTTAAATTCGAGTTAATTAATTAATTGATGCGAAATGAGCAATCGAAAAGTTGTTGTTGTTTTCTCTATTGGTTTGTGTATCCATTGATTTGCTTATGGGTGCAATTTTCGTCTCGTTTCGTTAAACATTGTCCACCTTTCGCCAAACACTCTCACCTCGCCCACCTGTCCGATCTGACAGGATATGGCACACTGTGATTGATAGTGGCTATGATCAAATACATAGATGCCCTACAACTACAACAGCATCAATAGCCAACTGATAATGTATTCGACTAGGCGATACCCTGTATTAAGCTGTCACAAATAGTTGTCAAACATATAAATAAAGAAAGTTGTATTTTAATTTTTACATTTTTATTGCAAATGTACAAGATACATTAACTGATTGATTCTATTCCAATTAGTTAAACAATATGCAACGGTTTTCGCTAGGTGCCGCTCTTTATACATGCGCGATTTTGTTTTGGCATTCAACACAGTATTATTTTTTTGAATAGGGTATTTGTCGGAATAAGTGCAGGTCGGCGAGGACTGACTAACTGGCTGGCTTTCGCCTGCCACGTCTCAGCTGTTGTGCCACAACCTTGAGTCACAAAACACCCACTTACCACACACACACACACACACACACACACACACACACACACACACACGCACACACACACTCTCGTACTCGTATGTAAATTTATTATTTCTTTTTTTTTTTTGTATAGCCTGCGCCTTCGGGTGGTTATTGATTTTTGTTGCTCTTCAAGGTATTTTTTGTGTCGTTGCTTTGCTGCTTCTACTCTCTGCTCTTTTGTTGTTCTTGCTGTTGGTGTACACAGCGCGCGCTTCAGCATTATTATTATAATAAAATCAACAACGCAACAGCAACAACAGCAACAACGCCAGCTCGAGCCCTGTGTGTATGTGCCTCTGTAAAAATGAACTTGGCTTCCATGTCTCGACCATGTGTCTGCTGTTCACACACACACACACACGACACACACACACACACACACACACACACACACACACACACACACACACACACACACACACACACACACACACACACACATGCCTATCTGCCTTTGTCTCTATTGCTACACTCTCTGCTGCCCCATCTCGCTCACTCCATGCCCCATCGTCCCCTCTTTGCTGGTTTCTATTAATTTAGTTAAAGCTTGTAGCACACAAGCGTAGCAACTCATTAAAGTGCCCACTGTACAGCATGTAATTTCAATAACTCAGTTTGCCCAGTCGCCCAGCACAAAATGAACAACTGAACGACTGAAGGAATGAATGACTGTACGTATGTACATATACACACACACACATATATATATATATATATGTGTATACACACATACAGCTGCGGTCAAAATAATAGTAGTGCACGCATATCTTTTGATAAATTACAAGAAAAACGCTTCAAATATAGTTAAAGAATTATGTAAATATTAATCTTAAACACAAGCAATCAAAGCTGAAGATTTAGTAAATATTAAAAATTGGCATAACTATACAATTAAGAAATAAAACACATAAATAATTAAAGTCCTTAAATTGAATAATTTTTATATTTATATGTATTAAATTATGATTTACTTTTGCCATAATAGTTTGGAAATAATAGTGAAGTTTTCTCAGCTTTCGATTTACTAAAAAACTAAAAATTATTGGTGTTTATATTTTACTATATTTAGTATTTGGAAAATAATAGTATTTTAAAAGATTTCCAGCATTGAATTTGTTCTTAATATTGTATATTTTGAAGAGATCTCGATTTTGTCAGCATAATTATATATATAATATTTATATTTTTATCAAAATGCTTTGAGAAGCAGCGCTTCTATTATTTTGACCACAACTGTGTATTTATATATGTATATATATATTTGTATAGTTCGCTTCGCTCTTTTGCTCCATTTTTGAAAGCATTATGCTTATGAGAATTAATGTTATGACCATACATGAGCACACACACACACACACACACACACACACACACACACACAGACATACCCTGCTCCATGCTGCTCTGTTTCCAGCGAGCTTCTGCAATTAGTTAAGCATAATATAAATGTTGCTCATTCTTTTTTCGCCTCGAATAGACTCCGCACTTTTACTCAGCTCATTTTACGCGATTTACCTATACACACCCACAACACACACACACATACACACAAATACACACACACACACACAGACATGCTTACACACTTAGTAATTCGTGTTTTGCCACTCCCGTTGGCCAGCTAATGAAGTCGCCAACATTGTTAACAACTTTGCCTACCTTCCGTTTCGTGTTTGCCTGCAATCATAAAAAAGAAAATACAATAAAAGAAACAGAAACACAACGAGCAGTAATAGCCAGTTCTAATACAGTTGCACATTTCTATTCAATATTATATTCATTCACCTAATTGCATTTAAAATTGTTTAAAAACTAGATTCTTCTACTACTACTGAGTAATATTGATATTGGCAAAATTATCGCTAGATTTAAATAAAATTGCTTCTCGGCTTATATTTATTTGTCTCTCCAAAAACTAATTATACATATAAATAAGATGAAATAAATAGCAAACTCAAAAATTCAAAAGTGTTTCATTTCTAATTTGCTATCAAAATTCAATTAAAATAAATTGTAAAGAATAAATTACATGAATTAAATTACATTAGATTATTACCACTTGTGGGAAAATGAACAGGCCACAATTTTACATTCTGTAGACATTCGAGAATGTGGAAAATGGTTACAAAGTACACAGGACGGCTTCGACCGCTCTTATTTTCATACATCACAAATGTAGTTGTAAAGTTATAATAGCCACTGGTTAGGGCATCCGAACTTAATTAATTATGTGATTTATTGTGTTCCATCCCAGCCTCTGTTCGCCTATTGAGCGATGGAGGCAGGGCCAGTCTCATTAACCAATTGCTGTGCTCATTTGCTGTTGTGTTCGGTGTCTGTCCTCCACTCTCCTCTCCTCTCCTGTCTCAGTTACTGTGTATCCTGCAAGTCGGCATCAATAAGTTTTCAGCTGATTTTCTAGTTGCCATACAAATGTTGATATTGTTAGTTACTTTGGACTGCTCAGTTGTTCAATTGTCGATAGCCAGTCGACAAAAGTCAATGATAATACCCAAAATGGGCATATTTAAGTTTGGCCAATTTGTTTTCAGTTGCCATGTGATTATTATACTGGATGGCAATTTAATTAGTGAATGTGCTTAGCGTCAAGTGTGACAGATCTGCATGAATTGCATAAGCCGAAATTACAAATTGAAATTATAATTTTGATATAGAATTTATATATGGAATTTATATATAGAATTGAATATGTGAATATTGCTTTTCACTCGTAATCAGCGTCGGCAGGTGAAATTAAATACATTTTCTATTATCACAAAAGATAAACAAAAAATAAATAAGCACTTAAGTATTCAAATGAATTTAATAAGCGCAACTTCAACGTAAGGGAATGAAAGCGAAATTGAAATAGAATTGAAATTGAATTCATTTCAATTCTGGAATTTCTCGGCTTCTCTCCTCCAATCCTAAACCCAAACTTTCAATTCCGGTTGTCATGGGCACTTTTTTTCATCTTCATCTTCATTCTTTTCTTTTTTTTTTCTTTTTTTTGTGCCATTTGAAATGTTGTCAAAGTTTGTGCGACGCTTTTGTGTTTTGGGTCCGAGTTGCGAAACCTTTTTAAGCACTCATTTCCCATATTATGCCCCCTGCCTCCACGTCACTTGATTTTCTTCAATTTTCTACTTGCTGTTGTATTTACTCATTAATGAACTCACTTGAAAATGGCAATTTTCGCCAGACGAATTCAATTCGAATTCAGACTGACAAAGACGAGAAAGCAAAAAAACGGAAGAATATTGTATAAATGAACAGCATGATTAACAAATTTGCTGGCATTTAATGAAGACATGCAGACATGCCGTAAAGTGTATACACAGACATACATATATATATATATATATATATATATATATATATATATACATATAATTATATATATATATACCTGCATAAGTTCCGGCGGGGGGCGAGCTAGACAAGGGCTAGGGTGACTTTCCAATTTTTGCTACATACTCATCTGCAGCTAAGTATTACCGAGTGTATATTTTTTTCTTCCTTTTTCCTTTTTGCTTTTTACTTTCTTTTTCTTTTTTGGGTGGTGGCTACGAAATTTATGCAAAGCACAGCAGAAATACAGGAGACAGAGCCAGCTGTGGTGTGTTTGAAGGGGTGGCGGAGTCTGTTGTTGGGGGTGTGGCTGTGGCTGTGGTTCCTGTTGTTTGGCATTCCACTGTGCGCAACAACAATAGCAAGAACAGTAACAGAGACAACAGCAACAACAGCAACTAATGGAGGCGAAACTGAAAATGATTCTTTGAAATCTCGCATAATTTCGTGGGGGAGCACAATAAAAATCACAACTAACATGTGGCAAATGCTGCATCCCATACACGACCAGCACCCATCCACCCCCCACCCACCCACCCCCCACACACGCACATCCGACCCACAAAATCACCATAAAGACGAGACAGCTTGGGGAGGGGTAGGGTGGCGGGGTTGAGTGAGCTCCACCTGTTCGGTGTTGTGCTCTTCATTCTTGCCCCAAAGGCGAAGACAAACTGTTAGCAGAATAGCGACACGCGCCTCCAAAACTTTAAAAACTATGCAACACAGCCACCAGCAACCGCCACACACACATACCCCCATCCCCAAGCAGCCCCCTCCCCCGCCCCCGCACCCACAGCTCATCCCAGTTCGCGTCGTCACGCGCTTGCTTTAGTGATGCTGCAAAGCTTTTAATTAAAGCATTTGCATTTTATATCAGACACGCGCACACCCGCACATTCACACACATACCCACGCACACACACACACGGGAGACATAAGAGATGGGAGTTCCACCTGTGCGGGTATTTTGGCCACAAAAGCGCCGCAAGTTATGCAACAAAAATGCGAAGCCCAACTCACGACCCATGTCGTTGCATACCATGCGGCGACCAAGAGATTTCATGCTGCCTTACATCTACACCCTATGACTCCAAACGGTAATACCACCCACCCACCACCCACCTATCACCCCCAACCCCGCCCTCCCCCTCGTTCAACTCCCATAGTCCCTTACCTGCTTTGTGCTCAGCTTACAGACAAGCGTCTAGCAAAATGATGAGGGTATATGCAAGTGAGACCAAAACTGAGATATTTCATATTTGTTTTGCATCTTAATAATGTAAAATACTTGAGAATATGATTAATATATTTTGCTAAAATTCTTCTCGACTTAAGTTGGCTTCAAAAATAAGAAGGTTCTCTTGCGGGGCTTGACAAGTAAATCTTTGTGTTTTTTGATTTTCTACTTTGACAAAATATGTAAATTGCTTAAAAAGAGAAAGCATATATATATATATATGTATATATATATATATATATATATATATTATTATTTTTCTTGATGGATGAGTAGATTGAGCTTTGTGGTTTTTTTTTCCAGTTTTAGTTAAAGTTTGATTTTAGTAAAATTTTGAATTTTTGAAACTCAATTAAATGAATTAATTTGAAGTTCACAAACTTTTTATCAACTTAAATCAGCTTAAACTCTCTTGAACGAGAAGAGCACGCAAGCATAGGTTAAATGAGTTTAACTTAAACTTTCACCCCACTCAAGTTAAAGTTGACCATTCTTGACTTGAGCACTACTTAACTTAATGTGGTATTTGATATACGATGTTAAAACGTAGATTTCAAATAAGCATCTGGAGGACTTCAATTATATTTGGCTAAGCGGAAAGAACGTTTGAACAGGGTATGCGTTGGTCGTTCAAGCGTATTAAAACGCATTCCAGCACGACTTTTTTTCGTTTTTTTTTTCTTGTTTTGAGCTCGACTTTTTTGCGTGCCTAAGCTGCGTGCGCTTTTGTGTTTTAATTGATTTTGTCTGCGTGTGTGTGTGTAACTGTTGTGGCTGTGTGTAAAGTGTGCTAATTTTATGATTTGAATAGTTGCACAACTGACTGAATGTGTGTGTGTGTGTGTGTGTGTGTGGGTGTGTGTCTCCCTGAATGTGAGCAATTAAGTGAAAAGTGCACATAGCAATGAAGTGGCGGAAAATGCAATTGTATTTGCGCAACGTGTACGCCGAATAAAGCTAACGGCTAAAGGAATTACCACTGAGGGTGCGCGTGTGTGCGTGTGTGGGAGAAATTTATGTGATAAGCAGTGGGTGGCACGTAATCAGCAATGATAATGCATATATTAAGTGCACGATAAGCGTGACTCGAGCTATCACACAAAAAAATAGATGCTGTTGTCATAAATATCCCTCAATGTGCTGTCGAGCGATAAGCGAATCTTAACATATATGTGTATATATATATATATATATATATACATACATATATATATATACATAAATATATGACAAAGTTGATTCGATGAGTTGGATATTTACGCGGCGCACATTCATTTATTTTTATCAGTATGAAGTAATCTAAATATGTATTTGTGGCAAAGTGTGGAAATGTGGAAATGTGTCAAAATCTGTGTTTTAAATCGAATGAGTATTGCAATCAGAATAAATTCAACGTTTTCATATATATTATAAGTAACGGAATAATTATTAGTTGTACCGTAAATATGAAGACATCATCACACAACCGAATAGCGTAGAAACATTTGGAAAAATATCGGAATTCTGAATTAGCTGAATTTGTAGACTTAATGTAACAAAATCGGAATCGGACTCTCAATTCGTTCCAGCTTGTGAAAAACTCGGAATATTTGCTATTTTGCTCTAGCTATTTGTAAGCGATAGTTGGCTTAATTACTCGCAATTAACGTAATTAGTTAAATCACTTGATATTTGTGTATATGTCAAATAGATTGCAAATAGTTTCATCAAATGCGGATACCAAATACAAATTAAATCTTTTGTTCAATGCGCAGACATTTAGTGTTGCTCTCTCTCTCCCTCTCTCTCTCTCTCTCTCTCTCTCTGTCTCTTTCGCTCTATTGGTCTGCTTCCGTTTGTGTGTCGATTTTTGCTTAGATGTTGCAAGCCACTTGAAAATTACCCGCCCAAAAGTAGGCAATGCAAATTGTCTGCAGCCTGTTTTATCCCGTGTGTGTGTGGGTGCTGTTCTTTTGCGTGTGTGTGTGTGTGTGTGTGTGTGCGCATATACATGGTGCATGTGCATATTTAACTACATCCTTGACATCTGCAAATGCCTGTTAGTTTGCCCCAAAACTCTTGTTGTTGTTCTTGTTGTTGCCATCGCCTCTGTTGACTGATTGACTAAGTTCAGGTGGCAGACGCAAACTGCCTACCGAGTTTGTTGTTGTTTCTTTGTGCTCAATTGTTGTTGACTCATTTGTACAGTATCATCACTCATCACACACACACACACGCACACACACAGCTGCAGCACGGGCATCTAACTTAATTGCAACTGTCTGCACGGAATGTCGCGTTTGTTTATGCATATATGATATGCAAATATTGTGGTATCAGTGTATAGGCAGACACACTGCCACACACACACACACCTACACACACACACACACACACTTGCTCACTAATTTTAAATTGCTTTCAATTTGTTTGGTGGTGACCCAGTGGGAACCGAAGCACATTTGACTGCAGCTAAAAATCTGAACATTCTCTGCTCAACTAAGGCAACTGATTGAAGCAGAAAAGTAGTGCTTAAATGCTGAGTTGCATATTAATATCTGACATCTCTTCTATATATGTACAATAAACATATCTATATTATAATCGTGTTTTTTCCTTAATGTTGTATATAAACTGCCAATTGCTGTTGATTTGATGTATTTGACTACGAATGGATATATATTGGTTACCCTAATTGCAATAATTATTGAACCATTTTAAATTAGAATATAGCCAGATTTATTGTTATTATTATTATTTTAAGGCTTGAATTTAATTTAAATACTTTAATTTATTTTAAAAACTGTTATTCAGCATTAAATAATAAATATATCTTTGAAATGAAAGTGAATATTTACTTGATATTTAAATCTTCTAAGCGAATGAGTTTGTGCTTATTTAGTTTTAGCTTACTTTCTGCTTGAATCTACTTTGGCATCTGCCTGAAATGGTTTTGCAATGTACTTTTGCCAGGCAACTAGTTGCAACTGGGTTGCGGATGCAACACGGCTGCTGTTGCTGTTACTGGTGCTGCTGCAAGTTGTCTCTTGTACTTGTAGCTCGTAATTCTTGCTACCACTTTGTCGTTAGCATCGCGCACACACACACACCCACACACACACACACAGATGTTAATACACCTTGGCGAGGAGTCGAATAACAAGAAGAGCAACAACAATTTATACAACACATTTGCTTAATTTATATTTATAACTTTGCCGCACACAGCAAATGCATGTTATACTTAGCCAACAGCTCAGTTGCAACAACCAACTTACCCACAGTATCTGTGTGTGTGTGTGTGTGTTTATCTGTGTGTGTGTGTGTGTTTTTGTCTTTTGCATTTGCATAATCGCTGGCAAGCAACTAGCGAACAAAACCAGCGACCAGCAACCGCGTTGAAACCCCCAGGAACTGAGGTGATTTTGCCACACCCCCTTCATCCCGCCCCCTTCATTCTTAATTTAATTTATTTAATTTATTTTTTTGTGTGCATGCTTTGCTCTCCGCGATAAGTCAGTATTTATAATTACAGCTGTTTTCTGTTTGATTTAAATATTTAGGGAGGGGCATTAAGTGTAATAAGCTGCGCATTTTGCAGTTGCTATTATCCGACTTGGAGATACTCTTTTTGGCAAATATATTTACGTGTTTAATTGCTGTTATTAAGGCGGGTTGTTGATCTAGACTACTGTGAGACTCTAGACTACATTTAGAGTTTGTTACCTTTGCATGCTCGATAAGAATTTGGCTTCTATTTATATACTTTGGCATAGATTGTTGTCCCATTAAATTTTGGAATTTAAGTTACTTTAAGTCAGACTCAATGCAATAAATTCAATCGAGTTGAGACTAACTCAATAGATTTACTGGAAATTCAAAATTTCTCAATTGAATATTCTTGGTTGATTAAACAATAAAGTTGAATTACAATTAAAACGACATCTGTGCATTACAAATATCTATTTTTTCTTTCGATTAATCAGGCAAACATCGCACAAGCGCCCTGCACCTTTTTTTGAGAGGTTAGCAAAGCTGTTTCTCTTCACACACACACACACACACACAGCTCATTGGCATTCCAGTTCAGTGGACAATTATGAATTCTGTGCAAATTTACTGCCCTGCACTTGATCCCAAAAAAAGTTGAGTTGAACTGGAAAAGCAAAAGCAAAAGCAAAAGCTAAAGCAAATAAATATGTAGTTGTTTGATATTCTCAATATTTATTATTATTTTTATTTTTTTTTTCGCCTGAAAATTGAACTCTGCATGCCAATTCTGCTCGGCAAAATACGTTCTGCAAATATATAGCCCCGAATAATTATACTAATTTATTTGCATGCATTTTGAGGGCAAATGCTTTGCTTGAAATGTATGCTGGGCTTAAAGGTTTGCTGGAATTTTGTTGGTTATACTCGTATATTGAATTTGTGTTGTGCACTTTTATAGATTCATCTCAAGCGAAATAGTTGCATTCAATTCGGTTCGTTTGTGTGCTTTGTGCGACTTCCGAACCGACTTCAGTTTGGATTTAGGATGAATTTGGCCGAATGGCGCTTAAAGTTGCTGGATTGCGCTTAAAGCTTAAACAGCATCGCCGCTGAGTGCCACAATGGCGGACAGCTTCAATCCATTAGTTGTTTGCTGAATAGAAAATACAAAAATCGCTTTTGGTTTTTGGGTGGAGAGGTTCGCTGTGGAATGTGCGAAGCGTGGTTTGTTTTTGCAACATGAATGCTGTGCCACTTGAGACGGCAACTTCAAAATGCAATTGCCATTCAGCTCCTGTTGTTGTTGTTGTCGTTGTTGGTTTTTTGGCTTTTTGTTGTTTGAGCAGCGATTTTTAATTTGCTTTTGGATTTTTATTGCAGCAGCGAAAGCGAGTCTCATTAGTTGCCGCAATGTAGCCCATTCAAGATTGGCGATGGGGAAGGAGTCATTGAAATTGGTTTTGCTGCTGCAAGAACTCTAATGATGCGCAAGAAGATGATGAAGAACCAAACCATACACACACACACACACACATACACACATGTTGTACATATATATACATATATATACATAGATATACACATAAAATGCAATTACAACAAATTGCCGCAGAACGCTGTCTGCCGCCGTGCCGTGCCGCCTTTTACAACTTTTGCACAATTTCAACATCAGTTGCAGCAGCCGCAATAAAGCGAACTGAATATCAAATATATATTTATTTTTTTTATTTTATTTTTGTAGTACTTTGTTGCTGCTGCTGATGATGCTCGGGCTTTATTCGTAAATAAACCACAAAGCGGCAAGCAACACTCCATGCCCCGTCTCTGGGCAGCCCCCTTTTCCTCTCCTCGTTTTTCAGTGATTTTATTTTTATTTCGTTTGGTTTTTTTTTTTTTTTTTGCGAAGTGGACTTTTGGATTTATGCGCGCTCTTGAATTTGCATTTTGCCCAACATCAACAAGAACAGCAATTGCTGTTGCAGCCACAACAAAGCGAAAACCAAACTACAAACAGTCTGTTACCACCCCACTCAGCCCACCCCCGCAACAAATCTACACCTGCCCTCTCTGCGGGCAGGTTCCTTGCTTTAAAGTCGAAACATTTAAAGCGTCCCACGTCGCGTATGATTAATATAAATTCAACACACACACACACACACACATACGGACAAAAGCAACACAAGCCAAGCCGACCACACTCATTATAATTAATGACCAGCCACACGCCCCGCACCGCCTCTACAATCCCAAATAAATATCATGATTTTAGCCGGTTTGGCTTTGGTTATTTGCTTGGTTAACCATTAAACTAATATTTCAATATTATGCGTTTGAAAAGCCAGTTTTGCAAAATGATGCGCAAGTGTTCGGTTTAGATTTGTGAAGGTTTAAAGTGTGTGTCTTTTTTCCGCCTCTATTATTTTTGCAACTCCACGGAATCGAATAATTGCTTGTTTACTTGCACTCTCCCCAGAGAGAGAGACAGAGAGAGAGAGAGAGAGAGAGAGAGAGAGAGAGAGAAGGTTCTCTGCAGAGATTACGAGCTCAGCTTAAGCGTTGCATTTGTGTATGTCATGCAAGAAGAAATTGCAAAACTCTTGTCTATCTATGCCCCTCGGAGAGCAACACAATCGTTTGTCGGATGCAAATAAATTGTAAAGTTGCAAGTAAGAAGAAAAATCACACAAAGTGCAGCAGCCCAAAATGCTTTCTCGAGAGACTTGCAACAAACAAGTAAAACAAAAATACAAATAAAATGGAAACCGAACACGGCTGAATTATAAAATAGGGTTCTTTAAACAACTAGCCAAAGATCTAAGAGAAGCGAAAACCTTTGAATAATAGGCAGCATAGCGATTCCCAAATTTTTAGAGGCATTGCAGCTGCTTAGTTGGTTGGTTGGTTGGTTGGTTGGGTAATTTTGCAACAGCGACACAGTTGCCAGGCAACTCAATTAACCACGTTGACGTCGAAAACTGAGTGGTGACAAGCAAATCCAATAAAAAATGTTGTCATTTTAGACGACTTCAAAGTTGTTGAAAAACACCTTAAAACATATTCTCGGAGCACACCAGAAGCTGAAGCAAAACCAATTGGAATAATCCTGTATGGTCTTAATGTCATTTCATATTTGCACAAATGAACAGCAGATAAGTGTTTTTAATTTGTAATTTTATAAGCATTTTATCATACAGCAAAAAAAAAAAAAACAATTTGAAATTGAGCTGAAATTGAACAAGTGGATTTTGATTTGCTTTTTGCTATCGTTGTTAAATTACATTTTTATTTTTTTTTTTTTGTGTTTCGCATTCAACATGAAATTGACAGACAATTTTCAGAGATAAAAAAGCGCACAGCAACTAAAAAATCAGTCGGCTTCAGTCGGTGTTGGGTGCATTTTTTGCTGCTATCCATTTCATAGTATCGATAACAGGCAGGTGTGTTTTTTGCTTTTATACACTGAACGAATTTAAAATGTGTAACAAGGACAGGGCAGAAGCATGGAAAGGCATCCCATCGACCCACTAATGTATATATATATATATATATATATATATATACTTTATCAGCATTGATATATACACATTATGAAAATATGTGGAATGATCTGCACATGTTTTTAACTTATTTTCAATTTCATTATACACCAAAAGAGAGAAAATAAAATAAAACTGAATGATTGTTGCCATGGCAGCTGTAATGCTGTAATGCATATATTGCCAAATTTGCTGGCGAGTTTGACAGCATATCATTGCTCTATTCATGAAACGGCAGTACGCCAAATTCAGAACGCAGCAGAAAGCCGCATTGTCAAAATACGGGCGATTTATGCAGGAGCTGGCCAGAAAGGTCTCACATGGCGTTGTCATTGCCAATTGGTTAGCTAATTTGCGGCCCGAATAAACGCGGCCCGTGGCAACCGACCACGCTGTCTCTGTTCCCACCGCCCACCGCCCACCGCCCACCACCCATAACGCTCAGCCCCCGCTGTGGATTTCGATTTCATTCTTAGACTACGCTGCGAGTGGCATAAATATTTAATGTTGGATTCGTGGCTGTACTCCTCGTTATACACGGCTCTCCCTCTCCCTCTCCCTCTCCTCTCCCCGCCTGCTACCCCTACTCTCCCCCCCTGTAGGCATTGGGCATCGTAATTTGATTGCTTTTGCTTTGGCTTTGCTGTCGCATTTTTCAATTTGTGACCAAATAAAATGCAAATGCCACAACAAAATTTCTATTTCTCAGTCACCGTCGCAGTCGCAGTCGCAGTCGCAGTCTGCCTCTGTATATCCTTCTCGTTCTCCTTCTCTTTCGCATTCTCCTCCCAATCAGGTTTCCTTTATTATTTTTAGTAACTAATTAGATGCTGTTATTTGTAGCTGCCTGGCAAGCCTGCTTTTGATTGACATTTTGTGTGATTTAATTAAACCGCAAATTGAAAATGTTCTAATTATTTTTTGCTTCTTCTATTTTTTTCTGTTTTTTTTTTTTTTCGTTGCCAATTTATGCGTAAAATTGACTCTCAAATGTCCTTAATGCGTGTGTGTGTGTGTGTGTGACCTACTACATGCCTCTACAAATATGAGCTGGCCGCCTGCCCGCACTTCCGCTGCCACACGCTCCCCCTCCCCCTCTCCACCATCCCCCTCTTTTCCTTTGGGGCGACACGCTAATGCGTCTAATTGCATTTTGTGCCTCATGATTTACTGCCACAGCAGGCGAATAATTTTCACGCTCTTGCCCTAAATGATCCCTTTGTGTGTGTTAGCGTGTGTGTGTGTGCGTGTGTGTGTGTGTGTGTGTGTGTGTGTGTACCTTTGGCTATGCAGGCGCCCGCAGCTGCGGGCCTGCAACAATTAGAAGAAAAAAAATCGTTATGCAAAAATTAAAAAAAAAAAAATTCTATCTGCATTTGCTGCTAAAACGGAGATGGCGACAAAATGGTCGAAAACATTATCATGGCTGGTTTGGAAATTATAACAATTGTGTTTAAACCAAATATTGAAATATATAAATTATGAGTAGAATATCAAATCAATATGAGAAGCAACCCAAACGTTTGATAAAGTTAATAAAGACTCCTAACAAGTAATGTAAAATATATAATATTTCTAAAGAATTCCAGTAAATTGGGAAATTGAAGCAGACATCCAAAAACATAAATGAAATAAGTAGATAATCTTCGTTGCTGGTATTTACTTAATTGCTCCCATAGGCTATCATGGATTTGTTGCACGAATAACTTTTTAGTTCAAGAAGAAAATAAAGTAGAACAAAATACAGAGAAAAAAGCAAAAAATAAAAATAAAAATTAAGTACTCTTTTGTCACCTGTGCGTCTTTGTGGCCCTCCTCTTCGCGTCCCGCGTCGAAGTTAACTAACTATTTAACTGCAGCCATATAAACGCATATTTACTCACTTATATATATATATATACATATATGTATATGTATGGGGGGCGGATTAAAGTATTCAGATCTAAGATGTGTATTACTACCGAGCTTAACGGTTGTTGTATGTGGTAGCATTATTTCTAATTAGTAAAGTTTTCCGCTCTCTGTGTGACGACGGAAAAAACTTTTCTCAATTTCCTGCCAAAGAGACGACAAATCAAATCCAAAAAAAAAAACAAAATCAACAAAAAAAGAAGAGGAAAAACAACAAAAAAATAGAAAAAGTTATATATGTATATTTGTATATATATCTGATGTGTATGAAAGTCTATTCCCGTATCTAAATAGAAACTAGAAGTAATTGCAACGCAATTGAAAGTCGCAAACACACATCATGTGTCTGTCTGTGTGTGTGAGTGTGTGTGTGTGTGTGAGTGTGCATACAATGCCAAGTTAATGAGCCTGCTTGCCCACTTCCCCCGGCTTTCCCAGCGATCGCTGTCAGCCTGCGAGTTTCTGGCTGCCTTCTGGCGTCATTTTCCTGCTGGTTGCTGTGTGTTCTTTGGCTTTAGCCCATTTCCATTTGCCAGGCATGTCGTTTTCATGTTATACAAGTTTGTGCAACAACTCGAAGCCAACAACTCGAGGCGGCGGCTCTGTCAGCAGCAGCAGCAGCAGCAGCACCTCGCCATTCCTTCACGATGCGCAACTCGAAGCTCACAACTTAAACACAAATTTCTTGACAACAAAACGCAACAACTCCAAATCGAAGCAAAACTTTATTTCCATTTCGATTCCATGCCATAGCATATTACTTAATAGTTATATTTGTCCGACGGGAGCTACTCCATACTCCACACTCCCGAAACTTGTTGACATAATGTTGTGAACACTAATTAATGTTTGACAGATATTTACAACTATAGTTTATAGTTGACCGACTTCTATTCGCTTTCAAAATCCAAATACGAAACTTTATTTCCGACTGATTGTTCCTGCATAAGCCATATCTTGTAGTAAGATGATTTTGAAGCTATCTTCACAAAAGTTGGATTGTATCCGATTTTTGCTGCAGGCTTTCTATAAATGTCGAAATCAGTCGGATCAGAACACTATAGCATATATAGCGATCGCTTGAAAGTTGATTTCTTGTGTGGATTACTTTTTGTTCAAACAGAATTCGAAGAATCAAATTTGGCTAGAATCGGACAAGAGACGAGCTGCTGCTTGAAAGGTTTTATTGTTCAACAAATTGAAGGAACACATCCAATTGATATGTGTATGATGCATAATTCAAAATTAATTAGCCACACGCATATGTCATTTGTGGCATCAACAAAATAAGCACTCCTCAACCCTCTTCACCACAACTGAGTAAATTCTTTACTCTGTTGTTGGCTGCAGGGGACTTGTCACACTTTAATTTTGGAGTCTTTAATGGTAATTTGGATAACGCTTGCAGCTATAATCGATTTGGTGAATTGCATTAACTATCGATGGTCGGCGCATGTCCTGCAGCTAAAATCACATTTGATTATTCAACGCTGGCTGGTCACGTCGCCAATTATTATAGCTCAATTTTGGCCAATATACATTTAAATGTTGGTCATTTGCAGCACTACGAGTATTTTTTTTTGTGTAGCCTAACTCAAAATGATACATTGAGGAATGCCTTTAAGCAGCTTGAAGTATTTGGCTCAACTCGTCAAATTGGATTGCAAAGTGTATGTTGTGTGTAAATATTTGTGGTGTGGCAAAAGCATTCAATTTATCAAATCAATTTCATATAATTTTTGTGCTTCTTTCCGACAGTTGCAGTACTCAATTCATATTCAGACTGACTTATCCGGTAAACAGTAACTGAAATGTGATTTCTTCAATTTGGGCAACTGTTGCCCATAGTTATTTGGAATTCATTTTTACATTTTACAGCACTTAATCAATTTAAATTGTTGTTTGTTGAATTTTGCTTTGAGTGCAAGCGTTTCACATGCTTTGCTGCTGCCTTGTGGTATTTACAGTTAAATGCATACACACCCACACAGCTCGACCAGCTCCGGATTAGTTGCAGAAGGTAGCAGACCATTAAATTGGCACACATTACTCAAAGTGCTCGTTTGCATTTTATGAGTGTGTATTTTATATTTTGATCTGATCCGTGTGCTTCATTTGTAGCTGTTGCTTTTGCTGGGATTCAATTCTTATGTTCGATTTTCGATATCAAACTGGTTTCATATTCCATTTCGCATTTTGCAAATGTGATTTTTATCTCTCTTTCTGTGTCTCTCTCTCTCTCTCTCTCTTTCTGAGGCTCAGAACATTTGCACATTTCTCACTAATTGGAAATTGTTGCGCAAGGAAACGATAGACGCAACAAGGATAACAATTGATAGAGTAACTGACGGTTGGTTGGGCTGGGTTGGGTGTGTGGCGAGTGTGGCGAGTGTGGCCCATTGTCCGGTTTCGGGGCCATTTCTCTAGGCGGCACAGACAATAAATCTCACATACAATTTATTGACAATGCTTGGGGCGCTGAGCAAACAATGTCCTTCCGGCGCTGTGTTGCAACAAAAGCTTGCACAACACACAGGCACACCGAGTGAGAGAGCGAGAGAGAGAGAGGGAGACTGAGACTGAGAGATAGAGATGGAGATGGAGATAGAGAGGAGCAGCTAGTTGGCTTGTGCCTGTTTATTTATTTTTTCTTATTATTATTCACAATTAACGCAACGTTGGCTGGCTGTATTTTTTTTGTCGCTTGATTTATGAGCAGCCAACGGACACGTCCACAGACAATTTGCGTTATTATTATTGGAAATTATTACTATTATTATTATGTTCCATTATTATTTCTTTTTTTTATCGTTTTGCTTATCGTTTATTCTAGCCACGTTTCGACTGATGTGCCATATGCAGATTTATCATCTATCATTCGACTTTTGAATGCGAATCCACTCAAAGTCTATTTATCCGTGCAACATCCGTGTATCAATAAAGAAAATGTATTCACAACGCAACAAAAAGGAAAATTACTACAATTGAAAATCTGAAATTTCAATTCAAATTTAATTTATGTCCCATATTGCTTAGCTAGCTTATATCAACTAATTAACACTTTGCAGATTTACATTAATTTCATTATTAATATTTGGCCGTTAATTTGAACTCGGCAACGCTGTTGGAGACTTTTGGCGAAGGTATGCGTTAAAAGCTTTCGTTGCAGCGAGCTTTTGCTATACAGTCAGATGCGCGAGCAGTTTGTAGTGTGCTGCGAGCTTTTCGTCTTTGCCATAAACTTTTGCTATAACTTTGGCCATACTATTGTCGCTTTATGGCAGCCTTAAGCACAGCAGCGCCATCTAGCGGCATTGCGCTTAAGTGCCGCCGAATTGAATTTAAATTCTGCAACTGAATTCGTGTCAAATTTGTACAATCTATGCGTGACTAGCAGATACCCTGTGATCAGACGCAAGCCCGATTATCGTATATTTTCCCATAAATTTCTTGTTTAATGGCTCAATTTGAATTGTAACTAAACTAATTTAATTTAATTGTTGAGATACTTTATAATTTATTTGCTATAAAACTTACTAAACTTATTGTTGCTGCTGATGTTGCTGTTGCTGTTGTTGCTGTGGAGCTCGCTAATAAATTTATAGTTACAAATATTTTGTAGTGAATTATTTGCAGTTGAGCAATTTTTATTGTTTTGCACTTTTGTTTTAGACGCTGCTGTCGGCGTCGCAGTCGTTGTCGGTGCCAGCATCTGCTGCTGTTGTTGCTGCTGCTGCTGCTGCTGACAACGACATAAATAAATTGTTTCGTTTGTTTTAATTTGTTGCAGTTGTTGTTGTTGTTGTCGGCTCTGTTGCTGTCAGTTTTATGTTTGCTACTTTTGCCAGCGCCCGCTGTTGCATTGCCTACACAGCAGCAATAAAAAATGCTGCGCTGCAGCAACTGTTGCTGTTGTTGTTGTTGCTTCGTCTGTTGCACTGTTGCCGTTGTTCTGCTCATACAATATTTGGGTCACTGCGGCAATGTTTTTGTTGACTAACGCACAAAAGTTGGTTGCAGCTAATGTCGGGCTCTAGCCACAGCAACAACATCAGCAACAACATCAGCAACAACAGCAACATACAACAAACATTTCGAACAACTCGACTCTTGGGTTAGCTCATGTTTCAAGCGATTTTACTGACCAGCCTCTAACTAAAAGCGACTGTGAGTCGGGGTCTATTTATATTGCTGCTGCTGCTGCTGCTGTTGCTGCTGCTGCTGTTGCTGTTGGTGTCTAGGTCAGGCCATAAGCACTGGTGTTAATATATGACTGACATTGGGCACATTGGCCCGGCTTAAGCTGCTCGGCTCTGCTGCAAACAGTTTTCCTCTTTGGGGAGCCTAAACTTAAATTTTGTGTGCTCAGCTCTGCTCTCACATCTGAAATATATATGCGATTCCATTATACATTATGGACACGATTTGTTCTCCGGCTTAATCCTACTTCTCACACATAAACAATCAATTTTATGGCACTGACTCCTGACTGGCCAAAGTATTATTGAATATGAAGATAAAAATTGGCAAATGGCTTAGATAAACGGACACAAAGTTAGAGAGAGAGAGAGAGAGAGAGAGAGAGGGAGAGAGAGAGAGAGAGATCATTATCCTTGCTATTGCTATATGTCGGAAATGTTGAAACGACTTCATCTTCAAGAATAGACTCTGTGAATCATATCATAAAATAAGTTCAAAATTGAGCACATTTTTGCTTTTTCCTCACTTTTTGTTTTGTATATTTTTTTAAGCTAATGCTGCACTTTTAGTGAATAACATTTTGGAATACGCTTAGAGTTTTAGACGATATGAGTGAGGGAGAGAGCGAAAGACAGAGAGAGAGGGAGATGGAGAGATTTATAGAAAGGCAATTGCCCAAAATAAAAAAAGTGTTGCCTACTTTGCAGCGCTGTCAGCGTTGATGGCTCAAGCTAAAGTTTCAATGCACACACACACACACATAGAGACATGCATGCGTGTGTGTGTGTGTGTGTGCGTGTGCGTGTGTGTTAAAAACTTGTGCATGTACATTTATCAAATTGTTGTTGCATTTGGAGCGTAAATAAGTGGTTTATGATGATGATGACGATGATGACGATGAGAAACCACCCAAAACCTGCGCAGCTTGCAGTGCACTTGTTGTTGTTGCTGTTCTTGTTGTTGTTGTTGTTGATTCTTTTTGCATTTTTACGAGCTGGCACTGGCACCGCCAATGTCCTGCCTTGTTATTGTTGTTGTTGTTCTTGTTGGCTAAATGCTATGTGTTGTGGGCGCCTGCCATAAATTGCTTATACGGTTCACTTCGCTTTGGGGCCATTTCGGGATCAGCACACACACATATACGCAAACACACACACACACACACACAGGCACACCTACGCACATATGTGCCAACAAAGATGCACTGCCAACTGGCACATGAATATACATTTATGCTTGTGTCCGTGTGTGTGTGTGTGTGTTTGTGTTTGTGTGTGTGTTTTGTGTGTGACAACAATGTACGTGCTTGTGAATCTATTAAGAATTGTTTTTTATGAACTGCACATACATGTGTATGTGTGTGTGTGTGTGTGTGTGTGTGTGTAGCTTAAGGCAACAAGAAAATGCTAAAGAAACTGGAGAGAAACCACTTGTAGATCGAAGTGAAACTAGTCTAGTCACATCTAAATTGTAATCCATTGTTTGGCTATTAATATAATACGCAGATTGCAATTAGATGTTTGCTGTCTCAAGTGCAGATGTATTGTATCAGAATGGCTGACAGAGATTTGCTGCAGTCGAACATTGACTGCATAATCCTCACTCGAACAACACGTGAGTGCAATTGAATTAGTGCTAAGTGACTCTAAGACTACAAGCCTACTGCGTTATTCACACAGACAGCAGCAGTTGTGCTGTGGTTGAGATTTATAACTAATCCAATGGCTTTAGCTGCTGAGACTGCTCCATACAAGCGTTGCAGTTGTGCACAAGCTTTCCATAAATTGGCTGTATCGATTTACAAGCACTTTATTTAAATAATAATTTAACTGCGGCAGTGCTTAATTGTATTAATTTCAAGTCAGGCGAAATAAATATTTGAAATATACTCGTATACAAAGAGCAGCAGCAACAACAACGACAACGAAACATGCCCAAACAATGCGCAACGAAATTACGCTGAGTGCATGCAATAAATTGAAATTAACTTGACACCAAGTCGATAAACCGGAAACAGCATAAAGAAAAATGTATTTCGTCGCACAAAATTTGAAATGCTCTTAATACTAAAAGTGAAGTAAATAGTTCAATTCTACTTTGTAAGTGAACTCATCTTTAACTTTCTGACACACACTCAAATCATTTGAATACTAATTGAAAAATTGATACGGAATCGGAAACGGCAACTATGCCCTCAGATAGAGTATCATTGTGGTCACATGAAAAGCGCACAAATGTGAAAGCGAAAGTGTCATCACATATTCAGTGCAAATAAAGTCAATTATAATTGAATACGGAAATTAAAATTGGCAACTGGCTAATGGAGAGCATCAAGTAATACAAAGAATTATGCAAGTGTGAAACAAAACCACTTCCATTATGGTAATCGAATATTTATAAATATAATACGCTTAATATGCCAAAGCCAAAGTATTCAAACTTGTTACTTTGTCAATGTGGTGCACGTGGCGGATACGCAATTTGCGCATAATTAAAACATTTGTTCAATTTTGTCTGTTTGTTGGCAAGCAAATGAATATTGAATTTAAGGAGAATCGAAATGAAAGAAAACGCGTTGACTACCGAATAATGAATAGTGAATAATGATGAATCGAAATTGTCTGCAAGAATCGAACCAAAAACATTTTTAAAGATTAATTTTACAATTTGACTTATCTCTGAAAATTTCACGCTGCTTTCTTTCAACACTTTTCTTTGAATTTTTCTTTCTCATTCTCTTTCTCAACGCGACTCTCACTTCACCTACCGGAAAACATTACAAAATCAGCGGAAGTTCCAGTAACTTCTCTCTTCTCTCAATGCTTCTCGCTTCAGGAAGTGCAACTCCTCTTTTAAATCATCTCGCTTTTTGATTCTCTCAACGCATGTGTCTTTAAGTCATATGTTTACTTGGCTCTAAGGCTGACTGTGGCCTGGGATTTGGCAGAACAAAGCGTAATATTTATGCTGAGCTCACAGAGGGAGGCTTAGCTCTGACCTCGAGGCAACCATTTTGTTTTAGTCATTCTTAGCTGTTGCTGTTGCTGTTGTTTTTGTTGTGGTTGTTCTCCATTCTCATGGCTAGTTGTGGCACCAAAATCTTAGCCGTGCTTTGAAATGAAATGCTTTGAGGCTGAAGACTTTGAATTTCTAAATTGTTGTTCGTCGTCCTTCGTTGTCTTTTGTCCTTTTGCCCGCTTGTTCGTTTGTCTGTTTGTCAGCAGCACCATTTTGTTGTTGCCTTTCATTCTGGTTGTCATCATACCCTGTCGCCACTCACAAGAGGTATGTGCGTGCCAAAGTTATGCAACTGCGACCTTTGCTCATCATCTAATACAGCAACTATATAAATCAAAATGATAAAAAACTGAAAGTTGATTGTGGAATTAAATTTAGAATCGAGTTACGAGGTATGTGCTGGTTGGACACTCTCTACAGAAACACGACTTGTGTTTGTTGCTGCGACAGTTTTGCTGTTTGCAGGGGTTTGTTGCGCTTTTACGGCCTGCCACATAATTTATAGAAATGCATGTAAAAATCTAAATAACAGCGAAAAATGCGAAGCAATTTGTTGCTATTGTTGTTGTTGTTGATTGTTGTTTTGTGCTGATTCAAAATGCTGTTGGCATTTGAATTAATTACAATTAATGCGGCAAGTCCTTCAGCATGTAAATATATATATATATATGTGCATATATATATTTATTTATATATATAAATCCCTTCGTCTTTCAATGGGCAACTCACACAAAAATTCTTCACATTTCGGGGGGAATTGAAATAAATAGTGTTGCATTATCTGAAATACTCAGGGACAGCGCTTACTTTTCATTTTGAGAGTAAGAATAAATTGCCTTATTTTCCAATTGTTTTTCTTTATTATATTATAGATATATATACATATATATAAGTATATATAAAGGTATAAGGAGTTGAACTGCCAATTACTTGCTGAAATATCGCCCAGACGTTGCCAGTTAGTTTTATTTGTTATTTATTGATGCGATGTGCAATGAAATCACAGAAGAAGCTGGCTGACTAGTGTTGCCAGCGTAAATAACTGCTTAGGGTTGCCAGACTGATTGAGTTAGCACTGATTGACTTTTGAATAATTGAACTTTGGAAACCAGTCGGTTTGTGCATGTTACTGCAAAAATACATTTCGCATTAAAAGAAAATCATCAGCAATAAATGCTGGACTTGACGTGGCAAGAAGAACCACTCAACCGACAGAAATACAGACAAATATATTGAAATATATAGATAGAGAGAGAGAGACAGAGAGCGACAGACAGAGAGAGAGAGAGAGAGAGAGAGAGAGAGAGAGTGTAAAAACAAGGCAATAATAACAATTCAATTTGGTCAAAACAAAAGTCGAACAGCGCCAAAAAGTTGCTGCACGCTTTGCCGTCGCTGTTAACAAGTGAACAGTTATGACCGCGATCCGGGTAGCTGTAGTTTCCCATTGTTCTTCTGCCCGCGCCCCGCCCCTTCCTTCTTTACCATATCTTCGCCAAGATTGTCGGGAGTTTTCAGCCAGTTCATCTTTTGGGCTAGCTTGCGGTCAGGCGGGGGATGTCAAGTGGTGAACACAGTAATAAGTTAACTGTTCTGTAAACTGTCTGGCTCAATTGCTGCTGCTGCTGTTGCTGCTGCTGCTAGCGTTGATCATCGTTGGGTAATTTTTATTAATTTAGTTACGGTCCATCTTGAAATAACTCCAAGTGACGAGGAGCAGCAATTAGCTTAACAACTTAACTGGCCAAGCAACAATATTGCCAGCTTGCTAAGCAAACAAATGCAGTCTGGCAACCCTGGAATTAGCACTATTTGTCTGTTGTTGATACATATATATAATTTGTCAAATAAATGTTTGCATTTTGAGTGGTTAATGAATTAATCACATGTTGCATTAATGTATCAACACTTATCGATTTGCTTAGTATATCGATATTTATCGATTAGTTGAACACGCATCAATTAGTTTAACAAAATGTAGACATCTTAGTTGGCATATCGATTACAGCTTAGTTTTTAGTCGTCGACGCGATTTGTCATCGATATACATTGGCAACCTCAATGGATATCGATTACCTCCACATATTTGCAGCATATCGATTCGCTTGGACTACACTTATTTAAGTTGGCTTACTAACTGCAGGTCAGAGCGAATTGTATTTCAGTTCCGATTCTGGTAAAAGTTAATTGCAACTTGCAAAATTCTTCCATCTTTCGTTTCGCTGCTGAATTTCTATCGGTTAAGTTATATTTATTGGTTGTAATTATTTCAAACTGGTTTCACCATGCAACTAACCAGTGTGCGTGCTGTGCTGTGAGTTGCCTTCTTTAAGTTCGTGTTGCATAAATTGCATTTGAAGCCAGATTGCCAGACGCTACTCAGAGCCTTAAGCATTACATTGGAGCAGCCAGAACCCGCCCAGCCTCCGCCCAGACAGCCCTTTAACTGGTACTCAATTTGTTGTGGTTATAATTAGTTGTTCAACTTTGGTTCATTCAGTATAAGAAAAAGCAGCGAAATAAATGAAAGCAAAAAGGTAAAATAAAAACGCTGTGCGATATTGCTGGCGAAGGCTTCAGGTCAAGTGGCAAGTTGTGGCTGATGTTGTTGTTGTTATTGTTTATGTTTCTCTTGTAATTGGCAAGCGTAACAAATTGTGGAGAACACAAATACAAGTGCACACACACACACACACACACACACACAATCACACAAACACACACAGAACTCACAAGTGCATTGGGGCGTTTTGCGTAATCAATTAATTAACTATAAAATTGCAGCCAGTTTTGTTAATGAAGTTGCGGGCACAAAAATTATAACAAACAAACCGAAACACACACAGCAAACTGTGAGTGTCCTCGACTAGCCGAATACCCTGTATATATTTTTGTATATATAACAATTAATAATACAATCATGAGTGACCAGCATTTTGTATATTAAAATCCTTGATAAAGTTCAAATATTCGTTGGATTTTCGTTGATGTTTCATCCTCAATAGTTGCTGAGTGATTGTCAGATTTGGATATAATTCTGATCTGGTCAGCTGATCTGATCTCTCGGGTCACTCTTCAGTTGTCGACTGAATCTGCTTCGGCTTGTATCCAATATCTGGTGGATTGAGTAGTGCATACCCCCTTTTGTGCAGTGTGGCAATTGCTGGAGGTTATGGCAATAATGAACAAATTGACTATAGGTTGTTTGCTAAGGGGCGTGGCCAATGGGAAGCTGCAACTGTTTTCTAACGCAGTTTGACTTATTTGCAGCAAAATTCCATTTCGCGTAAACTGCAAAATCCAAAATGTGTTGAAAGTGTGTGTGTGTGCGTGTGTGTGTGTGTGCTCTGACATGCTCTATTAAGTAGTAATGAGGTTTGGTAATTGATTTCAATTGATTGCACAGATTGAAATGGAGCGACTGAAAGAGAAAGCCAAAAAAAAAAAACTTAAATTTATTGATGGCAACAACTACAACAAGAAACTTATTTCAGATTGAGTGGCATTTGTGTGTGCAATTGCGGCCACATTTTCAGACAGCATCGACTGAAATGCAAAAAATGAAGAGAAGCTGTTTCCGTTTCAGTTTCAGTTTCAGTTACGGTTTCGAATTCCGTTTCACGTTTTTACTCGAGTCTCGCCGTAAATTTATCTTCTATGATTTGAATTTGCCTGGGTGCAAAAGAGTTGGTCGAAAGCAGAGGAAGCATGGCCCAAATGCAATTCTCTTTTGTTACAAAATCTGGTTCACTAAATGGTTTAAGGCGCTAAAAGAAAGACGGACGAGAGAGAAACGGATCAAGAAAAAGATAGAGAAGGAGAGAGAGAGAGAGAGAGAGAGAGCGAGATAGAGGTATGTAGAGATAGAGAAAAATATCGAGAGAGAGAGTGAGAGCTAGAAACAAGGGCTTAAAAGATAGAGCGATTAAACTAAAATTCACATTTTATTTGGGCTAACGTTCCATGAACTGGTTTATTTATTTTAATTATTTGAGTGACAAAAAGATACCCTGTTTATGGATATTTTGTCGTTGACTGCTTGGCTTTTAGTTACTTTATTATAATTTATTTATTTCAAGTCAATACCAAATAATTGTCACTAAAGCGAAAATGATTTTAATTTGTTAAAAACATTTACTAACAATATCAGTGCCTGCAATGCATCTTGACATAAGTTGAGTTACGGTGCGGGTTCAAATATTGGATGGATCAGCATCTGTGCAGATGTTGCAAGCCGTTGCTCTGATTGTTGCCACCTCTTCTAATTGCATTCGAACAGGGTAAATGGAATCATTTATATTTGCTTGTAGTATCCATCAAATTCTGCAGCTGCAACCCGGTGGAGTCTGTCTGTTTGTTTGTCTACTCTCTCTCTGTCTCTCTCTCTCTCTCTCTCTCTCTCTCTCTCGTTCTCTCTCTATGTCTTTCTATGTGTGTTTTCTGGTACAGCAGTTTGCTGCAACTTCAGCTTCAATAAACGCAATTCGCAATATCCTAAAAAAGTGTTTGTTTTAGTTTTTGTTGTGCACATTTTAAAGCCACCTCTTTCTTCCTCTCTCTCTCTCTCTCTCTCTCTATCTGCCTCTCTCTCTCTCTTTTATACACACATGCAGTGTTGTTTTAGTCTCGTATCCTTCACCTAATTTGCTTGCCCCACAGCCGAAATATAAAAAAATATCTGGATTATGGTCAACTTGTCTACTGGCTTCTTTTGCTTATTTCTTTATGCTCTGCTGCCGTTTGCTCCTTCCACTTCCGCATAGTTTTTTTGTGGCCCAAAATATATTTTTTTATATTCTATTTTTTTTAGCTGCAATTAAAATTAAAGCTAGCTAACTGGCTAGAAAAAAGTGGCCAGCAAGTGCAAAAAAGAAAAAGCGAGCGCATAAATAAAAGTGCGGACGAAAAGGATTTTGTTGTTTCAGTTTTCTTCTCAGCTGCACAAAAGGGCTACAAATGTAGCTTTGCTTGCATGTGTCTGTGTGTGTCTGGGTGTGTGTGTGTGTTGCTGTTGTGCTTTTGTGTTGTTGTCGTCGTTATGGTCTAATTATCTCTATTTATTTATGCTATGCCTCGGCTTTGTCTGCTGTTGCCTTTTGCTTTAGCTTTTTGTGTTTTTGGCTACTTTTAAACACACGCACACACACACACATACACACACACATGCATGGAACTTACCTGAGCTCTTAAGTCGCACATTTTACAGCCATTATGTTATTACAGTTGTGTGTGTGTGTGTGTGTGTGTGGAAATGGATTTAGACCGTAAAACTGCAGATAATGGAAGTGCTGTGGCAATTCTTTGCCCCACCCCTACCCCCTCCTCCACCCACCCAGCAGGTGTGTGTGTGTTGTGTGTGTTTTAAGAGCTATCTGCTGCCACACAGTGCGTATGCGTAATCGCCAAAAGCAACTGTTTACTTCCGGCTGGTGTTTTTTGTTCTTCTCCTTCTTCTTCTTCTTATATATATTTATACATATGTATATATATATACACAGTTGGGGATAAGTATATTGGTCTTTGTTCAAAAACGTTTTGAAAAATTCACTGTTTTAGAGCCTCTTAATTTGGTTTGCTGAATAACTAATGATCTACTTTAAGTCAAACCGGATGCGAAACCGGAACTGCAATTTTAACCATTCAACCTTAACCACAATTGCACTTTTTTTTTGGAAAAGCAGTTAGAGCATCCGATACTATTAGTCTATTAAGAACTGTTAGTGAAAAGTTTTTGGTATTCAACTCCAAACCTCTACCGGAACATTTACGCCTTATCGGGCTCAATCCGAATACAAAATACGATTTATTTCGAGGCTCCTTTGTAAACATTGGGCCAATATAATTGTGCAAAAATGTTTAAAAATCACATTGCATTTTTTTTCTTCATAAAATTTAAACTTTTCGAGCTAAAACTTATAGGGCCTTATTGCTGTAGTTACAGTTTCAATGATGTTTTTTGTTGTTTTTTAATCATTATTTGATTGCCTATTTTGTAGTCGCCATTTAAAAGACCATTTGGCAGCTGTTTATATCCAGAACAGCGTATTCTACAGTCGGTACCGTCATAAGTTGAAAATGTTTCAACTTTTCTTGTTCGTTTTTCGTTTTTCGTTTTTCCTTATTTTTCAGTTTTCGTTTCTTTTTTATTGTTGCTGTATTTTGACTTTTTTAATGAGTAGTTGAAGCTTTTTGGGGTGATGCAAATTTACAGTCAATTAAATGCAGAGCCCCGCAGCGCTCCTGTTAAAACCAACCCACAGCCCACAGCCCAACCCCACCCCCAAACCCCCAAACCTCCTAACCCCAACCCCCCTGAAACCTAACGCTAAGAACAGTGCCGCTGGCTTTAGCTGATGATGAGAGATGCCAGCATCTCTTTCCCTCCCTCTCCCTCTCTCTCCATCTCTCTCTCTGCCTCTCTCCCTCTCTCCCTTTCTCTGCCTCTGTCTCCATTTTTCACTCTCTCTCTCTCTTAGCCAAATTATGCCTAATGAGCTAAACTAGTCGCTAGGTAAGGAGAGAGAAGCCGTTATGGAAATTGGGGCAAGGGCTATGGGTCTTCAGAGGGCCAACAAGATGAAATTGTGGTGCGGAAGGTGGTGCGGCTGGTGCGGCTGGTTGAGCTAAATGGCAGCTGATGACTGTTTCAGGTTGCCGCTGGCAATGGGCGCGTTAGCACGAAATACATAATTACAATCGAAAATGCTTTTCATTAATTTCAAGTGTGTTTCAACTCGAATCAACTCGAATTTAAGCGAAAGAAACAAACAAAAAATACCCCCGAAAAGGTAAATAAATTACAAAAAAAAAAAATAATACAATAAAATAATAATAATAAAATAATAATAATAATGTTATGTGGGATTCATTTCAGCAAAATGGAGCGAGGGTCACAAGTAGGTGGCGGGGTGGAGGGCTGGAGGGGCTGGCAACCAAATGTGGCTAAAAGGTCTGGACAGGCTAAGGGCAGCGTGTAGCCAGGGGTTCAAGGGACTCAAAAGAAGGGGTGCCAAATTGGGGTTAAGAGTTGGCCAACAGTTTAACAGCTGAAGATTTTTTTGTGGGGAGCTAAAAGAGGAATAGTCGAGCGGGGGAACTGAAAGTAAGGGTTCCAACTGCACTGCACATGTTCTGCATTTAGCTGCTAGCCAATTTTTTGAATGCATCCAGTCCAATCTGTTAACTGCGGATAAGAGGCGCCTCCGTAATACTAACTAATTTTCAATTTGAAATACCCAAACAAAGGGTTGGATTTTGGGACTTGGGAGTTATTTCAATTAGAGAGCACTAATAAGCTAAGTGCAAATGGAAGTCAAGCTGTCAGAATATAAAATTCCTTAGTTTGGCAAATAATCGCCTTTCACTTTGAACCAGGCTGAAACCGGAACCGCATTTCAATTTTTTTTTCATTTCGATTTAAGAACCTGTTACAGATACCAATATTGTTAACGGAACAGAATAACGAAGAAAAAAAATGGTGGAACCAATTCATAAACTTTAGTTTTACACTTTAATTGGCGGAACCGAAACCGAAACCGAAATTCGATACGGTTTTGAGCTATTAACCCCTTAGTGCCCAGGACCGCCCTTAGACGGCCTAAGTTTATTTCACGCTTTGTGTTTCGCTGAGTTTTTTCGAAGCAGCTCAACAAAAAAAAGGATGCAAAACAAAAAGTTTGTAAGGCTTTTTGTAGGCCTCTCAAATTAAGCGAAGAAAAGCGAAAATCAACTTAGACCCTTTAAAGGCTGTCTGCGGCACCAGAAAGTTGAAGCTTTAAGACTTAGTCAACACTTCAACACTAGCCGAACCTCGCTTTTAAATTCGTTTAATTTTAAATTAATAAATATTTCAATTAATTTTAGTTTAAATTGCCTCTCAGTCTAATTGGTGAACAGAATGAAAACAAGAAGAAAAGATATCAGTTCAATCTGATTTGGCATCCATCTGGAGCATATCCTGTATGTCAATGCTTAAAGTCCAGTGTTGGACAATTACAGCTGGCGAGTAACAGTCTATTAAAAATCGTGTAACGAATTAAAAACGAAGGCCAAAACTTCAAAGTCTCCAGTCTCATAAAGCTCAAGAAGCCACTAGGTAACGAACCAGAGACGGGGGTTGTGGGGGAGGGACGGGTGGGGTTGTGTTTGGTGGTAAATTGGGTGATGGGGTATGCATGGGGTGGGGAGGGTGGTGGGCGGAGAGGGTGGTAAACGAGATGAGCCAGTTAGCAATTTAGCAATAAACTTTTATTTAATCGATTTTAACACTTCACCGACAACGAGCAAGCGGGTTTGGAAAGCAGACAGACAGACGGACAGACAACGTGGCTAACTAAGGTAAATTGGGGATGCTGGTGGATTGTACGAGGGGGGTTGGGGTGTGGTTGGATGGGTGGTGTAAGTGGGGCCTTTGGAGTTGACGACTGACGGAGGAGCGACAATCAATTGTGTGCGGCCAGCTAAAAGCTAATAGCGAACTGGCTTCCACGGACAACAACGGCCCTCTCTCCTCAAGCCCCTCCACCATTTCATCATTCAGCAGCCTTTGGCTTGCGCCAGGTCACTGCCGCCGCTGCCCCAGCCCCTGGCTCCACTCACCACACCTCCCAAAGACCATCTCCGCCTTTGCTAACTAGACTGAAATGTTGTGCGACGGAATTTCAATTGCCACAAGAAAAAAACAAATTTTTTTGTCGCTGCACACACAACAACAACAACAACAACAGCAACAAGAATAGTAGCAGTAACAGACAACTTTTATATATAATGAATTTTTACAGTTTGTTGGCCATGATTCATATTGGCCTGACTTTGAAGGCCAACTGGCAAAAGTTGCTGGCAATAGTTTCATTCCAATTAGTGCCAAGTCTGCACTGTGCTGCACAGGCTTGAAAAGACAACACACACACACAAACAGACACACAAACAGACACACAAATAGACACTCACAAACAAATAGTTAAAAAGCCAGAAATAATTTGCAAACTATTGGCCCAGGCAGGCAACGCAATCTGCCAAATGGGCTTTATTGAAACATCATCAATCTCGCTTCTCGTTTCTCACTTCTCTATTGCCGTTGCTCTCTCTTCTCTTTTCTCTCTCTCTCTGTTCTCTTCTTGCCAATTTTCCGATTTTTATACCACAAACCCATTGAAAAGTGTGTTGAAAAACAGTTGAAGCATCTTCGAACGCATAAAATATATACGAGTAAATATATATTTCTGATCAGTAATAACAAACGCTTAGATCAAGTTCATTTAATTTTATCGATAGGTAGCCGCGAATATCGATATCTATCTATGTTCGATAGCAAGAAAAGACACAAAAGAAAAGCGACTAGAATTTTAAAATTGCCATCAATTAATTTTCAAATCATATTAAAAACAATTAAAACTAAACACATTACAATTGAATGAAGAAGAATGCTTAATTTTTTTTAAGCTATGAATTTATTAGTAATAATATTATAAAAAAGACAGAGTTTCTTCGTCAAAAAACAAACAATTTATTTGACTGTATCTGGGTGTCGAGGATTCTCACTTAATTCACGTAAATCGAAGTCTATTTATATATTCGGTGGACATATGTTTGCAGCATTGCATAATAGGTTTAAGCAGCTTTACGGCAGAGACACAGTTGAAAATCGCTCTCTTCATTTATTGAAAGATAACTTACAATCAGTTTCCAAATGAAATTCCACTCGAACAAAAAAGGGGACTTAAAACAAACACACACAAACAAGCAACAAAAACTCAGCAGACAATTTGTGTGTTTCTGTGTTTGTTTTTGTGTGTATTTTTGTTTTTTTTAGGTCTGCTAACTTGTTTAATCTGTGCAACATCGGCAAATGGAAGCAAATGCTGCCCCACTAATCGCTCTCTGTGTGTCTCTTGACTAATCTTGTTGCCCCATATGCCACACAGTGCCATGCACTACATACATTTGTATAATCCCTGCTCTGACCCAAAACAGATAAAAGAGAATCAAAAAGATAAAATACCCATGGACGGCTATATAAAGAGCGAGAGAGAGAGCGAGAGAGAGAGAGAGAGAGATAAATAGTGAGAAAGAGATTCTCTGTGGCATTTTCAAGGCCTTTGCCAGAATTATGTAAACAAAATGGTTTCTATATGCCCTGCACCCATTGTAATGCCTGTAAGGGGTAAGCTACACTTGTCAGCTACGTGTGCCATTTATTATGGGGCACAGGGTATCTCACAGTCGTGCTCTCACTCAGGCACACATTGGTTTTTTAGTTTAGACAAAGGCGATTAGAGGCAAAAAAGCATCGAATAAATTAGTTGAAGCTTTTGTTGTTTAAATTAAATTTATTGTTGCTTTTATTTTTGAGTTCAACAACAACAACAACAATAACAGCAGAATTGCTTTTAAGGGATCGTCGAACAACCGCTTAAAACTCTAGCAAAATGCAGCAATTTGATTAATTTCGAATCGCTTGTCGACATTTTAAAACTGAAAGTGAAAAATGAGAAACTTCTTTGATTTCAATTAAATCTAACAAATACAATTTTTTTGCGACAACAACAAGTCAAAACTAAAAAATAAATAAAACGAAAATGAAAAAAGTACAGCTTGATTTAAATAAAATAAAAAATAAAATGAATGTTTGTCTTGGCGTAATAAATAATAATAAAAAAAATAGTTAGTTTAAATATAACATTTACAAATAAATTCAAAATTTTGATTTCAACATTAAGTTTTAATAAATTGAAAACTCGATAAATTAAATAATCTTTCTTGAGCTTTTAGCACCGATGCGAAATTCGATAAATTATTGCAAAAAGTACGAGAATGTTGGAAATGCTGGCAGTGGAATCAGGCTATAAGACATGATATGCTTTTTACAGTGTATTGAAGGTTAGATTTTGTGTGTTGCTTCACAGGATTCGGTTGAAGCTAATGGCGGATTTTCGTACTTTTAACGAGCTGGAAAAAATACTTACGAAAAACTCTTTGATATGTGAACTAATTTGGCATTTGCCAAAATGGCCATATCATATTTTGTTGTGGGTGTGTCTGGGCATTACTTATTAATTTGTTAAGCCAGAGTGTCTGGTTGTAATTATGGACACACACATTCGAAAACTTTTGCCACATTGGGTGCCAAAAGTATGCAACAGTATTTTGCACTTTACCGAATTGTTCGCTCTAATCAAACTTTTTACCTGTTTTTATTAGTTGTGTGTGTGTGTGTGTGTGTGTGTGTGTGTTGGTTACTGTGCTTACTGCTTTTAGCCATTTAGCAGACTATGAAAATATTTGGCCTAAAATTGTTGCCCGATCGCCCAAAACAACCACAACAACAACTACAACAACATCAAAAATGTCAGAAAACTTTTGTCTGTTTATTGGTTCTTTTTATGTTACTATATTTTTTGCATTTACTTGTTATTTTTATGTGTGTGTGTGTGTAGGTGTGTTTGTGTGCGAGTGTGTGCATTTTTTCTACTCTGCCGGTTTTTTGTTGCTTTTACTAACGCTTTGTTTTTGGCATATTCTTCTTTCTTTGTTTGCAGGTGAGTAAACGCAATTTTTGTGTGATGTTCAAAACTGAAATTCCCTTTGATGTCCCCACTTGACGGGGGTCATGCCCACTGAAGCACACCCCCATCCCCTGTCACCCTTAGGTGAGTTTAAGTAAGAATTACCAAGAAAGAAAGAAAATACAAAAGTAATAAATAAATAGTAAATAAATAAACAGAAAAAACAATCGATGAAAAAATTTATTAATGCGCTTAAGAGTTACAATACAATATAAACCTCCTCCCAGCTGCTACCCCCGCTCATTACGCAGGGTGTTCATGGGCGTTGGCGAGTGGGTTTTTGGAGCTTGTGGGGGGCTGTTTGTGCAACTCGACACTACTTTATTACTAATGCATGCGAGTTCGCACAGGATATTAACCGCAAAACTGATGGCCAAACTAATGCTGACTGGCTTAAAGGGGGTGCGGGTGTCGGGTTGGGTGTTGGGTGGGGTTGGGCGGGGTGGGGATGGAGGCTGAGTGTGTGTGTGTGGTTAGTGGGATTTTTGCTTGGCTTGGGCCAGCTGCCAACATTTGCTAATTGCTTCATTAAATGTTTGCTTAATTTCGTTCGAATTAGCTCGAAGCAAAAGCAACGGCGAGCAAGAGTGGCTGGAGCAGGGGGTAGAGGAGGTGTGTGTGACCCTATGCGAAATCTTTATACTACGCAACTACCTCTCCCTCTCCCCCTGCCCCTACCCGCGACACACTCTCTCCTTCTTGGTCTCTTTCGCGTACGAAATCATTAGCGTTTTACGCCTGTGTTTAATTGCTGGCTCAGTGGCTCAACAAATGAGTTAAGAGTGGGTTGTGGTAGGGTTATGGGATTGCTGGTTAAGGGGCGTGGGAAGCTGGTCGATTGTACTTTGGGCCACGACAAAAACTCAAACTTTTTTTTGTTTTGTTTGTTTGCCTGTTTTTTGTTGCTCTCGATTGAAATCATTTGTAGCTGTTTGTAAAGTGCAGCTGCTGCAATTGCTCGACCATAGATGGCGCTCATTCGTTCGGCCGCCTATGTTGAATTTGTCAACGTGTGTTGAGTTTCACAGTGGCTATTTTAAGAGCGCGCCTCTCTGCGCTTTAAGAGAGTGCAATGGGTGAAAAAGAGTAAAGACTGCTGGGCGGCATTTTGTAGGCATTGTTTTGTTTTGTTGTCAGTTGCTGCCTGCCTGAAGAACGACTGCGAGTGGGAGTGAGAGCGAGACAGAGAGAGTACACGAGGGGAGGGCGGAGGGTGATATGTGATATGATTTTAAGCAACATGGCAATTAGCAGTTTTTTTGGTTTTCTTTTTAATGTTCGCTCAAGTGGCAATAAATTAAAAAAAAAAACTGTGCAAATTTAAGTGAAAAAAGAAATATAAGTTTCAATATGCAATAAAAAATGTATATTTTTTAAATAAAAAATAAATTGAATAACATAAGAAATTATGCAAACTGACTAAAACATTAAATATAAAAATAAGGAATTAGTTGCAAGACAAGTGAGATAAATGTTAATAATAAAAAATATAGTTGACAGTGCTTAAAGTGCGAATTTGAGATTTCAGTTTACGGGGTAGTTTAGACTTAAGGGAGAGGATCACTTTAGCGTAAAGCGAGAAATAACAGCTGATTGCTTATTTGGTTTTGCTCTTTTTGTTGTTGTTTTTCGTTATGGCTGATGATGTATTAACCCACATAGCAAATTTGGCTAGCAATCAACACGCCATTAAAAAGTTCGAGTTGCGAGTAGTTTATAAAGTGGCAGATGTCTTTGTCAGCCAGCAGTTAAAGTAGTTTATCAAGTTTTCTTTCTTTTCGTTCTTTTTACTGGCATTGTTAGTTCTTTGCTGGTCTCTTTTGCTTTGTGTTTTTTTTATTTGTTTTGCTTTTGCTTTTGCTTCGTTTTTATTTACTTAACTGGCGCCACGTTGCGTATACGTGATCTTGGTTAAAGCAATTTCAGAGCAGCAAACACCTTTTGTTGTTGTTGTTGTTGCTTTTTTTGCTCTTTCTCTGGTCGATGTGGTTGTTGTGCTTGTTCTTCTGCTTAAAGTGTTTGTTGTTGTTGCTGTCGGCTCGTTTTCTCACCACGCAAAATGTTGCGTGGGGCTTGGCAAAAGAGCGTTGCCAACTTTACGCCGCTCTTCATTCAAAAACAAGAAGAAAAAAAGTCAAACTTCGGCTGCTGCTGCGTGCGCGTATACACAAACACACACACACACACACACCTACGTTGCGGATGCTGAGTGTTTGCTCCATTGAACGAAACACACACACAAACACGCACACAGCACACACACACAGAGCAAGTGAACGAAGTCGTCGTCGTGTTGGCTTCGTGTGTTGGATTCGCTGCCTTCGTTCGCTTCGTTCGTTGAAATTGTTTCGTTTTTGTGAATTTCGCTATCTTCATGGGATGAATCTTGCAGTGTGGAGCCGCAGTCTGTTTTCAATACGGGCGTCAAGCGGTCGTCGTGCACGGGCCAACAATTCACGGCAAAAATACTTGAATCAAAACGACAACAGCAACAACAACACCAGCTTCAGCAGCAACAAACATACAGCCAAGTGGTAGAACAACAACAACAACACCAACAACAATAACAATAACAACAAACAGCAAGCGCCTTGGCGGCGCCAATTATTCAAATTAAATAAATAATAAAACAGAAAATTCATATAAACAACAGAAAAAGACAGAAAAAAAACCCAAAACAATATTCACAAAGCCGACGACAACGCGCGCTAAAAACTGTGCTACTATTTTTTTAAAATATTTTTTTTCTTCTTCTAAATAAACAATTGCTTGTTTTTTTTTATGTGTGATAAGAGTGTAGCCAAAAAAAACAAATAGTTAAAAAATATACAAATTTACATACAAAATAAATACACGTATAAATTGTAAAAGCGAAAAAAAAAGTTTGGCGGTAAATGCAGAAACCGTTTAAAGCAAGGCGTGTGTGTGTGAGTGTGTGTGTGTGTGCGAGTGTGTTTGTGTTTGTTAGTTTGCTTAATATTCGATAAACATAGCTTAAAAGCAATTACAAGTTAATTATCGTATTTGTAGACATTTGAGAATTGTATAAACATTGCAAAAGCAAATGCAAATATTTGAATAGCATTTTATATATGACTGCAATTTTGTTAATATTTTTAAAAAATACGCCTAAATCTTCAATATGTATTTGTTGTAAATACTCTCTGTACATAAATATATAAAATATAATATTATTAGGTATAAGCAAAGATGGAAATCACTTCGAAAATCAAAATCAAAATCAAAACACAACACTAACAACAAGCTTAAGTTTTGCTTTTGTGTTTTCCTCCTCTTCTTTTTATGATTATTATTTTTATGTTTATGAACAACAACTTTTGCTTGGACTCAAAAGTGTTTGCTTTTTTTTGCTGCTGCTGCTGTTGTTTTTCCCTTCTGTGACTTCTTCTTCTACTTTGACTTTTTCTGGTTTCTCATTTTCATATGCAAATTGTTAATAACAACCGTATGCATAACATTGGCCAAGTTACATAGATATGTCAGTGTATATATATATATATATATTGTATACATTGACCTTTGGACTTTGGCCTTTGATTAGTTCCTCAAGTTGAGCCTGTGTGTTTTCCTCTGTGTGTGTGTGTGTTTATGTCCGTCTCTATTTTTCACTCAATTTATCCAATTTACCCAGCTGACACTCGTTCGCAAAGCACACAAAATGCAGATTAAGTATACGCCAAGTCTATCGTCTGCCATTTAGCAGCTGCAGCCAATCATCAAATATCGACTTTTATACACTTATTATTTAATGTGATGGCTTAAAGCTCGTCTGAGCTCATTATTTAAAACGCAGCTTTAAGGTTCAGTTGCCCAAGCTGCGTTTGGGGTTTCTATATTTCCTTGCCACATGTGCTTTTATGTGCAATACTCGTCTAGCAACCATTCACAAGAGTCTCTATTTAATTGATGCCTTCAAATCTGAATTGATTTTCATTTAGTTTAATATTAAATAACGTTATTTTTAATTTATGTTTTACTTTGTGTATTTTTCTGGGTCGACATTAAATTCATTCATTCGTTTCTTGTCTGTAATCCTCTGTGAAATATTCAATTCAAATGCTCGACTATTCAATTCATAAAAATCTTAAATTCTATAGAGAAACTCAGCCTGAATGCATCTATTTGCTTTCAAGAAGCTCAGAAACGGTTTGCTTGTCAAACTTCAATGCGTTTTAGTTTCCCTGGAACCACAGAAAGCTGCTTTATTTATATAATATTCATGCAGCAAGCGCTTAATCTAACTCCAAACGTTTCAAGCCTCTTCATTGTAGGCAGTGTTGTGTTCATGTTGTAACTGCCGCACTCAAGTAGACAACAACAACATACACAATGACGACAAGAGGCAACAGTATTCAGTTCTCAAACTGTTCACAGGACTCCCACTTCAAAGGCCATCGGATTAAGCGTCCTTCGTTTTCTACTTCTGCAAGGATTAAGAGGCACACATGCATATAGTATGATTAAAATTAACAATTGGTTCATTTGTTGTTGATACACACTTTTATTATTAAGCATAAGACTAGTTAGTGAGCTTAAGTACTTCTGTGTGGCATGTGCCACAAATGTTGCGCTCCATTCGTCTCTTTGATCTACGCACAAAAATACCAGCTACAACAGCAAATGAAAATAAGCTTAAAACAAATCTTGTAAGCAATTGCCTCAACATTTCTTGGGACACTTGAATTTTGTGCACTGCCTTACAATACTCACCTTTGTAATGGACTCCGTACTCTGTAGACTTGCAGGTCATCTAACTAAACTTCTTGCCTTACCCAGAAGAAGATGCCATATCAAAGGGAAAAATGTCCTAAGTACGGCTCACATCGAAATCATCAACTAGCGAACAAATCTTCAATTTGAACAACAGCAAAAGGTCTGATGGAAAAGATATTTGGCTCAGAATAATAATAATAACAACATTGTGCAAGATAGTAAAGCTGATGGCATGAAAAATTCTATTGTGCTAATGATATATGCTTAGTATTAATCTATTACGGAAATCCAATTTGTATCTTCTGATTAAATTGAAAATAGATATGCTAAAGTCGGAGTAGAGCAGAAGTTGAACTCTTTATTTATTTATGTAGAAATTAATTGACTTTCTATTGATTATATATGGGAAATTGTGTTTTGGAACGTATTACTCTTATCAACGAATAACAAATATATTTATTAGCTTATTTGATATACACATTTGAATACATGTTTAGCTGCTGGCAAGTGCATTTAAAGCTAAGCTGAGTTGAATGGTCTTCAGTTGACATTTGTTTGCTTCCAAAGCAAATACAGCAAGTCTCTTTTGGCTCGTTGCTCAAAAAACTACTGCTGCTCAAAGTTGCACCTGCACGTTATATATATATATATATACATATATATAAATATATATGTTTTTTAATATATATATATATATATATATATATATGCTTAAGCTGCTTTGCTTTTATTTGATTTTGTTGGAAATGTGTCACAGCAATGTGTCCTCCCCTGTGTCTCTCTCTTTCTCTAACTCGATCTTTCTCTCTCTCCCTCTTTCTCTCTCTCTGTCTTTTCCTTTTCGGTTTTGTGAAGTGGAACTTTAGCTAAGATTTTAGGCAAGCACTTTTCGACCATTTTTTCTGCTTCGCATTTCTTTTTTTGCAGCTGACAAAATGTATTTGCTTAAAAATCAATTACGTCATCATTGTTAAATGGCAATTGGATATGAAGCGGGGTAGGTGTAGGGGGAGGGAAGGGTCTCACACCTTTCGTTTGTGAGTTCCGCTCCTGTGTTTGCCTGTTTGTCACTCGTTTCAATTCTTCAGTTGTGTCAATACTTTATCGACAACATTAGCGTCAATCTGACAGCAATTCTCTCTATCTCTTTCTCGCTCTCGCTGGCTCTCTATCTCTCTCACTCTCCGTCTGGGTCCTCCATCTATTTGACGTATCTATATTTGTTACCCTTTTGCCTGTCGTCTCGTCCTGCCTGCCTGCCTGCCTGTCTGTCTATTCACCTGTCTTGACATCTGCTTTCTATTTATTTTTTGTCCCTGTGTGTTTTGTGCCATATTTTATTTATATTTTGTCAATTTTGTACAACTTTTGCTTAGCACATTGTTGGCCCACACCCGCCTCTGTCGCCCTTCTCTCTCTCCTTGCCAAAAAAAAAGAGAAAAATAAATAAAAGGCCACCCGATTCCTGCCGATTTTGGCTGGCCCCCAAAAACGGCAAATGTAATAACGCACAAATTTTGACAGCACCTCTGGGCCATTGTTCGGAAAGTTATTCCAGCTCAGGTGGCCAGTTGGGCGGCTAAGACTGGCGCCAACCAGTTGGGCGAAGCTGTCAGCAAAGTCTGTCGTCTTATCGATAACAGATATCAGGTGACTAATAGCACAGAGGCAGGGAAAAGTAGGAGGGAACTTTCATTATGGAAATTGATAAGTTATGGCCACCAATAGGAAACTGAACATTTTCAACTAACCCAACTGCCAAATAGGTAATCGAATATGTTTTCGATATAGTCCAGTCCAGAGACAGATGAGCGACAATCGGGGATACTTTAATATTCAAATAGAGAATTTAGTGGCAACATTTGGCAACTAAACATATTTAACTAAAACAACAAAAAAAATTGTATGTAATCGAATAAGGTTTTCGACTTTTACCGTTAAAGTCACTCGGCACATGCGACTTAAATTGTGGCGATGGGTTTAATCCGCTTGTGGTGCTGCTCAGTAATTGATCGGCATTCGACTTGTCCTTTGGCAGGTGCTGTGCAGCCAAACAGATAGCGAGTGTGTGTATGTCTGTGTGTGTGTGTGTGTGTAAATGATGGGCTCTGATAGAGGTAGCGACATTATTTGTTTTTACCACATTTGAGTGTGTTGCACATTTTATTTTCAGCTCTTTTGACTTGCCTCGTACTTATTTGCGATGTCTGTTCGCAGAGGGTTGTGTGTGTGTGTGTGTGTGTGTGTGTTAGTTCGTGTGGATGTGTGTGTGTGTGTGTGTGTTTGCGTGGTCTTGCGTCCATTTGCCTCATCGGGGTTATTAAATGCAGGCAAATGTTCAAACATATTGCAGTTGAGACCATGTTGTGGATGCTTCACGTTCACACACACACACACACACACACACACACACACACACACACACACACACACACACACACACACACACACACACACACATGTTGCACATGTATCGATGAACATACAAGGCAAATGTAGCGTAATTCATTTAAGTGTACAAGTCTGTGACATCTTCCCTTCCTTGAGCCCCACTTTCTGCATGGCTTTTGTGTGCATGTGCATGTATTCGGGCTTACATGAAATTTCATATATTTAATGACTGCCAGGGAGTCAATCGCATAACAACGACAACAACAACAACGACAACAACAACAGCAAAGGCAATTATTGGTTCCTTTCCACCAAACTGAAAGCAACCATTCGCGGTCTCTATATACGGGAAACAAATAATATACATACATATATACATATATTTAAATAAATAGGAGATGCGCAGAGTAAATAATAAAATCAGAATGCACTATGCGAAAGCACGGTAAATAATATGTATATATTCAGGCTGTTTATGTACATTGTGCTTGTATACAAATATTAATTAAGATGATGAAAAAAAATGCAAACAATTTGCAGAAGCCATTAAATATTTAACATGCAGCAAACGTTGTCTTTCGCATACCCTGTGGGCAGGCACGAGATGGGACTATCAGACCGCAAGGAAATTAAGCACAGTTATATTTATTATTATACTCGATAATACCTTATGTTACTCAATGCTTTCGCATTTGCATATTGTACAACACTCTACAAACATCTATCCGTCGCGCAACACTCAAATGTTTTCACTTTGTTTGCAAAATATTTTGTGGGTAATTATTTTTGAGCGCGATAAACGTTGCCAAAAAAAAAACGAACTCAACACGCCGCAACCCCCTCTGACTGCCACTCCGACCGAGCACAACCCTTTCCATGGCCAAACCCTCGGAAAATTGCTATAATGGCTGAGTTGTTTGGCTTGCAAATTGAACGAAAACAATTTCAAAGTTTGTATGGGGCACTTTAAGGCACTTGAATGCATGTTAGACAAACCAGTTGCACACACCAAGCCATAGACAAAAAAAAAAAAAAACGAAGAAAGACAGAGACAGAAACAGAGAGGGAGAGAGAGAGAGATGGGGCGAGTAAAAGATGTTAAGTGAGTGCAAGAAACAGCTAGAGGCAAGTTGAAAAGTCGTTTGGTTTCTAGATCAAAGTTGAAGAGCGAGTTATGCGTTTACTTATGCCATAAATATCTGGCCAAAACACCCCACTCATCTTCCGCCCCCCCATCAATAAGCGAACGAAATTTTCTTAACTTGCTCTATTAACAATTTATGCACTCAACTTGCACTGGAAACTTCAGGAATCAGATTGCAGATGTGCTAATTGACCAAAAGTTGTACTTATCGATACTGGCTATTGAGCTGTGCCTATCGATAAATAACTGTTGCTACCCATGATTCTACAGTTGTGCGAAATGAATAATTGAGTTTTGTGCTTGCTGATCTAGCGATTTGTTTATCGATTAACTTGATTCTACCATTCGAGATTTTAAGGCAAAAGGATTATCGATTGATCTGAGACAGAAATATACATGTATTGAGCCAGAAATATACATGTATTGAGCCAATAAGCCACCGATATATTGAAATCTAACTACTACTAACTGTTAATAACTGTCAAGTGAACATGTTCTGCGATTGATGTATTAATGTAACGATAGTGTAATCGATAACATATGATTTAGGTGATATATACACTCATTACTCAATTCATTTGAATTTGGGAAGTACAATTGATATTTAGTAATTGATAAATGTATCAATAGCATAGGCCACACACACACACACACACACACACACACACACACACTAGAACACACACACTTTTGCTTAGCTGATTGGAATTGGAACAATAATTAATTGATTGATTAGTATGAACAATGGAATTAGTCTTGAGTGGTCGCACTCTCTATTTCTCTCTCTCTCTCTCTCTCTCTCTCTCTCGCTCTCTCTATCTCTCTCTATCTCTCTCCTTTTCTCTTTGTATTTATAATTATCCGACTTAAACCGCTCTGACCACAGTGGAGTGGTGCCCCAGTCAGCTCAGTGTCACTGATTACATGCCACAAAAGTGCGTGGCATAACGAGCATATTCAATCGCTTTCTGCGGTTTCATTCTCCCTCTCTCTTTCGCTCTAAGTCTCACGTGTGTGTGTGTGTGTGTGTGTGTATGTATCTGTGTGTGGCACTTGCCGCAGAATTCTTGCACTGCTGATAGTGATGCTGCTGCTGTTGCAGCAGCAGCAGCGACAACAATGTGTATTACATAATGCAAAATGCATTTTACAGTTGCTGCAACAATAAAAATAACAATAAAAATAACAATAAGCAAACATTTTTATACGCTTTGTTATTATTGTTATTGTATTGCCAGTTCCTTTCTTATAGAAAGGGTATAATAGTTTTGTTCAAATGTAAAAGGCCGAAGGAAGCATCCCGGACCCCATCATATATATATATATATATATATATTCTTGATCAGAAGTCGAGTCGATTTTGCCATATCCGTCTCACGGATCTCGGAGACTATAATCACTAAGCTGTTTTCGTATACCCTGGGAAAATCAAGTTAACTTTATACTATCGGCGGGAATATCGATAGATGTATATCGATTTCCTTTAGCAATAAAATTTTAAATGAAAATATAATATATTTAACAACTGGGATCAGGGTATATCGTAGTGGAGCTCACCCGATTACAGCATTCTTCTTCTTATTACCTTTTTTTTTTTTTGTCATTCTGCGGCATATGTGGGCGTTGGCGTGGGCGTGGGTGTGGTGGTGGCCTGATAGCATGCAACAAGGTGAAGGTTGCTGCAGTTGACAAAAGCCGCAGCCAACAATTTGTGAAGAGCCTGCATGGTTGCCTGCTGGGGGTTGTGGGGGGGGGAGTTTGTGGAATGGTTTTGCTATTTGGGCCACATTTAAAAATGTATGCAGCTGGCAAGGCCAACAACGGCAACAGCAGCAGTTCTTGACACTTCCCTCCCCCCCCTGTTCTCCTGTAATCTTTGCTGTTTGTCTGCTTGTTGATACCCTGCAGCCATGAACAATGTGCTAAGCAGTTTGCATTATGTGGAAGAGAGTGCAAAAATAATGTACATATTTATTATATATTTTATTTGGGACTTAAAGACGAAGTCTGTGCTTGCATTGTGAGTCCAGGGTATTTTGCAGTCTATCAATTGCGACTCGCCGGCCACTCGTCTGTTAGTTTTAAGCATTCGCCGCAGTTGCTTGGCAAAAAAGAAATATTTTAAGGAAATAACTGCAACTGGACAACGTAATTCTCTCTCTTCCCCTCTCTCTCTCTCTCTCTCTCTCTCTCTCTCTCTCTCTCTATCTTTATCTGTCTCTCTCTCACTCTTGCTCGCTGGGTCTGCGCTGCTACTTTGTGCCTTGGCACCTTAGTGCATCAACACAACAATAACAACGAAAGTCGCAACACTTGTGTTGGTTTACTTTCCGCCACACACACACACAATACACACAACCCACACACATGAAGCAGCTGCAGCTGCAGCAGTCAGCATTTTAAGTTGGCAACATTTGTTGTTATTTCGCCAGCAATTTTGCTTTCGTCAACATTTTATATATATATATATAAGAAAAATCGAAAAAATGGATGCAAAAAACAAAGCTCTTCGCTTATGTCTTCATTGCGAAGCGCATACAAAGTTCGACTTGAGTTGTAATACTCTGTTACCAAATATATTCAGAGTATATTTGTTCTGCGCAATTTCTGTCCGTCTGAGAAAGGGTCAAAATTGGTATGCTTTGTAATTATAGGTAATCGATAAAATCGATAATCGCCAATCGAAAATCGCTACATTGAACATCCTTCCTTTAATGATCGGCATAAGCCTATGTATTCCGTAATTTAAGAGCTATAGCTACCAAACTTGAAAGTTAGGATTACTAGGAACGTTCTTCACCATGTTCACAAAAGCCTACATCTACTGCAATTTGAAAGGCAAACTTGGAGGATAGATTACTAGGATTACTTCCTCAAAGATCGATATTTCTTGGCCAGATCCACACCTTTTATCAGATAGTATTACTTGTTTGTAATAAAGTATTTGACAGTCGGTTACGCCCCACTGAAATTTGTTCACTTGTTTTACGTTGCTTTACCTGGCACGCACACACTTAAACAAACACACACACACGCACTCTTACTAATTCCCAGTGCTTCATCTCCTTTTATCCCTCTCGCTCACACACACACTGGCAGCTTGACCAGAGAAAGGAAACACACTCAAACACAGGAATTTAATTTAAAGACAAGAAAATCACAACATAAAAACGACGAAAAAACAACAAATTAATGCTTTGCCTTGCTATCCTCTCTCATCCTGCTTGCTCTTTTAGTTCCTGTTATTGCTGTTCTTTCTTGTTCTTTCGCGCACACTTAACGACGATAATCACAGCTGCATTGTGCCGTTGCCATGGATTAGGGAGCGAGACAGCGACAGCAAAGAGCGGGAGTTTTCAATTTATTTGAAGGTGTCTTCCTTGTTGTTATTGTTGTTGTTGCTGCTATTAAAAAGTTTTAGCTTTGAGTTAATGGCAACAACAACAAAAAATATGATAAGATACAGATTAATGCTGATGCTGCTTATGTTGCTGATATTCTTCGTTCAAATTATTCGCATCAGAGGTCAGCGAGAAGGCATCAGCATAGACAGATGCGGAGAGAGAGAGAGAGAGAGAGAGAGAGAGAGCGAGAGAGAGATAAGGAGAGGGAGTTCTACAGTCAATCCCCCCTCCCACGCCATCTCCTTTGAAAACCGAGATCTTTAAATTTCAAAGTGCGATTACTTGGAATTTGTTTGAAGTTGAAAGCGGCACAGCAGTTAAACTATTAGCTCTCTTTCCGCACACGCACACATTATAAATTTAATTACAGTGCCTTGCATAATAATAGTACAACGAATGAAAAAAAGAGAAAGGACAGGAGGGTGGAGGGGAGAGTGGTGATTGCAGAATGCAAAAAAGACGCATAAATAAAATCGAAAATCGAAACAAATCGAGCAAAAATTTACCAGTAAATTGAGTTGGAACACGAATCGAAGCGAGGCTAGGTGACTGGTGGAAGGACAAAAAGGGAAGAGGGGATAAACATTGCCTTTGTTACTGTGTATTTGTGTGTGTTGTGTTTGCGTTTGTGTCAGCACAGCAATTTGCAGAGTTGCATAAGCCGCGGCGATAGTTCGCAGCTTACAGCCGCCAAACTGCAATCCGCAATGGCAATGAAAATGGTGTTTTGTTTTTTTCTCTCGCTCTCTCTATCTCTCTCTCTCTCTCTCTCTCTCTGTTGTTACTGAGTTTCCCAGTATGGGCAGTTTATAGCTTACATTGCACGGTGGGGCAAATTAACAGGTTGTTTTTTACGTTTAGTAAAAGTTTAGCCAATTGTGGCCAACATTTTTTTTGAATTTAATCAAATCAGAGACATAGTCTTTGATATGCATTTAGTCAATAATCTTAAACATACGTTGTGATAATGACTTTTTATAAAGAAAGACACCATCAAAGTTACACATTTAAAGTTATCATCTGTTTTTGTTTTTAAATTTCATCAAGCCATTGATATAACTCTATAGTCTTTGACTTAACTCATTGTACAAATGGTAATTAATTTAAAAAATTCCTTAAGTTGTTATTTTTTTACAAAAGAAAAGTATTTCTTTTTAATTGAATCAAACTGGAGAAATAACTCTATAGTCTTTGATGTAATTAGTTTTAAACATTCGTTATTGTAATTACTTATTTAGCAGATATCTTTTGCTGTTTGTCCCACTGTGCACAGTGTTGGCGCAAAGCTCAGCTAGCGTGCTGTCTGTTTGATCTGTTGTGCGTCCTTCGGCTTATGCTTTGTCAACTGCGAGAGGGTTAAGGAAGCTGCCTTCTCTCTCTCCCTCTCCCTCATCCCCTCCCTCGCTCTATCTCTCTCGCTTTTTCGAATTGTAGTTTTAACGGTAGAAAGCCCAAAGCCATAAATAACGACACGTTGTGCATTTTGATGTGGCCAAGAAATGAAATTGTAACTGTAACTGTAACAGTAACTGTAACTGGAAAGTGGAACTGAAAATGTAACATCAACTGCGACTCTTTAACGGAACGTGGCCTTCGAGCGTTGGCCAAGGGTCGGGGAAGGGGAGGAGTTGAGGGTTTGGAAGGCGAAGCGCGCGTTGGTCACACTGTGGCTGTGATTGCTGCGCCCTTTTTCGCATCATCGATTGCGAGTGTGTCATGTGGGCGTTTTGGGCGTATGGGCGTGAAAGTAACAGTGAGAAGGAAAGAGTGCGTCATATCATCATTCACATCATTTTGGGTTGAGCTTCGCTGCGTATTTGCTGTAAAGTGTTTTATTTTCCAATTTTTTTTTCTTTTCTGCTTTCTGTTTTCCGTTTCGGTTTCAGTTTCGGTTTCGGTTTCCTTGCTTCACTTGTAAATATTGCTTTTTATGTGCTCGTATGTGTGTGTGTGAGTGTGTGTGTGTGTGTGGGTGTGGCGGTGTGTGTGAGTGTATATGTGTGTCTGTGTAAGTATTTCAGATTGTTATTATAGCTGCAAATTGCTGTAAATATCTTATAGATATCTTCATTCATATTGCATATCAAATTGGGTTCGAACGGAAAAGGTTATGAAAATCACTGAGCAAAGATTTTCAGGTTTTTCGCCTTTTCTTTTAAGCGGTATTTCAGTGATTGGTACTCGTCGTCCTGAATTTAAATGAATCAAATTGCACTTGAGCTATGTGTGTGTGGTTGTGGTTGTGTGTGTTGTTATGGCTTACTTATAAGCACTCGATAATAATTCAAATATCGTAATATGCTCTGATTGGGATTTTGTTAAATCTTTTAGCTTTTCAAATTTGATGATAGCTCGTAACTATTTGTATATGGTTATTGATTAAGTGCTTTGACAAATACCTTCTTATCTCGGAGCTTCGAATCGAGAATTGAACTAGTTGAGAATTTTCGAGCAGATATCATATTGCCAAGCGTCCAATATTTACTTTATTTGGATATTTAATTTGGAATGCGTTAGCCCATTCAATTCATAGCCAACATCAATTGCCAATTCAATTGAACTGTTTTGCAAATATTTGGCCAAAAGCATTGTTTTCATGTAAATACGTTTGCGATAATAATGGGAAAGCAATGCGACACCATAACAACAGGGATGTGAAATATCAAATAATTAATAAAATACAGCCAAAGCAAAGTGGAAAAAAAAGAAAAAGAAAACAATGATTTAATGATTTTCCCAAAAATTAAAAAAAAAATAATTAAATTAAAAATAATGCGCCTTTAATTGTCTGCATTCGATAAGCAAATATAATATATAAATAATCAACTTTAAGCAAATGAAGCAGAAAACATTCTGATATTCATGAAGCATATTTGAGCAAAGAATTGGAAAACAGGTGCCTTTGGCATTTTCCATGCCCATAGAAAAGTTTTTCATGCAGCTGACAAAGATGCATGTGGAAATCAATGCAATTGCTGCTGTTGTTTCATAATGAAAGGAATGGGGAATTTCGGTTGGGTTTGTGGATACATTTGTGGTGGGGGTGGTGCCTGTGGTTGGGGTTTGGCTTACAAATGTGTGTATGTCCACTGTACTATTGTCCACAAATTTTCATAGTGCTGCATGTGCAGCAACATTTGCTACATATTTGATGACTTTGTCAGACTCTGATTTTCACACAGGGTTGCCAGCTTTTCTAGTTTCTATATCAGTTTTTATTTTTTTTTTGTGTTGCTGTCCTATTGTTATTCAGTTGTCAACTAATGGGAATTACAATAGCCATTGAACATCTTTGCTTGTTGTTGTCCTGGAATTTATTTGGTTGTCAATGATGGTCGGCTGAAATATTTCCAGTTGCATGTTAAACAATATTTCTTTCTTTCTTTTCTTTCTTTTTTATTTTGAAATGTTGAGCTTTTGAGCATTCTATGCATTTTTGGTCTTTTTGGACTTTCTACATTGCAAATATCTCGTTTTTTTTTGAATCCGCAACTTGGTTTGCGATCAAGCTACATTTTAATTTTCCAGTTTTATCGAATATTATTATATATATTAAATTTAATAATAAATTGCCTAGTCTCAAATTGTAGTACTCAATTTAAAATGCAATTTGAAGTAATTTAACTGCTTGTTAAATTTACACAATTTTAAGACAGTTTGACCTCTAGTCAACTAACATGAACTTCCCAAAAGCAGCCTTCGTGGCTGCCATCAATTTTTATTGCCATCTCGAAATAAGCTTGAACTTCTCAAAATCGATAATGGGCTTGCTCGAGATAGCGAAGTTCTACTATACTCTATTACTGAAAGCACTTAAGTTCAACTTGAAGTTGAACTTTTTGTAGCTACAACAAATCGCACAATTTTGCGGCTGACTTTAGTTGAGCAATTTTAAGCTTGCTGCCTGCTTCTCGCTTCGCTTAGTATTCTAGATTTGGGCATTTATTTATTGTTTCAAATGAAGCTACTATTTTTTAGGCGCTTTGCAGCTTTCTTTAAGCTTATGTGCTACTCCGGCTTAGTATGGCTACAGCTTGTGGGGTTGTTTGAGGTTGGGGCGGATGCTTGTCAAAATATTTAAGCTGTGCTAGAATAAAATTGCCACAGCATTTAGACTTATTTTATTTTATTGTATTTATTTTTATATTACATTTTTTTTATCGGATTTTATGGAATTCTGTTTTTACTTTAAATACATTTAAATACACACGCAACACACACACACAAAGCCGTTGAAGTAGGAGCAAAATTCACTGCCTACTTTCTTGGGCCAAACCACTGAAAACCACTTTTCATATTCACAATCTTAATGTACCGATCTATGAATGTGAATATTTAACTGTATATAATGTATATAGATGTAATTGTATGTATGTATGCTGTATGCTTCGTTTCCAACACGTTCCGCACACACACACACACAGATGCACACACACGCACTGCAAAAAACAAAGCAGCAATAACAGAACAAAGCAAAAGTTTTCAAAAATGTATATATTTTATGTATATATATATATATAAATGTCTATAATTAGGTATAATCAATAATAAATATCTATGTGTGTGTGTTTTTTTATTGTGTATGTTTATTCGTGCAACATCCGAAATAGCACTAATTGTAAATATTTATTTACATATGTATATGTATATCAATTGTAGTAAATGGAAGCAAGAGAAAGAATCATTCTTTGTATGAAAATAAAAAGTGCACAAATAGGCAACAACAACAGCAACAGCAAATTCGAAATTAATTTGAGTGTTGCACAACAGCAAAATAAAAGAAATTCGTAAAAAAGGAAAAATAAAATAAACAAGCTGCAGCAAAGCAAAAAACGAAGGAAAAAAATGTGAAGCCAAAAAAGGCGTCAAATGAAAATTTTGAAGAAACAACAAACAAAAATGAAGTGCAAAAAGTGTTCAGCAAAGGAAAACCAAACAAAACCATAACAGCAAAGGAATCAAAAAAAAAAAACAGACACAGACATAGAGAGAGGGAGAGGGAGAGAAAGGGAGAGAGACAAAGTAAATAGCCAACGGTTAACGGTAAACAGTAAGCGGCTAACGGTAACCGGTTTAACTCGTTTCAATTGCGCTTCGCCTTGTTTCGTTCCGTTTCGTTCCGTTCCATTCCGCTGCGTTCCGTGTCAGACAGACTAGCGCATAGCTTACGTTAATAGAAGTAGGGCCTAACGCGATTACATTCCATTTCGTTCCGTTCCGTTCCGTTTCGTTTCGTTGTGAATACGGTTTTCGTTTCGTTTTCGCGTATTTCTTCTGGTGCTGCACGTTTTCAATGGCTGTTTGTTCCTTATGATGGAGACATTTCTTGTCCTGGGCATGTGTTTTATCCTGTACGAAGCATTGGATTTCTTTCAAGGCTGCATACACAGCAACACGCCCACACCGAGCGACCAAATCGAGGCATACCGCCGCGAACTCGACGAACAGCGCCAGCAGCAGCAGCAGGAACAATTTCTGGCCGGTTTGACGCCACTTTTGGGCGCACAATTTGCGGCCGCCGCCGCCGCTGCCGCTGCCGCTGGCTCGCAATCGACGTTGAGCACCACCACGCCTACCGCCTCCACAGCGAGCGTCATCAGTGACTCCTATGACCAGGAACAATCCCAGTCGCAATCACAATCACAATCCCAATCGCAATCGCAATCACAATCACAGGCACAACAAGCACATTCGTTGAGCACACCGGGATTATTTCGTCCGGCCGCTTTGGGCTATTACGATCCGGAGGATCCGTTGCATGCCACCTCATCGCTGCCGCGCGACTTTTACTATCTGCAGCAGCAGCAATTGAAGAATAAGGCCAGCGCCAAATCGCTACTGTCCAAGTTCTCCACAACCAATTCGGACAATCGCATCCATCCGGAGTCGAGCACGACGCACGGTGTCTTGGGTGTGCACACTGCGGCGGTAATTACCACACAGCCGCTACCACTTGCCGCTGGTGAATCGGTGGCAAGTTTGGGACTCTTCGATTGCCAGCCACCGTTGCAGTCGGTGCTGCCGACATCTCCCCTGCTCATCGAGCTGAAGCGTGCCATCATCAGCACCAATAGCCGCACCAATCGTACTCTGGTGCGCCGTAGCCAGGCCTATTCAACACAGAACGACTACGAGGATCGCAGGGAGACTTATAACGATAACGATAACGAAAAGAACGGTTGTCCGCAGTGCGTCGAGGAGAACGAGGAGGAGGCAGAAGAGGAGGAGGAGGACGAGGAGATCGACGACGACAATTTATCCAGCAATTCCGGTAGTTCCGGTAGTGCTACAGGGTCCGGTAGTTCCGGCCCCAACTCACCAGCCGCGATTGCCGGCGCTGCGAACAGTGAGCCGAACATTTGCATCGCATCTCAATTGCCGCGCATTCATCACATTGCCATTGACGATATCGGCATCGGTGGGCAATCGACGGTGAACGGAGAACCGCTTTGTAGTTTGGCAGCCAGTTCCAGTTCCAGTTCACACGCCGATATTCGGGAGATCGAGTGCGAGCGTCTGAGACGCAAGTGCGTGAGCGTTAAGCGCATCTATAGCATATCGGAGAAGTTCTAAATCAAAATCAAGATCAAAATCAAAATTAAACAAAATCAAATCTCGCTAAGCTGCAAATCCAAATCAAAACTCAACTCATTTCTGTACAAAAGCGCTAAACTCACCATTGCACCCGAAAAACCAAAAAAAGAAAAGAAAAAAAACCAAAGGCCAACACAATCAAAAAATCCATTTGCTAACACACCTAAATTGAAATCGTTAAATATATATACATATTTATATATATTTGTCGACATCATCAATCGAATCTGCCTTACTGCAAAATTCCAATTTAAAAAACTCAAAATCAAAAAGAAAGAAAAAAAAACAATGCAAGCAAAATCACAAATTTTCCATATGCGACATACCCCACACAAGGTTAGCAAAAGAAAGCTCCAACAAAATAATAAAAAAAAAAACCAAAAAAAAACAAGTGACTAAAGCAAAAGCAAACTCAATTCAAGCGTAAGCTAAATAAAAAGAACTCGAGTTGCAATCCAGCTTCAAAAGAAAAATATTTAACCGAACTAAATTGAAATTTGCCAATAGAATTTGCACTGCATTCTCAGCTCATTTGTATTATTCGATTATGTTTTTGGTCTTTATCCATATTATTTATTCTCACGTTTCTCACACCCAATTGTTGCTCTCAGCTCTTTCACTCACTCACACACTCACTCACAAACATACTCACACACACACACACCATGCAAATAAGAATTAATTTTTAAAGATATATATATATATATATAATGAATTTACTTAACAATGTGCAATGTTCTCTCAAAAAAAAAAGCAGCTGCAATCACCATTCACAAGCTTCACTCACCAGAAATGCCAAAACTAAAAAAATAAAATAATAATCAATGCGTTGCTCTCTGTGCTCGTTATTTTATTTTTGCTTCGTTCGTCTCACAAATGTTCACAATCACATTTCAATTATAAAGAAAACATTGCCAGCTCTTAACATGTACTCATACTATTTCCAGACATTTTGATCAAAGCCAAACTCAAGAAAGCAGCTGCACTCGCAGTCGCATGGTGTGTTCCGATTACTAGTAAGCCTTCAATTATTCCAATTCAAAGCGAGCATTTTTCCAAAAACGTATGGAAATTTGGTTTTTTATTTTGTGAAGCATTAAAAATTTGACACCTAATAACACACACATTTGGCGCCCAACGTGGGTCTGGTTTTAAAATTTTTTTTTTGCTCGAATTTAGTATTTATTTTTAGATAATTACAAAAGCAAGTCTAGGGCGTGTGCATACTACTGATTAGTTTATATTTCCTGATAGTTGCTCCTTTACTTTAGTGTTCTTTTTTTTATGTATGTATATATTTCATTTCAATATTTGGCGCCCAAGTTGTCGGGGTCTCTTTGGCAAGCTAAAGTTCTTGTTATATGACTGACTGTTTGGTTGTGCGTTAATATCTTTTGTTTCCTTTTCAAAACTTGCCAGCTAACAACGACTGATAACAGTTAACTGTAACTGTGTTCAACAAACTTTATTTTGAGCTTGAGCTGTTCAACAAAACATATTCAGAACACTCTTCAAAGTATATTGTTGCTTTGCTTTTTGAGTGTATTTTTTTTCTTAATTTTTTGGACAACAACAAAATGATAACTAGCTAGACCCGACTCTTAGCCCAAACCCTTATGCGTGGCAGGCCACAAGCCGCTGGTAGCCGGGGCAACTTCAACCCGAATCCGAATGTTGTTCTTGTTGTTGTCGTGACTCTTGAGTGTTATGCAAAGTGAATTGTACATAATTGTCAGGCACTAGGGCAAGATTCGCAAAAGCACGCATGAATACATGTGTGTGTCTGTGTGTGTGTGTGTGTATATATATATATATATATACACACTTATCTACATGGTACATATATGCAAATGTGCGACGAACTGTGGGCATGTTGGATAAGTCTCCAACTTGCTCGCCAGCACAATGACTAATTTTGCTGTCATTCTTGCTGCAGCAGCACCATCATTTGCTGTTAGGGAGCATTACTATCATATCCTACAAATTGTCGCTTGAAAGTTAAATCCTGCTCCTCTCAGCCACCCTTCTCCCCGTTGTTTTTTGTTGTTTTTCTTTCTATTTTCTTGCTCTGTAACCTTTAAATTGGTGTGGGAAGGCATAATAAAGTTATGCAAATGCATGTTAGAGATTTGAAGGCGACAACAACAACGTCCCTTTATAGCATCTCTAGATAAGCAGCTTAAGTCGGCCCTCTTCGAAATTTGTAATAAAGGATTATTACATATTGCTTATGTATGTTACAAATATTTTTAGCATACTTCTGATTTTTAGTTAGCAATTTTTACATATTTGCAAATTACATTGTACTCCATGCAATGGCTTGTTGAGTATTTCAGCTGAAAGTTTTCACTTGGCTTAAAATTGTAACATATACCTCTATACAGGGTAGTTGAGAGTCGAGTCCTCTCGTTGGCCGATTCTCTCTAGCGCTTAGTCTTTAGGCTTTTGGCTCATTTTGCGCAGCTTGTGCGAATCCTTTCAATTATTCGATATGTGGTAGCATTTTCCTGTTCTGCTTCTTTTGCTGAACATTTCTTCTTTTTTTTCCGTACTTTACTACAACCCTCAACTTGTGCTTCATTTTCATTTCGTACACACAAGCACACACACACACACACAAATACACACTGGCAGCCCTAAGACCCGCATTATTTTTCATTTCCTTCCACTTCCACAGTGGCTGCTGCCATTCAAGTCAATATGTGTGTGCGAGTGTCTGCGTGTGTGTGCGTGTGTGTGTGTGTGTGTGTTTAGTGAAGTCCGCGCGTGGTTCAGATTCGCGTCCAAGCGTCCACATGCTTTTTCGCATAGTCGTTCGCCGGGGTTCTTGCATCCATCCATGCTCCATCCGTCCTGCGTTCAATGTTCGTAATCTTTTGGTCTTTTCTTCATCATCGTTTAGCTTGATGTGGTTTTGCCCCGACTTAATCAGTTTTACTATTGTTTGTTTTTACCATATACATATACATACAAACAGGTTTATTTTTTCCTTTGTGCGTCTGTGTGTGCATGTGTGCATGTGTATGTGTGTGTGTGTGTGTGTAAGTGTGTGTGTGTAGTTTTTCTGATTTGCTGCTCTCTTTTATTCTTATTGTTGTTGTTTGATGTTGCTCTACTGATTGAGTCCATTGGTTGCGAATGCTGCTGGTTGGACGCTGCTTCAGTTTTACCGTACACACACACATCCACACACACACACACACACACACACACTCACACATCTGATAATAGTATGTTGTGCGCACTGCCCTTTTGTGCAGAATAGCTTTTGCTGCCAATGTGTGTGTGTGTGTGTGTGTGTGAGTGCGTTTCCATGACGGTTTAGCATTGCTATAACAATATCAATAGCAAAAACACACACACACACACATACCACACACACACACCTATACACATATCGAGGCTTAAGCAACTCAAAAAATACTTCAGCATTGCAGCCAAACAGTAAAAAATCAAATCGAGCAAAGCATCATTGCAGTCCAAAATCAAGCCGACTACACAATATTCTGCTGCCTGTGAAAGCTAAAAACGACATGAACTAATTATGCTGTGCCACTAATATGTCCATTAACGAAAATTAAATTTGCCTTCTTAGTGTAACCAGGAATTTTTCTTGAATACTTCAATATGCCCATTTGCTGGTGCTTGCCGAACAGTGTATGAAAAGTCAGAAAACTGTAAAAAGAAACAAAAATAAACACAAAGTCCCCAACCCATTCCAATAAGTAACCCCTCCCCCCCATCAAGCTACTCTTAGCAACCCTCTGGCTACTGGCTACGGCTCAGCTTCAGCTTCAGTCGCAGTGGCAGCTGCTTTTGATGCTGCACTTGCCTCACAAATCAGTCAAGGGCGATATTCTTCTACATCATTAAGCGCCAGCAGCATCAGCAGCATCAGCAGCAGCAACAACCGCATTAACAATAACAATAATAATAATAACAAAAAGCCACAAGAAATAATACCAACTGAAACTAAAGCTAAATCTCTTGTTCCTAAGCAACCCCTTCTCTGTTCCCATTCTCATCAGACATCTCCCCCATCCCCTGGAAGCTAGTCAGCTCAGAACTATGTTGTATTCAAAGGCAATCTAGAATCGAAATTGGCATTGTCTGGCAAATGAAGTGTATTGATAGATAGAGAAAACAACACAAACAACACAAATGCATACAGCATTCAAGTTGCATTCATTTTTCTCGATTATTTTGCATCTCATTGTAATTTTTAATAACAATAAAAATGTAACGCAATTAAATGCGTTTTTGAGAATTTGAAAGAGAGAAATATAATCACAGTTGAAATAATGTTCTCACTAACTGAAAAAGAAAAGAGAGAAGTAAAATGCACATTTACGATATATTTAAAAATGTGTAGTTGTTTAGAGTAGCAAGTATTGATTTAAGCTTTAACTTTTTTATTTTGGATCAATATTTTCAGGGGAGTTTGTGTCGAAAAATTGAGCCACGAATAGCGAGGAATTTCGTTTTAATCGCCTAAGTTTTGGCAAGTTATTTCTGATGGCCAATTAACAGAATTTTATTGTACTTTCAACACTTGTGAGTCTCGTTTGCCCCTCTCGCACTTTTGAGTATCTTACATATATATATATATATATATATATATATATATATATATACTCGTTTCAGCTATAACTTTGACTCACAACCAAAATCCAGCCAAATCCAATTCAATTAATCAGCGACTTGCGACTTGCGACTTTCGACTAACCAACTGACAGCTAACTGATGTCTAAACAAATTACTAACCCACAACCACAACACCAGCACAACCAGCACCACCAGCACCATGCCCCCAAGTAACTTGCTTCTGTGGTTGCTGCGTCTACGTCTTTATCATTGGGCTTATGCAATCGAAATTTGTTTTAGTTTTCGTCGTTATCTTTAGCCTGCCATTGGCTCTTGGTTATATGACGTTAAAGCGGACAGCAAAATGCTTTACTTTTCTAAAGCGACACAATCACAAAATATGCCATTAATGAAACGTTTGATACTCTTCCATTGGCTTATCCGTTGCATATTGTGAATACACTTTGATTTAAGCCAAAAGCGTTTATTGAACGGATTTTCTTTCTACATCCACTGTTTAATGAGCTGCATGTGTGAGTGTGTGTGTGTCTCGCAAGACTTGTTGAGCTCTTAAGTCTGTAGTTGACAGCCTCTTACAGCCTCCTCACCCAAACCCCTATACAAATGTGACAAAATCAAAAAAAAAAAAACCAGCTTAAAAAAAAGAAAAAAAGGAATGAACAAACGATTATCTTTAACAAGCTGAAGATTACATACTTTTTTAGACCGGAGATAATCTGCTGCAATATAAGTTTTAGTTTAAAATATTATTCAGCTTTTGAACGTTTTAAACGAATTGTAATTGAATGTTTTCTGTTGTACGGCTCGTTCTGAGCTAAATATGCCACATTTGCGTCGATAGAAAGCTTTAAAACTCTCGGAGTTTAGCTTGATCAACAAATGAGTGAAAAATAATTAGATGGAAAGAAAGCGATGAAGCAATATGCTTAAAAAGTTAAGTGAGCTCATTTGAAAACTGTCGCCATTTCTTGCATTTATGAAAGCAGCTAAATCAATAAAAAATTGTTCGTTTCGCATTCCACAGTTGCTGAAGTTAATATTTTCGTCGAGTGTATCAGCCACATTTATTTATGCACATAAACGTATTTGTATTTTTGTATTTGTACAAATCTTGATGAGCTGATTGAATGAAATTAAAGGCTATATTTAATGGCTAACTGACGTCATTTGCTCTACTATATGTATATATGTGCAATTTCTATGTTGTTTTCTTCATGGTACACCCACGTACACCTACGTATACCCGCATACACACAGGCACACACTAGTAGGCCTTAGTTGTCTGCAGGGCAGACGCCATTTATTTTTCTTGTTCTTGTACTCGTGTCGTGTCGTGTCGTGTTTTGTTTGTGGCGCCTCAAGTGCCCAAAGTCGCATTGTGTTTTTGTCCTGCTTGTTATGTGTTGTTGCTTTAGCTGTCTTGTCACCCAGTCAGTCAGTCAGTCAGTCAGTCGCTTGTGCCATTGGCCAGGAGCAGCAAACGCCAGACAACATTAATAAATATATAAGTATGCATACATATATATATATATATATACATACACATATACATATGTATATATAAATATAATTCACTTGTCTCCATTTTCTCGGGTATGCGTTACGGCAATGAACTGAGCCAAGTCGCCAATTTTATCCATTTTGGCGGCGACAGGCGCAAAGATGAGTTACGCACTTGGACTTATATTACGCATACGCCACATACAACTCTCAGCACAGACTACTTTTGCCTAGCCTTTGTCCTGCCTACGATGCGTGTACAAAGGCGTATTTTTTTGTGGTGTGTGGGGGAAGGCGTAAAAACAGGGGTAGCTGAGGTGGGTTGGGCAGTTGAGATTCCAACGCACAAAACTTTTGCACATTTCAATGGCAATAAAAGTGATTTAATAATGCTGCGCTAAAGCCCCAAACGACATCAGCAGCAATAACAGCAAGAACAATAAGTAATGCCTGTAAAGCATTCTACTCGCAATTGCCGTTGCCCAAATACCCTAACAATATTATATAATAAAGATCTTAATTTAAATCTAGTCGATTAAATGAAAATAATTTCATAAAGTTTCTTTGAAGAACAGCAATAAAACAATGAAAAAATCATTAAATTGCTTTAAAAATCAATAGATAATTTTCATTAAAATAAATCTCAACTTTCCACAGTTATATAGTACTCCGACTCTTGTTAACATCAGCTATATGGCACACCCATTTGACAATTCGACTAGTTCCGATATACAATTTAACCTTATCGTTCTATTGTGTTTTTTTTGGCTTTATTTTGTCAGTGTGAGTTAATTTCCCGTGCTAAGAGTAACAGATGTGTCCCAAATAAATCCGATACCACAGATTCTTTTAAATTCCGCTGATCATCATATGATCATTATAGTCTCTAATGAGGCTGAGGAATAATACCCTGTCAGAAAACACTTTTGATGCTCAAATGGGATTATCCCTTTGCTAAGGGTATATATGTGGGCTTATTGTGAAATCAATTTGATTTGTCGTCGGCTCTGGTCCACCGAAAAATGGGCGGATAGGCCACACCCCTTACACCCCCTGACCCCTCACCGCCCCCCCTAACCACTGACCCCACCCCGTGCGTGTGATTAAGTGTGCGCTTAATGCGAATGCCCGGCCATAAAACAAATTGCATGCAATCGGCCAACTTCCACAGTGTGCCCCTTTTCTCTCTTTCTCTTTCTCACTCTCTCTCTCTCTCTCTCTCTCTCGCTCTCTCTCTCTCTCTCTCTCTTTCTCTCCGTCTCTTTCTCTCTCTCACTCTCTGCCTGTTCCTCTCTGCCTGTGTCAGTCTATTCCCCACATCCTTCCTTCAGTTGTCGCATTACAGTTTCAGCCCATTGCTCTCCTTATTGGCTGCTAGCTGTACGTTTTTAAATGTAAATACGGCTCATTATTTCCATTCCGGCCATTCATTTGCAAGGATTCCAGTTACAAACTGACTGACAAAACACACGCACACACACACACTTCCACACACATGAATCAACTTGAGACTGTCTGCCGATAAGTTTTCTATGTTTTCACTGAGAGAGAGAAAAAGAGAGTCTCTCTCTCAGAGAGATAGAGAGAGAGAGAGAGGAGAGAGAAATTGCGCAAGCGAATCTTTCATAAATTGACAAATAAATTCATAAATCTAATAAGTTGTTATGGATATTTAAATCGGTTAGACTTTTGCACCAATATCAATACTTTGCCGGCTTGTATACTCTTCATATGCATACCTTATATACAGTTATCGATAGCCAATTATCGATGTTCGATTAATATAGCGCTTGCCAATCTCTGCTCAATCGACAAATAAATGCATATATATATTGTTATCGATATTTGGATCGCATGCATACCAGTTGCTGTTGCACTTTCGCGTTCATTTCAACTTTTCGATAGCCATCTAAGTAAATCAAGGTCAGACTGAAACTTAACCTTGCAGTTCAGAAGAAGGGTCACTCGCAAATTTGGGTTAGGCTTCACTGTCCGAGGTCAAGCTTTAATTAACTCTAATGTAGCAACAACACGAAGAGCAAACATTCGCAGACGGGATTCAACCAGGCCTAATATATATGTGTGTAGCCCCCCTCATGCCTCGCCCCCCAACTGTAGCCGCCCGTGTGTGTTTGTTGCTTTGTTTTGCCGCCCAAGGGTTTATTATTTTCACTTAATTTGTGCTTCATTTAATTTTTTTTACCCTCGTTCATATTTTCGTTTTTAGTCCCGTGTTTGCAGGCCTTTGTTGTTGTTGGGTCCACTCCAAAACAACAACAACAACAGCATTACGGGGTCGTCTATGAAATTGACGTGTCTCGACTGTCCTAGAAAGTCAACTGCTACATCATCACAGCTAGGCACAAAAAAAGTAGAAAAAAAAAACGAAATAGAAGAAGCGACAACCTTTTTTTTTCGTATATTTATTTTATACAAATTTGCTGGCCCCGCCCCAAAAAAAAGGAGAAAAAAGTATGCTACGAAATTGAGGTTCAGCTTGTTGTTTTTGTTGTTGTTGCTGTTGCTCTTGTTGTTTATGTTCAAATTAACTTGGCCCACAAAAATGATGTAGACAGCAGCAGTCGAGCAGTCGAGCAGTTGAGCAGCAGCAGCAGGATGACAGTACAGGTAGCCAAATGGTATCACAAAGCCCAGTCCGCCGGATGTTCTCCGGTCTGGCCTAGCTCGTACAAGGAGGAAGTGGGTTGGGCTGGGGTTGAGGTAGGCTGAGGAAGCGGGTCTTAAGGTTGCCCCCTGTTGCCATTTCCTGGCAAAATGGGCAAGGACAAAGCGACAAAGAAATGTTTCGCATTCTGCACAATGGCAAATAATTCATAACTTGGCTCAAAAGTTTGATTTAGTTGCAGTTAATACAGTACCCACCGCGCTATGCACTCAGAGAAAAATTCCGCATTTTATTTTGCCACTTTCCAACAACTATTGCTGAAAGATGCAAAGATTTTTGTTGGTATATTTTTAACAAGCGCTTCTAGTTTGCACAATTTGCTGCACAATTTCCAAGTTAATAGCTATTTTTGTTGAGTGTTCCTCAACTGCTGTGTGTGTCTAATATATAGTATATATATATATATACACATATATATATATATATATATATGTGTGTGTGTCTGCTGGCAACTGTGTAGCCATACGCTTTTGGCCTGCATAAATTTTGCTTGGCATTGTGCACTCCGTCTTGGCCGTCTTTGGCGTCCCGTTGACAGTCGCAGCCACACATTTTGCCAGCAGATAAATTACGCTGGAAGCGCTCGGCGAATGGAAGCGGAAAGCCAACAGCTCGGACACAAGCATAAAGGGAAAGTAGCAGCAACAGCAGCAAAGGATCCTAAGGTCCATAGCCAACTTCATATTGTGCACATATGTATATCCTGTATTCACTCACTGACGACGACTGTCGAGCATTTCTGTATGCTTATTTTTCTTGAACTTTGAATGCAGTCGCACACACACAAACATGAGTAGCCGACAGGACCTAACAAAACAGGACATCGGAAAGGGCTGCATTGCCAAACAGTTTGGCTTATCGAAACACATCAACGTGGTTTCTATTTCTATTTCTTTTTTTTTTCTTTCTTTTTTATCTTGTACAAAATAAGTGCAGGAATCAATCTTTGGAATTATCGCTGAGTCTTCTACTTATTTTTGATGGAGCATACTAAATTTTAGATAAGCGAAGTATCTTCAATGCGAAAACCATTTTGATTTACATTTTTTGAAATATTTGGCTCTTTGAGATTTCTATCGAATTTGGTTTGCAATTAATTTTCATTGCATTTGAAATTATTCCTTGTTGATATTTTTGTGACTTAATCTTGTGTCAAGAGTTTTGGTGTAGTGTCGTCGCCTGGTCGGCTGCCAAAAGCTCTTAACTGTCTTTTAAAACTCTGTATCTCTCTCTCTCTCTCTCGGTCTCTCTGTCTGTCTCTCTTTCTCTCTGTATCTGTCTTTCTCTTTCGCTTGCTGCCCATTTGCAACTGTGGCGTTGAAACTGTTTTCTTAGCAATACATTTTTAACAAACATTTAACTTGCATTTTATTAGTCCCCAGTCAGCGGTGCACCAGACTTACAATCTGCACCACTGCGACAGTTATTGAGTGTGTGAGTGTGAGAGACAGTGTCAGAGAGAGAGAGAGAGAGAGAGAGAGAAAGAGAGAAATAAAGAGAGAGAGAGAGAGAGATAACCAGAATTTATGCTGTATTTGTGTCCAAGTTGATGTCTTTTGTACGCAGTCATCATAATGATAATTTCTTGCCGTTTTTTGGGTCGTTTCAGCTGTGTTCCCATTTTGTGTTGGTCTTCATTCCGCGTCTTATTCTGAACTGGTTCAGTTGGTAAACGGCTTTCTGGTCAGTCAGTTCAGCCAGTCAGTCAGTTCAGCCAGTCAGTCAGTCAGTTGCAGTTCTCGTGCTCTACTACATTTTTCCGATTAATAATTTTGTTTTTTTGTTTCTCCGTTCTTTGGCAAATTCTCTTGAGTTTTCGTGTGTGTTTCAACAATTTCTGTAACATTTCCCCTTCCCCTCCTCAAAATATGCAGTTAAACAAATGTGTGCGACAACCAACTCGTAAAGACAAACAATAAATCCAAGGAATACCAAATTAGTGCTAACAAAAAAACACAACAAAAAAATAATGACAAAAATGAGAAACTAACAATAAAAAATCAGCAACAACAATATCAAATTTTAATCAAAAAAGCAAAACAAAAAAACAACCATAACTGATAAAACTGCACTAAACGTAGCACGTGAATCGCTTATCGATAGCACATATCGATAACCACACACTCACTATATACATATATATATTTATATATATATAAATATATATATATATATATAGAAAGAGAGAGAGAGAGACAGAGAGAGAAAGAGAGAGAGAGATTGGGAGAGAGATCAGATATGGATTCGCTGGAGCGTTTAATGCGCGCCGCCCCCTTGCCCCGCATGTTAACCAGCGGCGTTGTGGCAACGGCCGCCGCTGCCGCTGCGAGCGCCGCTGCTGGCGTCAAGGGCGTCGTCGGCATCGCTGGCCAGCAGCAGCAGCAGCAGCGCGCCCTCGTCCACGCCTCTCTCGCGGCGGCAACGGTCGGTCGCAAGGGACGACATCTCACAGGGACATTCTGTCTCACTGGCGATACCATGGAGGGCATCATACAGTGTTTGGTATTTCTCAAAGCATTCTCGGTAAGTGGAGAGAACTCACACACACGCACATACAACTAACATACACACATGCACACACACATACACTCACACATGTGTGTGTGCGTGAAGAGAGAGCGTCAATGTTAATCTGTATATCATATTTCGTCCTACAGAGAAATTCAATTTAGTTTTTGGTTTGCGCTTGACTAAGTTTTTTTTTACTACCTTTGCCATACACAGCCACATCCGCCCACACTTGCCACAAATACATATAATAAAGGGATATGTATATATGGATATATATGTATATGTGTTCAAATCCCCCTGAGTACCATCAGCAATTATATCTATTTTTAAATAGATTTTTTTCACAATCTATTGAAAACATTGCTTAGAAGTAGAAAAGCTTGTCCAAAAAGATGTTATTGATTCATGTATTTTTTCTTTGCTTTTTTGTATCAGAAGGTATTATTTCTTTATTGGAACTTTCTTTAAAACCTTTGATTTATTTTTATGTTTTTTATTTTAGATAGTTTAGAAATATGAACACCGATTTTCAGAGACATATCACAGTCTGATTTCTTGCAGTGTACGCACAGCCACCACCTTAACGGTCCACCAAAATGTGCAATAGGCTGTAAATAGGCAAATACATTTGACACACACACACACACACACACACACATACAGACACATACATATATATACCGTGTAGCTGATTTTGGGATTTTGGCTTGTGAACTCACTTTGATATGAATTTTATAACTACATTTACTGACGGGTGATGAGGGAAAGAGAGCAAAAGGGAGAGAGGTAGAGTGTCCTTAGGCCAGAACCTCAGCTCACAGTCCACCCACAATCCACTTTCGCGCACTCGTCTATGCCTGTGCGCCCCTGACCCTCTACCCCGGCCGTATCATAACTGCCCCATGTGGCATAAGCCGATATTCATGTATATATATATATATATATATATATGTATGTAATATAATACATTTTAACTTGTCTGCATATTTTTTAACACATTTCTCTTCTTCTTTTATGCTTCGTGTCTTTTCAGGTGAGTTGAGCTGCTGTTCGTTTTACAACACCGGCCCGCGTGCCCCGCCCCCATCATTGTACCCTTCGCCCTAGTCCCCACTTGAGTCTTAGTGAGTACGACATTGAAGTTAATTAAAAGCAAATGCTTAACGTGGCCATAAGCACACACACACACACACACACAAACACACAGACCCATAAAATGGCAATTTGCTCGCCACACAATTTGAATTAGATATGTTCACTGGACAAATATCTCAATGCTGATGCGTGTATCTGTGTGCTTGTGTGCGCGTGTGTGTGTATGTGTGTGTGTGTGCGTTTCATGTGGCATGGCAACTCTGGACAGTTGGCACTAGAGAATTTTCCAAGACAATTAACTTTGGTTTTTTAGTTAATTAAACACACTTTGGGGCAAGCATTTGAAATTTCAAGGAACGCTGCATTGTAAAGCTTCTGCATTGAAATTATTCAAGTCCTTAAATAATACCTATAAATAATAATACTCTTTTCAAGTGGTATGTTGTTTGGTTTATTCTCTATTAGAGCTTTAGTTGCCAATTATTTTGCTCAGCTTGTCACTTTTAACTTTGTCAAATGTAGCCACAATATACACACATATATATATATATATATATATATATATCGATATACAAATTCCCCGATACGTGCTGATTGCATATCATCATAGCAATTATAATTCAATTTCTTTTGCTGCATGGCTGGCTGGCAGTGTTTGATTGATTTATTTGGTCACCAGCTCGTTGCTTGTGACTTCTTAATTAAGTTTGACTTTGTTTCTGTTTTATTTTCACCGACGGTTTTAATATTTATTTACATTCGCTTTTCTGTCAGCCGCTGACAGCCTCGTTCCCTCTTTGCCTCTGTCATTTTTGCCTTGAACTTAATTGCAGGCATCTTGCCATTTCTTTCATTTCCAACGCAACGCGTTACTCGCTGCTAGCTGTTTCTTTTATTTGTGCCGACTGTTTCAATATTCATTTGCAATCGCTTCACTGCTTTCTGCAATTCGGTTTGACATTAATTGCATTTCTCTCCCTCTTTTGCAATTTCTCTTTTCCATTACTCGCTGCTTGCTGCAGCAGTGCAACTGACTTTCAAATGACTATAATTGTATGTCTCTCGACTACAACTTATGTCGGTCTGGTTGATGTCTGAAACTGCATATAACTATTGCATGTTCCGCATCTTACAAGTATTCTCCTTTTGTTTTTCTCGTTACACGCTACTCGCTGATTCGCAGAAATTGAGCTTAAATTATACCTGCATTTGTTTTTTGTTGTTTAACCGTCTTCATTATTTTAAGTTTGTTTTGAGTTTGAGGCTCTCATCCACACTCTGTCCTGATATGGTTCTCGCTACTTGCTACTCGTTGAATGCAAGTAGAAGTGTGCGTTTGATTCTCTTCTTCTTAACATTAGCATCCTGAGAGAGCCACTACTCATACTTTCTACATGTGTCACTCGCTTCTCGTTGCTCGCTGGCGCTTCTCGTTGCTCGCTGGCGCTTCTCGTTGCTCGATGTCACGTTTGTTGTAATTTTGTAAGCTGTACTTGAACATCAATTGTCTGACTATGGATTATTGTCCCAAGCGGCTGTTGTCAAGTTTGAAACATTTTCATTTTGCGCACTTTACGGCACACACATGCATACACACACACACACACACACACACTGCCACCCACGCACCCACTCACACATGCATAGATAGACATACATTAAGCGCTGGGAGCAATTGCAGCGCCATTAAAACTGACACATTGCAATTTTATTTCACTGGGACTATCAAATAATTTCGCCAAGGCTCAAAAAACGTACACACACACACACACACAGTCGCACACATGCTGCTGCTGCTGTGTCTGTGTGTGTGTTTAAGCGTGTGTGGAGGGGACACATTCGCATAAATGAAAACCGCAGTAAGGACTTTTTACGCATCGTTAATTTTTCCCCATAGACTCAAACTCGATGCCTAGGCGACAATTCTCTGCCGCCTGCTTATCGCACCATCTCTCGGTCTCTGTCACTCTCTCTCTCTCTCTCTCTCTCTCTCTGTCTATCTATCTTTCTCGCTCTCTGTCTTTCGTTTGGCTGAGTTTATCACTCTTTCAGTCAATCAGCACTGTCTGCCGTTATAATGATGTCTGCCTGTTGGGCCTTTACTTTGACATCAACACCGCAGAGTCGACCGTCGTGATTTACTTACTGCCACACAGAACCAGCCCAAAGCACCCACTCTCGCAGTTTGTGTATGTGTGTGTAAATTTAAATGTTGCACAAATATGAAAAGCAATTTACATAATATCCTACCAAGTGTAAAATGATTGTCAATGATGCCTTCTGGACCCTCCGCCGTGGCCCATTGTGGTTCAGGCGCTTGTGAAATCGATTAGAGATGGCAAACGCATCGATAACAAGACAATAATATTAAAAACCAACGCTACTCTCATGCATAACGAAAGAATTATATTTGTCTCAACGATTATTTTGACTATCGATGTCGATAGATCATAGGACTAACTTTTCCATCGATTGGATTTTATTGTTCAACTAAAGTCTTTCAGCCGTATATCATTTGTTTTTCTTTTGGTAACAAGAGCAATGTTTGCAATGGTGTAACTTTTGCCATATTACATTATACATCATGGAATGGAGACAAACTAAGTATGTTGTGTTCATAGCCTACTCTCTGTTTGCCTCTGCCTTAATTTGGCTTCTTGCCTTGGTGCACCACCCATACCACCCATCACTGAGTGCTGTGGGGGAATGTGGAGTGTGGGCTCTGTGCATCCGTCAACATTTTGGAATTGATGATGTCGACGCACATTATGAGGTTCAATATCCTGGATAATGACGACAAATTGCGCAATATTTACACCAAGGCGCAAACACTCACATACCAGGGCCAAGTAAGTAGTACAAAGTGAAGAGAGACACAGAGACTGAGACAGAGAGACAGAGAGAGAGAGAGAGAGAGAGAGAGAAAGGAGGGCAAGAAAACGAAGAAAAAGTCCTATATATTGAGAACCATTTGCTACTGACTGCTGTGTGGAGTGCCTTGTTGCCTGCTGCCTGCTGCCTGCAGCCTGAAACCTAGTGTCCTTGGCGGGTTCGGTCAAACATGATTGATGAACGCTAATTAATGTGGCTGCCCAGTATTTTGCGCACCTCTCACTTTAATACGCTCCTTCTTTTTAATACGCTCCGCCAACTCAACTACGCTCTTCGATTCGAAAAAAAAACGAAAAGAAAATTGTGTAATTAATTTGCAGCTTAAGTGTCTAGGCGACATAATTAGGAAACGATTCGTTTGCAACAACACAATACACACTTTTTTCCCTTTGACAGCAGTCGCAGCAAGCAGACAGCATCAAGGCAACAACAACAAAGACCAAGTCGCTTTGAGGCCAGTGAATTATTTTCAAATATACCCTGTACGAATTGAAAATGGCCGAGGTGTTGCGACAATTACAACAAAATAAGACTTTGTTTCATTTTGGTACGTTACATAAGTGCATCTAATGTTAAATGTGATCAGAAATCGATAGGGGCAATCAGTGGACACAGTTTGCAACACATCGTTGAACTTTCATTTGCATTCCCATATTAAAAGTAAATCAACTAAAAGCCATTCACAAACTAAGCATGGCACTCAAATTATCTATACCGAAATATGTATTCAAATTAAATTTAATTCAACCTGTGACAATATGCCGTACTTGAAATTATTTAAATTTTTGCAATGCTCTCGTTTGAGTTGTCGACATTCAGAAAATGTTCTGGGCTCATAAATTTGGTCAAATGCAGTCTGGTTACACCATGGCTGAGCAATATAGGGGCAAGCTGAGGAGTTGAGTTTGAGTTTGGGGAATTCGGAATCGAGCTCTGCGCCATCCAATCTATGTAAATTCTGAGCAAGAACATACTTGCGCCAACACGCAGCAACAACAGCACTTAAGTTGCAGGCACGTTTCAACACATGCATCTGTGGTGTGTGCGTGTGTGTGTGCTTAAGGCCTGTGGCACAATTTAAACAAAGACTTGAGCAATAGTCAGCAGTTGGCATCACCGACAGAGATTCAGTTGCTGCTGAACTTTCTGCATTTGAAAACTTAAACATGTTATCACTAAAACAACAACAAAAGATTCAGACTCAGACTCAGACGCATATGCAAATGTAAATACAAATACAAATGATTCTTGTTTTTGTTAGTGTTCAACTCTGCAAAAAAATATATGAACTGGAATTTTGGAGAATCACCAAAAGTTAGTCACTTCATATAACAAATGGGTGCTTCTCTTTAGGTGATGGCCTTTGAGCAGACAAAACGATGCATCTCCGGCTCCACACAGTATATAAATATTCTAAAACACGTTCAACATTCTATAATTTAGTCTAGTTGTTTTTAATGCCTGAACTGGCCATACGAAATGGGAGCACTTCACGCATGCTTACATTGCGTATGAAAGTCTTTTTAAAGGGAAATTCAACAATAAATAGCGAATGCAGCTGGGTTCATTCTAACTTGAACATTTGCACAACTATGCCTCTACTGATCTAACTAGTTGAAGGCTATTGGCTATTGCCACATATATTTTGCCGTACTGTGAACACTCGCAACTTTGCAACTGAGCTGAGAATTATGATCTACAAAGCTGCAATACAACACGGCGAACACAATAAAAACAATTTTTACTGCATAAACTTTATCTCCCTCTCTCTCTCGCTCTCTCTTGACTTAATGCAGCCCTCAATTTGGTTAATTAGAGCCCAGTTTGAATTCTACGATGAAAAACATTGAATTGTTGTAAAGGAATTTCCAAAGCAATTGCAATTAAATTGCTTAACTCGCTGTGAATTTCTGGCATTGTCAACATAAAACAGAGAATTTTAAATGTGCAATCCTGAATTACGGTTTTGTTTTGTTAATTGCATTTCTCAAAACCTTTTCCGTTGTGTCTCCACATATATCTTAAACCTATTCCATATTTTTCTTGTAACATACTCTTTTATTCTCTCTTCATTATCGCAATCAAATTTTGTTGTTTGCACTTTTTTCACATCTGTTTAATGTTGTTACTCAACTTTTAATCTTTTCCAATTGCCTGCTAATCGTATTATTTTTGCTCAAGTTTGAACACTTGAAATTCATAGCCCGTACTGGTGGGGGTTGTACAGGTGCTCACCAAAAAAATTCGCAAATTAACCGTTTTATTTTTCATTGTATATGTTTGTTTATTATTGTTCGCCAGGCATATTCACCAGTTTTGTATGCGGCACACGGCGCAGGACGCCAGGAACATAACAATTTCGCTAGTTTACAGTCATGTGCCAACGGAACGAATCCTGTCATCTAGTTAGGCTCCTGCTCTGTCTGTGTCTTCTATATTCTTATACACTGAGAAAAAAAGAAACTGTTGAAAAATCGCCTTCAAAATAATACATTATTTGTGTTTCTATTTTTGCAAATAATTTACAAATATGTAAAAAGAGCTTATAATGATTGCCCCAAAACTATTTGTATTATTTTCACTTTCAGCAATGCCTTTTCGTTTTTCAACTAAAATATATATATAATATAATATAATATAATAATAATATAAAGTGTATTATGTTAGCGCAAAACTGTCAGCATTACTTTTCAGCAGTGGTCTAGTGTTTTTCTAGTTGTTGAATTATATTTTTATTTGTGTCTTATATATTTATTCTTAGTGTATAGACTGCTTTAGGCTGTTGCCTCTCAGCTTGCAGCATCATCTATCTAAATGGATATCGCGCTTTGCTAGACAACAAAAAACAATAACAACAACAACACTAAACAACAACAACAACTGCCACAAGTAGAAATGTTATCTTGAGCACATGCTCTGAGCAGCTCAAGACTGTCCGTATGTCTGCCTATCTGTCTGTCTGTCCATCCATGCTCTGCTCTGCTGTGCTGTGCTGTGCTGTACGCTGTCCTTCTGTTTCTGCTCCTGTCTGTCGTGTCTGTCGCTTCTGTCGGAGCTGTCTGTTGTATTGTTGCACGTACATGTCGTAGACTTCTTCTTATGCTAAAACTTCACTAAAAAATGAGCATGGCATGGCGTTGAGCATTTAAACTAGCTACAAAACACCAGCTATGAATCGTAACGCCTAAGCAACATCAACAGCCCCTACCACACCTCAATCCATATTACATACCTCCCCGCTCAGCACGCTCAGCCCGCCAAGCCACAAAAAAAAAAATGAACGAAACAGCCACCAAAGCAGCAGTCAAGGTAGAAGACTGGCGGCATTGCTACGTGCAACGCATGTCAAAGTGCTCTAGCCTGTGTGTACGTGTGTGTGTGTGTGTGTGTTGACGTGTGTGTGTATTTGTGTGGTTGCCTAGACAAAATGCGGCTAATGTCCTTTCTTCGGTCTAGATTTACAATACAACGTTAAATGTTGTTGCGATTCTGAGTTGTTGTCGTTGTTGTTGCCAGAGCAACGCTTTATTTGATGAGCGTTATGTGTGTGCATGTGTATGTGTGTGTGCGTGTGTGTGTGCACGTGTGTGGGTGTGTGTGAGTATGTGTGTCCTATTCTTTTATGTTATTCGCGTGCGCATGTGTTTGTCTGCATTTGTATTTTTATAGCGCTGGCAGTTGAGCATCAAAAGGGGGCAAAATAAAACAACAACAAAACAAAATAAGAACATTGCAGAAGGGCATAACCGATAGCACCATACTCTGTTCATTTCGTCCACACTCGCACAAAAAATAAAAATCGTCTCTATTAATTCCTTGCTTAATTTAAAGGAAGAATTCCAGCTATATTTAAAGCTAGCCAAAGTAAATTTTAGTTGAAGCATTAAACAATTTTGTTTGATTCTTCAGTTAAGATTACTCAGGTTATCTTCTGTCTTTTGTGCGTAGCCATTATATCCTATATAAAGCAGTTTGGCCAAAATGATGATATCTGTTTATATATATATATTTTTATATAAAGCTATAGGTTTTTTTCTGAATTCGATTAATTTCCTTGTGACGTGAAATTGGTCGAGTTGGCGCTAGTTTTGTAAAAGGACATTCGCTTTTGTCCCTTTTGGGGTAGATCAGAAAAAATCGGCAAAATAGATATAAGAAAATCGGTAGTAAATTGACCATTTTAAGGACTATCTTGATATAGTATTAAACAATTTGCCTAAACATTTCTTACCTGGGCCTAAGTCTAGGCTTACCAATTCGAATAAATGCATGGAGAGCTCGACCATATCCTTTTCTATTCTGTGCCAAACATTTCTCTTTAGCGGGTGATGCCAACTGGCCAAGCAATATCCAAATTGTCCTTGTCCGAGAAGACTGGCATTTTCGTATCGTCGACTCAATGTGTTGCGGTTTCTTGAATGACGCCAGTGTCATTGAGTGTAATTCGATAGAGTAGGTCCTTGTGATGTCAGTGCACCATGTCCTGCGGAAATCTGCAAGGATTTAGCAGATCTGCAGCAATTTTTCTCTCGACACCTTTGCGCGCCTTAAAGTATGCAACACCTTTTCTTAGTTGAGTGCAATTCAGCCCGAATAGCTAACTGCAAAGGAAACGACTACAAGGAAAAGGACTGCAGGCCTGCACTTCCCATGCCCAGTCGCAGCCAAGCCTTGTAATCGCCTATTGCTAAGCTGAGTGTTTGAGTGCAGCTTTCACAGTTATTGTCGCCTAATTACGCAACAACAACCGCATTGTAATTGCCCGCATTCTCCTCTCTCTTTAATTGATGCCATTTGTTTTTTTGTAGCGCTTTGGCTCGATTTCAAAATTGCCTCCCACAGCACACGCTTTGTATTTTAGCTGATTAAAACCTTACCGATCCGGTTTTATTTATTTATTTATTTTTTATGCCTATCTTGACTATTTATTTGTATTGTTTACATTTGCGCCTTCTACCCACGTGACTTTTTTTTGTCAATCTGAGGCATTAATTTTTGACATCTTATTCATCATTATCTGACTTGATTTGCATTCGATTTGCATTTATTATTGGCAAATTCTTTTGCTAGTTGCTTTCCATTTATGCTCAGCTACTTTTATGTGTCGTTGAGGTGCTCAAAAGTTGACAAATATGCAAATGGCCACAACAAGAACAGCAAAAATTGCAGTCAACACGGCAATGAAAAGAAGAAAAAGTGGCTTAACAACTTTTTCAGCAACTTAACTTATTTTTCCAAACTTATTGCGTCTGCGTGTGTGTGTGTCTGTGTGTGGGTTGTGTTTCCCTTTTCATTTCATCTGCTCTCCATTTGTTGCAAATGACATTTATGCTGTGTGCGCGCTTAATGTTGCTGTTGCTGTTGCTGTTGCTATTGTTGTTGTTGTTGTTGCTGTTGTGGCAGTTGTTGCTGCTAAGCAAAACTAAATGAAGCAACAACACGAGAGGGAGACAAGTCAACAAAAGCTAAAGCAATTTGGCAAACTATGCGAATTAAGCTAAAGACAAAGACAGACGCATCTGCACTCCATATAAACACAAAGAGAGAGAGAGAGAGAAAGAGCAAGAGCATGAAAAAGAAACAGAAAATAGGGAGAGAGTTATTTGGTTGGAGGTTGTTTTGTTGACCAAATTGAAAGCAGGATAGAGTGCTAAGGAGAACTGGCTGCCCAGCGAGTTAGTAAGAAAGTTATGCCAATTCATTAATTAGCCCAGCCAGTGTTGGGCCAACACACACACACACCCATACAAATATTAGCAACCGTCTAAGCTATTTACACACGCAAACACACATCCAGGCAGCAGTAGCAAAGTGTGTAACTTGATATCGCCTTCATACTTAATAAAAGGCACTATTCATGTTGTTGGCGTTCGTGTTGCTGCTGGTACACTGCCAGAAACACCGACTTGATTTCGCCATTAAATTGGCTTGCCCTATTTGCAAATAAAATGGAATCTTAGAAGATGATTTTAAAAAAATAAAGTAATTATTTTATATAGTGAAATCGATTCTATACTTTTTATTTCATACATTTTCGCCACTGTTGCACTGTTGATGTTTTTGTTGTGTGTGTAAGTGTGTGTGTGTGTGTGTATGTATTTTGACAGCCATGTTGCATATTCAATACGCGTGTGTTCCATCCACAAAAGGAAACCCCATCCAACCCCCTTTTCTTCATTCTGTTGCTGGAAGTTTCGACTGCCTCGTTTATTTGATTAGTGTTTGCGTGTTTTTGTGAGTGTATGTGTGTATATATGTGTGTGTGTGTGTGTGTGTATATATATGCTTGTGTGTCTGTATTTGACTGAGTTAAGTTTTAGCAGCAAATATGGCAAACAATTTCACAAAGTGGCCAAAGCCAAAAGTTTTGTCATCGGCCAGCTTCAATCTGCAATTGCCATAGTATTAGCTAATCGTTGACCTTAACGCACAGCCAGCCAACCCATCCGTCCACCCAATCCACACCCTGCACTGCACTACAATCCCGAAGTGGTGCTGTACACACAAGTTTGTCCTAGCGGCACGTCTCGACCACCTAATTAGTTGACTAGTCAACACGCATTTGTTATATAAACCATATACAGTCCTGTACGGATACAAATATATATATATATATATATATACATATACATATACATATATACACTATATCTGCCGGGGCATTTGCGTTTGCTCATTAAGAATGTTATCCCTTTTAAAAAGAGCAGCTTTGCTAGTCTTTAATTTGATATTTATATCTATACTTTTTTCAATAACGATATTTGGTTTTCAACTCCTTTTTTTTCAAATTTATGCATCAAATATTACGCACTAAACTTGCACTTCAGATTCGATTACTGCTGATCAGGAACCCGCCGTAAATATATTAATAAGTAATGACAGTTTCTAAATGTCATCATTCATCATTGATCATTATTAGTTTATCCGTGTGGTTAGCTCTTTGACAAGATATGCTTATGCACATCATTAATGTATCTATGTAAACTTAACATTCTTTGAACTCACCTCTTTGGTCATTTGCTACTTGAAAAGAGCGATTTTATTATTATTGTTGGTTTTATCTAACTCAATTCGATTCACAATCGCATTTCAACTGTGAAAATATGTTTGCCTCTCGAGCGCATTCAATTAGTCAATTTGTATATATTTATATATATTTTTATATACGTATTTATGTGTGTGTGTGTGTTGTCCACACATTTGAGTAAATTTACGTTGTTTGCGCTTCAGTGAGTTGAATGCAGGAGTCTCTCTATCTGCCCCAGTCTCATTCAGATTGGCATTCGCATCCTGTTTAGTTGCTCAGCTCCTGCAATTAACTCGTGATATGGCCATGTCCGAAATTCATACTGTGTCCTGTGTCCTGTGTCCTATGTCCTGTGTGCTGTGGAGAATGTCATTAGCATTCATTCATTTGATGATATGCGTTAGGCATTTGGAAATTATAATACACAATCTATATGTAAATATTCGCCATTAGGTGGCCATAATATACGTGTGGCCATTATGCAGATAAATATAGATTATACACCAGCTCAATGAAACATCAATCTCGCCCTCTTCCCCCCCTCCCGCCACCTATCAATAAACCTGGCATGGACATCATTAATATCTGGGTGGTCGGTGAACAATTTGGACAACTGATATGGGCTATCAATTCGATTGTCAAATTTTGCAATAATATTGGGCAATAGCAAATAAAACTAGTCAAACGAATTATGAATTGTGATTGAGCTGACAAATACTCGTAAGCAAGAGTTGCTCGTTTACTTTTTGATAAGCTGAGAGAGAAATTGCATTGCAAATGCTCAAATATAATCAGTTCACAAATTTTTGGAGTACCCAACTCAAAAGTTTTTCTTTTTAATGGATTGCTATTTGAACGGGTTACAGAACTGACTTACTTATTGCTTATTGGTTCTTATAGGTATTTAGCTATTCAGTTTCCTATGGGTATGCAAAACTTAGATCGCTGTCTCTATGCAAAGTGCTCCAGTTTTCGACAAGTGCTTGCAAAACTAAAACTATCAGCGTTGCCAGATCTTTGCTGTTTGAGCCAAAGGCGCTCGTTTTCTTTGTGTGTAGCAGAGTCAACCTTCTCCTCCTTCTGCTCCTCCTTTGAAGGGTCGGCCGCACTTAAGACAGGCGATAAGCAAAGGCCGCAGCAGCAGCGTCTTAAGACAGCAGCAAGACTGCGCTATCTGGCAACGCCATCGCTTCCGCTGCTCTGCGTTGAGCTAAGCGTTATCTAAAGCACACATCGCACACGGCTTCTCGCAGGACACGCGCAACGCCTGCCAAGCAAAACTTTGTGACGCCTTTTTGGGTTTTGGTTTTGCTTTTTCCTTTTATTTCTACTCGCTCTTGTGCTGGCTTTTCATTAAAATTGTGTGCGCCTATCTGGCCATGCAGATCTTGTTGGCTAGGCAACTCTAGTTTAACTCTCTCCCACTCACTGTCTCTCGCCCTGTCTCTCTCTCTTTCTTTCTCGCCTTCTCTATGTGTGTGTGTGTGCTTTGACTTTTGTTACCTTTGTCTAAAGCGCAAAAATTGTCGAGTTTCGCAGAAAATTTTTATTGCTGAAAGGTGCTAAAATGCAAAAAGTGCTGATGCTGAGGCTGAGTCTGATGATGCCAAAAGGATGTTAAGCATGATGATGATAATGATGATGATAATGTCGCCGCCGATAGTGAATGCTGCATGCTTCGGCTATTGCCATCGCACCCACTACACCATTGGCAGTTGGCGTTTTTGTTTTTATTTCGGCTTCTTTCTTTAATTATTTAAATTACAAATTTTCCCACAAAAGTTTTGTGACTTCGTTTTGAGCGGAACTTAAGTGTCTCAGTTGGCCTGGCCTGGGTCCGCCTCCCACTTGGCACACTTTTCAATCTTTTGCCATCTCTACTGCATACAACAACAACAACAACAGCAACTATCAACTGAATGCGTTTAATTAAGCAAAGTGGCTCTAGCCAAGTTGTCTGTCGGCTGTTTGGTTTTCGCATTTTTTTTTTTGCGCACTGCTTTCGAGTATTCGAGTTTTAGACTGGCTTACATGACATAAATATAGCCGCTTCGCCGCTCCACTGCCCCCGCCCACTGCTGTAAGCCTTTTTGACACACCACTTTCATATTTTCTGCTAATTTTGTCCAATTTCGCTAAAGTGACGGCTCAGGTCGTTGGCTTTTATGAGCACTGACCTTTCAGCTGACAGCCAACAGCCAACAGCTAACAGCATACCTGCCTGGCAAAACTATCTCTCTTTGCTCTATCACTCTCTCTCTCTCTCTCTCGCTCTCTTTCATTCTCCCATCTTTGTCTAGTTACCCCTTTTTCAACTGTTTGCAACTGTAGCAAATATTTAATTTCTTTGCCGCTGCCTTTTGTCTTAACTACTTCGTGAGTGGCAAAAAAAAATATAAAAAGCAACAGCAGCAAGCTACCAGCAGCAAGCATATAAAGCAAATGGCAACACAGCGTGTGGCAAATGTGGCATGTGGCAACAACAAAAACTAGCCGTTTCTGCTGCTATTCCTGTTGCTGCTGCTGCTGCTGCTCCTGCATTGCATCTGCTTTCGAAACTATGGTGCAAATTTTACGCAAGCATTTTGCAGGTTACACAAAAAATTTTACACATTCTCTATGATTTTTTGAAGAATTTCACGTGATGCAAGAATTATGCATGAAATAAGGCATAATACCTGACAGTCAACGTGGTTACTTGATTAATTAATGAAATATGCGTGTTTGTGGGAAGGGAATAAAAGTGGATGAAATGTGGTACAACATCAATTTAAGACTATTGAAAGGTCAATGAATAATATATGTATATATAATATCGTATGATAAAACGTATCAAAATCAATGATTGAATATCTCAATCATCCAAATAAATGACACAATCAAATCGATAACGGTCATTGATAAGTAGGGTTAGCTCAGATAAAACCCAAAAATATTACAAGACATCAAATTTATAGCAAGTTAGAATGCGCTGGTCGAGAGAGCGCCCGACTAGGAGACTGAGTGCTCTGAACCCAGCTAATCAGCTGTAAGCCAGCTGATATTAGTTTCTCAATTTGATTTTGAAATCTTAAGAAAATAAGATTCATATCAGTTGGAATGGTATATTATTTATTAATTAATGATTCCTTCTGACTCTTAACTAATTTCGACAATTAATTATGAGAGAGAATTTTCTAATACGGAAATAACTTTGTCTCCAATAGTGAATTCCATTTGCTGGCTGGTTGCACAACACTTGGCATGCCATATTAATATCCTGTCGCTTAATGTCCCCTTTGATTGCATGCACCTCCCCCTCAGACAGTTCTTGATTTATTTCCCAAGTGCCAGCTGAACTGCTTATATAGATATAGATATCGAGCTGCATCATTCCCTCTCATCCTCAACATGATGTCTTCGTCCTTACCTGTTTTTCTTTTCAACTGCTGCTCCTTCTTGGCGTATTGCACACTTTTGATTACTTTTATTACTTTGCTATTACTTTCTTAATTTTGCTGCGCTCTTTTTGTGCTGCCAGAGCAGCTTTCTTTTGTGCAGATTAAAAAGCGCAGTCAAGCAGTGGCACGCCCCCTTTCTCCTTTCTCCCTTCCCCTAAAGTCGTATAATCAACGTCTCAACGCACATTGCACATTTGGAAATTGAACAGCGATTGAAAAATACGCAACAATGTTTTTAGAATACCCTGTACATGTATGGTTTCGTTGGGCATACGTAAGTAAAGAAAATTATATACTTTTCTGGCCTTCAAATATTTATACATTTAATTTTAAGTTTTGTTAGTTTTTTTTTTAATTTGATCTTTTCTCGATTTGTTTTCTACTTTGCTTAAACATTTTTCTAGGGTATTCTGCATTTGGCGTAGAAATACTGCGTCATCAGGCGTTGACAATCAAGCCAAGTGCTTGCGCGAGTCTGTGTCCCAAACCTACCCCTAGCTACCCTACCCACCCCCATCCCCGAACTTCTCTTTTCGCCGACTCCATTTTCGCTATACGATTTTAAATCATATTTAACGCTCAATTATTGACGTTCAAAGTGGAATGGAAGCTGGTGGAAGTGACAGACAATGCCAAACTAATGGCGTCTCTTCACTCGAATGTGTCGCGTTTGCAAGCTGATGGGTTGTCCAGGGGGGGAGTGCGAGGTTTGCACTTAATACTCGTAACTCGACGCATCAGTTTGTGACATATTCACCCCTCATCAGCCTTGTGTGTGTGTGTGCTCAAATGACAATTTGTAAAGCTTTCAATGAAGAAGGCCGCCAATAAAATGATTTCAGGCAAGGAGAGCAAGCAGAACAGAGGGGCTTGGTGTGGGCGGTGCGCGGAGTGGGGAGGGGAGACGGTGGTGGTGTTGGTGTTGGTGGAGTAGGTGGCGTAGGGCAGAGTGTTGTTGGCAGAGTAGAATGGAGGCGGCTGCCTTCTCAACGTCTTCTCCTCTCTGCCAGTAATCAATCACTCAATCAATCAGCAAATAATGTGCATTGAAAATTTTTTAAGTGTCCAAAATGTTTGCCGGATCAAAATGTAGCTTGTGGAGTTGCAGGAGTCGTGGGCGGGTAGTGTGTGTACTTGTAGGGGCGTGGCGTGGAGTAGTCAACTTAGCGGGCCAAATGATATTTGTCAGTGGGGGCTAAGTAATTGTTAGTGTGTGTGTGTGTGTGAAGAGGAGGGAGGGGTTGAAAGAGTGTCAGGGATTTAGTAGCGACTTTTCTGCCTTATTGCCTTGTCATTGTCTCTGCAGAGGGGCATGAATGGATAAATGGGATGCCGCCGGTGGTTCGGGAGCAGTGAGTGTGTATGTATCTGTATGTAGGTGACTAGCCAGTAGTCTTGAAAATGTTACGAATGAATCCATTGGGGGGCAATTATTTTATGCTGTCAAGATTATGGCAGCTTTGTAAAAGATTGAAACTTTTGCAAAAGGTATACAGGGAGAGCGAGGTTCAAGTTTAAAGGATATAGAATTTAATGTGTATACAGACAGCTGAATAAATAAGAGCTAGCAAACTATCGATAATTGATCAGAGTTTGCATTGAATTTATGCAAACTTTCCAACCCCCAAGCAGCATAAATTGCACAATATTAACTAATACTTGAAAATCAATTATTAACTATTTTCTAGAATGGGGATTTGGCCTTCTCTAAAAATCATTGCGTGTATTTTTTAAGCTTATCTTTAATAAATAAATTCACTTTCGACATTTCATACTCAGTCGTAACTTTTTATTTGGCATTTATTGAACTTTTTTCATTTTAAATATATTTCAATTTTAGTATCAATTCTAAGTTCTAAGGTTCGGTTTTTTATATTGCGTCTGATTTTCTTTTTTATGAGTTTTTTTTCTGTGCTGCTTTTCCAAGTTGTTGCCTACTTCTTGGGGTCAACTGTGATTAAATTGCTGATGCCATATTTGATTTATATATATTTCCTTTGTTTTTTGCCTAAAGTCATTCTTGTTGCTGGTATTATTTTTTCAATGACCGTGCACATTTGACAGGCTCCCACTCCCATTCCCACACCCCTTGCCACAGTCAGCGGGGATTGGCGCGTGGCACGGCCATTGCTTGAGCTGGTTGCAAGTGGGCATTGGGGTGGGAGGCAGCTGGCCGGGCAGAGGTATTCATTTTATGCTTAGCGTGTTGCAAAACTTCGATGATTAACTTTTTCGATTAACTCAAAACAGACAACACACACACATACACGCATCCGCTCACAAGTGTGCAATGGAAAAATAGAAAAATAAAATAGGCAAACAACAAACAAGGAAAAATCAGCAACGGCTGCTTGCTGCAAACTGAAAACTTTTTCATGGCGATAAACAATTTTCAACGTATTCCCTTCCCCTCCCTACCTGCCCCACCACCACCACCCCTGTCGCTTTTCTGTACCTCCTGTGCCCATTTTTTTTATAGCATAAATTTATTTTAATGTTTATGCTTAACAATTTTGCAGTGCAGCCACCCAAAAAAAAAAAAAAACCGCCCACACAATCAGCTAAAGCTCAAGCCAAAAGTTTTGGATGCGCCAAGCGTTCGAGCCCCCACAGCTACACTCGTCCCCCCATCCCTGCCTCAATCATCTAGTCGTTCCACGCTGTTAAAAACTTTGCATATTGATAAGGCCACAGAGAGATAAAATGTGAGAAAAGTAGATTAAAGACGAAGGCATGGAAGAAATACAGAAATAAAAATAGAAAAAAAAAGAAGAAAACCTCAAACCAATTGTGAAAGAATCTCTGATTGATGTCTGTCAGTTATGTGGCAAAAGGAATCCTTTTATCATTTGCTGCACAGTGGGCGTGGCACACACACACACACACGCACACACACCCGCACACATGTGTGTCTGCCTTGTAATTATGGGCCATGCTAAGCTAGCGCCAATTGTTTGTGATGATAAATGATGGACAGACTAAAGCACCACAATGACCGTTACATTTTTTCAAGCTGTGGGCATGGGAATTGGTATACGGGAGGTATGGGGTAAGGGAGGAGCAAGGGGGCGGTTGTGGCATGACCATGAAATTCATTAAGCATACACACGGTCAGCTCCTTTCCGGCCCTGACCCAATTGACCAAGTCTGGCCTAATGGCCAAAAAGAGGCCAGAGTCATCAATAATGTAGCTCAAAGAAGCACCCGAAATAGATTGGCTCCTAATGAGACACCCCGCGGCCCCATCCCTACTCCCCAAAGCAGACTTTAAACATAAATACTCCCTCTCACCAAAAATAAACCAAAAAAGTGATTTTTCTTTGAAAACAAAAAAATTTCAAAATTGGGCAACTACAGCAAAAGAGAACTTGGGATCTAGAGAATTGAACTTGTGAACTAAAGTGACTTCGGGAGTTGTGGGAATTCAAATAGGGTGGTAACCAAGGTGGATAGCTACTGCTTCCGCCCCCACCTAGTCAAAAACAATAATAAAAAAGTTACACAAAAACAAAATTTCCCCAACGAGCTGTTTCACTTGCGAGTGTGTGTTAATGTGTGTGAATGTGTGCACGGAGAACACACATAAAATGAGTGTAGAGTACAATGCCAAGAAAAAGGAAATTTTGCAAACAATAAATCAATATAATGCATACGCTTCCACACCACAATTAATTAAATAATTATCATAAATAAAAGGTTATGAAATTGGAAATTCATATTAAGCATAAAATAAAATTAAAATATATATTTAAGTATTTCACATTAATTTGCCGAACGATTGTGAATATTTACAATGTATAATGTAGTTGATATTCCTACAACAATTTCTAGCAACGCTTTTCCTAGACTTTAATGAAAACAAAATTAAAAACGGTAGAAATTGAGTAGTGTTGGGAGCAAATAGCTTTTTAAAATAAGCGACGATGAAAGAAAAAACCGAGAAAAAAAACAGATACAGAAAATAGGCAACAAAACAACAACTTTTAAAATAGGAGAAGGGTTGGGAGCTGGGTGGGCTGAGGGGGCTGAGGGGTATGGTGTTTGCTTTTCAAAAACTGTTTTTAAAGCTTAACCACAAAAAAATAAAAAATAAAATAAATAAAAATTGCGAGTATTCCCTAATGACGGCCGTGCTGCAAAGAAATGCCACAAAAGCCCAGGAATATGCCAGAAAGAGTGCGAATGAAAGAAAGAGAGAGGAAAGGCAATGGGTTTTTTAAGGGTTTTCTTTTTTTTTGTGGATTTTGAGAATGGAAATGGAAGACTGGGAGCCTGGGAGCCTAGGAGCCTGTGAGACCGTCAATGATAGAGCGTCATGATAAAGCAACAAAGTGGCATTAGCATTCGGCACAGAGGCCAACGCACAACATTTTCACATACGCACACACCAGACAGAACCAGAGTGTGAGGAAGAGAGAGATAGAGATGAGAGAGAAAGAGAGAGAGAAAACTATGGCTGTATGGCAACAACAAAAAAGCAAGCAACAAAATATTTGGGCAAATGTGAGAAAACATTTCTCTGTGTGTTTGTTTTTTTGCATTTGAAATTTTTATATTTTTTTTTATTACATTTCCTCAGGAGGTAGTTAATCACACCGATCTTTGTTTGCAGCTTGTGGCACAGACCAATTGGGAATTATAGCGCTCACTTTCACTTCATTTTTGCATTGCATCAGATTTTTTACAAAAAAAATATACACTTTCCATAATTTTGCCAAAGCTGCATTTTCAAAAGCAATCATCTTTTTTGTATAGGTTAAATATGTGTATAATATTTGACTTCTAAATAATTTAGCTTATGTTTAGATTTTGTTCTCTGCATTTACCATTTTATTACGTTATACCACTAACCATTCACTCTTATCCTGTTTACCCCTAGATAAAGGAAAACTACACACACACACACACACCTCTTTGAAAATGAGTTTTAACACAATTTAAGTAAACTTCGACACCTGCAAAATGAAATTGAATTACAAACAAAAAAAGGAAAAAAATAATGCGAAAAAGTTGCAGAAAGCCGAGAGTGGCAGCAACGTATAAAGTCAAATTCAAAAGCCAAGTTGCCCCTTCGACCAGCAGTAGCAACAGCACCCCCCGACGCCCCTCCCCCCCTCCACTCCCCCGTCCACATCAACATCCCTCTCCACCTCCACTCTCGGTTTCCCTTTCTATTTGTCTGCGTAAAGTGTAATTTTTACACCTTCACGCTAAATTTTCAGCATGCTCAATCCGTAATACTCAAAAATTCAACACCAAACTGAAGCAAGCAAGCCCCTCCTCCCCCCTCCCGTGCACCGCACACAAAACGTTGCCACTTGAGAACTTTTAGTGCGTCTCAATGCGCATTTTAAATAAAATAGAAATTCAATTTACTTTAAATGAGCGCAAAGCGACTGAGAAGAACAACAGCGCAAAGGGAAAACTCCACGAAACGCAAAAGAACAAGAATTGAGGGAAGGAGGGGCCTGGGTGGATGGGTGGTAAAAGGGCGGCTTGGTTAAGTTAAGAGGAGCGCTGGTGGGGGCTATTGAGACAAGGTGACAAGTAACAGCGCAATGTCAGCGACAGCTTCTTTCCCTGGAGACAACACATACAAAAAAATGAACGAAAGTTGAAAAAAAAAACTTTTCAAATGAACTCAAAATTTACTAAATGTTCTAGTGAAAGGTGCGTAGAAGGGGATGTGAGCCGTAGGTGGGTTAGTGGTTGGTGTCAGAGAAAGTGCGAGCAACTCACTGGGGAATTTTTAGCTTGAAAGCACAAACCGTCCCATCCCCATCCCACCGCCCCCGCCTCAAAACAAATCTGGAATATAATTAAGCGGCGTTTAAAACGCATGAAAAAAGCGCGAAGTTCGCGTTAATTGTTTGGTAGGTGCAAGGCGAAAAAAAGACAAAGCAAACTTTTTTTTTTTTGTGCAAAAGTTTAATTTAAATTTGAATGAAAATTGCGTTCTCGGATTGGACTTCCCTTTTTGTGTTTTGCTTGTTTGATGATTTGTTGATTGTTTTTATCATCTGTGACCCAATTTATTCCAAGTCGATGTCCGTCTGTCTTTATTACCTTTATTTCATTTTATCGATAACGGCCTCTGCGACTACCGATACAAATCGATTGCCGATAGCAATAATAGCCATAATCTGAAGAATATAGAATTCACATTAATAATATAATATACACAGACATATCATTGATCAACTGTAAAAGTTGCATTATGATCGAAGATTTTCCTGTTGAACTGACTTGAGCTAAAAATTGTTAGAGTGAAGTCTTTTGGCAAGACGATGCTCAACACTCATTGATGTCACTTCTAGTTGGGCAAGCCCTTCCTCATCCCCACCCCTTTGCCTGTGTGGATGTGGTGTGGGTGTATTCATGTAACTTTACATACATACATATGTCAAGTGCGTATCATTCAAAAAATTGTATTCAATTTGTAATCAATACTCATTTAAGAATTAAATTGAAAATATAGTTTTATCTATGTTTCGACTTTATAAAATGTACCAGTCATTGTTGTTAGTTGCTACGATGATAATACATATTTTATTTATCGAATTTTTGATACTTACTACAAAATTTCAGCTTTGAGCACTTTAAAAATACATAATTTATCAGAGGCATTTATTTACATTTTTTTGGTGATAGTTGGACTTCTACTTAAGTACTGTATTTAAAGTTTGAAACGCAATTTTAGCTCGATTGCTCAACAAACGTCATTTTCTCGTCTTGCCTATTGCATTGCCAGAGTATGTTCTAGTCGTGAACTCTCACATTTATTGTGAGTCAGCTTATTGGGCATTATGAGCAGCTGCCTCGATTGCCACAGCTACTGGGAGCTGTAGGCTGGAAGCTGTCGCTTTGATTTCACTGCAAATCAGGTGATAAGGAATCACAATAGGCCTAAACTTGCAAAAGGGCGCCGAACCAGAAGACAGGATGGTTGTTGTTGGGAATGGGGTTGTGGCAGGCTGGGTGGGGAGGGAGGCACTACAGCAACCACGGCTGCGGTTACAGTCGAGCCTCAACTGGGGAACAAAAGAGTGAGTGGGCAAGGTCGGGTTGCGGGGTTAAGGACGCATAATTATAAAGCTGTTCGCAACAAGCAACTCAAGTGCAGTTGGCCCAAGGCAACTACCCACAGCCACCGGCTGTTGGCATGAGCAAGGGAGACAGCAAGTGCGACTCCGAGTGTTGCAGAGAAATGAAAAGGCGCCCAGCTGGCGGACGCCAGTTAAGCCCCCAAAAAGAGAAATAGCAGAAATGTAAACAGACACGAAGCGCAAAACAAAATAGACACATAAATAAACAAAGATAGACACGGAGAGCCAAGAGGATGGTGGCTCGGGTGGGGGTGCTCGGCTGTATTTCGGTATTTCTTTTTTTTGTTGACAATGCTTGCAACACTTGTGAGAAGTTTCTTTTCTTTTTTTTTTTTGGCTTTTTTTTTGGCAGTACCCAAATCAATTTATTGAATTTATTTGCTGATTTTATTAAAGTGCGCAAGAAGCATCAAATGAATTGACACACATCCAGCAGCCAGTTCTCTATAAAAGCGAGACAACAACAACAACAACAACAACAATAAGGGAAATTCGATTGCCGATTGCCAATTGGTTGTCAAAAAAGCTAGATAGATATGGGAGCTGGTCTTGAATTGTCTTGGTGGAGGGGGGAGGGGAGAGAAGTGGCGTTTTTACTCGGCCTGTCGTAATTAAGTTAGAACCTTTCTTTGCTCTTACTCACGCATATTGCTCACTCTTTCTCCCATTTTCTCTCTCTTTCCCTCTCTCTCTCTCTCTCTCTCTCTGTCTATGTGTGTCTCTCTCTTTTGCTCATCTATTTGCTGAAAGGCGCGCTGATTGCGTTTCCTAGAATGGCTCTTGGCCCAACCCTCAAAAACACATCCACATCCCCCCCCCCCCCCCCCCCACCCACTCTCTAGCCCCAGTAGCCAACCAACCATCTATAGGTACTTACTTAACTTAAGCTCCACAACTTTAAGCCCGAAAATGCCTGAAGGCATCTAAATGGTTACAGCCAGTATGATAATCCTCTTCCAACCAACTCACCCCCTTGGCGTACGCTTAAAGCCATAATCATCAATTCGAACTTTAAAAGCTGAAACGTAATTCAAATACAAAGAATACAAATTGAACGTTTCCACATTAGATATTAGATAACAGGCCTTGGAGATACCAAAGCAAACCGAACATTCAGTTAATGGACAGCTTAGCTGAAGTTGCAAATTGCACATTTGCTTCACTAATTCCAAGTTGCCAATGGAAACAGACACACACACACACACACACACACACACATACATACAAAAGAATATTAAATTGATTGCATTTTATTTATTTGTGTTGCATTTGCTTCTTGCTTAATACATATTTGGCATCCGGTTTGTATAAATTTCGAGGCTAACTCGAATTAACTGAATTATTCATGGTTAAATGTTATAGCATATGTAGAAAATTGACTTGTAAAATAACGAAAATATTTCTGTACTAATTGAATTTTAATTGTGTTCAATTCTTGCAGCTGGTCGGCGGTGAATTCGATATGGAATTGAATTTTGTGATACAGGATGCGCAGAATATTAAACATATGCTCGAGCTGTTGGATCATTGTCCGCCCAATTTGCAGGTGAGTTTCAAGACAACAACAACAACACACACGAAAACGCTAACAATCTTGGCTTGACAACAACAACACAAACAACAGCCGGGGAAACAAAAAATATAAATTTTATTCTATGAAATTCAATCAAAAATTTTGTCAGCATCAAAGGCAATTTAACCACCATTACAAAATGTATAAGTCTGTGTGTGTGCGTGTATGTGTGCGTGTGTGTGTGCGTGTGTGTGTATGTGCATGTGTGGAGAGTGCGTAGTTCCAAATTGTATGTACGTAATGAAAGCGCAACATGGAATGCTTTTCAACTGTTTGTCTTTTTCCCTTACCGCCTGTGTCACAATGTGTTTTTGATTTGCATATGAATATATATTTATATATATATATATATGTGTGTATGTGTGTGCGTATGTTCGTGTTAAACAATATTTTACACCTGACGCCGTCGTTCTCGCTGTCTGTGTATTATTATTAGCATGAATTCTGGCAAAGAAAGGATGCTGCTCCCGGGCACGTCCCTAAGTGCTGTGCCTATGTGTCAGTGTCTGTGTGTGTGTGTGTGTGTGTGTGCTGGCAGGAAGTGTGCTCCCTCGCTGTCTGCCTCTAGCAGCAACCTCGCGTCTGTGGCGACTATCGCCTGCATGCAAAAGTGGAAAAATGTTGACAGCGGAAGTTGTGTAACCGTGTCAGCATTCAAGCATTCCAGCAAGCAGGCATCCAACATTCAGGAACCACCATATATATAGTCCATATACCATATACCATACATCATCGCCTCCACCGCCTACCCCTCCCCATCCACTGGTCGACAACCCCTTATACAACATGCTGTCGTACAGCCGATAAAAATCGCATCAATGCTGTTGCTTAATGAGTTTGTTTCAAGTTTTCGGTCATTCATCTATCAAACAAACCTGGTAACAGCTATGCTAGACTAGCAGTTACCCTGTACCTCAAAAAAAACCCCAAAACAAAACGTTGAATTTTAAGGTCCACTTTCTGGGTGCACAAACTGCTTTGGCGTTAAATCGCTCTGAGCGTAAAAAGTTTTTAGATTTTTTTTTTTTTTTTACTTTGTTTTCGGTAGGTGAAATTTCGTTAGAAGCCTGTCAAAAAGCAGAAGCTGCAGATAAAGTTGTATTCTTTTTACAATTTGTTGCATTACCTGGCTTAAGCTGAAGGCAAGCTAGCACCAGTGGATGGAGGGGGGCGGGGGGTCATAGGCGGCCAGGAGGCATAGGACGCGCTGTTTTTCTACAAAAATTAAGGTAAACTTTGTTGTTTTTTTTCTTTCTTTTTCTGTTTTGTTTTAGGATGAACTTTGGCATGTGCTCTTGGGCAAAAGAGAAATGTTGCTTGTTCAGGTGGAGCTGCTAACGTTTGTGTGTGCGTGCGTGTGTGTGAGTGTGTGTGGATGTGTGTGTGAGTGTTGGTGTGTGTGTGCTTGGTCGATCCATTTGAAGCCACTTACATATGCGAGCCATTAAAATGCCGCTTTCGGTGAATTCAGCCTGTTTGTTTTCCTGATGTGTGTGTGTGCGAGTGTGTGTGTGTGTGTATGAGTGTGTGTGTGTGTGTATGAGTGTGTGTGTGTGTTTGTGTGTGTGTGTGTGTTTGTGTTGAAACACGAGTTTCACTTGTTTATCAGCTCCGCGTCAAATAGTTACGGGTCGACAAATTTATCTAGCTTTTTAAATTAATGAAAATTGTCACTGACAAATGCGCAGAACATGTGTGTATTTTGTGTTTGTGTGTGTGTGTGTGTGCGTGTGCGTGTGTGTGCGTTGTGTGTGCGTGTGTGTGTATGTTTGTTGGCATATGTAAAACACGCATCAAATATGCATCATTGAAGTGGCAGGGAAAGTGTTGCGTGATTTTAGCCGCCAGCCGCGAAGAATTTCTGCCAACATTGGCTGCTTAATTTGGCATGCCAAGCAGGTGCCACAGAGCAGCCCCCTTCCCTCGCCCACCTCACCGCCTCACCATTCCAGCCGAGTGCGTGGCTGCTTCTGCTTCAGCTTCTGCTTCAGCTTCTGCTTCAGCTTCTGCTCCTCCTTTCGCCTTGACGTGGCAAGCTGGAAATAAAAAGGAATTTACAACCATTTTATTGCCTGTGGGACAGGCAACAGGGAACAGTTAACAACAACAGCAGCAACAGCAACAACAAGCGACAGGCTCCACAAATTTTTACATAGCTCGCACACACACACACACACACACACACACAGAGAGACTTATGCACTCAGCAAAAAAATGCTTGGAAACTTTTCAATTAAAATTTTGGTTAAATCCTAAAAATTAATGATTAATTTGCACATTATTTTTAGCTGCACAAAATTTGTTAATTTTGAGAGTTGACTTTCTGTGCTTGCTGCGAAATGCAAAGATTCGTGACGTTTTTTTGCGAGTGTAGCTTGTGGCAAACGTCAATGATTTATGTGTTTAGTAGCAGCCAAAAGTAGCGGAGTCAGCAGCGGAGTCAACGGCGGAGTCAGCTTGCCTCTTGCTCCACTCAATTGATTCGGCACGTAAACGGGGCAAGTGCAAATAACTGTTTCAGTTACCAATACCCTCCCCCGCCTTCTCCCTTCTTAATTTGTCTACCGCTTGCGGCTATTACATTTTATACTTGACAATAAATTTGGAACTGGCCTTTTCGGATGCAAGCCAAGCGCAAATCAAAGCCAGGTTATGGCCTAAACCGGAGCAGACACACACACACACACATGCACAGCTTCCACCTATTCCCCTGCTTCGCCCTTACACCTAGCTGCTGCTACAGTTAGTGGTTCTCGTTCCGGTTCAATATTGGGTTCCGCCTCTGGTTCAGGCATTGCCTGTAAGTCGCAAATTTGCCCCGTCTTGCTGCCTGCCTCAAATTTCCAACCTCTCTATCCCTCTATGTTTCTCTCTCTCCCTCTCTCTCTCGCTCTCTCTCTTGTTCTCTGTATGCTCAATAAAATTTTACAGCCTTTGCCAGCGCAGCAATTTGCGTAACTCTTCAACGCGACTAACCAACTCGCCTCCCCCCTTCATTGCTTCCCTCTCACAGCCTGGTCAACAGCTTTCACCTTTCGTCAAATTGCTGGCTTGAAAAATCTACATTTTTCTGTGCTTATTGCGCCACCTGGCTACGGCTGCTTTGAATAACATTATTAAGGCGTCATTCATGCAAGTCGACGCTTTGCATCACTGAATGTCACGCATCTACGCCCTCATACCAACCACCAGCCACCACCCACCCCAACCCCAAAACATCCCAATTATTAATACCACAGCAAATAATAGCCCTTAGTTTATGTTCACTTAAGTTTCTTAACTCCCAACTGCCCAACTCGCATTCTGATTCCAGTTATGACTTATCATTCAGTTAGAGATCAGTTATCAATTGTTGTTGAATGTGCACAGCATGAAAGATTTGTGCAATCATTTATGATTATTGAATGAGATGTTGAGAGTGGAATCAGAGGCAACATGTTGATTTTCGTATCATTTTCTGAGGCTTGTGAATGATTGATCAGATCAACTGTTTAACTTATACTTCACCTAACTGCACTTGTTAACTTCTGGATGTTGGCTATGTTAAATAGTTACAGCTAATTAATTGGTGTATGTTCAACATGTTTGTTGGTTGCAACAAATCAGTCTGATAAATGTGCATAAAAGGTGCTTAACTGATTAAATTTGCCTTAAGGCTTTGCAATTTATTTCTTTGTACTCGCTCTTTCCGCTCTGTTGCTGGCGTCACAAACGATGCCAGAAAGTTAAAATACCCCCAGCAAATACTTGAAGCAATGCGCCGCCCCCCTCACATTTATATCGAGGCGGAGACGTAGGGGTAGTCATGGCTTTGAGTTTTCCTGCTTATCTGCATTTGAACAGCGACGTTGACGTTGACGTCTCGCCGCTGTTGCTGCTGCTGCTGCTGCTGCAAGCTCCACAGTTACACGGGGAATTAACTTGTGATTATGTTGTCAGGGGCTTCGTGAATGGGGAGGGTGGCGAAAACGGATGTTTGAATAGAGCTAAAAAAAAATACATATAAATAAATAAAATCAGAAGAAAAAATAACTTTTTGCAGCGGCGGCATTCAGCGGCGGCTTAGCTGCAGCTTAGCGGCGTGTTTAAAGCCAAAAAAATGTGCGCATGCCACAGCGCGAACAAGTGAGAAAGTGAAAAGGCGGACGAGCAAGAGAGAGGTAGAAAGAGGTAGAAAGAGAGAGATCGCGATAGAGGTGAATTTAAAGTGGAAAATGAGGCGGTGGATAATTATCAGCGTGGCAAGTGTGTCTAAATCAGCAGCACAAATAACAACAACAAGCCAAACAAAATCGAGACACACAAACTTAAAGCAATGGATATCTATTAATGCCACAGATTACCCAACCCACCCCGGGCTAGATAGATGATAAAGAAGAAGAAGAAGAAGAAGCAGAGAAACAACAACAACTAGACACAGCAGCATCCACAAGGGCAATAGCCGAAAGGCAACACACATTAAAATTTATTCATGAATTGAATTTGTATTCGTTGCAGATATTTTATAAGTTTTCCATTTGCTATGCCAACTGCCACGCCCACACATACAAAAAAAAGTGACCGCACAACACAGCAACCCTATCCCTAAATAAGTATAGCCACTCCCACAAATATTTAAGTATTCAGTTCTGATAGCATGCGCAGTATTCTATTTTTAATATTTAAATAGTATTTTAACACTGCATACAAAGCAAAGCATCTGTGTGGCAAGGGTGACAAGGGTGGCGGGTGATGGGGGAGTGGTGGGTGGGGGGATGATCTATTATATTAGGGTTACAGTTACAGTTATTCACAGCAGACAACTATGGTTGAAAATAAGTCAAGTTACGTGACTTGTTATATTTGTGCATAGCACAAATTGAACAAAAATATCTTTCTCTCAATTTTGCAAACTTTATCAAAGTTATATAAAATTTATTCATAATTGCTGCTGTATAAGTTGATTGGAAGCTGCCTGAAAGTGTATATTTAAAATAAGTGTAGACGTATATTTATTCAACTAGCTGGATTTTAAACATGAATTGACCCCAATGTTATAAGCTGGCCGTTTGACTTGGATCGGCTCAAGGTATTCACCGTTGAGCCAAAGTCAACAAAGTTTTTCAGCTTCACATTGTCCCGACAATTTTTCGCAGGCCAAAAGCTGGCAAAAAGCCACTGAAAGATACACAAAGCGAGTGCCGAGCATTAAATATGAATGATTGTCATGCAGAGCCAATCGAATGGAGTTCCAAAGAAAGAGAGAGGGAGAGAGAGACAAGTAGAGAGAGAGAGATAGAGAAGGAGAGACTGAGTATGAGAGTGAGAGAGAGAGAGAAACACACACACTGGCGAATAGTCTCAATATTAGCCAATTGTGTTTGTATTTTGTCGTTGAGCACCTTGGCAGCATTTTTATATTTATTTCTTTCTTATTTATATATACTCGTATATATATATATATATATTGTATATATAATATAATTATGCCAGCAATCTCAGTCGATGTCGGCGTCACGTTGAAAAGTCCAGAAAATCGGAGTCCTCAAATAGAGCAAATAGAGCTGCAGCCCCTCCGAGTGCCACATGACTTCCTCGATGTCGGCTCTTACTTGCCGCCGCAATGTGAAAAGGTCATTTCATTTCTTTTTGATTTGTTTTTGTTCTGCCATTTTATATTCTTGTTTTTTTTTTCGCGCCATTAAAGTGTAAATGTATTTTTAAGTAGACGCTTAAAAGCATAACAAAATACAAGAAAATCAAAAAATAAAGGCAACCGGAGCGCTAAGCAAATCTATAAGTAAAATAGAATCAGCCAAAAAAAAAAAAAAAAAAAAACCCGTAAAGCCAAAAAGCCGCACAAGTTTAAATTCGGTTCCCCAGTCCGATATAATGGCATTTTAAGTACAATACAAAAGAAGAAACATATAAAGAAAAAGCACAGAAAAAAAACCTTGAAATGAAATGCAATAGAGAGAATTCATACTCTCTCTCTCGCTCTCACGCTCTCACTCTCTCTCTCTGTCTCTCTCTATGGTTGTTAAATCGAAATTAACTTGAGAGTTGCGAATAAAATTTCAATTCGATTCGGAAATACTAATCAAATAAAGCGTCTCGCAATGATTTATAATTGCACTCGGAACGATTTCAATACTATATTGGGCTATATAAGTATTTTATTACAACGAACTCCAAATGAGGCTTGTCTGTCTGTCTGTTTTGAGTCTTCGTTGACTTCAAATCATTGCAATCATTTGTACGTGCTGCACACTCATTAATCGTGACATTTACAATTCAGTGTTGTTTTTGACAGTGTTTTAATTATTGACTGTATCAAAAGGAGATGCTTAAAAGATGCTAAGAAAATATGATAATTTGCTTTAGGTGGGTCTTCAAGTCTTCAAAAACAAAAACAGGAAACACAAAAAGAAAACACTTTTGTTTTTATCTTTTCTTTACACTTTGCTTTATTTTTTTTTTATTATTTTTATTTTTATCTGTACTTTTTTGTTTTCACTGTCATCAGACATGAAATATGCATAAAGGTCTGCTAACAATTTGGCTTTGACGCCAACTGAGACGCAACCAAGTCCTTAGGGCAGTCACACACACGAGCGCATGGGCGTGGCATTAGCGTATGGGCGTTGGGCCTTTGGGTTTGTGCAAACAGTTTGAAATACTGTTTAGCAGCTTTGCATTTTTGGCTTGTGGGCTTAACTGCAAAATGTGTGTGTGTACGTGTGTGTGTGTATGTGTGTTGTAGTGTGGCAAAGGATTGAATGCTGTCAGAGAGAGACAAAAAGGGGTAGGGCTTTGTTGCAGCCACCCTCTCCCTAATGCCCACACATGCGTTTTGTCATTCAATTTGGAATTGTGTGGTGCCAAACCACCAACCCCATACCTTATCCCCCAATGTGTGCTGGGGCCCAGGAAATTTTCGAGACCGTCGGCATCATCGACTCATCAATATGCAAAAAGCTGGCAACGCACACAGCAAAGCCACAGGGCTAGTCGGTCAGCAGTATGGGTTGACGGGGTGTTTGGTTGGGGGTTGGGTATGAAGTGTGTGTGTGCTTTGCGTTTCAAACAAAAGAGTTTGCGAGTTGAGCTATACACACACATACACACATACGCTCACGTAGACACAGTATTGCCCCGTTAGTCAGTCGTGCGTCAAAAGCAATGCAAACTTTTTGCGGGCAACAAAAAAAAAATAAATAAATAAAATTAAAGGCCAAAAAAAGAGAAAGAAAAAAAATTATTATGGAAATGTCAACGTGAAACTTTTGCACAAATTCAAAAGCTACATGCCTCCCCCTCCCCCCTACCCGTACCCCTGCAACGCTAGCTGACAAGAGACGCATATGCTGCACGCTGTTTTTTCTTGTTACTGCTGCGTCCATTTTGCTGGCACTCAAATTTTAAACACAATTGAATTTCATGTTTAACATGACCAATATACCCAGGCTTCCCCACCCTCTCCTCCTGCTGACAGGCCGCCTGAAAGTTTTTTCATTGTATAGCGTTTCGACCTTTTTGTGCGACCGCGGGCCAAAAGACATTTAATGCAATTTCGATTGGCATCCAAATCAGAGAATACTCGTATAAAGTTCTACCACACACACACAGACGCACAACCTATCACAGAAATAGAGGCAGCTGTCAAGGACAATTTTTAAGTGCATGGGCGTGGCAGGCAACCTTTTGGCTTGGCAGCGATTTGCTTTGCTCAAATATTTGCATATAAATTAATTTAAAACGCGCACGCGTTTTTAAACCGCGCGCAAGTCGCTCACTCTTTCAACACATACTTACCACGCTCTTCTGTGTGTGTGGGTGTATGTCTGTGTGCACACTTAAATAAGCCAAAAGGGGTTCTTATATATGTAGCACACTTTTCTAAGTTAAACAACAGCATTATATTGCAATCTTTAAAAATTATTCAATTTTAAAGAATTCGCAAAATTTTCAATTTTCATAATTCTTGGAATGTCTGGAACACGTTTATTTCAGTTCACTTCAGTTAGCATTTTTGGATCCTACGCTAAATTTTTTGAATAAATATTAAAGCCAATCCAATCGTGAATTAATTCCTAATCCCATTATGTTAAATAATAAATAAAAAGCGTATTAGCTACAGGTATATTTTGTAGCCCAAATTGTATTATTTAATATGTGCACATTTTATCAGAATTGAAATCAATGTTCCGTATTTTAAATTTAAGAAGCATACCTGGATTGAAAAAGGGATCAAATTACTTAGGAGATCATATCACGCAAAGGTTGAAAGCGAAAACTTTGAATATGAGTTGAGTGCACGCTTGAGTCGATTCGCATTCAGCTTAAAATCACATCAATCTCTAGGCTTGCCATCTACTTATTTTAAACAGCTCTTTATAAATATATATATATATATATATATTTATATATATATATATGTATGTGTATATGTATGTATGTGCCTATCTGGGTGTTTTTTTTTTGTGCACACACAGCGCATGTAACCCTTTTTTGGAATTGACTTTGCAAATGGAGAAGGGGGCGGTCTGGTACAGGTGGGTTGGTAACCAGCTCGGGATCCACTCAACTGTTGACTTTTGTGACACCTTTTTATAATTCAATTTAAGGCACGAAGTTGGCATCAAAAGGTTGCTGATGCGGCTCCCGATTCGCATCGTTTGGTGGCAACTCTTTTTGGCTGCTTTTTGACGAGGCGGCCAACGCACGCTAACCTTACCACGCGACTTTTACGCGCGCGTCGCCACCGAATCGCGCACGATTTTTGACGCCTTCACGGGTGACTGAGCCTAGAAACGTGCCCGGGCCAGGCACAAACACTTGGCGGTATACCTGTCCCCTCCAATCCAATTCCTATGTGGTCTAAATCCGCTTGGAATAAAGAGCCAAAAATCAATATCTTGCAAATTGATCGCATTGCTTATTTTTTTGTGGGTACGAATTTGAATTGGATGATGATATTGATTGGATGAATGTCGATATGAATATGATATTAATATAATTGTGATTATATTTTGAGTATGAGTATGAATATAAATATGAATATGAATATGAATATGAGTAAGAATATGAGTCTGAATAATATTTCTTCAATTAAATATTAATGTGTACCTCTCTTTTTTTGGGTTCTGAAAATTAGAGTCTACTCAGGAGAAAATGTAATTATTACTATGCGTATAAATATAATTGCCGGTATTTTCAGTATGAGGGCAGTGTCAAAGTCTAAGTAAATAAAAGTGAGTTTATGAGTGTGCAAAAGGATGACAATGGATTGATTCTGTCTACTTATTTCGCTGGCACTGCGTGTCAAAACTTTTAACTTATGAAAATTTACCCAAAAAGAAAGAAGGGGAAAACGAAGCAGAATTCGTTCCAAACCAACAAAGCAGCACAAAAAAAAACAACAAAAAACAAAACCAAAATGGAAAAAAAGAAGAAATAGAAAATCGAAAAAAAAGGGAACTCGAAAATTAAAAATAATTAAAATTAAAACTTTTTTGTTTGCCAGTCGAGGACAATGGCAAATTTTTGCGAACGTTGACTTTTTGTTGCTGCTGTTTGAGTTGTACTTTTAGAAATGAGGGGACCCATGCTAACTGCGGTCGAAATTAATTAAATAAATTAAAGTTTAGTTGGATATAAATTGAAATAGAATACTTTTGACAATGCTGCGTAATTAACTCGATGGCGTCAAGCGGTCAACAAACGAGGCGACAGTGTGTGTGAAGGGTAAGGGGGAGGCAAGAGGAGGATATCAGCATGGGTCACAAATGATTGCTCTTTGTCAGTTGCCACTTGCCCTTTGAGTGAGTGACTGGGTAACTGATTGACTGGCTGACAGCGGCAGCTGCCTGCCACACAATGTTGCCCTGAAATGTAAGCTGCGAGTTCTCAGATCGACTCTTTGTGTGCGCGCCAACAACAACAAGAGCAACCAATCATGCGGCAAGACAAATCTGTCTGTTTTAGCCAGGCGACAAGTGGCTTGGCAAGCAAAAAGTGATGCCTAAAGATCATTGACTTCTCAAACTGCCTTGTCAAATCCAAAGAAGAGTTGCCTTCACTTCTTGATTGAATATTCTATTTGTAGACGAGCAAATAAAATGCAAAAATAAAATTAACTCAATTGATCGTTGGTGATATTGAAGTATTGTCTAAATTGATGAGGGTGTAATGTGAAACGGCTCAATGCACATGCAAATTGACAAATTTGTCGCCTGTCAGCGCACTGAAAAGTAAATGGCCCAGCTCTCCATCTCTGTCTCTATCTCTGTCTCTGTCTCTATCTATATTTCTGTCTCTGTCTCTGTCTCTCCTGGCTGTCTGCGTATCCTGGCAATGCATTTTTGCCTGTGGACTTTGCGTCAATGTTATGCACATCAGCAACACCAATGACATTCAATATCTTCAGCTGCTGGAGTATGGAAGTATGGAAAATTTAAGAATGTGGATGGGGCAAAAGGGAAATATGCATGGGGATATAAGGAATAGGGGATATAGGATTGCAGATTGAGGATTGCAGGATGCCAGTGCCAGTGCCAGTGCCAGAGACAGAGGTTACGCTACTTAACCCGCAAACTGCTGCCTATGCCTTTGCCATTTTTTATCCACACATACACACACATATGTACACTCAGAAAACACATATTGTATTTTGTCTCCTGAATATATTTATATTTTGTGCACCCAATTTAAGTTAGAAATTTTATTTATTTATATATTTTAATTTTATTTTCGATCGTAGTTGAAAATGCTTTTAATTAGTTAGATATTTATATAGAATTTTTACGAAAGAAATGAAAAAAGGGATTTATTTTAATATTAAGAATAAGTTGTGCTTTTGCCAGCACAAATCGCATTTGAAGTTTGAAAATACAGATAATATTCCGCTCTTGCTCGATTTTATAGTGCCTGTAATGCTTTTCGCAGAGTGTAAATAATTTTTAAGTGGTTGTGTGTGTAGCGCCTGCTGCTGTGCTTGTTTGCATTGCAACGGCAGCTGTTGTCAATAATAAATTTCCGTTAGAGCTGCAGCAGATTTGCAGGAAAAAACGCTGTAGCTGGGCGCAAAGGGTGCAGGGCGGCCAAGAGGAATAAATTGAGAAGCTAAGCAGAACAGTGAGTGAAGGAGAAAGGATGCAGGCGGCCAAATGGCGCAAAGGAAGGAAGGAAGCGCATAAGCGCATTGCACGGCATGCCAAAGACGATGACAAGGACGACAGAAATGGCTGAGACGAAGATAGGCAGAGGGAAAGGGAGAGCTGGACAATTTGAGGTTGAAGGACGAAGTACGAAGTACGAAGTACGAAGGCTGGAGGATGAAAGGCTATGCTGCAGCAGTGGCACTGAAAAGATGACATAGAGATAGATAGAGACGAGCGGGTGTTGAAATTGAATAGGGGGCAAAATCCTTGCAAAACGATGGCATGCAAAAAAAAACAGCAAAAAAAATACAACGATGCGACGTTGTTTTTTGAGATTGCTCTTGTTGTTGTCGTTGTTGTTGTAGCTGGCAATGCCTGATATCAAGTATACGACGAAGGCGATGATGACGATGAAGATGAAGACGATGACGATGACTTTCTGTCTGTCTTTCCTCCAAACTGGGCGGCACGTTGATAAATTTATTGAAATTTTATTGAAACGAAACGATTTGACTGCACCAAACTGAAGTTTGAGGGGAGAAAATAAGCGCCGAACTGAACTGAAAAACTGAAACCGGTTCAAACAAATCGCTGGTAAAGTGGAAAATAAGTGCAAAAGTAAGAAAAAACCAGCAAATATAAATGAATAGTAATTTAATCGGACAAGTTTGATTGACTAGCTGATGCTCTTCCAACATACATATACATAATAGCATATATATATATATATATATATATATATATATATAGCTAAATCGCATAGGAGCGATCTGTTAATATTTCTTCTAAATTGTTAAATTTCGATGGGAATCCAATAGTTGGTGTTTCTAAATGAACTCTTTCTTTCTTGTCTTAAGTCAAATAAAGACAATCTTAAATACAAATAAATTTAAAGAAAAAGTTGCAAGGGCTAAAGCGAAGAAGAAGATAAGAAGCAGAAACTGCCGTGTGGCAATTAAACTTTTGCCATATTTTAAGTTCAGCGAAAAACAAAAAAACAGAGCAAAGCCTGACAAAGAAAGAATTCACTTAATTTTTAATTTTTGCTTGCTAAATTTATCTGTTGTTGTGTGTGTTGGCGTTTCTTGTTGGGTGTTTTTTTTTTGGGTCCTTTGACTTTCAGCCGGACCAAGCTCAATTTAACCTTAGCTACAATAACAACAACAACAACGACGACAATAGCATTAGGGCCAGTCGACGCTTCAATGCGTCTAAGGGAAAGAAAAAAAAAAGCCGCCGCAGCTGCTTTTTGCTCACATTTCGCATGCTGTCTCGCTCGCACTCTCTATCTGTCTCACTTCGTTGTAAGCATGTAGAATACTTAAAGCGGCTGTTATAGAACCAAAGACTAAGACAACGCTAGTGATGAACAGCGAGGGAATGAAAGAGAGAGAGTTGCTCCGCAACAAAATAAAAAAGGCCAAAAATTTAATTTGTGTTCAGTGGCCGTTGATGTTGTTGTTGTTGTTGCTTATGTTGTCCTTGTTCTTGTTGTTATTGTTGCTGTTGTGCCATGCAGAAATTGCTACCCAATTACGTAATAAAATCTGACTGAAGTTGCTCTCTCTTATTATTTAATTTTTGTCTTCTCTTCGCATCGTTATTATTTTTTTTATTCTTATTTTGATTTTTTTTGTTTTTGTTTTTTTATTTTTTGTGCCTTGCCAAGTTTTTGCGGGGTAGTTATTCTTAGTCGGCTTGTTGGATTAGTGTGTGTGTGTGTGTTAGTTGGGGACGGGGGGCGGGGGGATCAGAAACATTGCTCGCTTGGCGCTTATTATGAAATAATGCTGGAAAAACAAAACGCAACGGCGTCAAATCAACTTTGTATTTTGCTATGAGCAACATTTGCAGATAAAACACAAACACAAAATTAAATGCGCTCAAAAGTCTGCCAGTGCGACGGGGTAATGCCCTGCAGCTCAATCCTAGATGAGTTATATAGACTTGTGCCTTTATCCGTGAAAGTGAGATATATATATATATAAATATGAACTGCTGCAAATTATCATAGCAACTTACTTACTGTTAAAACTACTGTAGACCCATTTTGGGCCAAATGTAATTACAGGGTAGAAATGTAACTACAAAAGCGAATCAAGAGCAGGCCATTAGAAGTGGGGCGTTTGAGGTGCCCCGGGGACATTGATGAGACCCACCATAGAGAGAGCTGCTCTGATTCCGGTTCCTTTTGTGCGTGTTCTTTTTTATCAGTGAATGTGTGTGTGGGGTGGGGTGTGTGGGTGGTGTGGTGCGTCTCCAGAGTTTCTTTTTAGGGGCACCAGTGGTGCCTGGACTGATCAAATTACCTTCAGCACCACATTTTGCCACCTACACAAAATGAAAGAAAAAAATAACATAAAATATAAGTATATATTCATATGACAGTGTGTGTGTGCGGCTGTGTGTATATGTATGTAAATGTGTATTTGTATAGTGAAAAGTCAATTTTGGAGCGACAGCTGTAAAGCGGCAAAGCCTTAGTCACAGCAGAGAAGCTGAGCGAAGCGCGTCAACAGTGGCATGGGTGGGACGGGCGGTCGTAGCCCTCACGGGCGTTGAGTGAGTGAATTTTTTTTTTGGCAATTTATGAATCGACGAATTAAATTATGCGTGCAGTACATTAAAAAAAAATAGAGAAAAAAATCAGAAACAGAAACAACAACAAGAAAAGCACAACGAGGCATTCGAGATAAGAACTGAACGGAGAAAGGGAGAGATTGCAAGTGGAAGCGAGAAGGATGCGAAGGACGAGAAGACGCTGGCAACGGATGGTGGAAGAAATGATGCGTAAAACGAGCTAAGCAACAGATAACGATGAAAGCACAAAACAAAAGAGATTGAAAACAACAAATGCAAAAAAAAAACACGCCGATTTCTACACAAATCCGTCGTGTGAATTAAATTCGTGTCAAAGTTCGGCCAATAAAATGACCTGTGCTGAGAAACAAAAAGCCAAAAAAAGCCATGAGCAGAAACTCAAGAAAATTGACTTAATTACTTTTTAGTAATGATTACAAAATGCTGCGAACATTTAAGGCATTAAAAATAAACGCAATGTGATTTGGGAATTTTGATCTCGATTTTACTGCCGTATAAATAACATCAAATTACGAGCAATTATTTTTTGTAGTATTTTGAATTTCTCTTCAAGCGGTTTTGTGTGAATTTGTATTGATCTATACATTTTAAAAAATCAGTGCCAAAGGCAAACATTCCAAGCTGATTGGATATCAATGAAAATGCCAATCTCGCTCCACAAAGTTGTAATTCTGTGCTGACAAGAATTGTGAAACCGGCGAACTGCAGAAAACTATGGGCATATTTACCCAATGGACTGAGTGTTGCATCAGTTCTGGATTCGGTGAACATTTTTATGATGTGCACTTAAACCACTCGCAGCGCAATCCCATTAAGCTTAAGTATTTCTGATCTATCTAAATATCTACAGAAATGGTAAACCGCAAAGCCGCGAACCATAAACCTCAAACCACATGCTTTAAAAATGTTGGCATACGGTATACGCCGTGTACTTCAGCGAATACAATGCGAGCACTTGAGCACTTAAGCAGCTGAGCACTTGAAGACTTCAATGTTGGAGCAGTCTCATTATAAACACTCAAAGCGTTTACGTTTTCATTGTCTTCATTTGTCAGAAGACAGCAGCAGCTACAACAACAATAACTACAAAAAATAACAGCAGCAAAACAGAAATAAATAAAATGTAAGAATAAAGAAAAACGAGAAACTCAAACGAAAATAATATGAATTTTGTGTTTATATGCAATGGCCAAAAACCAATGTGCAATCTTCTGATGTGCCCTGTGTCTGTGCCTGTGTGTTTGTGTGTGTGTGTGTGTGTGTGTGTGTGTGTCAGGCAATAATCATAAAAACCGTCAAAAACGGTTTTTCTTTTGCTGCCAAAAGTGGCTGCCGCTTGCCGCACAAATATTGCGGCAATAATACGAAAGCACCCAAAAGCAGCACTGAGTACCCTATGTGAGTATTCACTCCTCTGCCTTTGCACTCAAAGCTCAAACACTGAATCAGTTGCTGATTGTGGCAACTGCTGGTGCTGCTGTGAGCTTCTCTTGAGTTGCTACCAGCAACTACACTCGAAAAAAACTATATTCGCAATAGAATTTACAAAAGTGCCCCGAAAAAAACAGTAATAAATATCTGAAGTATTATTTTAGAATATTGATTTTTTCCGGCTAAATGTCTATGCAAAAATAACAATGAACAGATTTTGTTCCCCTTAGTTTTGGAAAAATATAAATATTTACTTTGATGTTGGCTTTTTGTTGAGCATAACTTTTTCCTTGAGTGCAGCAGCTACTTGGTTTGAGCTTGCGATTATTTTGCCATTATTTTCCATTATTTTACTTTATTTCAATGACTGTTTACATTAGGCACACACTCGCGTACACACACACAAACACACACACAGGCAATGCAGCCAAATAAAAAAGTACTGCATACTTCTAAGCGCGCCCAAAACTGCTGCCAGTCTCTACATGTTTGTGTGTGTGTGTGTGTGTGTGTGTCTGTGTGTATGTATGCCACTTCACTTTGCTTATTGAACTGGGCAGACAGTGAAGCAGCTACAACAACCACAAGTTGAACAACTTGAACAACAACAAAGCACATTCGCAGTCGATTCATTGATTTCGTAATACATTTGCTTGGGTTTGTTTTTTTTTGGTTTCCTCGCCTTGTCCCCTGGGTGCCAACCCACTACGTACACTCGCAGACTCCCACACTTGGGAGCTGGTTACTTGTTATGCATTGTAAAGTTGTTCGCTTCCTTTGACTGCTTACTAACTGATTCCCCCACTCAATCTCACGCACTCTCTTTGCAGGCCGAGATCTGGAGCGTGTTTATTGCGATTCTGCGGAAGAGCGTTCGCAATCTTCAGGCCTGCACAGATGTTGGACTCATCGAGCATGTCCTTGTGCGTCTGCAGCGCTCCGAAACCGTTGTGGCAGGTAAGTTACAATTTATGAACAAGTTAAATATATTTCAATATCTTAAATCAAACATTTCATTTGTTCGTTTAAAATATGTACCCAATTTAATGAGTAAAATAGGAAAATTCAAAGTGAAAGCCTAGATGAATCATTTTAGCCTGAATCCATTTAAAAAAAGTATAAGAAATGCATGTTATAGGCAGCTTCTCCAACCTACTCAAAAAAAAAAAAAATATATATATATATATACATATATGTTAAAATATATGTACATATATTTATTTATCAGTGTATTTACATTAACATAACAACCAATGTTTCGCGATTAATGATATATATCGATTTCCGATAGCAATAAAAGCCACAATTTTAGAGCCAAGACTTCCAATTGATTTACTATACTTTTTAATACACTATTGCATAGCTGCACTCAAGTTATAGTCTATAGTTTTTTCCCATCTGTTCCTGTCATAAGATATCAGAGCAACTTCACATCTGCCTACATTTATACAAAACTGTAAAAAACTTCTTTAACGAAAATTTGGTAATAAAATTAGAATATTTTTAATAGCTGGGATCCGGGCGAGTTAACTCGACTACAGTACTCGGACTAGTTTGATTACAAACTATTCATGAAACGAGAGTAATAAAACAAATGTCTTTAACCATTATTACAAATATTCTAAGGCTCAGCTGTGGGGATAACGAAAATGTATTCAAGACAAACAATGGCAGAGTTCATTCAACACAAAAGCCTAATTAGCATCAAAGCAGATAATAAAATCTAACAAATAATAATGGATGCCAATGACGCGTAATGGATTAGGTTAAAATGGCCGTGGAGGACAACATAAAAAGCAAATAAGACGTGGCGAAAAGATATAATCAATACACTGATTACTTACATTAAAAAGGATTTGCTTGCTTATTCAGCAAACTTAAAGAAAAACATAGAAAATAGTGTGACAAAATTGAAATTAAAAGGTTAAGCAAACCAGATTCATGTAGATATTCAATTATACAAGAGTAAATAATGTGACTTTGTAACTATGTAATAATGTAGTAAATGACAATGAGAAATCCGGGGATGACAAATGTGCTTACCAGAGATGGTCATCAGCCGAAAATAGACATGTGTGAGGAGAATGAATGAATAACTAACTGAAGTGCTTACCACAGTGACGCAGCAAAGCCCAACAACCCAACAGATAGCCAAGAAGTTGTGCAAGAAAATTAGAAAGAAAAAAATGTGAGAGGGACAAAAAGCTGGTCAGCCTTAGTTTTGCTTATGGCAATGATTCAGCCGGACTTGTTACTGTCACATATATATACATCTGCATACATAAATATATATATATGACATATATATATATACATATATATAGACGTGGACTTAGCTTTAGCTATTTTGTAATGCCTGCCCTGTGTCCAACAACGACAACAGCAAGCAAATCGCAACTGCTCCCCGCCGAATTGCTTTTCGATTAATTTCACGCTTGTCAGCGGCCGTGATACGCCCAGTGGTCCGCACAAGTACCCCCCTCCCCCAGCCACCATCACTCTGAAGCGCCCCTCCCCGCTATCTTGTCGTTCATGCCTAGGCACACCCCTCGTGTATGCTAAGCATTCTTTTGACTGCCAACATTGCGCATTTATTTTCCGATTGCCGTTCTCTTTTTGGCAAACAGCACATCAAATTTTCTCTTCATTAGTGAACAGCCAACTGACATTTTTCCTACCCTCCCACCTCCAATCTCCAACTCCGTTCTACGTTTACTGTCCCTTCCCCTCCCTTGTACCCTTGCTGTCATCTGACAGAGTCACAAACGTGTGTGTGCCTTCGGCTTTGATTTTGATTTTATTAAGTCAATGACACATCTGCGGTCTGGCAACCCTCCAGCTACCAGCATCCCTATGTCCCCCATCCCCTCCACTCTTCACTCTCGGCTTACCCCTAAGTGAATCGCCAAACCCCTCAGTGTGCGGCAGGGCCCAACCCCCTCTTTAGTTGGCATTTAACGAACTGTAACTGCTGTCAATTTGCAGTCGCTGACTTTTGAGCCTCGTCGCTCAAGCCATAATTTCATATGTACGTGTGTGTCTCTGTGTGTGTGTGTGTGTGTGTGGGTGTGTGTGTGTGTGGGTGTGTCACCTGACAAATGTCGAAACGTGACACTTGCTAAGAAATTAGATAAGGCTAAAAGTTGTGTCTGTGTCTGTGTCTGCGGCAAACGACAGATGGAAAACTCAGATGAGACTGTCTTTTTCTTTTATTCTCTTCTTCCTCTTCTCGAAAAAAAACGAAATGTGAAAACTTTACGATTAACTTGCCTTGGGTTTTAACCCAACTCTAACATAACTTTTCATTTAATTAGCCTTAAGAGTCTGTAATTGGTGGGTAAGAAATTAGTGCTTTTTATTGGAAATTAATTGGCTTGAAAAATTCATTCATCGTTGGAAAATATCTAGAATTTTTTCATTTGATTTCTTTCAAGCAAGAGGGACTTGAATATTCCGAAAAGGCTGCTCAACAAGCTCGAAAAAAGTGTTGTATACATATACATGAACTTCTGTAAGGTGGAAGGAGACTCAGCATTTATGAGTGAACATTGAGGATTTTAATTAAAATTCTAATTGGCCAGCAAACAGAATCGAATTCTTGGAAAGCGAAAAAGCGTTTTCGAGAACTGTTTCAACGATTGATTTAAACTGTTTTTAACTGCCAACGATCCAACCTATAACTTTTAAGACTTAAGTTAACTGAAAGTCAATTATTCCATAATTATATATAATTGACTATGTATATAATATAGGTTGTATTTGATTCGTAATCGTTGCTTAAACAGGTCTTCGAAATGAAACAGTACCTTTGACCTGGGCAATTGGGCCGGGCAAATGTTGTATAGCTTTTAAGCGAAGTTTTGTTGAGAACATAAAAAAAGCTGTCAAAGTTGCTAGCACTTTGGCTTTTTATGAGCTGCAAAAGATGCGAAGATATGCAAAGGCAGTTAAATTTTGTCAGACTGAGGCGACGGGCCAGGCCAGATAGACAGTTAGACAACTCGACAGATAGACAGCCAGGCAGACAGATAGACGGGCAGACAGTTAAAGAACGCCAACTCCCGCTGTGGCATGGTCTGTGACATTGTCATTGCGCTCTAAGCAATTGCAACAGACGTCGTACATGGACGCCGCTGATGCCACGCAGACCGAAGACAGGGTGAAAAAGATGTGTGTAATTAAAAGCTTGATGCCCGAGGCGGAGGTGGAGACGGGGCGGAGGCGACAGCGTCAACTTGGGGCCAATGGGGCAACATTGTCGTCCGGGGACATCAACGTTGCGGTTGTACGCGATGGGCGGCGATATGGGCGGAGATGCCACTGAGTGCACTCAAAAAAAAAAGCACGCAGAATAGACAACCAAAAAAATTAATTAATATTTTGGTAAAATTTAGAAAATATTTACAAAATTCAATTTAACTCAAAGAAAATGGACATATAAGTTTAAGAAAGATAAACTGTGATTTTAGATAGCACTGAACATAGTCAACGTTTTTTTGTTTTTTTTGTTAGTGTAGGCGGCATGACAGCTGCGGCGGTTGATGTTACTCAATTTCTTAATTTGCGCAACCCGAAACGTGTTGATGGAGGCGCAACTGGAAACCATGTAACTGTGGAGCTGTGAATCTGTGGAACTGTACAGAGCTGACGAGCTATGTGTGTGGGCGAAGAAGCTGTCGCAACTTTGGCAAACAGTTGCCGTCGCAGCTCCTTGGGGCAAAGGCCCCGGCAAACACAGTCCAGGCATTAAAACGGCCCGTGCGTCCCATTTCAATTAGTGTGCATTACAAATGAAGTTTGGGAATAGCGCAACATCAGCCCGAGTACAAGGCTATCCCAAGTTGAGCAGTGAGAATGTCTGGCAACGCCGCACAATTGCAATATATTTAACCAACTGGCAGCACGTGGTATACATATATATATATATATATATGTATTATATATCGCATTCAATGACAATTCGAATTCAATTTCCAGCTCGCTTCACGAGTTGACCTTGATGAGCACACCTCTTCGTCTTGCTGCTGCCACGCCCAGCTGCTATAATTTTTTCTGTTCGGCTTAAGAGCGTTGTTGCCACTTCACTGCACGCGCCAGGCTTGCAGTTAATATTTTTTTTTATTTCTGTTTTACTTTTCTTTTAACCGACGAATTAATACTTTGAGCAAATTTTGGTAAAATTGATTTCGAAATTAAGTGAAAGTAAAGCTGAAATTGAAGCTAAAATTCTAATTGAAAAGCTATCAAAGTTTTTTTTATTAGAGATTAATGTGTATCAACTTACAAGTTGGTCATGAAAGCCACTGCGTATACTTGATAGTCTTCATAGAGAATTAGATGGGGAGTTTATACTGTAGTTAACTTTTTAGCTTCAGCACTAAATGTTAAGCCTACTGAATGTTGCGAGACTTGCATTTTGTTTCTGTGACTTATACACATAAAATAATGTTAATGAACAGCATTCATATTAAAAGAATTGGAATAAAAAAAAATATAACAAATTTTGCTAAGCTAGGCATTTCAGTAGTCTGAAAACCGAATATTTGTATTTTGTTAACTTCGATCGGTGTATTTTATACCCATTATACATGCCACATATACATGTATATATAACACCATCACTGTCTCGCTCTCACTTTCTCACCGTGTACCTCTTTTACTTTGTCTTTTTTTGTGTTGCAGACTTGCTCATCGAGATGTTGGGCGTTTTGGCGAGCTACAGCATAACGGTTAAGGAGCTGAAACTGCTCTTTGGCACGATGAAGGCCAACAATGGCAAATGGCCGCGGCATTCGGCCAAATTGTTGAATGTGCTGCGACAAATGCCGCATCGCAACGGGCCCGATGTGTTCTTCAGTTTTCCAGGCCGCAAGGGATCGGTAAGTCCTCCTTCTCGTACTGTATACCATATACCATGTACCACTATATATCTAATGATAATAAACAACCGACAACAATCACCCATTGTTCCATACCCTGTGCCCATTAAGGCGATATTATCAAAGGGGAGTAAGCAGCGTCATCAGGAATCGAGTCAATAAAGGCTTGATTATAATCTCTATTCGTTTGATAGAAATGTTCATTCAGATAACAAATATCGATAAATATCGATAGCAGACAACCTTTTCTTTTTGAAAGAATCAGAGACTCTCTCTAATATTTTATCACTTTTATTGCTCATCGTTGCCGGTTGTCTGTTTCCGATAAGATCCGAAAGTGGACTACTTGCTACTTGTATTTTAGACTTGATTACAGGGCATCTATGCGTCAGTCACTATCGAGTGTTTAGGCTCTGGTCAAGTTGCAAGTTGTCGTTAAGTGTCCACTGCCCCACTTCTTTCTGTTGACCCCTAGCCGCCTAGCTCAAATATGCAACTACACTTGGAGCTTGACTCCATCCTCCATCCCACATTTTGCTGTAGAGGAGGAAGCTGGGTTATTGGGGATTGGGGCTTGAGACTTGGGCTTTTATTTTATTGCGTCGCACTTAAATCGAATTCGTAATGTGCGCTGTCCGTGTGGCACATGCCACAGGACATGAACTGCCGCTAGCTGCTGCCTCGGCTTGCACAGCTATCCCCGCCTGCCCACACATGCACACACATACACACACATACACACATACACACACACACACACAAAGTAGATGAGGGTGGTGTGTGCTATCTGTCTATAGCATAAACACATAAAAAGTGCCATAAAGCGAATTGGAAGTCAAATGCGACATGAAACGATCCGATACCAAAGCGAAATGAAATGAAATGAAATGAAACGGGAGACACTCGCAGACGCAATTGTCACAAAATGTTCAATAAACAGGACATGTTACTATCGCAGCTCCCAAACATTCCATGTCTTCAAAAACCCCACCCCAACCCAAACTGAGCACTTGGTCATTTGCAACGAAACCATTCGTGTCCTATTCTATTTTGTTCTGTTCTGCTTTTTATCATTATTATTTTTTTCGTTTTTAATTTTCATTTAGCTCACTTTTAGGCTTCCAATTTCAGTGAGGTCCAGACCCGTAGCTACTATTTAGTGTGAACCCCTAAGGCTGATAGGGTTGCATCCCCTATATAAAAGCATCTGCTTTTGCCTTGCACTAATGAGTTCTCTTTGAATCCCGGGCCAGCCAGCTTCAGTTACTGACGGGCGGGCAACAGGCAACTAGCAACTGGCAACTGGCAACTGGCAACTGGCAACTGGTACTCCAATTTTGCAAGGTTGCATGTTTCGGCATTTTTGCCCCTAACCAAACAGTTTCTCCAGGCCAGCAAGACCAACAACCCCCTTTGTGCTGGGACCGAATCACTTGACAATTTTAACATACAAACACACAAAGAGAAAGAGGGATACGTGAGTGGGGAAGAGTGGCGATGGAGCGGACATTAACAGAGACAGACTAAAGAGAGAGAGAGAGCGAGAGAGAGAGAGAGAGAGAGAGAGAGAGGAGAGGCAACCAAGTTAAGTCATGTGGCATGCCACAGGCTCCGGCATTGTTGCACTGTTGCACAATTGAATGAGGCCTCAAGACAACGTCCGATGCCACACGACGATACTCATTCTGCATACAAATGAATGTGAACGCGATTGCGAATACGAATGTGAATGTGAATCTTGTTGCCAACACGAATGCCTATAAATTATAAGTAAATGAATGTTTTGAAAGTTTAAATGAGTGTGTATGAGTGTTGAGTGGTGGCTGCTAGATGTTGTGTGCCTGATTCAAATTGGATGGGAATGATTTGAATGCATTACAACTATTTAAATGTGATCTGTCCATATATGCAATAAGCTTTTCCTGCATGAGTTGCAATTGGTTTTAGTTAATTAAGCTTTATATTTGGAAAATAATATTATTTAATACATTCCCAGTTAAGAAACCAAACATTTGCTCATTTGAAGATTTTGAAGATTTTGAATAGGTCTCTATTTGATCACCATAAAATGAGTCATATTTTTGTTAAAGGTTTTTATAAGCCGTACTATTATTATTTTAACCGCAACCATATATTTTGGTTCAAGATCGATCTATCCAGAAGAGCTTAGGACTTCTTATTTGGAATATAACCGATGGCTACATAAGATAAATGTAGATATATACAGATATAGATAGCTAAAATTGGATTTGTTACCCATCGAGAATAAATCAAAGGCCACAAAGAAGAAAGAACGACTTCAAATGAGAATTTCGCATCTGTTTAACTTTCATTTGCATACTTCCTCTCCCTTTCTCTCTCTCTCTCTCTGTCTCTCTCTCTTTCTCTGTCTCTCTCTCTTTCTCTGTCTCCCTTTCTGTCACCAAGTTAAAATTGTTGCGATTAAATTACTTGATTCACATGCATTTTAAAATTGAATGTTTTAGATACAATAGCATAGAGATAATCAAACGGATGCGAATGTGTGGTTAAGCGAAACATTTCATAGGGTTTGTGGTGTGCCGGGTGCGGGGAGCTGGTAGCGGTCATGTGGGTAACTATATATAACAGGATAACTGTGTGGTGTTCGGTTATAAAAACATGATAAGAACATAAATTACGAGCATTGAAAGGCAAATGAATTTATGAACTAAAAGTAAACACGCAGCTGCCGTTAGTAGTATATGTGTATGCGTGTGTGTGTGTGTATGTGTGTGTGTGTGTGTGTGTGTTTGTGTTTGTGTAGTGGCAACTCTGACCATCCGCTCGTTCGGCCGTAAAGCCACAAAATTCATGATAAATCAAAATGGGCTCATTTCCTTTTAATTTTCACTTCATTTCTGCTTTCGGCATTTCAGACTCAGTTTCTGCGGCTTTTTGCCTTTCTGCAATTGGCATATTTCGAGAGCGTCTGCTTCAAAGTCGTTGCTACTTTTTGTTGTTGTTGTTGTTACTGTGTGCCACAAGTAGCAATATGACTGCTCAAATCCTCTGGCCCAACCCACCCAATAACTCCCATCGGCAGCCCCAATGCTGTTGCTCAAAGAGAAAATAACTTTGCAGTCAAAAAGTTTCAGACTGCAAAATACTCTGTTTATTTTTATTTCTTTCTTTTCTGAATACCAATTAAGAGTCACACAGTCTTTAATTAATAATTGATGTAATTAAAATTGATGTTTTTAGGCCAACAGTTATCAATTTTTGGATAGGTGCTAAGTCGTATCAGGCTACATTTTGTATGAAAACCAATCGACACTTTTATGCGAACAGTGTACAAATATATTCAAAAGTTTGATTTATGTACTGTTCAGTTTTGGTTTGGGTTTTGGTTTTGAGTTTTGTATCGTTTTTGCTTCTGGGTCCTCAGTTCTTGCAGCTGAAACGGCTGAAGTGCTTCAAGTTGTGTGGCCTTTGACTTGCTGACTTTTGTAGCAAAGTGTGTTGCGTGCCCCACTGAGGGGAGAACTGAATGATGTTGGATGGACGGACGGATGTCTGAACGTGGTCAGTGCTTTTTGTTACTAGCTTAAATGTGTATTATGCGGTTCACTTGACCAATACCTGCTGCTAATTGACATTTAACAAGCTGACACTATGTGGGTGGACTCTTATTTTCGCACAAGCTCCCCCCTCCCCTCTCTCTCTCTGTCTGTTTGCCACCATGTGGCTGCAACTAATTGAGCCACATTTGCGTCGAACTGATTTCCAAACATTGATTCTTCTTCTTTCTGCATTTCACAGGCAATGGTTTTGCCACCGTTGGCCAAATGGCCCTATGAAAATGGATTTACCTTTACCACCTGGTTTCGATTGGATCCAATTAACTCGGTGAACATTGAACGAGAGAAACCCTATCTCTACTGGTAAGTGCCACCCACCAAAAAATATAAATACAGCTCTTCAGTACGCATCCTGTTGATCTGCAACTAATTGGCAAACACACTAATTGCTCACATACATTTCTTCTACCTGCTTACAGCTTCAAGACATCGAAGGGCGTTGGGTATACTGCCCACTTTGTGGGCAACTGTCTCGTCCTCACATCCATGAAGGTCAAGGGCAAGGGCTTTCAGCATTGTGTCAAATATGAATTCCAGCCACGCAAGGTAAGTCTACACCCCATCCAGACCAGTCATTACACCTGTGAGTTACGATCCATTATAGTCTTTGGGACCACCCACACTTCACTTGGCATACCCTCTTTCAATTTATGGGCGTGTGATTTGGGCGCTGGCAAAGTTTAATTAACAGCACATTGAATGGGTAGCAAGAACGGCTAATTACCTGCGCAAACCAATTGAATTTAGTTTGGCGACGAAAATTAACTATTTATACGATATTATACAAAGGGTGGCTTACGGCATATATACATAACTAATAAGGGATGAAGCTTTTCGTATACCATACAGCCTCGGTCAAAATAATAGTAGTGCAAACATATGTGTTGGAAAATGTTAAAAGAAAATTATTTAAAATAAATTGGATTTAAGCACCCGCAATCAACACTGAGGAAAAGTAAATATTACAAGTCGGCAGCGATATAAAATTAATTAACAACAGCAATTTAAAGTTTTAAAATTTATTATTCTTACAATTATTTTTGATTTATTTTTATTTTTTTGAAATTTATCATTACAATACTAGTGCAGGTGTCACAGCATTTCCTGCATCAATTAATATTTCTAAGAACTAGATGTGATGGGTGGTCATATTTTACTAAGTTTAGTAATTGGAAATTAATTGTATTTTTAAACATTCTGCGAAGAGAAACCAATGATTTTTTGTTTTGCCGAATTGCATTTTTCTTCATATTGAAAATGTTGAAAAGTTCTTGAGTTTATCACTATAAAATGAGTCATATTTGTATTAAATGCTTCGAGAAGTAGCACTGCTATTTTGACCGCAACTGTATAAATATCTCTCCCCCTCATAAATTCAATTAAAGAGTAGAAAATGTTAATCTTGGTGCAAGTATAGTAAGCATATTTGCTCGTAAGTTTAGGAGTTTTACTAGTCAATGCCAACAAATATTTAATTACTGAAGCGGGCTTTAAGCGATTTAATTGCGGCAAAATTCTTGTGGGATTTTCAATCGAGAATTCTGTTTCGAAGTTGAAATTTAATTAGCAGTCAGCAGAATTTACTTTCAAAAATGCGTTCAGATTTGGAGAAAATTATGACAATGGAAAGTTAGAATTAAATGCAAAACTAATCCAATATAACTGTGTTATTGTATTATTTTCGCAGTGGTATATGATAGCCATAGTGTATATATACAATCGTTGGACAAAAAGCGAAATCAAGTGCCTCGTAAATGGACAACTGGCGTCGTCAACCGAAATGGCCTGGTTTGTTTCCACAAACGATGTGAGTAGCGATGAGCTCAACTCGGTTATCTGCCTTATTAACTAACACTATATGTCCATCTCTATGTCTCTTTCTCTCTCTCTCTCTCGTTAGCCCTTTGACAAGTGCTACATTGGCGCCACGCCCGAACTGGATGAGGAGCGCGTCTTTTGTGGCCAAATGTCGGCAATATATTTATTCAGCGAGGCGCTGACAACACAACAAATATGCGCCATGCACCGTTTGGGGCCCGGCTACAAGGTAAGTGCAACTTTGTGCCACTGTGCCAAGCCAGCAACAGCAGCAGCTTTTAACCACCTCTACCACATTGTACCACTGTGCCACTGTGGCTGCACCACGCTAAACAATTTACACTGCAGCAGCAGCACATTTGTCCTTTGTCCCCCCGCCCCCCTTTTTTGGGCAAGTTGTGCACTCAGCAAAACAAAAAAAACGCACTGTTCTAAATTTCAATAAGACCGAAATATAGTTTCTACCTACAAATTTAAGGTGAAATTCTTTAGTTCTTGAGTAAAAATTCGTAAAGTAAAATGTTGAAGAATATAAATTTTTCGAGCTGAACAGCTGTGACTTTATTTTTCTGAGTGTATGTGCAGCAACAATTACATATGTATTTTTGTTAACTATTTTCTTTTTTTTCCTGTGCGCTCTTTCTTTCTCTTTCTCTCTCTCTCTCTCTCTCTCTTTTTCTCTTTGTCTCTTTCTCTCTTTTTGTCTAAATGCGCTGCACTGAAAATTGCACCATCAAACAACAACAACGACAATAACAACAATAACAACGATGTGTCTGTATGTTGTTCCTTTAACACACACACCTGCAATGACAACTCACACACACACACACACACACGCATTCACGCATACAGTCGCAATTCCGTTTCGATAACGAGTGCTATCTGAATCTGCCGGACAATCACAAACGGGTGAGTCACTTTCAACTAACAGCCAGTTTGGGTGGTGCCAGCATTGGCGATGCTGTCAATAGCAGCAGCAGCAGCATCAGCAATAGTGGCAACAACAGCAGCAACCATCAGCAGCAACTGTTGCAGCTGCAATTTCAAACGCTCGCCGCCGAGCAGGAAGCACGTGCAATTGATTGGTCCGATGAGCGTTTAGATTTGAATGCCGCTTTTGTCAAGATACGAGCGGTGCTCACGGCACGTAATGCGGTTGCATTGGCAACACTAACGGGTGGTGCCCTTGCAACAGCCACAGCAGCAACAACAACAACAACAGCAGCAGCAGCAGCACCACCAACAAGTGCAACAACAGCGACAGCGGCCGCAAACACGCCCAGCACGCCCAGCGATAATAATCAAAGCAGCAACAGCGAACAGCAGCAGCAACAGTTGCCACTGTCACAGCAACAGCAACAATCGAGCCACAACCACAACAGCAACACTGCGGATGATCCGCTTGGCCATTTGCCCACTGGAAATGCTTCTTTTGGTATTTATTGTTTTTAATTTCTCTTGTTTTTTGTTTTGCTTTCGATTCTTATAATTTTTATCGTTTGTCGCTTTGAATTTCAATCGATCGATTTGGGGCACGATGCAGACCAGCTGCGTCGCATGTCCAGTGTGAACAGCCTGACATCGATGGGCGTGGCCGCCGCCTCCGCAATTACGGGCGACACTGAGGAAATCAACCAGCTAAAAGCTGTAAGCAATTTTTTTGTTCAGTTTTCCTTTTTTCTCTCCTTATTGAATAGTCTTGTAAATTTACATTTTTAAATTATATTTTTTTGTTGCTTTTATTATTGATTTTCGTTTATTATTTTTCTATTACTATTTTAATTGTATTTATTTAGAAATTTATTATTTGTTTTAACTTTTAACACACTTTTGATTAATTTGTCTTCTATATTTGTATTAAATTTTAAATTTATAAGCATACAATTAAGTTTATGTTATGTTTTTCAATTTAAATATTGTATTTTTAATGCACATCGTTGGATACTTTTTGTATATCTATTTTTAAAAAACAATTTTATTTCATATATTTTCAAAAATTGTGTAAGTTATTAATAACTACCCATGCATATAAAGCCAGGTTGGCAAAACTTTTGTCAGTTCAACCACCTCTAAGTTAACAAAGGAGCACAGCAACATTACACCCCCTTTCCCCAACCCCCTTCCCTCTCCCACCTCCCAATGCCCCACAGACTAGACCATCCAACATTTGTTACCATTGCTCTGTTGTGCATTGTGCGCAACGCCAATTAAAAAGGTAGCAAAGTCTCCAATGTTGAAGGTCTTGCAAATCCGCAAGCCAATCTCATCAAATCGAATCAAATCGCAACGAATCGCTTTGAATGCGCACAAATTAACACCCCCTCTTCCCCTCCCCTACCCTGCCAACCTCAACCAACATTCAATGGCCAACAAAAAGCAAGACTTCAAAGCCAATCAAAATGTTCCCATTCATTGAAGCGCAGCATGCGCTGCTCTATTGAATTTTCCAACCACAATGATCCCCGCCAAAACCCAACCATAAAATCCGCTCCACACCACACACAGCGCTTTCTTTCGTAATTATGAAAATGTTTGTAAATTTGTGCAGATTTTTAAAATGCGCCCACCTTTAAGAGCTGTTAATTTTAAAGTGAGTAGGGGAATTTGGGAATAGGGGGTGGGCTACGGGGGTTGAGACGGATTGGGGGGGGGCGCTTGCTCTACTCCGAGTTGTGTTGGAAACAATGCGCTATGCGAGCCTTAGAAATAAATGTTGCATACTTTGCAGCACACCTGAAATCACACGCAAGACAACGCCAGAGGCAAGTGTAGAAAATGCTCTTCTCCTCAGGCATCTTGTAGTCATGTTTCTTTATTTTTTCATTATTTTGATGATGTCTTTAGCCCTCCCCCCACCCTCTCTGTGATTTGCTAAAAATCTATGCGACGTGCTTCATATACAACTTTATATTATATATACACATACTTATATATTTATATACACATACGAGTATGTACAAAAATGGTTTTGGTTAGTAGAAGGAAGAGGCTGGCTGCATTTCAGCATTTCATATTGTTTTCACTTCGTACAGTTCCAGTTCCAGTTTCTTGCGTGCACTCGCTCTTTTACTATTATTATTGTTTTACGACATATGCATTTATTGTGAATGTAGCACATGTGAATCAGAGAATGGGGTGGGGGAATGAGAATGAGTGCATTAGTTTTAAAAGTTATTTGATGTCGCTGCAGTTCTGCGACAACCAAACCAAAAATTAAGCTTACAAAAATAGGTCAAGCTGTGAATGTGGCTTCCACAAGAAAATGTATTCATTCGAATGGGTGCACAGAAAAGTGCTTCGGCCATTTTAGCTTTGATTTTATTACTTGAAACTCCTCAATTCCAAGTACAACGTTTTACAATACATTTTTGAACCCATTAAAAATGTGTACAATGTAGAATGGGCTTAATAAAGTTGTGCAAATATAGGTGAGATATATATGTATATATATACCCGTGTATTGATCTGCATCAAGAGTTGAGTCGATTTCCGTCTGTGTCTCTGTCTCAGAAACTACAAGAAAATAGCTGCACTCCAAGTCGGGCTCTCTTGACTAGAGGTTTTTTTTTATCTTTTTAATATATATATAAGTATCCATTATTATTACGTAAATTAATAATTTTTTTATTACTTGGTTTCCTAACTCACTAAAAGTTTTAAGTTAGAGATATTTTTGGTATTATTTCATGATTTATATAAAACTGCTTATTGGTATCCTGCTTTTTTCTTATTTAAATATGAAATTAATTTAAATAATTTATATTTATTGATTACATATAATAACTATTCACCTTAACTATGAATAGCACTGGCTACTATTCAGATAATAAAGCACACAACTCAGTCGCTAGCCCGGGATTCAAAACACAACGATTTTTTCAAGCAAACTTTTGCCACTCTGCTCCAAATAATTAATACCAAATCTGTCATATAGGTATATATATTTAAGTTGCTCGGATTAATAACAACCCTTTTTTTTTGATCGTGCTTCTCATGTTAAAATATTTTAATTTTCTTGAATTTTTTTGTTTGTTTTTGCTTAATTTTTTTTTTGTTTTTGAATGTTTTTTGTTTTTTTTTTGTTTTACTATTAAATAACGCAAAGAAGTATTTTTAGCAGCAAATTATGCAGCCAGCGATTACACACGCACCAGCTTGCAACACAGACACACACACACAAAACAAATACATACATATACGAGTGTGCCTATAGGTTTACTTAACACACACACACACACACACACACACACACACCGCACACGCTGCAAAATAAACAAGCTACAGCAGCTGCTGCAAGAATATTGCGCATACGCCTCATATGACGGCACCAACTAAAAAATTCATTTATATATATAATAAAAAATAAATATATACATACATATAAAGCAGCCTAGTCATGGCTAATGTGTGAGAATTCAGCAAATTCTTGTGTATATGTGTGTGTGAGTATATATTGTGCGCGTCCCGTTTGCTGTATATAAGCAGCTATATATGTATTTGTAGCAAATAAGTACTTCATGTATATATACTTTATACTGTATACTGTATGTATATAGGAGTCTCTCTTTCTCACTTTATGTATTGTGTCTTATGCAAGAGCCAAAGTAAATTGTCAGCGTGACCGGAAACAATTCGCCGAGTTCAGAGCTCTAGCAATGACTTGTTGAAAGCAATGCCTAAACTAATATACAACAACACTCTCTCTTTCTCTCTCTCTCTCCCTCTCTCCCTCTCTCTTTCTCTGTCTCTGTCTCTTTCTTTGTTTCCGGCCATTCTATCTCTTTTTCGGAGTACAGGTGCTGTATGATGGCAAACTATCGAATGCCATTGTCTTCATGTATAATCCAGTGGCAACGGATGGTCAACTGTGCTTGCAATCTTCCCCCAAAGGAAATGTTTCATATTTTGTACACACGCCGCACGCGCTCATGCTGCAGGTAAGTAAACATGCCCCTGCGCCCTTCATACAGTCCTTGACCATCTAACACCTGTGAGCTATAGAAAGGTCCTGTGTCCTGTGTAAACGGCAGGAGTATACAACGAGTAAATCCCTCAGCCTTATTACGTATACGTATATGTACACAGCTTGCTCTGTTGGTAGCAGAACTCAGTTCAGTTCAGCTCAGTTCAGTTGAGTCCATTTCATCCAGCGCGTTGAGGTCCCGAATCACACCAATTCCAAAAACCAACACAACACACACAACACACAACACACAACACACACACACACACACACACACACACATGTCGGGGGCACCACATAAATTTCGGGCAGCATTTTACGACTCAAGCGCATGCTTTGGCATTTCTTATTAGGTACAACAATCTTATGTCGCCCTCCTGCCCCAGCATCCCCCTTGCCACTGCTGTTCTGTTCTGTTCCCGTGCGTTCCAGAGCCTTATCGGGCTCAGCAGCGGTCTGTCGTTGAATTTTTTTTTTTTTTTTGGGAGGGGATTGCGGCCTGGCAACAAAATTATTCAATAAATTTTGTAGTAATTTCTTGTACAAACAACACAAATCATAAAAGAACAGCCAACAACCAGCAAGCAGCAAACGACAAGGCGCCGAAATGACCCCAAGACAAGCCTCAACAATAGCAACAAACATAACAACAACAGCAACAATGACTATTCTCATAGGCAGCACAGTGTTGCTTAAGTAATGCGATATTCAAAACGACAGTAAAAAAAAAACAAAAAATACCATTTGATCGATAAATATTGAAAGGGCAGAATTTATGCATAGAAATGGCAAGTGGAAAATGTAAAAATTCGTATCAATAGACAATCTGAATTTGTGGTGCGAAAGCAATCGCTAAGAAAATGTTCTCTCCCAAAAGTAATCAACTATCTGGTAATTTATCGATAGCTTTTGTAGCGCGACATCAGCTTAGGCAAATCAGAATATTTGTTAATCATACAGAAATGTATCTCGCAACACAAATCTAATTAATTTGCAAATATTTACGAATTACGAATATATATTGTTGATTTCTCGCTTTAGGCATAACAATGAGTGTCAGTCACTTAATTAGCCCACATATTGGCAGTCAGATGTAAATAAGCCGGTTGCATGTTTGAGATTCCAAGTGGCTTTTGAGGTTATTTCAACTCATATCACAGAATTGCTCACAAATGCCATCACTCTGATAAGCAAAATGCCTAAACAATTGAGGCCAACCTGTGGGTTTACACGTACATATATGTTGTCGGTGTATGTTTATAATTAATATGTGTTTCTATTGGTATTCGCAGGATGTCAAGGCTGTGGTCACTCATTCCATACACTGCACACTCAATTCGATTGGTGGCATTCAGGTGCTGTTTCCGCTCTTCTCGCAGCTCGACATGGCGCACGAGGGCATTAGCGATATTAAACGGGATCCAACGCTCTGGTAAGTATATCGGTATATATATATTTATATATGTATATATATTTATACACATATACATATACATATATACATATACATTTGCGCCCAAAATAATAGTAGTGAAAAATTTAAATTGAAATCTATCATTACAATAGTATTGGAGTTTTCTCATCTTTCCCTGCAGCTAAATAATATTTCGAAAAACTAGATACGATTGGTGGTTATATTTTACTAAGTTTAACCAATGATTATTTTTTTTGGTTTTGCCGAATTGAATTCTTCGCTCATATTGAAGATGTTGAAGATGCCTCGATTTGATCATTAAATGCGTTAAGAAGCAGCACTATTATTTTGGTCGCAACTGTATACATTTATTGATATTCGCATTTATTAAGCTGGAGTCTCGATCAACATTTATTTTCTTTTTTTGCGTTGTTTCATTTTCTACCATTTTCTATTAATCCATTTCCATTTGTTTGATTTGCTGTCTAGCGTTGAATTCTCATAATATTTTTATTGATGCTCCTTTGCCATTCGTTCCAATTGTTGTTCAATGTGCCATTCTCATTCGGTTTCTTGTGGTATATTTAAAGCTCGAAACTGTTGGGCTTCATCTGCGAACTAGTTGAAACATCGCAGACGGTGCAACAGCACATGATACAGAATCGTGGCTTCTTGGTGATATCCTTCATGCTGCAGCGATCGTCGCGTGAGCATTTGACCCTGGAGGTGCTCGGCTCGTTTCTCAATCTTACCAAATATCTGGTCACCTGCCTGTCGGCCAACAGTGACTTGCTGCTGAAGCAGGTGAGTGGGCGCAAGGCCCAAAATATAACATAAACAATAAGTGATTTGATTTGTGCATCTGTAAAAAGCATTTAGTAGCGCATTAGAACTACTATCTGCATAACTGCTGCTCTATGTTAGTGATTAAGCCATGAAACATGACGTCAATGTCATCTAAAGTTAACTCTATATAAATGTATTATGTATAACTCAACTATTAAGCGATAGCATGCGATTGACATTTGAGATTTGAGGACAGCAAAGTCGATTTTGGCAAGCATGCTTTACAATTTTGTATTTGTCTGTATTATGATTGCATATAGTTATAGCTATGTATATCTCTCTCTCTCTCTATCTATCTATCTATCTATCTATCTACTTATCTATCTGACTATATGTATATAAATATACATGTGACATTTGTATATACTAAGTCTGTATAGTAATTATGTATATTATGTATAAATATATGTCTGTTCGTAAGTTCGATCTAAGTTCGCGTCGCAAATCGATTGCATGACCAGCTGCCTCGCGCTGTGAGTTTCTTTATATATGATGCATATATGTATATTGTTTTTTTTTTTGTGTATTGTTTTTTTTTTTTTTTGTCTTTTTGTATACTCTTTTCTCAGTTCATCAGACTCACTCCCTGTGCCCCCATCAGTCGCGCCCGTGTTTCGCATTGTTCAAATAAGTGTACATTCCCCAATACCCACGCCTGCCCGGTCTATTCGAGTCGAGCTCTGTAAACATTGGGGCACATCATTTATTTAACGAGCAAAACAAAAAAAAAATTTGAACGAAAACTTTTCCCATGCGTTTTTCTGTCACTTTTTCATCATTTTTGTGGCATGTTAAACACCTTGACAAACAAATTTTAAATGATATGCGAAACCCGTTCGCCCCTCATCCCTTCTCTGTCTCTCTCACACTCACATTATATTTTTTCTTTCTCTTTCTCTCTCTCTCTCTCTCTTTTTGTCGCTCTCGCTCTGTGTATGTGTGTATATACATTTGTCTGCACTGTGTTTGCGTTTGTGTGTGTTGTTCTTGTGTTTACGGTGTTGACGATTGCCGCCACTATCTCTCTCTCCCTCTCTCTCTCTCTCTCTGGTCCTGCCACTTCTGCCGCACAGTTGAACACGGGCCTGCGTAATCCTTTTAAAAAAGTAAACACACAAATACTGTAGCATATCAAATACACAATTTTCTTGTATTAAATTCATGTACTCGCTATACTCGTAACCAGTTAACCGTTACCAGGTACCCATTACCCATTACCCGTTTACCCGTTTACTTGGTATTCCATTGCATATGTAATTCTCTAAAGCCGACATCCATTTACCCCAATCCTACACTAATCCTTTTCTCTATAAACAATATTTACGATATATACTTAGTCAGTTATGTGCCATGCAATAAACCCATTTTCTGTTTATTTTTCTGTTTTATTTTTTTGTTTGTTTGTTTGCGTTTTCTTCTCCATTATTTGCCTAACACACGATAAACCCACTACCACAAATGTGTGGCAACTAATGCAGGATAGAGCAGCTCTGAAAACTACTCCACTCGGCATGTTTACCCCTTTTATATATATTTTCCCGGTTTCTGTCTGTCCACTTCTCGGCATAAAAATAGCTTGCTAAATTGTAGTTCAGAGAAATCTTGAAATTCATTCGAGATGACAATGTCTGTTTGCAAGTCAAAATCTCTACCGAAATGTCGCCTTAATTTATAAATATTTTTTAGTCCTTATCAAGATATAAGATAATATATACAAAAGGGGAATATAATGCAGATTCCATAACAAAATCTACAATTTTAATGACAAGGGAGTTTTAACCACTTCTTCTTTCAATTGGGTATGAAGAAATATTAATTCGCAGAACTACATTAAATAAGTATATCAAATATACGATTTACTTAATCGATTGTTCAATTTAGTCAAATATGTATACATATATTTGGTTATAGCAGAGGTCGTAAATCCCAGCGCCAAGTACTTTCAGAGAGACATCTGTTATTGGGTTCGGTGTGACCGAATTTAATTATAATTTCACTTTGCTTTGACTGTAACTGTTGCATGCTTGCTGTGTGGCACTGTACGCTTAAAAGCAACGTGCGTTTAATTGGCCAGCAAATAACATTCGGTTTATTGTTTTTTTTCTTATATGCATTGCTTTGCTCTGATTCCGCACTGAGATTTTGTGATGATTCTGTGCACTCTCGTTACACTAAAAGCTTTCGCCTTTCTTTGCCCAAGCCAAAATTAAGCAAAAATTGGAATGTGTTGTATTTTGTTTTTTTTTTTTGTATATATATACCCAGCTGACTTGCCAAATTGTATAGTCTAAAAAAAACTCTCCAAAGAGAATTATATAATGAACGTGCTTTTGAAATAAATGTATTAACAACTAAAGACTAAATTCTTCTACTTTGTCTGCTCTCTTACACTCTGCTCTCTCTCTCTCTCTCTCTCTCTTTTTCTCACCCACTTTTGATCCAACTTGCTATATATTCTTTGGTCTCAATATTCTGTTTATCACACATACACCCACACATACACTCACACCCACACACACATCCCATATTCCATATTCACAATGATCTCCGCCCGCTTTTCTCCTCACCGAACAAAATCCACACATTTTCAATCTGCTTCAAATTTTTTACTGTCGTTTCAATCAATCGAAATTGTAACATCTTGAAACGCTTCTTTCAATCAATCAACAAACACACAAAAACTACAACAACAACAACTACAACAACAACTGAACTAAAACCCAATTATCAAAATAACTACAACAGTTCTACCAGGTGAAGCTCAATTCTCAAATTTCTCTACTCGTATCGTATACTCCTAATAATAAATGTTCGTTTTCATTCAATTCCGTTCCGTTCCGTTTTATTCCATTGTTTCTATGTGTGCGTGTATTCGTATTCGTTTCGTTTGTCTTAAAATGTTGAATACAGCAATTTGTACAGTTGCCTCATTTCATATTGTTTCACTTTACTGTTATATACTGTTATCAAGTTGTTAGCTCATCAAGCATAATTTCATTCAAGTATATATAGACTTAATACATGATGTTACATTCCACATTGTTCCACTTCATTGTAAATACATTCGTTTGTCTAAATATGCAGCAGCTCATTGAAAAACCCTTGTTTCAACTTGACAATCAAAGTTGTCATATTTTAATTTTACACTTGTTTCATTTGCCATTTCATTTCACATCGTTCCACTTCATTGTAATATATATTCATCCATTCTTATTCTTACAGTATAAAATCGAAGTAGCTTAGTCTCTCAATTGTAGACATGCCTCAGCCTTTAAGCCTTCTTCCAGTGTGTATATAACATTAATGAATAATTTTCGTATAATTTTTGTTTATTTGCTATTGCTGATATCGTCGTAAACAAATAATATCAAGTTTTCCATGTTTTCCATCTTCTATCATCTTTTATAGATTCACATAATTTGTTTCGTGGACTTCAAGCCTATAAATTAAATCTGAATAAATTGCGATGCGCAATTTCAATATTTTTTTTGCATTCTCCGTTTCCAAAAAAATGTATCGGACTATTTCTCATAAATATATATGTGTGATTTCTTCCTCTTCTTTTTTTTTTGCTGTTGAATCTGTTGCGATTCTGGGGTTGTTTCGTTGTTTTTCGACTGTCGGTTTACCGTTGCCGTGGTCCCTGCTTATTGTACACTCGTGCACAGTTTTTAATTGGGAAACTTCTGCTGCTGCTGCTAATGCTACTCCCACACGGAGCGTATTGCATTGTTATTGTCGCTGCGGGCATTGGGAACAGCAACAACGGCAGCAAGTGCAACTACCAGCATCATTCGAGCCTCGTCCAAAAATTTCGCCCTCTAGTTGTATATACATATGTATGGATGGAGATGCATAGAGAGTGTTGTGGATTGAATTCAAGTTGTGCCAACCAGTGTACCCTTTGAAAGTGACTATAAAGGGTATCCTGAAGTTGTGCACACAAAACTGAAAGTTATGTAATGGGCAGAAGGAAGAACTAAAGAAGTGTACATATATTGTTGACCAGGACCACAGCAGAGTCTATCTAACCATGTCCGCTGTCCGTCTGTCTAATAAGATTTTTAAAATATAAGCTCTCGTTTATTTTATCGATAACTGCCTCCAGGAATATCGATACATATCCATTTCGGATGTTGACAAAAAAATGTAAAGGATGCATCTTTTAATAGATTACGAGTTGGGATTGGGGTATCTCCTAGTCGACCCATCTAACTATCTGTTGTTTATATCGCAACACTTTGATAACTAAAATTTTGGGAAACAATATGTGAAATCTGCACGCAGAAAGTTTTGAATCCAATTGAAAATTAATTCAATTTAGTTTATTACATATTTCTGCTGGGCACATTCCAAAGCTGGAGAATATACATTATTTATTTGGGATTATTTGGAATTGCGAACTTTTTGGTATACCCAGAGTACGTCTCTGGCACAAGCTGATTGTCGATTGCATTTATATTTTTATTAACTTTAAAATGCTGGATCAGTATGGTTCTATAAATTTGCTGGCGTTCGCATAGCTAACTTAGTTTTTGTAGCTAAATTATACTTAATTTCATGTCTTAAATGTAGATTAAAGTCATGTATATTAATCATCATAGTATTTTAACGTGTTCTAACTTAATATACATAATATTTACTTAGTACTAAGCTTACATTTATATACGATCATCATTATAATTATAATTTCTAGTGTAATTAGTTAATCTACAATGAAGAAGAAGAATATTTGTTTAAGCTTAGCCTTAGTTATCGTCCTCGTTTTGGAATGCTGTTTAATAATGAATGAAAAAGAAAACTAAAAAGAAAACTGTTGATTACTTTGTTTGTTAATTTCTCGTTTTATGTTTTATGACAAACGTTGATAAACATTGATTGCTGTTTGCTGCATGTGTTACCGTTATCCAATATATATTATATATATATATATAAATCCTACTACTACTACCAATCCTCATAAAAAAATAAATAAAATATATATATAAATATATATATATGTAAACAAACCCTATCCAAATCAATCGACAACAACAACAACAATCGACATGAAATTCATGTAAACGTATGTATTAAAATCAAAACAAATCATTTGTTCTTGCGCTACTCTCTTCCTATCTTTCTATCTATCTACCTATCTATCTACCTATCTCTCAAACTAACCTAACCATCTCTCTAACTAATCTGCAAACTATCTCAAACTCTCACACACCAACACACATCCATATCCACATCCACATCTTGAACCTTCAAATTCTTGCAATTTCGTTGAGTCTGCGATAATTGAGGGCAGCATAAGTTACTTGACTAATTTGTCGCAGTTGTTCTGTTTCTCGTTTCTCACGTGGCAGCTGCTCGATCATGTGCTCTTCAATCCCGCACTGTGGATCTATACGCCAGCGAATGTCCAGGCGCGTCTTTACTCCTATCTGGCCACTGAGTTCCTCAGCGATACTCAGATCTACAGCAATGTGCGACGCGTTAGCACCGTTCTGCAAACGGTGCACACCCTCAAGTATTATTATTGGGTCGTCAATCCGCGTGCGAAGAGCGGCATAATACCAAAGGGTTTAGGTGAGGTCCAAATACTCATCACTCATCTCGCAACTCACGCTAATGCAGCGAATCACAATCAATCAATTCGATTTCAGATGGTCCGCGACCGGCTCAAAAGGATATTTTGGCCATACGCGCCTACATTCTGCTGTTCCTCAAGCAGCTAATCATGATTGGCAATGGCGTTAAGGAGGATGAATTGCAAAGCATACTCAACTATCTGACCACCATGCATGAGGTGAGTATCAATTAAATCAGTTGAATTAACAATTTATAAGTAAACCAGACTCTCTTCAAATAAACATTCAAACTTTAAACTTAACGTCAGCTTTCATGCTTATTGTTTACTAATAAGATTAATGACTTAGAAAGAGAACAATTTGTTGAAATAAGCAATTAAACAAACAAACTTTTAATATAGAATTTTAATGCATTTGAGAGAGTAAGTTGATATCAAACTAAATGTGTTTTATATATATCTTGTTCTGTTTAGGACGAGAATCTGCACGATGTTCTGCAGATGCTCATCTCACTGATGTCGGAGCACCCGAGCTCAATGGTACCTGCCTTCGATGTGAAGCACGGCGTGCGCAGCATCTTCAAGCTGCTGGCGGCCGAAAGTCAATTGATACGCCTCCAGGCGCTCAAGCTGCTCGGCTTTTTCCTCTCGCGCAGCACACACAAGTAAGTGAAGCCGCCTGAATAATGGCCCTTTTCCAGACCATTCACACAGCCCAGCCACATACAGCTGCGGTTAAAATAATAGTAGTGCCCAAAAACACATATGTTTTTGGAATATGTGAAAGATTTTTTCTTTATATTTTAAGATTTAGTTAAAAAGGGTTTTTGTTTTGCAGTTCTGAATGTTTTCGTCATATTTCGATTTTCGACTGTTTCGATTTGCTCACCATAAAATTAGTGATATTTTTATGGAAAAATGATTTGAGAAGCAGCGCTACTATTATTTTGACCGCAACTGTAAATACATGCATGCATATTCATACATATATATATATATATATGTATGTAGATGTAGACATACGTGGGTAGACCTAAATCTGCTCACTCCGTTACGATTTAACAAAGTGCCGTGTAATGCACATGCTCATAAATTTTTGCATGTTTCTGGTTCCTCCTCCCCGCGTTTGTGCCACTGTCGCCTCGCCGCTATAGGCGTAAGTACGATGTCATGTCGCCACACAATTTGTACACGTTATTAGCGGAACGTCTGCTGCTGTACGAGGAGTCCCTGTCCCTGCCCACATACAATGTGCTCTACGAGATTATGACGGAGCACATCTCACAGCAGATATTGTACACACGCCATCCAGAGCCGGAGAGTCATTACCGCCTCGAGAATCCCAGTAAGTAATCCTTTTTAGCTTTAAGACCAACCAGCCAACCAAGCAACCAGGCAGGCAGGCAACCAACCAACCAACCAAGCAACCTCACCCGTTCAGCCTTTTCCCCTTTCAAAGTTGTGTCTTGTACATGTTTTAAAGTTTTGTGAAGAAGCCAGTTGCCATCTTTGACCCGTTGGGATTAATTTATTATGCTAGGATAGACACCGCCACAGCTACGCCAAGTCTGCATTTAACACTAGGCTCATTAATTATGGGACGTGAATACGAAAAACAAGTGATAGTTTGGCTACATGGTTGCAAGTATCAAGAGACAAAGAAGGACCCATTCTATCCATAACAACAGGTGCAAATATTTGTGCTGAACTCAGTCCTGATATATATTCCAAGTTAAGTTTGCAGACATGAGTCAAAAAGTCATAGTTTTGCTAGCTATTAACAGTGAATGTAGATGTCAAAGGGAGTCTAACACGTTTATAACTTGAGCATAACTTGAACATTTCGGTTGCACAGTGATACTGAAGGTGGTTGCCACATTGATACGGCAGTCGAAGCAGACGGAGTCGCTGATCGATGTGAAGAAGCTCTTTCTGCAGGACATGACGCTGCTATGCAATAGCAATCGGGAGAATCGTCGCACCGTCCTCCAGATGTCGGTGTGGCAGGAGTGGCTCATCGCGATGGCCTATATCCATCCGAAGAATACGGAGGAGCAAAAGATCAGCGATATGGTCTACTCCCTGTTCCGTATGCTGTTGCATCATGCGATCAAGCACGAGTACGGCGGCTGGCGCGTCTGGGTGGACACCCTGGCGATCGTTCACTCCAAGGTCTCCTATGAGGAGTTCAAGCTGCAGTTTGCCCAGATGTATGAGCACTACGAAAGGCAGCGGACAGACAACATTACCGATCCTGCCCTGCGTCAGGCGCGACCCATTAGCACCATCAGCGGCTGGGAGCGCGAGGAGCTGCAACAACAGCAGAATGGTCCAGTTGCCTCACAACAACAACAGCAGCAGCAGCAACAGCAACAGTTGCCGGCGATTAAGGGTGCTGTGTCGATAGCCTCGCTGGAGGATGTGCCCGCCGTGCAGGAGGAGGAAGTCGAAGAGCTGGAACTGCATCATCTCGATAACGTGGATGTGGAACTAACCGGTGAAGTCGCTGAAGTCCTGGCAAACAAGGGCAGCGAATCGTGCGGCTGTGCCACAAACGGCGAAGCAGCCGAAACGCCACCAGATGCAGAGCAGGCAGTACAGGAACCGGAGCAGGAGCCGGAACCAGCCAATAAATCAGTAATCGCAAACATTTCCGATGTGTACAATGAGCAAATCAAAACGGACGAGGCAATGCAGAGTGCCTGCAATGGCCTAAGTTCCACGACGAGTGCCAGTCCCGAAACAGGTGGTGGCCAGGCAGCGCTCAAGGAGACGCTGCAAATAGGTGATGATCTCGAGGAACTGGAGCTGGCAACGGCCAAGGATGCCCTCGATGTAGAACAGCATGTGAAACAGGTGCTGTTGGCATCCGAAGCGGCATTGAATGACTGCAAAATGGCTGTGGATAGTGTGCTGCAGGAGGCCGAAGATTCCTCATCGGTGCTGAAGGACGAGGAAATCGAGCTGGCTGTCAATGAGGTGGTGCAGGGTGTGCTCAACTGTGAGAAGAAGACAACGGCCCAGGACAACGTGAGTCTGCTCAACAGCAAGAATCTGCTCAACAATAACAACAACAACAGCGAAGCTGAAAAGGAGAAGACCGAACAGCAAAAGGAAGTGAATGCCAATGAGCTGCTGACCAGTGTCAAACCAGCAACAACCGCAACAACAATTGAGAAAGAGCAACAGCAGCAGCAGCAGCAGCAGCAGAAAACAGCAAACAATCAAAAGACTGAAGATGCCGACAACAAGCTGAACAACAACGAGAAGCTCAACGAGGCAAACAGCAACAGCAACAGCAGCAGCAGCAGCAGCAGTAGCAGTCAGGAGCCAGGTGCTGGGGATAAAGAGATGAGCTCATCGTTGAGCACCACAGCGGAGGAGCTGACGACATCAATGACAAACGCTAGTCCCGTGGACGAGACGATGGCGACAGCGACACCAGAGACTGAGGAGGATGTGGTTGCCACAGCGGTGCGCGATATTGTTGAGCAGCTCATCGACAAGGTGATCGATGCAGCCGAAGCGGAAGCAAAAACCGCAAATGCAAATGGAAATGCAAACGAAAGCGAAACTGAAACCAAAATCAAAACAATAACCAAAACCAAAACTGAAACCAATAACAATGAGCTACCCGCAGAGCTGCTGCCAAAGGAAGCGACAAAGCAGCTGTTGTCCGAGACAAAGACGGAAACGGAAACAGAAACAGAAACAAAGACAGTGGCAGTGGCAGTGGCAGCCACAGCAACAGAGGCAGCATCAAAGACAACCGAGCCCCAAGAGACTCAAGCAGATCAGGAGCAGGCGAGCGTAGCCGCTGCCGTCGCCGAGGAAATCGTACACGAGGTTGTGGAGGCAGCTTTAGATCTAGCCCAAGCCGCAACCGAAACCCATAACCAAGCCGAAAGCTTAGCGGAAACGGAAACAGTTGAGAGCCAGGAACACGTTTCTGCCATTGTGAACGAGGTGCTCGACTCTCTGGTGACGGAGACAGTCAAGGCTGTCGAGCCGACCACGCCCACGCGAAACGACGAGCAACCCACGACGACGACACTGGATGAGACCCAGAACGAGTCAAAGAACGATACAGCGTCGCCAGCGGCAATTGTGGTGCGCATTAAGCCCACAGAGGTGGACTCCACCACGCAGACAACACCAAAGAATGAGGCGGATGCACACAAAACTCTCGATGAGCACCTGCTGCCCGATGGAGATGCCGATGATGATGATGATGATGAGGATGACGCACAGGATGCAGCCAACACGGCAGACGATGATGACGACGACTATGCCACAGAACAGCAACAACAGCAACAGGCAAATGCGACAACAGCAACAACAACGACGACGACAGCAGCAACATCGGGCGAAGGCTCCGCACAGCTCGAGGGCAATCATTACGGTAAGTTGGAGTTTTGGATTAACCATATGTTTTACCTAACTAAACTTGAAATACACAAAAATATATAATTTTATATTGAATATTTTAGCTTAACGTAACTGTTTTTAAAATTGTGAATGAATTCATCATTTTTGATTTTATCTTGGAATTTGTGTGTGCATGTTTTTTTTCTATTCAGCTGGTGGTGCAACTGGTGGCGTTGAGGGAGGGAAGCAGCAGCGCTCAAAATCGGGCTCGACACGTCCGATGTTCAGTCCGGGACCGACACGTCCGCCGTTTCGCATACCGGAGTTCAAATGGTCGTACATCCATCAGCGGCTGCTGAGCGATGTGCTCTTCTCGCTGGAGACTGATATACAGGTGTGGCGCAGTCACTCCACGAAAAGCGTCCTCGACTTCGTCAACTCGAGTGAGAATGCCATATTTGTGGTCAACACGGTGCATCTAATATCCCAATTGGCCGATAATTTGATCATTGCCTGCGGCGGTCTTTTGCCGCTGCTCGCCAGCGCCACATCGCCCAATGTAAGCTAAACTACCCCATCCATATGTCCCATTAACTAACTGAGCGGTATTTGCATTAGTCGGAGCTGGATGTGCTGGAGCCGACACAGGGCATGCCCCTGGAGGTTGCTGTCTCGTTTCTGCAGCGACTCGTTAACATGGCCGATGTTTTGATATTTGCCACATCGCTGAACTTTGGCGAACTGGAGGCCGAGAAGAATATGTCCAGTGGCGGCATTCTGCGACAGTGCCTGCGCTTAGTATGCACCTGTGCCGTACGCAACTGTCTCGAGTGCAAGGAGCGTACTCGCTACAATGTTGGCTCCTTGGCACGCGATGTGCCCGGCGCGGCGCATCTTCAGGCGCTCATTCGTGGCGCTCAGGCATCGCCGAAGGTATACACTTATACATTTGCACACACACACACACACACGCACACACATATATATAGTCATATATAGTCAAAGATGTTGACACGACTTACATTTGAGAAACACTGCTCTTCTAGAACATTGTGGAATCAATCACCGGTCAATTATCACCCGTCAAGGATCCAGAGAAGCTGCTGCAGGACATGGACGTCAATCGTTTGCGTGCCGTCATCTATCGCGATGTGGTAAGCAATTTCCCTTCCACTTGTTGCGAATTATTCGATTACAAGTTGTTTCATTAGCTTTGTCTCATCCAAAGTCAGCTTATTTTTTATTTTATTATTTCAAAGTTCTGTTTTCAATCATTCATGCATCATTCATTTTATTCACAATGTTTTCATTCCAAACATTCCATTTCGAATTGCTTAATCGGTGTTTCAATTATTTGTAGTTATTCCAAATTAGTTTCATTTTGATATGCGTCATACCATCACCATATTTACGATCTTATTGACTGATTTTACTTTTTATTGTCTCTACCATTCTCTCTCTCTCTCTCTCTCTCTCAATCTCTTTTTCTGTGACAGGAGGAAACGAAACAAGCACAATTCCTATCGCTGGCGATCGTTTACTTCATTTCGGTGCTGATGGTATCGAAATATCGCGACATTCTGGAACCGCCCGCAGAGCCGCAAGTTCAGCGTCAATCGCCGGTACTGCAACGCGGCAGTTCGGGGGGCAGCGGTAAGTGTTGCAAGTTAAGAGCTAATATATCTGAGCTATCTCTATATACATATATATATAGATCTGAGCTATACATATATATATATATGTATCCACATATATATTTATATTTATATGTACAATACGAAATACGAAATTAACTCGTACCTGACGGCATTTGCCACGATTTTGCGAAGAGTTTTTGAGTTCGAAACTTATCATTTCGCTCGGGCGGGTTCCTAATTTGCTTTACTGAAGTTTCAGTTCTCTTAATTTTTGTTTCGCATTTCCCATGCGTTCCATTTGCTTTGCTAATTCGCGACTGTCGCTCGTCCTTGGACTTTGTCTTTGTCTGTGTCTCTGTTTCATTTTATTTCATTATGTTTCATATTGTTTCGTTTCGTTTGCTGCACCAAAAACAACACAATCGTTTATTGGTTCTATCTCTATCTGTCTCTCTCTGTCTCTCTCTCTCTCTCTCTCTCTCTGTCTATCTCTCTGTCTCTCTAACTATATATAAATATTTATCTCTTCGTCTTTCTCAAAAATTAAATTGAATATATTTTGTGTTCTACTCAGGCGGTCCATTTTCTTTTGTCTTCTGAGACAGTATTTTTTGATATTTTCGTTGTTGTCTTTTCCAGTTTTCTTTTAGTTATTTCTTTTGGTAAATTTATATTGGAGCTTTTGATTGCTTTTGCATTCGATTTGTGTTTGAACAGCTGTGTTAAGCGAGTTTTTACATTTGTTAAACGGTTGTAGAAACTCACTGCCAGCCCACTAGTAATCTTGACAGCACCACCACAACCACAACCAACGCCAATGACACACCAACCACCACCACCACCAACCACCACACGTTTGAGTCATTTCAGCCCATGTGTGTGTGTGTGTGTGTGTGTGTGTGTGTGTGTGTGCGTGTGTGTGTGTGTGTGGAAGTATGTGAATCCTATTTCGATCGAAGCGAAAGGCGCACTTTGCATCGGTGACGACACCAACCAACTAACATTTGACCCACAACAAACTAAACCCCCAAACACCCCCACACCTATTTTTATATGTACCACTTAATCATTAGCTTTTAAGAACACTCTCATCGAATTCCATTGTTGGAGATACTATTCAGTTTTTCTGTGTTTCTTTTCTTCGTTCCGTTTTCTAATGATTTCATTTCACGCTGCTTTTTCGGATTTATTGTACAAAACCAAAAAAAAAACCAAAAAACCAACAAAAAATATATAAAAATATACCAAAAACCAACATATGTAATTAAATACCAAAATTAAAACTTATAAAATTATAATAACAACAACAACAACAAAAATGCTCGCCACGTCACCATAACTGCCCCTCCCAACCATGCAAACCCATTCTCTCTCTCTATCTCGCTCGCTCTCTATCCGTTTGTGTGTGTGTAAATATGAAATTCCAATATCCCAAAATAAACAATCAATAACAACAATCGACAATCATTAGAAGCCGCCAGCGCGCGTCCCTTGTTCCCACAATGGTCGCATCACGTCTATCCACAATTTCTGCCCGAATCACATCAGAATCACGTGGCCGCCGCCAACATGCAACAGCAGCAGCAGCAGCAACAGCAACATCATCAGCAACAGCAGCAGCAACAACATTACTATCAACATCAGCAACAACATCAGCAACAACAACAACACAACAACCACAGCCATCATCATATGGCCGCCGCCTATTATCAACATCAACATCAGCAGCAGCAGCAGCAGCAACATCAGCAACAGCAACATGCCAATGCACAGCAGCAACAGTTGGGCAACATTTCGCCACCACCACCTTTGGGCGGACCACACTCGTCCAGCTCATCGGCCAGCTCCACAGCGACATCCCAACCAGCGTCGAGTTCATCGTTGTCCTCGCTGGCCTCGCAGAGCCAGCAGCAACAGTTGCCTGCATCGACAGGGCTGCATCGCCAGCAGCTGCACAAGCATCAGCAGCAACAGCAACATTATCATCCACATCAGCCGCACTATGCGCTTATCAATGGCCATCAGCAGCAGCAACAGCAACAGCAATTGCTTAATGGCAAGCATAACCACTATGGTGGTCAGGTGGAGAATGGCACCACCGGTGGCGTTAACTATCATACGCATCCACATGCTTATATGCGCAGCATCCAAATGAACGGGGAGCAACAGCAACAGCAGCAGCAGCAGCAGCAACAGAACGGTTTGGAGCATCATCATGCAGCTGTTGCTGGCGCGGTACTTTTGAATGGGCATGCGAGCAGCAACAATGGCAATAGCAATTCAGCCAGCAGCAATAATGGCAACAGCAACAGCAATGGCAATAGCAACAATAATAACACCAACAGCAGCAGCAACAGCAGCAACAGCAGCGGCAGCAACATGCGAAATCTGCGCAATGGTGGAACAGCAACAGCAACAACGACAACAACATCAGCTGCCGCTGCTGCTGCTGCTGCTGCTGCTGCCGCTGGCGGCGGCGGCGGCGGTGGCATGAACATGAACATGAACATGAACATGAACATGGGCATGAACATGGGCATGGGCATGGGCATGGGCATGGGCATGAATATGGGCATGGCTGGCATGGCTGGCATGGGCGGAATGGGTGGATTGGGCATGGGATTGAGCGATGGCGGCGCGGCATATAAAACGAATGCCATCAATAACAATTATCGCTACAATGGACAACGCAATGCAAACGTTGCTGGCTCTGGAACAGGTATCGCTCGCTTTTGAGTGTCGTAGTGCGTAGTTTATGTCACGCTCTCTCTCTCTCTCTCTCTCTCTGTCTCTCTCTTATTCTATCTAACTCTATCGCTTTCTCTTTCACTATAAATATGTGTATTTATATATGTATATACTTGTATATTTAGTTACTATAAGCTTTTTCTCCATCTACCTAATTCTCTTTAGCGCTCTGTTGCTTTCTCTCTCTCTCTCTCTCTCACTGTCTCTCTGTATTTTATATATAGTCAACACTTTTTCTAGTAGTTTGTTGCCTCACTGCTTCTTAAGCATTTCGTTTCGTTGCGTTTCATTCCATTTTTTATGTTTTTTTTTTTGTTTTTTTTTTTAATTGTTGTTTGATTCCGTTTACTTTTCACTCTCATTTCATACTCTCATTTTGCCTCTCAATTTGTAACTTTAGCTGTAGCTGCTACATATATATAGATACATACATATAGATTCCTATATGTATAGCTTAAGTTCTTAGACAACTCGTGCGCTATCCTTCTCTCTCACACACACTCGGTCGCTGGCTGTTTCCGTCTCTTTCTAGCCGCTAGATTATGTATATGCTAATGCGCTTTTTATTTCAAATGCAGTTTGCGCATTTTGCAGTAATTCTTTTTATCTACGCTTGCCTGAGTGTATGAGTGTGTGTGTGTGTGTTTGTATATATATATATATAGGTGTGCCTGTGTGTGTGCGTTTGTGTTATTAATCACAATGGTCCTTCACATACGTATTGATAGCCAGCAATTGATGCTCAGTGTAAATTGGCATAATTACACGCACTCGTCTCGTTTTTCAATTTAAATTTTCATTTTTGTTCTGCTTTCCTTTTTTATTGGTTTCGAATTTCTCTTTTTTATTTATGCGCATAAACAGTGTCTTTAAATTACATTCAGCTTGCATTTTGGTATAATATAATTGAATAGCAATCTGCTTCAATTTATGGCGAAAATATTTCAAATGAACAAAAATAATATAAAAATATAAAAAAAAATCAAAAATATATATAAATAGTCCTTCAGCGGTATTAAGTCCCTGTTCACATGTTGAAAACTTCGTTTGATGTTAATAATCCTGATCCACATTGCTTTCAATGGCGATGCTGAATAACAAATTAGAGTGCTCTCTTTTTAATGAGGTGAAGTACGTTTGTGGTATTTATCTGATGAGTACACTATGCAACGAAACTGTTAATTGCTGTTCTCTTTTATCTAAATTAGCCTTTTTTTTGCTTAGTCCACTCTTAAGTGCAGCTCAACTAAAACTGTTTTTTTTTTCATGAAATGTGTATTATTTGCCTTTTTATATCAATAAATAAAATAAATAAATAACTTGACTGCTTAAACAAATTTTTTTTGTTAATATTTTGCACAATGCACAATTTTTTACAAATATTTATATTTGTTTACTTATTTCTTTTAATTGCGGCTGTTTTGCAATTTGTTGATGGCCTTCAAAAGCCAATCGACGACAATTATTTTTGTGTTTGGCCAAATTTGATTAAATTGTCTCATTTTTTGTGTGTTAAATGTCCTGTCGCAAAAGTATACATTTAATATTTGCAAAAATGATGAATCGATTTAAATTATTGATATGAAGAATGACATTTGCTAATTTCCCTGTTGACAAGCGAAGCAAAAAAAGATGAAAAAAACAAAATACATACAGTCGAGTGTGTGTATATATATATATATGTGTGTGTGTTTGTGTGTGTGTGTGTGTTTGTGCGTCTGTGTGTGCCTGTGTGTGTATGTGTGTGTGTGAGGTCATGTGCAAAAATGTTATCCATTTATGCTCTTAAAAACTGCAATCTATCTTTGAAGCTAGACACGACACACACACGCCAACATATATTCTCAGTACAGTTACAATGACGCTCACATTTTTGGCAGAGAGGGGTAGCCAAGGGATGGGGGTTAGCTGTTGTGCCCAGCGGCTTTCGCATGTCATTTTCATGTGCCGTCAGCACAAATTACATTTCATTTATCTTCATTTGCACAGAGACACCAAAGCAAACTCACACAAAACACACACACACATACGGACACACACAGACATTGAAGTTGGCCAAGCTGTGCTGCACTCCAAGTGGAAAAACAAAAATCTAATTCGTTAATTTTTCACCATGCGATCAAAACGAATTAAATGAACATTTTGCAGTTGTTTGCCATTTTTGAGGAATGGGTCATAAAATGTATTTGCCAGACAGGACATAAGAAGAGAAAAAGAACAGAGAATGACATGCAACACGCGTGCATTTTCTAATGGATGCCAGGACCTACACGTGGACACACACACACTAGCACACACGGGCACACCTCCCACACATTATTAATGGCAGTGACAAAAATGTAAATTAGTCGCACAAAAAAGCAGCAAATGAAGCACCAAAAATATAACACGAACTTAATTTATATAAATGCAAGAGACTGAGTAGAGGAGAAGGGAAGTAATACTCTGTGAGAAGGAAAATATTGGGCAACGAGCGGGGTGAATGGGGTGGTGTGAAGGGAGGGCAGCTGTAAAAGCCGATAACACGCTTTCAATGTTGAAACAAAAGCAATTTGTGGCCAAACAGACACAAACACACACACACACTCCTCGCCGCCACTCTCTCTCTCTCGCTCTCTCTCTCTCTCTCTCTCTCTCTCTCTCAGCCACACTGGGAAATTTTGCAAATTAAACACACACACACACACACACATGCCATAAAAAAAGCAGCAACTCGAGTGTAATAAAATGTGTAGCATACTTAGCAGCGCAAGTCATAAATTTCAATTAATACGTTAATCAACACTGTAAAACAGCTAGGCAGAGCAAATAAAAACATAAAAACTTAAAAAGTGAAAAAAGCGACCGCCCTGCAATTTGGCTAATGAGCTGGGCACACACACACATAGGCACTTTTGGTTGCTGCACTTGCAGATGCTTTTGTATCTGAAAATTTAATTATGCCACAAGCTTTACAAATTACAAAATTTACGACCGGGCTGAACTGAAAATACAAATTCACACTTATCTGTGGCAACTTTTGAAGCAGATTAGAGACCGAAAGAGACAGCGAAATGGTGGGAGAGAGAGAGAGAGAGGGAGAAAGAACACATTTTAAACTAGACTACAGCTTAGTTGGCAGCATGTGAAAAAATAAACACCAAAAGCTGTTGAAAGTAGTTGCAAATTATTAATATGATGCGGACAGCTTCCTTTAACTTGGTCAGCCGCCGTATGCGTGTGTGTGTACTTTGATGTGCATATATTTCAAAGCCATTTGACTTATTAATGTACAAGTCAAATACTTGGACAGCTCAGCACCTTTCAAATTCCAGCCATATGGCACGAAATCAAAGTTTAAACTGAGGTTGGCAACTTTATTAAGTATTTAAACTGAGTGGCTTTTACAGGTGGGCACTGGCAGGTTAACAACTAAATTCCATTCGTACTTATAAAAGTGAAAGGCTTCATTAACCGATATGATTTCAATAAACAAACGCAATAACCTAAACACACTTTAATAACCGCAGAGAACGTACAAAGATCAGCCATTATTTCATAAATAATGCAAATGTAGAGCAACAAGAAATTATATGAAAAAATTAACAGCGCCGTCTGGTATTAAATAATAATAATAATATAATATTTAGAAATTGGCATATTCCAAGTTCGCATAGTTTGGGGGGCCTATATCGATGCTTATAGCAATGCTGATCAAGAATATAAGTACCTTATGGTTTCGGATACGTCTTTTGCAATGCCTTACAAATTATAAGACTCTTCACAAAGGGCAAAGATAAAATAAATTGAAGAGCCAAGCATATTTCCAAAGACATTCCCGAAAATCGCACTTTAACTAGACACATAGATACTTATTTCAGTTGGGTTGTTGTAAATGACTCCTGAGTGTTTGTTCTGTGAGTATGTGTGTGTGTGTGTGTGTGTGTGTGTGTGCGTGTGTGCGTGTGTGAGTAATTCTTTGAATTTGAAGAGCATTGCTTTGGTCCTTAAGTTTGATTTATATTGTCTTTATTTTCTTGTTGGTCGTTGTGTGCACAGCTCCGAGTGTTTATTTATCAGATTCCAAAAACATACTATATACAAATATATATTTTATACTTATATACTTACATGTTCGGCAGCATTTTTATGTCAACTTCTTCTGTACTGCAGTTGCGTGCCGACGTAACTGTAAACGATGGAGAAATTATTGATTCAATATTTGTACAATTTTTGTTCAATATATATTTCATCATTTTCGCAACATTTAAATGTTTGATACTTATGCCTGATTTATTGTTTCGTTTTCTGTACAGGCGGTCGTCAGATACAGGACAGCGATTACGAGATTATCGTCGTCGATGAGAACAATCCCTCAGTGCTGGCGGATAATGATTCCCACTCCAGTGGACCGCCATCCATAAAAGTGAGTATTATGGGAAGAGTCATATATATATATATATATATATATCTCTTTAAGTACTTCAGATGTGTGAGAGTTTGGTATGCATGTGTTTGTGTTTGAGAGTTTGGTGTTTGAAGTGAAATTTGTGTGATTGGGCAAAACTCTTTTAAACTAAGTATGTCGGAGAGGGGTTTAAGGGGACAAATCTTGGTTTCTGGCAACTCTCTCTCTCGCTCTCTCGTTAAAGTTTTTATTGCTAAGCACAATTTGAGTTTAGTTTTTAAACACTTTGCATGACGGTTTGAATGTCACTTTAGTCGAATGAAAACAAGTAGAAACTTGGCTTAACTTTTAAGTATGAATGTGGCTGTGTGAAATACCTAAATGCGTATGTGTGAACGAGAGAATGTGTGATAGCTTATTAAAGAATTGTAACAACAATAAACGAATAACAAACTGAACAACAATGAAAAAATCATTTGCATGTTTTGTAAAAATTAAACACTAAAACGAAACAAATCCAAATCAATCAAACTCAAAAACTGTCACAGGCTCATAATAACAATAACAATAACACTCAGACAACAACTGCAACAACAACAGCAACAACAACAACAACAACTGTAAAATCCACAACAACAACAACAACCAAAGATAAAATCAAAATTCAACAACAACCATTGTCACCACCCAAGCCAATGGTGCCACAAAAGTTACCAAAGGTAAAACGAACAAAAATATCTATAGACAAAAAATAATAAAAAAAAAAAAACACCACACACCAAAAATAATTCCACCACAATGCAAAACTGCAATAATTTGACAACAACAGCTACAAGCAGTCAACTCTCCCCTCTCACACACCCACTCACATAAACACTCACGTACAGCCACAACAACAACAACAACAGCAACTTTTTGTACCGCTACCACAATCACCAACAATCACCACTAACAAACAACTAACAAATCCATTCGATAAATGTATTGCACCTCCAATAATCGAACTCGCACTCGCACTCGCACTCGTAAAACACTCGTTCAACACACACGAATAGATTAGAGGAACATAAGGTAAGCCGAGTTTTAGAGACTGCAATAGTGAAAGATAAATAGTAAAGGAAAAGAAAAAAATGAAGAAGAAAATTGCTCGCATGCAAGTAAAGCAGTTAACAGAAATTGGCAAAACCAAAGACTTTCAGCAATAAGTGAAGCGAGAAGCTTTTAAGCACTTACCAACAAACAAACTGAAATGAAAAACGCAAAGAAAAATAACTGCTACAATCGCAGTTGGAGTGTGAAAATCAATGCAAAAAGTTACAAGCTAAGTAAATCGATGAGCTAAAAAAGCAATTAAAAAAAAGGCCATTGGAAACAGAAAGACGAGCAGCGCTTTAAGCATTTGCATGTTTTTTTTTACATTTACCTTTGTTTTTTTCACAGTAGCTATAAAAAATATGTAATTAATATTCCCATTATATCCGGCTTAGCTTATTCTCTCGCCTTCACTCTGCTAGGTGGTTGCCTTGAATAATATTTGGGCGTATCACTTGAAATGCATAACGTTTATAGAGATTTTATTCATGAGTGTTTTTATGTGTGTGTCCATCCATATACGAGTACACACTCACACTCACACCTACACACGCTCATCCGCTTTAGCTTTTTCATTCATATGTTCATATAATTATCGCTGATGCGAGTGTTTCCGAGAACAAAAAATGCGACTTTTTCTTTATCAGTTCACTCACACCACAATTTGTCAGCTGCTATTTGTTGCTACATTTAGCGTTTGCCGTTGCAGTTTGACTTTGCTGCAATTTAATTTAATTTCTTTTTTGTCGCATTGCATTACTGTAAGCTGAAAACAGTAATGCCAAACAGTAACTCCAAATTGAAGTTATGAATAGTGCATTAAATGAGTGTGTGTAGCTGTGTGTGCTGTCAGGTGTTAAATTAAATCAGATTTGTAGTGAAAACCATAACTAATCCTTGCATATAATTAGCAATTCCTTCTCTCCGGTTTATGTGTACTTAAATCATATTTTGCATATTATCACATTATGCGCGTTTTTATGATTAGCGAAATTAATTACAAGCATTTTGCTAAAATGAATTGCCGTTTTTGTGATTTGAAATCAATCTTTAAATTATTAATGGATTTTTACAAACAAGTAAATGAAGTAAATTTCATTATAGATCTGATAACTTCACTTTTATATATATACTCGTAATATGAATGATTTCAGCTTAACTCTCTAGCGAACTTTCTGGGAAATGTGTGCTTTTCTCGTTGGGCTCTTAAAAATGCTCACCGATCTATTGAACTTTATAGCTTATGAATTACAATTTAATTAATGGGTATATGCAAGTCGACAGATACTCTTTTTGTCGTTTTAGTTTAGAACTAACAAATTGAATTGCCATTAAATGCAATCAATAAATAATTTCGATATTTATATACACGCACACACACACGCACACTCACACACACACACACACGCACACACACACACAGTTTGATTCCGCTGCGTGCCACGTGATTTGTCGTGTGTCTCTTGGATTTGTTTGTGTGGGTCATCTTTGATTTATGTATGTTAATGTCTATCTATATGTCATGCAATTAGTATTCCGAACTAAAATAACAATACGTTCGCATACACACTCACACACACACACACACACACACAAGGACACAAGGATACACTCACAACTCTTGGCTTTTATCTTGAGTGCAGACAACGTTTCTTGTTCCGGTTCTAGGCTCTTAATGAACTGCTTGCATTATTAATACAGCAAATCCATTGCCACACCCCTTTTGTTCAACTCCCCAGTCTATTAATACACACACATATACACACACACACACACACACACACACACACACACATTAATGGAAATACACACATGTGCTTGTTCTAGCTGCTGCTACTTTCCGACACCCATTTTCATTATTTCCCCTGAGGGTGCATAACTCCAAGCAAATAAATTTAAATTCAATAAGTCAGTCAAAAAAAAAACAAATATATATATGTATGTATGTGTATATATGTGCTTATTGGAGCATCTTCATATTTTGCCAGCAAACTGAAATTTGCGTTTTGCGTGTCGTTCAAAGAGAAGGCGATTGATTTCGCATGCTGCACAGGCCGTACTGGGCATGCACCTCATTGTGTAGGCGCAACAGCTGTCACACACACACTCGCGCACACACACACACACACACACTCGCACACAGATACAGGATCAGACAGGCAGCTGTGCTAACACCTACTTGTGTGCTTCACATCTTATTGTATTTGTGTTTGACAGTTGACATTTGTCAAATTTTGTCACATGGCCATCCGTTTGAAAACGTTTCACCCCCCGCCCCTGCACTGAACCCCCCAAATGGCACTTCCCTCCTGTCTGTTTGTCCGTTATGTCCATTTGGCCTAATGCCTTTCGGATGAGCTGAGTTACGTAATGCTGAAATTTGTTTTTTCAAATGGGTTGGGTAGAGTTGGGGTGATTTGCCTTTTATGCAAATCACTGCCAGACGCAACAAGAGGGGCAAAGGTAGAAGTGAGCGGATTGTTGATGGCGAAGGGGCGGGGGTTGTTGGTAGATCTGCAGATAACATTTTGTGCGTGGCGTTGACAAATGCATGTGTTGACAGGGACACGGAGAGGGGACACTAGCGGACGTGAGAACTTTGTGCCTGGTTGGTCAACACACAATTTTGGGCGATGGATGAGCTCCTCTGCTTTGCGCTCAGCACTTTTGATTTATTGTTGAAATGTGCATAATTAATGCGCAAATGATATCCCAATGAATACACACAGGCAAACACAGGCTCAAGAGCAAATGTGCACACATCGTGTCACTAGTCAAAAGTGCTGTTTAAATAACGATGCGAACGTTTAGCAACGATAACAGATTGATTATCAAAACCAACAGCGATTACCTAAAGACAACTATCGGCTGTTTGCCGATGGTCATCTCTATCGGGCACACTACCAGTCACCGCCAGGCATTCCCCAGCAAACCCACTTTATGCACCTGGTTCACTTTATGCACCTGGTTCACTTCACACGCCACTCAACTTGTTGTAATGTGTATTGCACTCAAAACATACTCACACACACACACACACACACGCACACACACTCGCATATAATGCTTTTGGTTCGCTAAACTGATTGAAACTTTTGCCTAATACTTAAATCAATGTCTATTCCTTGCCAAATGCTAACCAATGCCTGCGTGCAGAGCGTCGACTCGGATGTGGTGTCCTTGAACATGAACTCGACGGAGAATGATGTGCCCGAAGTTGAGTCCTCCAGCGATATACTCGCCGATGATCACAAGCCGAGCAACTCGAACGATGAGAGCTGGACGGATGTCAATTTGAATGAAGATGCCGCTGTGCTGGCAGCTGCGAGCGCTGGCATCGTTGTGGGGCTCGTCGATGCCAGCGATGGCAGCAAGCATGAATCGCAGCACGCACAACAGCAACACCAACAACAGCAACAGCAGCAGCAACAACAGCAACAGCAGCAACAGCAACAGCATCAGCCACAGGGCGGCATGATCGTTGGCAGTGAGCGTGGCGATAAGCCCGACTCGGAGATATCAGTAGTGCGTGTGCCCGATAGCTATGGTAGTGCTGCCAGTGGCAATAGCGCTACAGTTGTCAACAGTGCACAGCAGCAGCAGCAACAGCAGCAGCAGCAGCAGCAACTGCAGCAGCAGCAGCAGCAGAGATCGCGACCCGATGAGCTGCCAATGAAGCCGCCGGCACTCGTTGCCCAACTGCCGCTGACGACGCCATCGCGGGAGGCGAGTCTCACACAGAAGCTGGAGATCGCCTTGGGTCCGGTGTGTCCGTTGCTGCGCGAAATAATGGTTGATTTTGCGCCATTCCTCTCCAAGACGCTGGTCGGCTCGCACGGCCAGGAGCTGCTGATGGAGGGCAAGGGTCTGACCACATTCAAGAATTCGCACTCTGTTGTCGAGCTGGTGATGCTGTTGTGCTCCCAGGAGTGGCAGAACAGTCTACAAAAGCATGCCGGCCTCGCGTTCATCGAGCTAATCAACGAGGGTCGTCTGCTCTCTCACGCCATGAAGGATCACATTGTGCGCGTCGCCAACGAGGCCGAGTTCATTCTAAATCGCATGCGTGCCGATGATGTCCTCAAGCATGCTGACTTTGAGTCCCAGTGCGCCCAGACTCTGCTCGAGCGACGCGAGGAGGAGCGGATGTGTGATCATCTGATAACGGCGGCCCGTCGCCGGGATAATGTCATCGCCAGCCGGCTGCTGGAGAAGGTGCGCAACATTATGTGCAATCGCCATGGAGCGTGGGGTGATGCCAATGGAATGTCGGCTGCTATAACGGTGAGCGGTGGCAAGGGCACGTACTGGAAGCTCGACGCATGGGAGGATGATGCGAGGCGTCGCAAGCGTATGGTACAGAATCCGAGAGGCTCCTCACATCCACAAGCGACGCTCAAGGCGGCACTGGAGAATGGTGGACCCGAGGATGCAATTTTGCAGACACGCGATGAGTTCCACACCCAGATTGCTGTCTCACGGTCGCATCCGTCGGCGCAGCACAACGGCGAGCTGCTCGATGATGCCGAGCTCCTAATTGAGGATCGAGAGCTCGACTTGGATCTGACCGGGCCGGTGAATATTAGCACCAAAGCGCGCTTAATAGCGCCGGGCCTCGTTGCGCCCGGCACCGTGTCCATTACTAGCACCGAGATGTTCTTTGAGGTGGACGAGGATCATCCAGAGTTTCACAAGATCGACGCAGAGGTGCTCAAATACTGCGATCATTTGCATGGCAAATGGTATTTCTCCGAGGTGCGTGCGATCTTCTCGCGTCGCTACCTCCTGCAGAATGTCGCCCTGGAGATCTTCTTGGCCAGTCGCACCTCCATCCTGTTCGCATTTCCCGATCAGCACACCGTCAAGAAGGTGATCAAGGCACTGCCACGCGTCGGTGTCGGCATCAAGTATGGCATACCACAGACACGGCGTGCCTCAATGATGTCGCCGCGACAACTGATGCGCAACTCAAACATGACACAGAAATGGCAGCGACGCGAGATCTCCAACTTTGAGTATCTGATGTTTCTCAATACGATCGCGGGACGGACGTACAATGATCTAAACCAGTATCCCATCTTTCCCTGGGTGCTGACCAATTATGATTCCAAAGATTTGGACCTCAGCCTGCCGTCGAATTATCGTGATCTATCGAAACCGATCGGTGCCCTAAACCCATCACGTCGCGCCTACTTTGAGGAGCGCTACGAGAGCTGGGACAGCGATACAATACCACCATTCCACTATGGTACACACTATTCAACGGCCGCTTTCACCCTCAACTGGCTGGTGCGTGTCGAGCCGTTTACTACCATGTTCCTGGCACTGCAGGGCGGCAAATTTGATTATCCGGATCGTTTGTTCTCATCCGTTTCGCTCAGCTGGAAGAATTGTCAGCGTGACACGTCCGATGTGAAGGAACTGATACCCGAATGGTATTTCCTGCCCGAAATGTTCTACAATGCATCCGGCTATCGGCTGGGACATCGTGAGGATGGCGCCCTTGTCGATGATATTGAATTGCCACCATGGGCCAAAAGTCCCGAGGAGTTCGTTCGCATCAATCGCATGGCCCTCGAATCGGAGTTTGTCTCCTGCCAGCTGCATCAGTGGATCGATCTGATATTCGGTTACAAGCAGCGCGGCCCCGAAGCGATACGGGCCACCAACGTCTTCTACTATCTAACCTACGAGGGCAGCGTCGATCTTGACGGTGTTCTCGATCCGGTGATGCGCGATGCGGTTGAAAATCAAATACGCAACTTTGGCCAAACGCCCAGTCAACTACTAATGGAACCGCATCCGCCGCGCAGTTCCGCAATGCATCTGTCCCCGATGATGTTCAGTGCAATGCCCGAGGATCTGTGCCAGATGCTCAAGTTCTATCAGAACTCACCGGTCATTCACATCTCGGCGAATACGTATCCGCAGCTATCGCTGCCATCTGTTGTCACCGTCACCGCTGGCCATCAGTTTGCCGTTAATCGCTGGAACTGCAATTACACCGCATCCGTCCAGAGTCCCAGCTATGCCGAATCACCGCAATCGCCGGGCTCCAATCAGCCGCTAACCATTGATCCAGTCCTGGGTGAGTTAAAGTTTCTCAATCTAACATTTTCAACTTGTTTGCACTCAATCTGGAACTAGTTGTCATCTCCCTTTCTCTTTTTTGATATCCAATTTAATTTGCGTTCCACATTATTCAGCTGTGCATGGCACCAATAACAATAGCAACGCAGCGAGCCGTCGTCATTTGGGTGACAATTTCAGTCAAATGCTGAAAATACGCTCCAATTGTTTTGTGACCACCGTCGATAGTCGTTTTCTCATCGCCTGCGGCTTCTGGGATAACAGTTTTCGTGTGTTTGCCACCGAGACGGGTAAGTGGCCACCTTTTGTTCACAATTGTACAGCCGCCACAACTGTTCTTCCCCTTTGGCTTTTGGCATTTGTCATTTGTCATTTGGCTTTTGTTCTTTTCTGTTTTTGATTCCTTAGCGAAAATCGTGCAAATTGTCTTTGGGCATTTTGGCGTCGTCACCTGCATGGCCCGATCCGAGTGTAATATTACGTCAGACTGTTATATTGCATCCGGTTCGGCGGATTGTACGGTATTGTTATGGCACTGGAATGCCCGTACCCAGAGCATTGTCGGTGAGGGGGATGTGCCAACGCCGCGCGCAACTCTAACGGGACACGAGCAGGCAGTCACCTCGGTGGTCATCAGCGCCGAACTGGGACTCGTTGTGTCCGGTTCAACGAGTAAGTTGCTCGCAAACTCTTTGTTGCTGCTCAGTTTTAACTCTTATCTAACACTTTCTCTCTCTCTCTCTCTCTCTCTCTCTCTCTTGTCTCTCTCTCTCTCTCTCTCTCTCTCTCTCTCTCTCTTGTTCTCTCTCTTCCTCTTTTTCTCCCTCTCTTTCTCTCCCTCTCTTTCTCTCTCCCTCTCTTTCTCTCTTCCCTTCTTAGATGGTCCCGTTTTGATACACACCACGTTTGGCGATTTGCTGCGCTCGCTGGATCCGCCCGTTGATTTCCACTCGCCGGAATTGATAACGATGTCGCGTGAGGGTTTCATCGTTATCAACTATGACAAGGGCAATGTGGCCGCCTATACGATCAATGGCAAAAAGTTGCGCCATGAAACGCACAATGACAATCTGCAGGTAAGCACTATTTTACCATCTCTCTCTCTCTGTATTCGCTGCTCTCTACTCGTTACATTTTTATTCACTCGTTTCGATTTCTGACGATGTCCCTCTTCCTCCCTCTCTCTCTCTCTCTCTCTCTCTCTCTATTTCTCTCCCTCTCTCAGTGCATGCTGTTGTCGCGCGATGGCGAATATCTGATGACTGCCGGCGATCGGGGCATTGTCGAAGTGTGGCGCACTTTCAATCTGGCACCGCTCTATGCCTTCCCCGCCTGTAATGCGGGCATACGCTCGCTGGCGCTCACTCACGATCAGAAGTAAGTAGTAGTGTGTAATGCCTTATGTCATGCCTAGGCACACTTTACAGATACAAAAAGAAAAAGTTATCAATAAACATTAAACGACGATGTCAAGAATGAAAAAAATGTACTTATAAACGCCGTAAAGACGAGAAGATTAAATTCACTACATTTTTGTCTCCCAGCAGACCTTTTGGTTTTTAGGTTCCATAATGCAATTATAGTGAATAACAAAATAACAAAATAAATAAACCAAATCAGAACTACTTCTGCTCATTTACTAACATCTAAGATGCCATTCTCTACTCTCAACAGATATCTGCTCGCTGGCCTGTCAACTGGATCGATAATTGTGTTCCACATTGATTTCAATCGGTGGCATCATGAGTATCAGCAGCGCTACTAAGCTCCATGCCACGTTCCACATTCCACGCACACACACATAAGCGCGCGCGAGTGAGACAGAGAGAGAGAGATAGGTGGCAGGCAAGTAGCAAGCGCGGCCATCAGCAGCAACAACAATGTACTTAAAGAAAAAGAGCGCAGATGTTTGTTTGTTTAGTTGTTTGTATTTTCATTTTATTTGATCATGATCGTTAGACATCTTACAACAATTCTAGGCTAGTAAGCAAAACAAAACAACTATATTCTTATTGTTTTCTGTTTTCTGTTTTTTTTTTTTTGTCTAGTATTACTTATAAAATAGCATATTACCTAGTATGTTGGTGTGAGCCAGTCAAAAACCCGCATTTTTTTTACTAGTTATACGGCAAGTAGAATGTTAAGTTAACGAAAACAGAAAAACAAAGCAGAACACAACAAGCAATCGGCTTAAGTTGAGTAGTTTTAATAAGTATGACAAAAATAAAACAATAAACAAAAGAAAAAAGAATAAAAAAAAGAGTTAGTGTTTATAAAACGCAATAAGCAGTTAATAAAACTTAAACAAGAAACATCAAATAACATAAAATCAAAGAAACTTAAATAATAATGTAGGAAAAGTTCTCACAAAATAGATAAAAAGAAAAAAAAAAACCAAAACACAAAAAAAAATGGAAACACGAAGAATCGCTTGAAATGAAACGAAACGAAATGTAACGAAATGCAGTGAAACGAAACGAAACGAAATGAAATGAAACAAAACTAAACCAAGTGGCCAAATGTCTGAACACGACAAAGGAAAAGAGAAGCGTCAAGAGTACGAGTCGAAGAAAAGAAGCCAATTTTTAAAATACTTAATTATTTAAATGCAATGCCTAAAAATGAAAAAAAAAATGCTTGAGCTTGCGGCGTCACAAGTGGCATCGGAACAGAGTCACAGAATAAAACAAAAGACAAATGATAATGACAAAAACAACTTCCAGCAGAAGAAGCAATCACAATGGATTAGCGATTAGCGCATCTGCTAAAAGAATACGCGATATTTTAATACAAAAAACAAAAAGCAAAACAAAACAGTAACAAAACAAAACATAACAATAATAAAGAGTAACTAGTTAAAAATGCAATTAACTCCGCAAAAAGGACACTCAAACTAAACAACTAACAATTTATCAACATTGCTAAAAGCTACTTATAAATACTTGATAAAAAATAAATAAAATAAAACTAAAACTAAAATAGAGATAACAAATGAAAGATAAATACGCAAAACTTAGCGAAATGGCGAGGGATATCGTTTTTACATATAATAAACAATCAAATAACACGCATACGCGATGTAGCACCGCACGCAACTTAAACTGCACTGGGCAAATTTTAATTGTATTTTTTTTGTTTTGTTTGCCGTTTTGCAAAACTTTCAATTGCGTCCGAACGAGTGTAAAACAGCAAGCTAAAAATTTTGTCTGCTTTAAAAATAACAAAAACAAGAAATAAACCCCAAACCTTAACCTTCCTTAAGCCTAAACACATTCGTCCAAGTTTTATATATATATTTAGCAAAACGCAAAAAAGATGAAATTCTTGATTAATTTACTAAACATATATGTCTATATATATATATGTGTATTGCTTATGGTTGTCTGTAAGACACAGCGCAGATCACAACTAAAACGGAAGTGGCAACTGCAACTGGAAAAGTAAAGTTTACAGTTTATGCAGTTCAAATGCCGTCTTCCACTTTCGGCGCATAATATCAAATGGTTATTGATCCTTTATTCTTGTTATTATTGATTATTGATTTATTGATTTGGAAAGGCAAAGATACAAATATGAATATGTAACTGTTTCCCAAGAAATCCATCCAAGTCGCCATTTGCACTTAACATATTAGATTTGTACATACATCTAGTAGTTACACATACATACATATATAAATATATATATTTATATAAATACAGTACATAAACTTATGATACACACACAAACATACAAAGTATATATATATATATATATATATATATATATATATATTATGATGAATACATGAGTTCTGTGTAGTCAGCTAAATGAACATTCGGTTGTAATAATGGTCCCCAAGTTCGAAAAGGCCACAATCAAAGCAAAAATAAAACAAAACAAAAACTAAAAACCCAAAATTATCTTGACAAATAAAAACCAAAAAATAAACTTATGAAAAGCAAAAATAAAAAAAAACAAAGTTCTAGATGTTTGTTGTGTTGTTTAGTAAAGAAAAGTAATTTTAAATTTAATTTTGTTTTTTGTTTTTGTTTTTGAAATTTATCAACTGACTAATGCATCCATCCAAAATTTATGTACTTAAAGTTGAACTTTAATGCAGCTCAAAACGCTTGCGAAAATATACAAAATAAAAATACAATCTTATAAAAATAATAATTATAATAATATGACTTAATTATGAAAATAAAAAAATATATATTTTATGAATAATCATGCTTCAAATACATTTTTCGTTCGTATTTGTTTCTATTTTGTATGTTGGCTTGTAGGTGTGTGTACGATAATGAAGTGTGTGTGTCCAATTTATGTTTATTAGTTGCACATTTTGTCCACCTTAATTACCACTTAGTAAGCATATGGCAAAAATGTATACAAATATTAATGCAAATTTTTGCTGAAATTTTTATGTTGTGAATTTTTTAATTTTATTTTTTTTTTTTTTGCATATATTGGCACATAATTACATATGTACATAATTTGAGAGATATCTTATAATGCAAACAAACCTTTAAAGTAAATAATTAAATACAAAATGCAATTAAATGAACATTAAAATTCAAATATTTCAGTTTCCATTCGAGCAAGAAATAATTAATGAAATATTGCATAAAATAAATACTATTAGTAACTTAAATGTTGTACATAAATTGAGAGCTAGCTTAAAGGTATATATGTACTTAATTTTAAAGACAAGACAAACAATTAAAAAAAAAAACATAAATCAATAAAAAATTATGTTGATTACACAAGAAGCCTAAAACAAGTAACTAAGCAGCCAAAATACGCAGAAAACAAATAATAATAAATGAATTCATTTACGCATAAAAATGCATAAATTAACAAAAAATAATTATTACAAAAAAAAATAAATAAATAAAAAAGATGATAATATAAAGAAAGCTAAGCAGTAACTACGTATATATATATTTAAAAATATATATAAATACAATTTTTTTTTGGTCTAGCTATTAAAATGATAATGAGAAGCAGCACGGCTAAAGATAAATACATAACAAACCGAGAAAACAGAAAAGAAAGCAAACAAAAAAAAAAGGCGGGCGCCAAAACAATTTTAAATTTATGCAGTTTTTATAGTATTAAATAAAATAAAATGCAGCATGAAAAGTAGTAAATTAATATAAAAACAAAAATTACAAGAAAAAATAATTATAATAATATTAAAAATAACAATAATAAATAAAATACTTATATAATGTTTTTATTAAACAAACAAATGGCTGACAATTTTAAATTTATACAAGAATACAAAAACAAAAAATTAAAGCAACTAAAAAAAATGTACTTAAGAAATTAATCATGCACGTGCAATTTATTTAATATATTTATTTACACAAACAGAAGAGACAATTTTCAAACTACCCAAAACATATTCAAGTAAAGTAATTCAAGTGCTGAAAAATAAATATCTACAGATATTAACACAGACACACACCAACACATACATAGCACACTTACAAATTGAAATCATTTCATGCCGTTTTTTACAGCAACCACAAAAATGTGCATTGGAGAAAACAATTCAAAGGAAATTTAATTAAAAAAAAATTATTAATATTGTACTTGAATATATATATTTTGTCAATAATGTTAATTAGCAACTAACAGAAAAAAATACACACACACAGCCAAACATTTCACATATATACAACAAATATAAAAGGCTAAAAACAAAGCTAAAAATAAATGTTCATTATTATTGCTAACCCTTTTTTTTGCAATAAAAAATCTAACAAATTGACAAAAATATAAATCAATAATTTATGCATATGGATATACGCTATGATTCTAAACTTAACAAAAAAAAAAAAAAGAGCAATGGAAATAAAGGTCAAAAAGTTGCATTAATAAGAAACGCAGAAAGAAGAGAAAAAATAAGAAACCTTGAAAATGATTAAATTTAAATAAATTAAATTTTAAATTAAGACTAACAAAAAATACAGACATTTAAACAAGCAAGTGAGCAAGCATAAAAAACTAACAACAAACATCAACAACAACAAATTATTATGTTCAATAAAGAAAACAAAGAAATCTTACACGAAAAAAAACAAACAAACAACAAAGTTGAGAGTTCTTATTTTCAAAAAGAGTATTTTACAGCACAGAGGTGAGTACAACTTTCCACTACAGCAGTTCACAGCAACGAGTATTTCCTATTTCCTATTTCCTGTCTTTGTTCTGTTGACTTGAAATTATTGAATTCTAACAACAGCAATAACAACAATGCCATCGCCACGGGCAATGGCAACTCAATGGGCCAAGCAATTTAACTACCAAACCGAAAAACATTTAACAACATCATAGCTTTTCAGTTTGTGCTTCTACTTTCCAGCTTGGGTTCATAAAGTATACGACCCATGATTAATAAGTTTCTAGGTTATGGGGAAAACGGCAAAGAAATGCTAAAGCTGACATTGTCAACATTGGCCAGCTGTCTAAATACGAAAAATGCATAAAACGCAGCTATATCAGCAGCAGCGCTTACAACAACAACAGCAATAAGGATAATGTCACCATTGCCTGTTGTCGTCAACGCCCCAACTCAACTCACACCATTAACCTCACCCACACCCCTCACGGCTGTCATCACAAGTCATATCAGTGAGCATATTATTCGACGTCGCACGCTGTGTGTATTTTCTGGAGCGTGTAATATCCGCTTCCTGCATTTCCGGTTGGCGCTTTTTGCGCTGCTTATACGTAATATTTCAACAAGACGGCAAAGAGGACGTGGACGACGAAACTGCCACCAAATTGCAAACGGAAATGCTGCAAAATTAACGAGTAGCACAACTTGAGCAACCAGCCAGCGGTTCTAGCAGCAGCAGCAAGGTGCAAGACGCAAGGAGCAGGCGCTTCTCGCACAGTCGTAAAGTAAATGCAAACGTTTTTCCAAGCAGCAAATGCAAATTCGCCTTAAGAGAATTTTCTTCTATTTTTCTCAGGCAGCTGTAGCAGCAGCGACAACAGCTGCAAATTAGTTGCATCACTTAACCGGCAATGACATAATGCTGCCAAGTAGCGAATGATGATGCCGAATGGGCCAGCATCCAGTACTTAGCATCCAGCATCCTGCATTCAGCATCCAACAGACAGCAGTCAGAAGACAAAGACAAACGCAGATAGAAATAACAATATTTCTCCACATTTTTGACAAGTAGTGAAACGAATTCCTTTTGTGACATGTATGTATATATATATAATGTGATTATCTTGGCAAGAATGACATCAATAGCAACTGAGCCGATCTGAATGATTTTAGGCATTTGAAATTATGCTTCATCGCAATAAGTATTTGGACGATAAGTTAACAATTCTGCATAAAAACTTGAAAATACGTCTTTCGGAAAAAATTTCTAGAAGAAAATCTGTTTTAGGGTTTTTTTTTCAAAATTCAAATTCAAACTGCTAAATCTTTTCCAAACAATAACTTTACCAATTGAAATTCAGAACCGGAAGAGGAATTAGTTAGAGGAATCGATATAAATGGAACAACATATCCGATCAGAAAAATTAAAAATATGTGGAAAAATTGCATAATCTTTACCGGAACGAGAATCACAAATCACGATTCTGTTTGGCAGATTGTCGAGAGTAAGCCCGACTCAGCCAGATCCACTTAACTTGAATGATTTTTATTCGCCCAATCAGATTCTGATCCGCACTTCAGCCCTTACCATGATAACGCTAATTTGTAGTCATATGCAAATTCATTGCATTGAGTTGATGTCGGCCGGTGAGAAGCCAGCACTTAATTTCCCTCACACACATGAGTATGTGAGTGTATGAGTGTGGGTGCCAACGAGTGGCATCTTCGTGGACAGTGTTGAAAAGTGTGTTATGTCGCGCACACATGGCACATAATTGAGTGACAACGCGGTCGGAGCATTTGTGCCATGTCCACACGAGATGAATGGACAGTTACAAAGGACACACACATATGCGACACTGGCAGAGAGGTAGAGAGAGAGAGAGAGAGTGAGAGAGGTAGAGAGGTAGAGAGAAAGGTAGACAGAGAAGTAGAGAGAGAGGTAGAGAGGGGAGCAGCAGCAGCAGCAGCAGCAGTTGAAGAGCAGAACGTTAACGCAAAGCCACAGAAGGCGTCTCGCATTTGAATTTGTAATGAGAATACACACGCACACACATGCATAGGCATTACACACACACACTCACGCCCACTTACAGACCTACCCACACTTACACACACGCAAAGAGCACTCCTGTTGGGTCATACCAAATGAAATGAAATGAAATGTGTCGCTGAAGAGGCGGAAATGATAGACAGCCAGCAGTTGCAGGGGGCTTGTGGTTGGGGCTTTGGTAAGTGTGCCAAATGCAGCACAGCAGCGAATGCCCCACGAAATTTCAAACTGTTAATTGTGACCATAATTAAGGTTACCTCCAACAAGCATGCGCACACACCCACACCCACACACACATACACCACACAACGCGTTTCATTTGATTTATGCCACATTTGGAGCTTTGACGAGTTCAACCAGCTAAAATGGCATATTAGTCGCAGATAATCGCTTGCCAAATTACTTGTTGGCCAGCTCGAATACGTACTGTGAAGCTAATCAAACCGGCTTAAAGGTTACCCGATAGTAATAAAATAGTTTACAACAGCGGGTTAGAAGGGGACGCAAATGAAACTGCCACTTTACCGGTTAAACCGATACCGCAATTAAATACAAAAATTTATGTTTTTGAGTTCAACTATTACAAACCGTTACAAAACCGAAAAAAAAATGTGAACTCAATTCATAACGTTTCCAGTTTGGTCTGACATGGATAATTACTGACCTCTCAACTGGGATAGCCTTAAAGAAGTAAGAAACACTTACACTAGAACTCGACGTGTGCTGCTTATCAAGAATACTCGTATATATACTCAATGGGGCCGAAGCCGTCTTCTTTACGATAAAACTTGAATATTAATCAAAAATAGCTACAATTTGCGAATATTCCATAGAGCTTCTTATTTTTGGGTATATGAAACTATATACATATATATATATTATTCTGATGTAAAAGAAAAAAGAATAGATTCCACTTTTGTCGCCTGTACCAAAACGGGTACAAAATGTTCCTTTGCTTTGGCGTTTCGAAAGAATCTTTGCAGAAATTGAATTTGCGACCGCCTTTGGGTCACTAAGAGAGCAGTCAGCATCGCGTGATACACACACCTGTATAGTGGTGTGTGTGTGTGTGTGTGGGTGTATGTGTGTGAAACTCTTCATGTCTAACAACTGACTGACTGACTGAAATGGTAAGGCATTGAGACAAGGAAATGAAAAAGGGGTGAAGTGCAGATTTTAATCAACTTGGGGAACAACCACAAGCGTATCCACACACACACGCACGCATACACACACACACACAGATACAAGCTGTTCATATCATCATAATATTATATGTATATATGTTTGTATACATATTTGCACATGTGTGTGTGTGTGTGTATGTATGCGTAACTGCTACCTCTAGATGTGAGGTTGTGGCTTCCCATGCCGCACACCGCCCACGTCCGCCACCCCACCACCGTCAGAGATGCGAGTAAAAGTTGCACGACATCAACACAACCTATTGAAATCTGTGCAAATATTTATTGTGCATGCTGCTTGCTCAGTAAACACTCGCTGAGTGACGCCAAACCAAAACTAAACAGATATTTACCGGCTTTGCTCGGGCAAAGCGATTTTTTATTTTTGTTCATAATTTTCATAACGAGTTTTGCCAATTACTCTCAAAATTGTATAATATATGTAATTATATTAACAAAATGTATATGTTGAGTTTCAAAAGTGATTTACATTTAACAGAAACTTTTCATACAACAGTTGTGGAGATGGATTTTCTAACAAGTGTAACACTTTATTATATGAAGCGCTTTTATAGGAAATACATGAATAGGTTCAAATAGATGGTAATGACTTTTATCTTGGATAAAAGATGTCAGAAGGGCGAAAGAAGGCTCCACAAAATATAAGAAAATATATTTTCCGATTTTTCAATTACTATTTTAAGAATCTGAAAAGTGTACGAATATTAGTATAATGCCATTCTGATTACCATAAATATTTTTAAAATTATTATTTATTATGTATGTTATATTAAAATGAATCTTAATATAACGACTACCAAGCATTTTCGCAGACAGCCAAGCTCCACTGTACTGCAATCATGTGCAAATAATGAGTCAGTGGCACAACTTGCAACTTTTTGCGCTCAGCTCCGCTGCTTATCCCCTTTTCGTATGCTATCAACGAATATTTTATGAAGTAACCCAATGAGAGATAGACGCAGAGAGAGACAGAGAGAAAGAGAAGGTGGAATTACATTAACACATTCGAAATGCTGATGATTATCGTTTTTGGCCTTTGGAGAGTTTGCCCCGCGTTGCAGTTAGCAGTTTGACGAACTTTGTTGCATGATAAATAATGCAATTTGTAATTAAGTTACTCAAGCCCAAGTTAAGTGGGCGTCCAGCATGACGTGGGCGTGGATGGAGCATTGCCACAGCTGTGCGTAATTAGAAACCATTTGACAAGCGATGAGCAGCAGCCAGCAACAACAACAAGAAAAACAAGCAGCAAACAAGCGGTACAAAAAAATGGGAGCGAAATGAAACTGAGAAGGAAGAAAAAAATATGCGCTGCTTAATTGAAAAGCGAACTAAATACCTGTATGTGTAGGTGTGTGTGTGTGTGTGTGTGTGTGTGCTTGCGAGTGGGCGTGTGGGAGTGTCGCAATGTTTGATTAATTAAATATGCAGCAATGTTAATTAAAGCAAATTAGGTTAACCGCAAAGCGGGGACTCTACAAGCAGCGTGCTTTTCATGAGTGTGTGTGTGTGAGTGTGTGTGTGTGTGAGTGTGTGTGTGTGTGTGAGTGTGTGTGTGTGTACTTGAGGGATAAATAACAATGCAAATTACACGTATTGAATCCTCTTTCGTGTAATGTTTTCGATTGCCAGAAATCGCTAACACTAATTTTATGTTGCATAATATCTGAGACACTTAAAAATACATATATATCTATAGGTTCTGATGAATAACCTGATTCGACACAAGTGAAAGATAATTAAGGAGTTGTGAAAAAATTATCAATAAAATTCAATTGATTTGATTTGGGTATGGCATACGAGAGCTTAATTCCAAATTTGAAGTCTTTAGCTCATCGACTCAGCTGTTGATTGTGTTCCAGAATATATATCTACAGTTCAAGCGATCGGAAATGCTCCCCAGTTTTTGTATTACTTATGAAAATTGCCCAACTGTTGACTTAGTTGTGTCAATTATGAAACTTTAAACAGTTCTAAACGACCGTTTCTCTGAAATGCTAATGGCGAAATTATCTACCAGCATCCATCTCCTTCTACTTTCCAATGACAGATTTGAAAGTAGTGACAATATGCCGCTGTACTTTCTGTGAGAATTACATTCTTATCCGATGCGATAATGTTTGCAGATGTGTCTGCTGCAAGGCAGAGTCAACGCAAAGAAAGCAAACAAAAATCATAGCATACTTTTTTGGGCTGCAGAAACGATAGTAGCCAGCTTTTGGATGTGTGTGTGTGTCATTTGTTGCAGATTATGGCTTAATGCAACTGCTAGTCGACCACAGACACAGCACACGCCCATGCAACCACCGCACCGGCCCCTCGCTCAATAGCCCCTTTGCCATACACCGCTTTTAGCAAATCGAGTAAATCCAGCTCGACTATTACGCAATTGTGATCGCATTTGTGAGAATTAATTTTAACGTATTGTGCATTCGTGTGGCCAAGCCACGCCCCATCCCCTGCCACACACACACACACAACTTGCCAACCCCTTTGCTTTGTCACTCTTTGGCGCTAGCAGCTGTTCATTCATTGCAAACAATGAATGTGAAAAGCAAAAGGCAAAAGAAACAAAAGTAGGAAGTCATTTAAAAAACACTGCGGTCTGTATTCTCTCCGCCCCATCTGTGTTTCTGTGTGTGTGTGTGTGCGTGTGTGTGAGAGAGAGAGAGAGAGTGTGTGTATGTGTGAATGTGTGGCGGACAGTGCACAGTGCACTTTTGTTCAATAAAAGAGGCACAGCTGCGGTGGTGGGCAGGGCACAGGCAGCGGTCGCAGCTGCTTTTATGTTACGCACAGAAAGAGATTGCAAGAAATTAGTGCAAACAAAAAAATAAAAATAATATAAAAAAATACTTCCAACGATATTACAAAATGCGGAGAGTGTACTTAAGGGTTTCGTATTTAAGAGGCCAGCCATATTGTGATCAGGAGCTGGAGAGTGCTCAAGAGACTTAAAGTGCAGCAAAACTAACTGAAATAATGTTTAAGCTGTTCCAAAATACTAATAATACAATAAATCAATGCTTCTGTAATAGCAGGATATCAAACCTGAACCCGAACAGGAACTGCAACTTGACCAATTGAAATTCAGAAACGGAAACAAAATGTATCATTATGTTAAGAACCAGCTACGGGAACCAATATTCTTTTGTTAACGAAACCACAAACCTTGCCGGAATATTTACGCTTTACGCACTGGAACCGGAACAGGAACCGAAATACGATTCGCCCTGAAACTTTGACTTATAGTGAACATCCACTAACATCATATTGAGAAGTTTTTGTTTGGTTCATTCCAACTCGCTTATTATCAGATGATCAGCATCAAAAGACTATCAATTTGGAGGAGAAATATTTATATTTCGCGAATGTCGATATTGATATTTTATATTCGCTGACATATAGTATTGATCAACTGTAAAAATTTCATTAAAATCATATGAATAACTTCGATTTTATTAGCCCACAGTCAGTAGGGTTTCTCATAGCCAAGCTACCTCGACAGTCGCTTCTTTCAGTCAATATAATATCGTACGTGGTATCTAAAAACCCATTTCATTCCTCTATGTGCCTTTTTACTGCCATACTGCTTGTGTTTTTGCTTGTGGCCTGGAGTCCCCAACCCCTTTCCCCCTCTCATCACACTGAACTCTTATTTTATTCAACTGCGGTGTCCAGCAAATAATGTGGATTTGCATTCGGATTCGATTCGCTTTGAAGAAGTTGAACCAAAGCGGAAAACGGATTTGCAAGGGGTGCAAGAAGAGGGGGTTGAGTTCGCACCACAGAGCAATAAACGTGAACACGACTTTATTAATAATTGCACAGGTGGCAGCTGCAGTCAGAATATTGCCAGCATGTCGCATGAATTGCTGGCAGCTGCGTTGATGCGCCTCAGGGCGACAACAACAGCACCGAAGCTGCCACTTTTTCCGCTTGGGCGCCACAAACACAGAGCATGAGAGAGATGGGAAGAAGAAAAATAGAGAGAGAGAGAGAGAGTCAAAGAGAGCGGTAGAGATAGGGAAATCGTTGCACTTAGAAAAAAGACTTCACTAAATCAAACTAAAAAATGTAACATTTCTACAAATGTGTAGAAATCAATCTAGCTTTTAACATTAACTAAAATAATTAAATAATCAAATAAAATAATAACTAAATCATGTTAAAAAAGGCTTAAGGCAAACATTTGTGTACTCGAAATAAGTAGAAAACGTTAATTTATTCAATTTTAATTTTGGGGCACGACTTCTTGATTCCAGCTAACATTGATGCAACTTAAAGTCAGTAATCAATTTCAGTATTTGAAACACAAAAAAAAAAAAACAAATTTAGTCATTTCGAATTTTCGATGAATTTGCTATCGAAATTCTGAATTTTTGTTTTCATTATTTTTTTTGAGTGAATATGCAGAGACGCATCACGGATACGGATATGGAAACGGAAACGGAAACGTCACTTTGCGGTCAACAGCAGCAATAGCATACAACGCACACACACACACATTTAGATGACCAGTAGCTTACCTCCCCACCGTACTCTACCCCCTCTCTCAGCCTCTCTGCGTCTCTCCGTTGTCGGCCAGCATGCGGCACGTTTCATGCAATTTATTTGCCATTTCCCGTTTCAATTCGTTTCGGCCACCAATTACACAACATGGCAACCCTGGCTGCAGCGAGCACAACACTATATCCCAGGTGAGCGGGGCCTGTGCAGAGAAGGGGCAGCCTCATCTGCCGGCCAAATTCCTGTTTAAAGCCTTTTAAACAAGACATACAAGCACACAAAAAACAATCTGCAAAATAATCAAGAACGCACAGCACACCAAAAACGGGGCAGACCCCGATTGAAAGGGGTGGATGGGTTATACAGCGAGAAAGGGAGTGGCAGAGGGGGAGGCAGAGGGAGAGGCAGAGGAAGAGAATGTGTGGATTGGACACACACAGTTGTGTGGCAACAGCATGATCATTAGCATATTGACATGTGGCTAAATTCGGTCACGTTCCATTTCATTTTCGATTCATTTTGCGAACCAGCAATGGCTGTAAATCAATTTCCTTTCATTGTTTTGTGGGTAGATGGAGTGTATATATACATATATATATATATATATGTGTGTGTGTCTACAGCTAGACAATACAAGTTAATAAGTCAACACTCACACACCCACACACAACACGCACACAAATGAGACGACTAACAAAACGCAGCTGACAAAACTTAAAGTTCAAAAGAATAGGAAAACTGCTTACGAAACTAATTGTCTGCAAAACAGTGAGTGGCAGCACACAAACCCACACGCATAGAGCTCCTGCTGTTAATCTGGGAATGCCACACATGGCGAATGACAGAAATACACTGTGCGCAAATGTGCAGCGACGTTCAGTTAAAATTACAAGTTTCATTATGATATTGATATTTTTATTTAAGGCACTGGCCACTAATTGTACAACTAAATTATAACAAATTAAACTATTATATATATAAATCAAATATATTATATCAAAAATATATAATCATTCAGTGTCGGAGATTATAAGTTTTAAAATTGGCTACGTTTGTTATACTTATTATTAAATAGATTCTATTATTTATTAAAATTTGGATTTAATACTCTTATTTTTATTTTTATGTATTTCCATTATTCTTACTCCACTCCATTACATTATTTTCTATTATTTGCGTAACTCTAATTAGACTCAATAACAATAGCAATTTGATTCACCCTAAAATAAAACTCAAGGTTCGAGACACTTCGGAATTGGATAAACATGTAAAAAAAAAATATAAAAATTAACGATTAACATGATAGACTGAAAATTATGAGAGAGGATGAGCCATCTAGCAGGGTGCCGTGGCATTGGATAAACTCGGCGCCAGACTTAACATGACTCTCAGTTCCTGTGCAAAAAAAAAGACGAGTCGGAGTGTGCCCGACCAGGCAATGGCAATGCCCTGCTACTATTCGAGGCACAGTTTCGAATAATTTAAGATAATAAATAATTTTAAGAATAATAAATAAAATATCTTTTTTATCAAATTGATTGTAGCTACCCCACGTTAGTTCGTTACTATATAGGATATGATACAGAGTAAAAAAAACGTTTACTCTTGTTTTGTGTTTTTATTTCATTTTTATTTTTTGTTTTTTTGTTGCCATTCAGCTTTTGGCTTTTCAGTTTTATAGCCAGCCACTCAACGGATTCGCCAGACTTGTGTAAAGGTAAGGCGTAGAGGGGCAAGGGCAGGCAGGTACGGGTGCGGTGTGTGTGTGTGTGTCACGGGATTTGGTTGGGGTAGTGATACTTGCTGTTTGGCTAAGCCTTGCAATCGGCAGCTAAAGCGTTCACAAAACTCCAACATTGCCTTTGACAGGCTTTGCAGCTTTCCAACTAAGCCTTCACCCCTCTCAACCCTCCGCGCCCACCGCTTCTTTCCACCACCCATCCCTTCCCCGTACATTGGCGAACGAAGTCTCTGCAGTGTTGGCAAATGCCTTCTCTATCCGCCGATAAATGTTCAAGTGCTGCGTTTCAACATCTTCGATATGTTTTGAAGCAACCCAAAGCGATATCTCTCTCTCTCTCTCTCTCTCTCTCACTCTCACTTTCCCACACTCTTTCTCACAGTTGTTCTCTCCTACTCTCTGATGGCCACGGGCTTTTACTCCTCGTAGATGAACAGCAATTAGTACACCAAATTATTTTTGGTTATTGCTTGCTCTTTAGCAAAAAATTAGAATTTCAATCTTTAAAACTACTGTTATTGGCCTTACAATCGCACCAAGATCTGCTGTAGGGTATCTACAAGTTCAGCATACTTACTTATTTTATATGCTGTCACTTTTTTTGAATGTTTAAGCAGCAACTGTTGGGCGAAAGAAGGCAAAAAGACTGCTGCGCTGGCATGAAATAATATTTGCATAATGGCAAACTGACAAAGTGCACTTCACAAAGAGAGTGAGAGAGTGAGAGTAAGAAAGAAAGAGAGAGAAAGAGAGAAAGACAGAGAGAGCCAGAGAATAGGACAGAGAAAGAATCTATTGTCGTGGGCAAAGATGACAAATGACATTAGGAGACTTGGGTCAGTGCTGGAATTTCACTTAGAAAAAGAGAGAGAGAGATGGAGAGTCAGAGTGAGAGTGAGAGAGAGAGAGAGAGAGAGAGAGAAAGAAAGAGTCAGAGAGAGGGAGCGTCAGCTACAAATTATGCAAACTCTTGACTCTCGATTATATCTCCTTTTTTATTTTGGTCTAAAGCACTGCAGACAGCAATTATTTCGTGCTGCGCAATGCTCTTTGATCCTCTTTGGCAATATATTTGCTAACGACAATGACGCTGTCTGGCCATAGATGCAGGAGGTGTGTGTGTGTGTGTGTGTGTGTATGTTGTTCGTTGTTTGTGTTATGGGCGCGAGTTACCTGCAACTTGGCCCAAGCGCAACTCTGCAGCCAACTTTTGTCGGCGCGCTTGAAACTTCTCAATGGCACTCGGCACAGGTCGAGCTTCAATTTATTTCCATCTACCCCCCAAAAACATCCACCTCTACCGCAACCCCCGTCTCACCCTTCTGACAGCCGTCTGGCTTTCCCATAAAGTTATTCCTAATCCTGACTGCCATACATACATATATATATCTCTATAGATATATGTATGTATATAGATAGTTTTCGCTTCTCAGCACATTGATGGCTGCCAAATTACTGCAAAGGGGAAGCAAAAAACTTGCTGCGACTCCAGGCAGAAAACAGAAGCAGCAGCAGCAGCAGCAAAGACAAACAAACGGTGCTGCCAACTCGCTTTTGGCTGAAGAACAGCAAAAGTGCAAGCTGCAATTGTGCATCAAATAGTCAACTTTTACAGCTGCGGTTGCACAAAGAGCACCAAATTAACAAGTCATCTTTTTTAGTTTATTTTCTAAGGGAGACAAGTCTTCAAACCCAAATATATACTCGTATATATATTTTTATTCATGCTGAGCATGGTGGACTCGCGGCAAGCAAACTGCAAGTTGTTCTGTGGCAATTATTATTAGAAAAATACTATCAAAATCGCATACTATATGATATAGCCTTCGTAGGAAAGATCGGTCAGCTTTTTAAATAATGAATATAATAAAATGCCCGTTTCATCCAATGCATCCGAACCCATTATTATCAGTATGCCTCCATGCAAAATAAAGAATAAGTAATTATTTATATACATAAATGATATATATACAATCAGTATTTTGTGATTTTTTCAGTTAAGGGTTTATATTTAATCTTTTTGCCTAGGATGCAATCCAATCATATGTATCTGGCTAACGTGACACATTCTGACTTGCAAATGCCTCAAGCACTTCCGCTGCTTTCTATGTCTACTTTAGTGTTACTGATAATTTTATATCTGATTTTCCCCATGGATATGGCTAGCTTAAATGGTATTTGATTATAGCTTTCTTTCTCAAAAAGAATTTCGTCTCTTTCCATCTGCATTAAATAATGCTAGTGTTATTTTGCTTGCCGGCACTGTATGTTGACTTGAATGTGTGAATGTGCCACAGTTGATGCAGTGCCAGCAGCTTCATAATATGCTGCTGCCTGAATTGCACAAGTAATAATATTTGACTCTCCGAAAATTGCGACAAGCGTTAAGCGCCAACTCAACTCAATTCAACACAATTCGAACCATTTGTGCCAGGAGTGCTTAAGTTTCTAGTGTATTTCTTGTGGATTTCTTCGCAATTTTCTGGTAGCTTTGAAATGGTTTTCCCTGCAACAATTGCATAATCAAACAATACCTGTGTTGCATACTTTTTCTTAGCCCATAGCTATCTGCGAATTTGAGGCGACACAAGTTTACGTACATATATCCCAAGAGAGAGAGAGAGAGAGAAAGAAGGAAAGGGGGAGAGAGACATTTCAAAGACATTTTTCAGCACCATTGTGAAAATGGCTTCTAATCCAAGTCGACATCGATTGCAACAGAGCTAAAAATTGTTGCCGTGTCTGGGCTGGCAAACAGTTTCAGTTACAAATGTTCTTGTTGTTGCTGCTGTTGTTGTTGTTGTTGTTGCTGGTAACAACTGTCACTGGCCATTTTGGACATTCGTTTTCAATTGTCAGCAACTGTTGCTGTTTTTGTTAGCATCATTGTCAATGCTAGACGTGTGAATGCCAACCAGTAATATATTGAGAGCAAGGGAGACAGAGAAAGGGAGGGACAGACTGAGAGACTGAGAGAGAGAGAGAGAGAGAGAAAGAGAAAGAGAGAGACAGATTTCGCCTACAGTTTTTGCAAGTTGACATCTTTGGCACGCTTGACTCTCTACACCTTGTCACTCGTTGCTGTTGTTATTGTTGCTGCTGCTTCCGCTGCTGCTGCGGCTGAGTGCAATTTTCCAATTTCTAGTTAAGCTTAAAAGCAAAAGGCAGCCATATAACGAGTTTGAGCTTTAGCAGCAAACAGCAAGCCAAGCCAAGGCAGCCAGCCAGCCAGCCAGCCAGCAGCAAGAAATATTGCAACAAAATTGCAACAAAAAAAGCGCATAGATGAAAAACCCAGTAAAAATAATACAAAACACACACGAAATTGTGGCTCTGACATATTTTCCAATTTGATGGCAGCACGGCACCACCTTTTTATGGATTTACCTGCCCTGTGTGTGTGTGTGTGTGTGTGTGTTGCGTGCCTGCGTCTCTGCAATTGCCAAAACGAATAGCTGGGAAAAACTGGCAAAAACGCAATCTTCAATTTGCTCAATTTTCGCCGCCTCCTTATATGTGGCCTAGAACCCAAAGTTAATAGATATGCGTATAGGGCATATTCTGGTTGTGTATATGCAAGTCAGTTAGTCCTTATTAATCGAATAGCGGTTCTGCTTCTTAAATTAAATTGATTCATTTCGGTTCAGGGACCAAGATCCGGTTCCGGTTTGATTGGCTTTTCTATAAATTATTATTAAGGCTCAACTTCATTTAAACTGAACAAATGCTATCAAATATGCCTACAATATCTGTGCTCGAAATTAAGTTTGAAACATTTTCAAAAATATACAAGTCCAAGTCCATTTTCTCAATACTTATTTATGCTTCCCTATTTGGAGCAGTTCAATTAATTTTGTATTCCATTTTTAGTTACAACATACCAAAATATGTTTTGAATGTTTCGCTTGATTACATTTAAGCTGAATTGATTCGTTGTTGCTTAATCAACAAAATGTGGCACTCAATATATAAATGTCTGAGTAAATTCCTTGAAGTCATTTATTGCTTTTAGGCCTCGTGAAAGGTATACTCAAGTCAAGAACTCTAACCCACATAAATCCTAGTTGCTGTTGTTGTTGTTGTCAATACCAGGCCAAGGCAGTTGTAGTTGCAACAGTTAGCAGCCCAGCGAGGTCGGCAGTTTCAGTTTCAGTCCAAGTCCCAGTTTCAGTTTCAGTCCCATTCGGCAACCCATTCATCATGATTTGGTCTTCAAAAAAAAAGAGAGAAAAATAAAAAAAAAAAACCAAGCAACGTCATTTGCTAGAAATGAAAGTCGAAATGGAAATTGAACCAGTCGCCATCCGTTGCATTGCATGCATTGCAGGGATGGGCGGGTGGTGGGGGCGAGTGCATTCATTTTATTAAAGTGACCTGCCTCCTGGATCACCATTACCCTTCCCCTCGCTTCACAACTCTTCCTGTCGCTTCACGCAGCATTTCCTGCAACTGGTTTTCCAGTCCGCTGCTGCATTTCATTTGCTAGGCTTAATACATGCACGTGTGTGTGTGTGTGTGTGCGTGTGTGTGTGTGTGTGCGTGTGTGTGTGTGTGTGTGTTGCTGTTGTGGCAATGCCAAATGTTAGACACTACATTAATGGCCTTCACTCTCGACAACAGCTGCTGTTGCTGGCAACTGAAATTCATCTCGACAACCAACAACAAACAGCTGCGAATGAAGTGCACTAAAAACATTTGACACATGTCCCAACTTCAACCCTTTCTATCTCTATCACTCCCCCAGTCTCCATCTGTCTCTCTCTCATTTTTCCTCAGAATTGCTATCTCTGTGCTAGCGATGAACTCTTCACTTGTACGTTTTTCCCCAAGTGCTTAAAAAATATTCTTAGTTTCAAAAATATATTTAGTTTTATTATATCATTTGTTATTTGCCCAGTAACTTAATTCAACACTTCTTCTACTTTTTCTGTAACTGTTTTTAAATTGGTGAGGTTCTGGTTCTGGTTAAGGTTTTACACCCAGGATGTAAATGATTCGTGCCACGAATTGAGTACCTCTAAGCTATATATTTATTGAGATAGTACATTGTAGACGTGACACTGGATTTTCTTCACTGCTTAAATGTGAATGCCACAATTGCACTCGTGATATGTACACCTCGTGAGTGTATCGTGACTCACGAGTGGCCAGTCCTTGACGAGAGCTGCTTAAGAAGTGTGCCCATCTCTAAGCATCGGAATGTGCCGAAAAGTTGAAATTGTCCTGCCAGCATAAATACAAAAGTGGTAGACAACAACAAAAGTTGCGACTCACTGCTCGCAACACTGGAAAAAACCATGCCCCCTCCCGTCGCACAGCACCAACCGCAGCAATAACCGCAGGAGCAGCAGCAGCAGAAGCCACGGAATCATCGTCATCGTCATAGTGCTGGAGTTGTGGGATTTGGGGATGCTGTTGCCTGAGTCTTGATGAAGTAAATTCATGAGTCGGATGAGCGCCATGTGGCATCCAAAATGAAGTGTGTCACCATTTCCAACAATACCCAACAATGCAGCAACCATACAGACAGCGAGACAGAGAGACAGAGAGACAGAGAGATGAAAAGAGAGAGAGAGAGAGAGAGGGAGGGAGGGACAGAAGTGAGGCAAGGAGACAAACTGAAGTTAACTACACACTGCAATTTATTAACGTGGCTAGAAATGAAAACTGGGGCACAAGTCAGGCGCTAAGCCAAAACACATCGCTGTGGCAAGTGCACCGACTGGCAGCCACAACCAGCAAACAGTTGCAGCTCAAACTGAAACTGACCATGCAACAGCCAGAAAAGAACAACAACAACAGCAGCAACAGCAGTGCCAGCAGTGCCAGCAGTGCCAGCAGCATCAAAATTCATGTGCAACAATAATTTTCATGCACACGAATGCTGCAACATGCCCTCCAGCCCACAAATTCCAATCGCCCAACTCCTCTCTGCCCACGCCCCCTTCCTTATATCATCCCTCCTCTTCTCCATGCCCACATTTATGGGGTTCGGGCTTTTCAAGGCCGCTGGCATTACGGTAATTGCAGGGATTTGTTGCGAAAAAAAAAATAACAGAAAGAGAGAGATAAATACAAGTGCCCGACTACGAGATACCACGCAATCAGTTAAGGTGAAATTGTAACTTTTACCTAATTTCATATTTTAGCTGATATCTTTTCTTTCTCTAAATTCATTATTAATTATGGGAGTGAAATTAAAAATAAAGCACTCAGCTTAATCGGCTTCTCTTTCGGTGTAGCAACAATAGATCTCTCATATAATGCAACAGCAACAACAAAAACATAAAAAGCAGCTTTGCTACATCGACGCAGACACGACAAATTAATATTCTTTCATTTCTCACTTTGTTTAACACAAAAACAAAAAAAATACAAAATAATCAGAATCCGATTTGATACTGGCGAGCCTAAAGCAAGAGAGAGCTCATCCTGCCTTCAGATGGATAAGAAAGGCAAAGAAATCACTTAACGAAAACAATTAAGCGGCCTTAAAATAAATTATCACAGCACAAGTATTACTGGTAAGCGTCTCAATTTTAAGTACATAAATCAGCGTCTGTTTAGCTCCCCACGAGATAAAAAGGCGCACTAAATTCGTATTTGGCCAGTGATATTTTAATCGCTCTCCTTAACTGCTCTCTGAATAAATGTTTTTGTATTTTAGCTCGGCACTGCTCAGTTTTGATATTTGCATTTGCTTTACTTTACATTATATTATTCTTTTTATTCTATGCATTCGCTCACTAATTGAGATTTTAAATCAATCCATGGGTTTTCACATATATTTTCACTTTACAATTACCGACGCGACTTGCAAAATTAACTTGCTTCCCTCACCGATCAAGCTAAGCCCCAATCGCTCATTATAGAAGATATGAGAAGAGAATAAGACGCCTATATAAAAGCCTCAGTGCCTCTTTCTCCCTCTCTCTTTCTTTTTCTTTCTCTCTCTGTGCTCTACTATGGCCTATATTTTAGTACTTCTGCTTGTGATCCACAGTACAAATTGCAGCAGAGAGCCATTAATGGAGCTCTCTTTAAAGTCGCTCTTGTGTATAGGACAAACAGACAGACTATACAGATATATATATATATATATATGTTTATGTACCCAATTCACTACATTTTAATGGGTACAACGTTAAAAAGAGAAAAATGAAAAGCCCAGCAAAAAAAATACAGCCGCTGGGCGAATGTGGCTCAATGGCAAATATTTGTTTAATCAATTCTACATGTGCATGTTCATATGTATGCGCACACACACACATACACTCAAAGAAAAAATCAAGTATTTTTGCATTTGAAATCCTAAAATTTTAGTCCTAAACTTTCAAGTACAAATATTGCATGAATCTTCTTAAATTATCAAAGCAAAAAACAAGAAGCGATTTACTGAATGACTTTTAATATTGCTTTTTTTTTGTTTTGTTAATAATCATTAATGTAAAGAGAATATCAGAAGCGATCTAGGATCGAGATGTTCTTGCGGAAATAAATGTGCTGATTTAACGTATTTTATATTTATAGACAAATAATTACAAAAAGGAAATAAATTTTTGCAAATGAAGGTGTTCTTCTAAATTAGAATATCTTTTTAGAATATGATGAGTTCAAAACTTCCATTAATTTTTGTGAGTGCATATATATTACTTAGGCACACACACAACATACACCACATTCACCGCACGCACACACACACACACACATAGATTGAACGCCTGGTTGAATGCCTGCGGCCAATTTGCATTTGTATTGGAAATGCGCCACGGATTCGGTTTTTGATATTGAAGGCAGTGGGTAAAGGGTAGATGGAAGAGGATAGTGGCTTGGGGGGTTGAGGGGTATGGAAGACTGCTCCATTTGTGCACGGAAGGAGTAAGCATTCTGCGGTGCATTGCGAAATGGCAGAAAATTCAATTTGGTATTGCTGAATAAAAAAAACATGTATACCAAAAAAGAAGAGATAATATAAAATAGAATACTGCGAAATAAAAATATATGGCCAAGAAAACTACTTGCTTGGTGCATGTGCGCGTGTGTGTGTGCGCGTGTGTGTGTGTGCAATAGTGTGATAGTGCTATACACATGTCATTCACACACTCACACCCATAGGCATATTAAATTCCCGTATTGCAGAAAATGTACAAAGAATTTGCAAATCAGAAAATATTTCGTGTACATTTTTTATAATTTACAAATGGATACGTTTCACTTCAGACCTCTTGAAACTAGAAAGCTTTGCAAGGATTTCACTGGAAATATTTTCTGAATGGGTATACGATGAGACTATTTTAAAATAGTCTCCCCATTCCCTGGGCATTAAATTGAAACTGATTTAAATTTTAATTAATTGCCCAGGAATTTTGTGTGCTTTTTTGGAGTACGAGGATTTTACCACATTTCAGCAGGTTCAGATATTTCCCGAAGGTATGTTACTGTTGAAAACTCAATTAAACAGAGAGAGAGAGAGAGAGAGAGAGGAGAGGGAGAGAGAGATTAATAAGAGGACACCGGCTGAAGTACAATTGTAAATGAAGATTGGGATTGCAGTAAAGGCCATGCAAGGCAAAGACTGGCAATAATATAATAAAGGATAAGTTGTTGTTCTGTTTCTTCTTTTTAATAAATAGTGCACTTAAAGTGTTAGCAGGATATTTAATCGTTGTCTTGAGAAGCTTACTAAATGGAATGCCCACAAGTGTTGAAGGCTTTGCTGTCTGTGCAACAGCATTGTTAACAGTTACCTTAATAGACATCCAGCTTACATGCCCATCCACCACAGCCGTCAAACAACAAAGCTACAAAGACCACTTAAGATGACCAGCTGTTTTGGTTTTGATCGCATGCTTGGCAGGGGAGTAACGATGCACATGCACATCTATCCATCACACCATAACCCTTATGTTCAACTCCCATCTTGCTTATACACCGTCCCCACCCCATCGACCTGTGCCCTTTAAACGTGCTTCTTGCCATGAAGTGTAGCATATTCCATCACGCGCAAACAATTTCCAGCATATGCGTTTGCTTTATGCCAATCACTGCACAGACACAAACAAACAAAAACACACACACACACACATTCCACAACGGCATAAGTTAAATTATGCGGCAACAACAACAGCAACTGGCAACAAATCGCAATTTCAGCGCTCGATAAGCAACAGCAGCAACAACAACCAACGAGAACAACAACAACGCAGAGAGTTGTAGGTGTCAATGCCATTAAGCCCAAAAATCTGAATAACAATACCACCGCGTCCCCTACATACCCTACACTGCGCCCCTGCCAAACCCCCAATCGGGCAACGGCCTGCAGCGCAACCCGCAATACACAAACTGCATGCAAATGCAAATGCTTTTCTGCACTACACTGCAACATAATATATCAGCAAAAAAACCAAAATAAACAAACAACATAATTAACTTTTAACTATCTTTGATACTTAATTTTATTTAAATATTTCGATTAGTCAACGTTAAATATTAATTACTCGGGCAAATATTGGAAATTGGTTTTCTTATGGTACTATTTGGGTTAATAATATCGATGCATGTAAACAATATGTTTCGCTTTTAAATATTAAAAGTATTTTCATTATTAGTTTTAAAAAACCATGAACTAAAAAGCGAAATGTGACCTTTTTAATATTATCAATAAAATTGCGGTTCCGGTTTGACGAACTGGTTTCAAGTGCAGCGCAAAGCACAAAGTCAAACTCAACTCAAGTGTAATGAAATAGGAGACGAATTTTGTTGAGCAGTGTAGTCTGTACTGTCATGCCTGCTGTGGATATATAGATGTAGAAACCTGGCCGACTATGTAGGCCATGCCCCAAACAATAGAGTTCTTCTCGGTAAATTCCCCTCTCGCCGTTGCCGTTGCCGTTCCCGCTGCCATCGCCAACCAGCCCCTCGGCTGCTTGAACAAAATGTCAGCTTCCGCGAGTTTCGCAATTTGAAAGCCACACAAATCACAAGAGCAACAACAACGCAACAACAACAACAACAACAAGTGGGAGGCGCGTCTGCAAAAATAGAAACTAGAAACCTAAATGAAAGTCAACAAAAACAAGAGGTGCCCAGTTTGCATACAAATGTTTTCATTTTTTCAGCAAAAAAAAAAAAAAAAGAAAAACAAAAAGGAAAGAAAAGAAAATAAAAGAAAAGAGAAACCCGTTTTCACCATCAAAATAACAACAACAAACACAACACAGCAAGGAGCAACGAATTGTTGAGCTGGACACGCGTGTGCTGCCTGCCCCGTGCCACGACTATCAACTCAAGTCAACAGCAACCCTGCCAGCAATACACTTTTAAAAATTCGACGTGTCTTTTAATAAATGGCCTTAGATTTGAATTCACTCCAAAAAAAAAACAAGAGATCTGGTTATCGAACCGGGATACGAACCGCAGCTGTACCGATTCTCTACATTTTTCTTTACTAGTTACAGGAAGCCATATTATTAGTCGGAAAGTTAACAAAATGTTGCAACTATTTCATAACCTTAACTGGAACTCTTAAGCTTTATATAGTGGTGCAAAAACACAAATCGAGCTGAGTTCTTTCTTTTCCTTTTTCTCCAAATAATTTTTAAGTTAACCAAAAGTTTTTTTTAATATTTTCTATTTTAAAGATTATAAAATATATTTTATAAAAAGTATATATGCCAACCATTTTTTTTTTTAAATATTTTTGAAATGTAGTTTAATTATTATTAATATCAAATTAAATGGGAGAGTAAAATAAACATTCTTAATATGTAATTTTATAATACTTTATAATGTTAGAAAATTATAAGAGTTAATTACAATTGAAATAAGGCAACAAGAAATCTTGAACAAACCACAAGCTACAGTGTCAGAAATTCACTTCCTAAAAGTAAGGTGAGTGAGGTATACGAGTATATATTCTTTTTTCGAGTGTAACCTTACCGGTACGGCTGCTTGCTTAGAGTTTTTGCTTGTGACTTTGGCTGCCGCTGTTTAACAGGCCTGAAATCTTGTCTACCTGTCAGCACTTCCCTCTATCCACCCCCTCCCATTCTTACCACACATTTGTCACCCCTTCGGATTTAGCATTGCTTAACCCCATTATGAAACACAGACACAGACACAGACACATGCACACGCATACACACACACACACACACCGTGCAATTAGTCGATGACATTTCTCAGTGTTCGCTGCAATATGCGAGTGACAAGCAAAACCGATGTTTATGTCTCAAAATGAAAGGCGGGCTTAAAAAACAGCTGAATAGATCAAATGAATGAAATGTGGCTTGTATCTTAGACAAGCCACTTGCCACAATTACAATTGCTTAGATACTTTACAAATTGCAATAAGAAAAGCAAACCTTACCTTTCCGATTCCTTAAAGTTTTACCAAACTTAAATTCACATTACTCATAATTTAGGCATGCCAACCAATTATGAAAATAATGTTTTCATAATCATTAACATTTAACAATCTACGTAGCACAACACAAACTTAACATGCAAATATTATTCCAAAATGTTAATCAAAATTGATTGCTTAAATACAGTTGAAGCTGTGTAAAATTTACGCACATCAATTTGTGCCTGGTCAAAAGGTTTGCTTACAATTCCCAATCAGTTAGCGTAAAGATACTGACAGGCTATTTAAATCATTCATCATACGAATCTCACTTTCAACTTAATGCCCTTTCCTTCAAGTGTTGCATACAGAAGTAAGTTGAAAGTTGAGTTGAGGCCTTCCGCATCATTTTCGTTAGGTGTAATAAATTTCTGAGTTTTTCGAAGGTTTTCCAAGGTAATTTGCATTACTTGCTTCAAGGCTAGCACAACAATATTTCGCACTCTATTTAAATCATTTATTATCATCCCTCTTGTCCCTTTGCCACTTGGGCCACTTTCAACTCTCCGACTGCCAATTAATTATAATAACCAACTATCATTAAGTGGCATCATTGCAATCTGCTGTTTCTCGCTTCTCGCTTCTCAGCTTAATCTGCTCGCTTCTCAGCTTCTTCTCTGTCGGCTTGCAATGGGTTCTCAGCTGAGAAGTTTACAATTTATTCGCTGTCATCGTTTTTCTTTTCGCCTGCTTGTTTTAATTCTTATAAAAATAGCATCGCGATTTTTTTCTTACACTGCTTCCTCTTCTTCGTCTTCTGCGTTTGTTGGCTTCATACCACTGCCACATTTTGTTGTTGTTGTTTGTGTGCGTTTTGCTCATTAGTGCGCACAGAACAGCTTTCTTCTGCTGCCTCTTCGTCTTAACTGCTACCCGGCTTCCTTGTTTCTTCATCTCTCAAGAAAAGCCAAAAAAGAAACAATTTTGTTGTTGTCGTCTTCTTGCTGGTTTTCTGTTTTCCTTATTTGCTGCTTGCCGCTTGCCGCTTGCCGCTTGCTGTTTGCTGCTTGCTGCTTGCCACATTTTGCAATTTGATTAATTCATGCTGCACGTTGGTTGCTGGGGTTAAACGTTAATCCAAGCGCCTGCAGTGGCAATTAAAGCCAAGGCAACAAACATCTATTGCCCAAAACCCACTACAATCCGCCACTTTGAACTACATCCACACACCCGCCCAACCCCCCACTCCCCCCTGCCTCCTAACTATAATCGATAAGGGGCCATTGGCATTGCTCGAGAATCGTATTCGCTTCTCGCTCCTTAAGCTGTCATCAAAAGCTGCTCAATTTTTGATTTTGATTTTGATTTCGGTTATTGTAAGTTTGTTGCCCACACCTCAAACACACAACACAACCCAAACCAGCCGAGTTGACTCCATCCCCTGTTCGCACTGATTGCGCGTAACAAACCCCCCCCCCCCCCCCCCCCACACACACACACACACACATACACCCCTCCTGCGCGTTTATCAATTTCCGTCATCAGCAGGAACTTTGACGATGATGACGACGATGACATCCAGAGAATGAGCGAGAATTCGCAATTGGTTTGCTTCACTTGGGTAGGCTGCAGCATGATGGGTATCTCCAGCATGTCCTTGTGGTCCTTGTGTCTGGTTGTCTTGGGCTTGTTGCCTCAATATTATCCCTTTGCCATATTGCCGCGGGCCGAGCGTCAAGTATCGTTGTATAACGCATATCCTGTCTGCGTCCTGTCGTTGCTTTGTCCACACGACTACTCCTACTTACTATCCTTAACATTTTTTTTTTGTATACCCAAACAGATGCTCTTGGCGTATATATCGATTATGGAACCGAACCTGTCTGTGGAAAAAAACAGACTCTGGTCCCGAATTTCAATCATTAAAGTTGCGGTTCTGGTTCCGGTTTTCAATGTGATTTTGAGAGTCCCATTTGAATTGCAGGGCAACTCTTACTAAAAAAAAAAAATACCAACAAAAAACCAAAGTGTAAAGTTGATTCCTGGGTATCTGTTTGGTCAAGTGCTTTTAGGATGAAGCTTTCAAAATTTTTCTTTGGTTTTCTTCTCTTTTGTTCTTTCACATGTATTGTTGTTGTTGTTTTTGTAGTTATTGTTGTTGTTGTCATAACTGCTTCGCCCCTTTGACCCCTTTGCCCTTTTTACCATGCAACCAGCTGGGCACTATTAGCCTTGGCTTTAGCACAGATCGATCCTGGGGGAGCTCTTAAAGTGGTTTCGTACAACTCAACTCCTATCCATTACCATTCTTTGTCCCACCACCGTTGCTGTAGCTGCAGCTTCACCTTAACGTGGTCTTTTGTGCATAACGCTTTATGCGTTATCCACTTGAACTCTTTTCAGGTTTTTATCTATTAAATCATGATTGGCTACAATTTACACACAAGTGGACGCTGCGGTTGGACGCTTGGATGGTTGGCTATTTCAGCTTAGCTTTGCGACACAAACCTCTTTAAGAGAAGCGTTCTCTCCGCTGGCAACATGGTGGCAGACGTTTGGGTGGCGTTGCCATGTGCTTCAAATTGTCCTGGGGATCAAAACCGGCAAGCAGGCAACAATATTCACTTCAACTTCAATATATGACTGGCGTGGCGGTTGGCGTTGGTTGGGTGTAGGGCGGCGGGTGAGGGGGGTGTTATTGGTTGTTGTTATTGGTTAGCCATATCGCGACCATATCTCCAACTCCTATTTAGATATACCCTAACAGGGCATATTCACATTTTGTTGTCTCTCTTTCTCAATCTATAAGCTATGACTATAGATCATATTGTCAAGCTAAACCGTATTTTCGTTACGGTTCCGTTATGGACCAATGATATCGGTTCCTGTTACTTCTTCTTAAAGAATCTTTTGAAGTTCGGTTCATGCTCTGAATTTTCAACGATAAAGTATAAGTCAGAAGAGAGAGAGAGAGATAGAGAGAGAAACAGAGCAGAGCATAGAATACAGAAAATATAGGCAAGTCTGTAAATCTGTGGATTGTAAGAATATCACAGTTAAGCACACACAAAGGTCTCCCAGAGATATTTTATTGAAAATTCAATCAAATACAAATATATACATACATATAGAGAGAGAGAGAGAGTTATTTAGATAATACTTGAAATAAGGCATTCTAAGATTTACAAATGACACGAAAGGAACAAAGTTCCTGGTAGGTCTAATAGGATAGAGAGAAAGTTGCTTAGACGTGACTCCAGTCTGCAAGGGTATGCAATCTTTGGCTTCTCTTTACAGCTTTGTAATTTTTTCTCTTATTATATATATTTATTTTTTTTGGTTTCTATTAGCCATAGATGTGAGTTGGGCATGGAGCACATGACATTCACACATTCATTGGCATTTTGACATTGGCTGGCATTCAGTCATGCGTCGCTGTGCTTTATTCATTTTGGCCTCGTCGACGTTTTGAGTTCAGATTTGGTTGTTGGATTCAGTTTGGAATACCGACGTAAGGGTTCCATTTGGCTGCTCTGATTGCTTTTGAGCATATTCGAGTAGTGGATGCACAGAAGGAAAAAAAATAGAAAGAACAACTTGGCCGTCGCGACAACTCGAGCAGGAAGGAAGAACTGCAGCTGTTTGCCACTTTCTGGCAGCTGTCGCTAAGGCAAAACCTGCTGCTCAAGTAGATATGTATATATATATATATATATATACATATATATGTATGCACTTATGTTGATATTAAAGTGGCTTTACAATGTCAATGCTGAAGTTACTCTATCTTTATCTCTCTTCTCTCTCTCTCTCTCTCTCTCTCTCTCTCTCTCTCTCTCTCTCTGTCTCTGTCTCTCATTTTATCTAGCACTCTTTCACCGATGTGTCAATTATTCAGCTCGTCTCACCGCCCTTCTCCCGTTCGAGAGCATCCGTCGAGGGCTTTAGTTGAATCAGTTTGCCTGATATGTGATATCCATCATGTTGTTATAGCAACTATGTGGCATCAAAATCTAATATTAAAATAAGTACGCGAAGAAAGTCTCAACATAGGAATCAATCAAAATGACAGCCAAATTAGCTGGTTGCCAAAAATAGCCAAGTCAAAATGTTAGACAACAGCAATAGCATTTTATTGCTTTAAGAATTGTGTACAAAAGTAACAAATATGAAAAACATGTAGGAATGCTCTAGATAAGAGAGCTCGTCTAGCAGATACCCTCAATCTATATGGGAAACATGATTTTCAGTCAAATTATATATTATATATTTTATATTTTCGATACAAAAAAGTTACATATTTAAAGTGGTTCGTTTATTCATGATATTCGACTAAATTGACTTGATCTGCGTATATCCATTTGAAGTATCTAGCTTCCACAGTTTCTGATATTGGCTTGTTCATAGAGATGGACAGACTGACAGGACTAAATTGAATTGACTTTTGATGCTGACCAAGCATATACATATATAGTTTATGGGACCGGTGTTTCCTTCTATTTCTAACATACTTTTAAATAATTTTTTACCCTTTTTCAATAATTTCAGGGTATTCGAAACTCAAAAAGTCAAAACTTCTTCCAACCAGAAATTTAACAAGACTTAACTGGAAAACATGAATAATAATTCAATTTTTGATGTTGCATCAACATTACGATAAATCCCGCATTTAAGTATGGATTAAAGTTTAGTGAATGAATCAATTTAAAAAAAGATTAAAAACCACTTAAAGCCTTTAGTGAAAATGTTCCACTGTGGCAACCTATGAAATTGCAAAATTTTAAAATTACTTTTGCAAAATTTTGTTGCGTTTGCATATGTTGAAATTGCATACATAATAAGTGTATATGTGAATATACATAAATAGTCTGCCAGGTTAGTGGGTGGGCGGGAGAGGGTTTTGTGTGCAAGTGTGCATGTGTGTGTGTGTGTGTGTGTGTGTGTGGGTTGTGCACATGAATATGCATTTAGTTGCTGCTGCTGTTGAAATCACATTGCAAATCGCATCTTGTGTTGTAAAATTTATTAAAGCGGAAATTATTCGTAGCACGATCGAATGAGCTTCATGATTGCCACACCGAAACCCATTCAGCTGACTGGTTGTGTGTGTGCTAGTGTGTATAACTGTAGCTGTGTGTTTAAGTATAACTTGTTAAACGGAAAAGTTGCCGTTTATGCGCCATAATTAGCCTGCAATGTGGCAATAAAATGTAGCATCAACTGGCGAAGACGATTAATGCATTACTCTTTCGACACGTGTGACAAGCCATGTGTGTGTGTGTGTGTGTGTATGTGTGTGTATGTGTGTGTGTGTGTGTACATTTGCTTATACACTTATGAATATTAAATTCATAACTAACCCACGTTTACCCCGGGACCAGTTTAATTTGAATGACCTATACAATTTCAATATATGCAAAGCAAGGCATTAAAGGGTATTTAATGTATGTATAATAATAAAATAATAATAATAATAATAATAATAATAATAATAATAATAATAATAATAATAATAATATTTACATACATTAACATTCATTCGCATACCATACATACATGCAGTCCATATCAGCATTCATAACTCCAACCTTCGATATTTTCTTGGTCTTTGGATACCTATTATATGACATCAAACTGAATCGGTTTCCAGTATGAATTGGTATCACATTTTGGCTTATACACATAATACTGATGGAAATTAAACAATAAATAAATTAACTTAATTAAGAACAAAATATCAAAAGCAAATTTGTTTTTGCATTTTGGCTGTCCTTAAATTCAATGAATTTTCCTTTTCGTAAATAATTGATTAAACAAATAAATACTCTTGAAAAATGTTATGGGTATGATTGCAGCTGAGCAACCCACGTCAAACAAATTCTACCCTGCATTTCTTTTTTGTGTTGTGCATAATAATAAAAATAAAAAATAAAATAACAATAAAATGAAGGCGCAGGTTTCAGTTGCTGCATCCATCTGCGGCAATTTTAATTAATAAAAGCGGACATGGCTCCTGCCTTAATGAAGGACAGACTGTACAACAGACTAACTGACTGCCAGACGGATTGACTGACCGACTGGCTGGCTAACTGGCAGATAAAACGATAGACTGTTGTATCAATATTTCATATTTAGTGGCTTTTATTGTAATGCGAATAAACGAATAATTCCCCATCTGACAATGACAATGGCTCCATCAAATGGGCGGGCGTTTGTGGCATGCCGGCATGGTTGCAGACGGACAGAGGGGCGTGTCCACACAAGAAATGAACAATAAAATGAAATGGCATGGAATGAAACGTAAAACATAAAATTGTGGCCTGACATTATTAATAGATGCACACACTATATGCATGCATGTATGTACATATGTAGAAGTCCATATATAGTCGACTATATGTTGCGGTCATTCAAATCAATTAAATTTCACACACACACACACACACACTCGCACACATACACACAGCGAAAATAGAGTAATTTTACTCAAACATCGCAGCAATTGTAACGCAAAAACCCCAAAATCCAGATATATCCACAATAATCGTCCACCTCCCCTCTCCTCCGCTCATCTCTCGCTTTTTTTTTTTACTCATATTTATTATGTGATATTTTGGGTTTCTGTCAAATAACTTTTGTTTGAATTATGCAACAGTTTTTAGTTGCCCTTTAGCTAATTGATTTGATTTATTTAGTTTACCTTTTTTTTAAAACCAAAATCAATATTAATTTATGCAGCAATCAAGTTCTTTAAGTAATCATCATTTAAAGCTAATCGATAAATAATTGAAATAGGCATATAGCTTAAATATACTCGTATATCAATAATAAACAATAGACTATAAACTACTCTTGAATTTGACGTGTTCTCAGCTGTTGAACTTGTAATATCAAGAAGTTTGACAAAACGAATTTCTATTTTACAGAAATATAGCTGAACACTGTCCTCAGATTTCGGATTGCACGTCCGTTGAACCGGTTCAGTGACTGTTTTTCAAGCGTTTTTCACGGATAACTTTTGCACCTGACGGATAAATAATAACTTGACCATTTTTACTACATGGCCCAAAAGAAAATGTCACACAGAAATAGTTGCACGCCATTTGGACGCCATAATTTGTATCTTCCCCCAGTCCAACCAGTGTCCCTCCAACTTCCCCACACGAGAGCAAACTCAAAGAAGTGCAGCAGTGTGTGTGTGTGTGTGAGAGAGAGAGAGAGAGAGAGATATAAATAGAGAGACAGAGGCATACACATCACATACATAAGTTATAAACTCTAAAGCATAGTGAACCAAAAAGAGATACAAAAAACAAGATTGAATTAATTGATGCCTTTGGCACGCCGAAGATAAAATACACTTCTAGATCGGAGTCAGACTGTCGGCAACAAAATTTTGATACACAACTGGAAATATTATAGAAATCTTATTTTGATGTATTCTATTTAATGACCGTCTGTGTTCAACAATTGACACTATATTGAAACATTTTAGTGTTTGGAAACAGGCGAACATGATTATATCGGCTCTTTTAGTGATGGTGATCAAGAATATATGTGCTATAGAAGGTCGTCGACGTCGCCTTTTAATGCATAACAAATTGAATGGCAAAACTCACAATATCCTCTGCAGGGATATAAAAAACAATTGCAGAGTGTTTTTGAAGCACGTGCCAAATGCAAAATGAACTCAAAAACTGGTAGATGCCTTCAAAAACTTACGAGCACTGCGACACCTTCGAGGGGGGAGCATGGATTGGGTGGGGTATGTTGGATGGAGACTTTCAGTATATAAAATATTATTCCACTGGTGTTTGCAAGTCCGAAGATAAACACAATATACACACACAGTCACAGACATTTGAAATTTGCTATCTCTCTCTATCTCTCTCTCTCTCTCTCTCTCTCTCTCTCTCTCTGTCTTTCAGATTTCAGGAATATTTTGCTGGACATTATTTTCAGTATTTGCACTTTAATTAAATTCTAAGTGTCGTCTGCTGATCAACGTACGAATGCTCGGAAATTGATATCAAATAAATTGCCGTATATGAATTTACATTTCATTTTTCTCATGGCTGCCTGCACAAGTTACCAACAACAACAACAAGTCACCCCAGCAACAACAACAAAATTAAATTCAATTTGATGTGCATATATATTCGTATATTTTTACAAATACTTACAGTTGATTGCCCCCAACACAAAATGCAGATAGCAGTCTTTTGTTTATGACTATTTGATGAACATTTAAATAACTGCCAAGTGCAAATTTGACTTGATGCATAAATCACAGCATCTTAATTGTAAACATATCGACTGAAGAGGCGATGACGATTGAAGAATTTGTATGAAACAAATTGTTTTTTATATTCGAGTGAAGTAAAAGCCGTAACCAATTTTCAAGGAAGATTTTACCAAACAAAAATTGTAAAATTAAATTATATAATAATAATAATGATTTATATTTTACAACAAATCATAAGCTACGTCATTTTTTGTTTTGTTCTTTTCTCTGCTTATCAACGTGCTTAAGCCTTTGGCTAATTAACCCTCAACAGCTTTTACAAGCCTCAACCATAACTGTAAATTTAACAGCTCAACGGGCTTAAACTAAACTGCCCAAAAATTTAGAGACATTAAAAACAAAAGAAATATGATGCAGCAGCTCTTTGGAATTCTTTCCACTTTGCAAACGTGCAAACTTTAATTAATTTTTTTTTATACACTTGAAGAGGGTATAGAAATTAGGTAGTTAAGCTTGCGGCGCATTGAAAGAGACGTCTCCGACCCCATCAATTATATATATATTCATGATCATATATATATTCATGATCTTGATGAATCTTGAAATATATCCGACTTCTTGCTACAGACAGTACATATGTCAAAATCAGCTGAACTGGAGCACTATATCATTTAACTGACATAGGAACAATCGGTCGTATGATGTGTTCTTGTATGAGATACGCTTTTTTTTTACCAATACATCCGAAACTAAACTCAGAATAATGTATGTGAATCATTCTGCTACATTTTGAGAAAATAATCATCAATGTCGGACTACTTTTTTATGGCAAGAAGCGGTCGCATGATGAGTTCTTATTTCGTTACTAAAATATCTGAACAAAAGTCAGCAAAAACTAATTTCTACACAAAATCATCAATATCAGTCAGAGAAACCATCAATCAGTATTTTTAGTATCTGGTCTATAAGGGAATGTTACCTTCGATGTGCCCAAGATAGTCGATCTTTCTTGTTTTGTTTTGTTTTGTTTTGAGTTCGCTTTGTTCTTGTCTTTAATCTGTATAAATAAATAATATTTATGCAATATTATTTTTGCTGCTACCTTTTTTTTTGCATCATTTAAAAAATGCTGCACAATTTATAAGATTTATCAGCAAAGAGCCGCCTGTCAACATTTTTGTCTTGCTTTGCTTTTGTTGTCTGTTCGCTATTCCCCAGCCCCCACTGTCTGTTATTGTCCTGTTCCTGTAAAGCGGTAATATGTTGTCCTTGTAATTTGCCGTCTCTTTCACATTTGCCTTCTTGCAATTCCTTGTTGTCTCCCAAGTCATATTTTTCTTGTATTATTCGTAATATTTTTGTTGCCCTCGGCTGAGGTACAAGTTTCGCGCCCGACACCCCCGCAGCGCATAAATTAATAAAGTGTGTAATTACAAAGTTCATAAACTTCAGCAGCTCTGCTCATCTGCAATACATGACCAAAGACAACTAACAAAAGCAGCAACAGCAACAGCAACAACAACAACGCAAAGACATGAAACGAATCCAAAGCTTGATTTGCAGCATCGTCTTCTTCTTCTTCATCGCAGCTATGCCTTATCCTACATTTATTATGTGGTATACTCGTATATATAGAAGACAATTTATTTTTCGTTGTGAAATTAATTAATTATATTATAATTTTACGATGAACTGCCATATTAAATTCCCACATGTTTATAGTTGGTAATTATTAAATTGCAGGGTAATCTAAGCACAAGTTATGCCAAATATTGCCTTTATTTTTTTTCTTCATATTTTTTTTTGCCTGTGTATATATCTGTTGTAATATTTTGTTGCTGCTTTGGCACTCAATTATTTAATTTGGTTAGAAAGGCAACTCTGGCGAATAGCGGACGGTGCTGAAGGGGGAAACAGCGCGAGGTGTTCACATTTTTGGCCCAAGGTGCGAATTGTTGGCCATTGTGCATATTTTATGAGCTAATTAACCGGCGCATTGCCCACACAGAGCGTGGGAGCGAGACGGAGAGACGGGGAGCGGGAGAGGAGTCTGTGCTTAGACCAAATTGTGGGTTTTCGTTATCAAATTTATAACGTGGCGTTGTTGCTGCTTCTTGCCCCTAAAGTTGGCAACGCGCGGCGAGAGTTTGTTTGTTTGTCTGTTGTGGTTGGCAACACGTTTTTTTTGTTTTACACGCCTTCCGTGTAAATGCTACAATTTAAATGCTTCAAAATCAGAACACATGTGTTGTGTGTGTGTGTGTGTATACAGGCACTAATTAAGCCAAACTCACACTGAGAAACAGAGACACTTTGGAGGCGCGTGAAAGACGCTTTGCGGCACTGCTTGCTAAGAAAAAAGTTCCCAAAACTGGCACGAATTCTCGCTCTCTCTCTCTCTCTCTCTCTCTCTCTCTCTCTCTCTGTCTGTCTGTCTGTCTGTCTGTCTGTCTTGCTCTCGCTCTCCGTGTCACTGCTTACACCAGAGCAGACACCTCCCTCACTCGCTCCTCCCCCTCCTACTCAACCTTCCCCCTGCAACACCCAGCCACCCCTTGGCACAAACACTGGCAGCATCGCTGCGTGCATGTAAAACATTTCCGTTTTCCGCTACAAAAGTTTTGGTTTTGGCTTTTGTTTAATGCACGCTACACGCAGCAAACGCGAGCCAAAATTGCAGGCTGCTTAGTTCGACCAGGCAACATGCCTTTAATAATTTTATATATATTTATTATAAATACAGTTACATTTATATTTATATATCTATCTAGCTCTATCTATCTATCTATCTATCTATCTATCTATCTATCTATCTATCTACTCGTATATATCTATCTATCTATCTATAACTCTCTCTCTCTCTCTCTCTCTCTCGCACACCTTCTCCACTTATATAGCTCTTCCTTTATCTATATATCTGGCAACCAAAAAATCTACTTTCTAACGCCATCTCTCTCCCATTCTCTGTTCCTTTCGGTCTCTCTCTTTCTCTGACTCTCTGTCTATCTACCCATCTAATTTCTACATCTTTCTTTCATTCTCTCCCACTTTCCCACTCTCTATCTCTCTCTCTCTCTCTCTATATATACATATATGTCTTCGCATCTACTCTCCCATCCTATTCCTCCTTTTTTCTTAAGCATTTTACTGTCAGCTTTGTTATTGAATTTAATTATAAATTGTATGCAAATTCTAAGGAAACGCAATTACCTGTCTAGCCCCTTTTTTTAATTCTATTAACCATTTGCGCTTTGTCTCGCTTTTGACTCTTCTTTGCTGCCAGACTCTTTGCGTTTCTTTGTCCGATATTCTGAAACGTTTAACTGGCAGCTTTTGGTAAACAATTTCCATACAAATGACATTTTTTTTTCCCAACTAAATTTCTCGCCTTATCTCCCTCATCTAGTAGATTTCTCTCTCTCTCTCTCTCTCTCTCTCTCTGTCTCTCTCTCTCTCAAAGGGTTTGTCTTCTGTTTTTTTTTTTGCTCTCTTGTTCTTTATTTCGCTATCGCTTTTGCGTTTTGCTTGGAGTTTTGCAGCGCATTGTGATTTCGACTCGAGCTCATGAAACATCCATTTCTCTTTGTATTTTTTGACTTTGTTGCTGCTGCTGCTGTAAGTTATTGTTGTTGTTGTTGTGTGTGTGCCGGTTTGTTGTTGCTGCTGGCGAGAGCGTTCGGCTCAGCGAAACATCGTAAATTTGTATAATTTGAGGTTTTTTCGACAAACAACAAAAACAACAGCTAACAACGATAACGACCATGTAGGTTGCTATACGAAACAGTTTGGGCTAATGTTTCGGCTCTGCAACAAACCCTACTCCATATCCCATACTCTACCAATCAACCCACTCCCTTACACCGACACCGACACCCACACACACACCCACACCCACCCCTCATCCTCACTCGCTTAGTTTTCTGGCCTGCAGCTCACATTGTTTTGTGCAAATATGTAATTTAAATTAATTTTTGTTTTTTAAGCTTTTTCATAGACGACGCCTGTTAATAAAATGTTGCTGCCGTCGTCGTCTTACACGCTTTGCATTTAAAACCCAAGCAACATACCCCCTCTCCCCGCCCTGCTCCTGTCTACCCTTTTAACTCCCCCCGCCCCCCCCCCTCCACCCCACCACCGCCAACACTTCCCTTCTAGCCCTCATCCAGCATTTACTTTGTCGACGGCTGTGCCTAACTTTATTCATATAAACTTTTTGGCTAAGTAAGCAGAGCAGCTGAAAGGCATTTGCCTATATTTGGCTGCGAGGGACAGAGAGGGTTCTACTTTGTCCTTCATCTAGGTACTGTGTTGTGCCTGGCCATGATTTGTTTGTGGGCGTGGCCAACGTCCCACCATGACCGAATGGCAATTGTATAATTTTCATAAATTACGCCATCATTAATTTCTCACCAAACAACAGGCCAAGCAGCTGCCACGACCCCCGCCCCCAGTCGCGCTAATGCAAACACTGCGGAGCTGGGCGGTGGGCGAAGGGGAGGGCGACGGCAAGCGGGAGGGGGAGGTGGAGGTGAGGAACGGCTGCTGCTGTAACTGCAGTCAGCGACCGTATATTATTAATAAGCGTGAACATTTATCTGCTCTCGCCTTAAGTGCAGCGACGTCGTCCAATCAAAATTATAAATTACATATTAAGCATACACTCAGCGAAAGACTTAACTTTTAATATCAAAAATCACAAACTGAAAATCCAATTTACTTGTTTCGTTTTCGCGAGACAATCGCTAAAATCGGCAATCCCCAAACAAATATTTCAGAAATAGTTTCTATTTTGAACAGTGTGTGAAACCGAATCGAAATTGAATTGGTATCAAATTTTGTATCGTTTCGTACTTTTTGAACTAATAACTGCTCCTCAAAATACTTATTGAATGGCGCTCTTTCATCGGTAAATATCCGATTTTAAGGAAACATATTTCCAAAAAGAAGACATGTAAACTCTCAGCTTTCCTAAAACTCAAGAAATGTCAAAAACACAGGCTTTGGGAAAGACAAGACCTTCAATTTTAGAAAATCACTCTCGAAAAACTATAAAAAAAAAACAGAATTTTGGCAGAAACAAAAAAAAAGACAACAAGAAATTTCAATCGGTTTTGTTTTTTCGAGTGCAGAGCACAAGGACAACAAGGACTCTGAGCAACAGCATCAGCGACTAACCAGCTGCCAGCTACCAGCTTCTCTCCCTATCTCTCTCTCTCTCTCTCTTTCTGCCCTGCCCACATTCCCCCTCGTTTCTCACACTCGACTGTTCATGCTAGTCATCGTTTTGGCCCATTATCAACGTCATTTGCAACACTTAAAGTTTGCATTAATGCAGCGTTCGTGATGCGACAGTGGCTAACCGCTGTGTCAACTGGCCGGGCCGCCGCCACCCCCTCTTCACACAGCAGCCCTCTTCATCACTTGCCTCGTTTTGACTGGTTCGCTTAATTTCGCCCATTCATTTTGGTGCATTTTATGTTGGCCAAGGACATGATGAACGTGGAATTATCAACAGCAAACTTTAATGGGCGATAACTTTGAAAATCGCCTGGATGAACGTGGTGGATGGAGAGGGGCAGGGTGGGGGCGGAGGCGGAGGCGGAGGCTGCCAGAAGATGGACCCAAAAACAACAGCAGCCTCCAGAGCAATAACTGAAGCAGCTGCCTTTTGTTCATAAGCTTAAGCTGGCTTAAATGCATTTCATACGCTTGATGTTAACATTTAAGCATTTTGGTAAGCAATTCAGAAATTTGTTGATTGGTCCAAAAGGGTTCGTGACCTTTCTACAGTTGAGCTATAAATATTCAAGCTCTTATTGATATCTCAAAATGAATGTAAGAAAACTTTTGTTGACTTTCACACTTAAATTTTCTTTTTATTTTTAAATAATTTTTGAATAGTTACACAAGTATTTTCGACTAATTCTATTTGAGAACTTTCAATTCAATTCCGATTGATTGATTGATGGCAATTTTCAGTTTCAATCAGCAAAAATGTCCCTTTCTATTCCGGTTTGGGTTTAATACTCTGCTTTTAATTGCTAAAAATTATATATTCTATATATTACAAAATGTTTTGGGCCAATTTAAACTATCTTAAACACTTTCTCTAAATAATCTAAAAAAGGAGAAAACCCAAATAGCTAATTTCATTTTATTGGTGGATGTCATTTGCAATGAGTGCAGAGCAACAGCTGAGTTCGAGTTGAAGTTATCTACAAATTGGCAACTAATGGAAGCACATTGAGTTACTCACAGTGTGTGTGTGTGTGTGTGTGTGTGTGTCTGCGCATGTGTGTGTGTAGAGGTTGACTCAATTATGTCGGCAGCTCAGCCGCATGTGCAGCATTTGGCATCGAAGTCAGCAGTGCAAATAGAAATTTAAATGCGTCAGCAAGTGGAATACAAAGGACAACAAGATGGGAAGAGCGCAGGGGCGGGAGTGCGGGAGGGGGTGAAGTGGAGTGGGTGGTGTGACATTGCAACTTCAGAAGTGTATAATAAGTCAATGACACACACACACAGATGTTGATGACAATAGCAACAACTCCAACAACAGCAGCAAGAATAAAAATTGCCAAGCAACAAAAGTGACAAAATAAATTAAATTGACTTGGCTTTGTTCATTTCTTTGCGTGTGCTGGTGTGTGCTGGTGTGTGCTGGTGTGTGTTGGTGTGTGTGTGTGTGTGTGTGGCTCCTGCGCTTTTCCATACTTTTCTTTGCACACGCACAAAACTTGGCTACGCCAGAGACAATTGATGCACGCACCATGGAAATGGAAAAAGCGTAGTAGTCCAGGCGAGCAGATGCCCGACTAGAAGATACTCAGCGCACAGTAAACGCTGTTGCAAAAAACGTTCGAAAGAACAGCTTTAAATGTTAATTCAATAAACAATGTTTAAGAAGTTATCAAGCAAAGCAGGCTTTCTGATCAATATCAGGTCTTGGTTCCTGAACGTTTCTGAATTAATTTCATACATTTTTTTCTTCTTTTTTTTTTGGTGGTTCTTGGTTGCGATTCTGGTTTAACTTATTGATGGACATGATACACCTGAAAATGAGTACAGGGTATAAAAACAAAATGTGTAACATCAGATGTCAGAGAAAGAAAGCTAGGGCAGAGTAACTGAGGAGCTGCTAAGAAGCCCAGAACTCGGGCAAGTGGAGAAACTGAGAGCTGAAAGCTGAGAACGCAGTGGGTCACGTACGGCCAACTGTCGACAGTCGACTGTCAGTGGTAAATGACGAGCCAAGGCTCGGTGAGGTTAGGTGAGGTACGGGCAGCGGAGGGGTGGGGTGGCAAGGGAAGCTTACAAACTCAACTCGCAACTCAAGTCAACTTTAGCTCGATTCGAGCTGAACTCATCGCTCAACAAAGTAGAAGCCAAGAAGGCAGCAAACTAAATTAAAAATGCCAACAACAAAAAAATGGCACAGGAAAAGGAAAAGGAAAAGCAAAAGAAATGAATAGTGTGTGAATAGAGAAGAGTGTGCAATGAATAACAGGCAGCAAATCGACAGCACCAAAAAAAAATGAAATCCGAAAAAGCAGTTCGACTCATGACTTCGTCACAACGCTTTGAGTTGAGGCGTTACACAAGAAAGAGACTTGAGAAAAAGAAAGTAGCGTTTGCCAAAAATATTGACCTTCAAAATTCAAAATAATGTTACGTTCTCAGCTTAAATATATTTGTTCTATGTTGTAGGATTGTTCAGTTTTACTCCAATACATATTTCGAGCGCCGAACTTGCAACAAAAATTACCAAATCGTTTCTTAAGCTTTTGATTTGATTTTTGTCCTTGAATTTTTTTGGAACTGAAATTAACAGTTTTCATTTGCTTGCCGTTGATGACAATATATTTTGTTTATGAAACCGTTGCCACCTGCTTGCCAATTCGGGCAACATATGTGTGTGTAGATATATCTATATAAGTGTGTGTGTGTGTGTGTGTGTGTGCTTAGGCTTTGAGTATTTGCGGCTTCCTTTCCGTTACTTTACATTGACTTCCACAGCAGCAGCGGCAGCAGTTGCCAGAAGCGACTGCTTTACATGACAGACTGACAGACAAACAGATATACAGACAGACAGACAGATAGACAGATACAAATAGGCAGATCTACCATTACCTAGCTACCACAAGCAACCACAACCTCAAATGCCCCTCGTTGACTCAACCCTCAACGCTGTTGTTGACTGCAACCGATTGCTGCCTGCTGCCTGCTGCTTGCTGCTTGTTGCTTGCTACTGCTGCTGTCAGCTAACAAAGATGCTGCGTTTGTTACTGCTGTGAAATGGTTAGACAGGGTATGATGAAATGATGTCAGAATACGTAAAAAGCAGAAGAAAGCACCTTCGACCCCATCAAGTATATTTATATATATAAATCAGCATCAATCGGTCGTTTTAGCCATGTCCGTTTCTCTATGAGTATTAGAGAAGAGACTTGATATTCGGAATACAATTTCTCAGTAAAGCGTAAAAATGACTCAAGTGGAACGAGGGGGGGCCTCAACACCCCTAATCTAAGCCTTATTTCTGAAGTTATCTAACGATAACATTCCGAAAGTCTTCAAGACCGATAAAAATCGCTTAACCATAGCAATTCAATGCCCAACTTTAAAGATATAGATTTCTTGACATAACTTGATATAATATTAATGAACTATAAAACTGACATGAAGATCGGGTTGAAATAGTTGTGAAAAACTTGGCTTGCGGGTATCTTCTAGTCGAGCACTTTCAACTAAAGCATTCTTACTTTATGTTGTTGTTTTTATTTTCCTAGCTTTTGCTGTTGTTGTCACAGCATGTTATACACACACGCACACACACACACACGCGCACACACACACACGCACACACACACACGTACGAACGTACGCACGTAGAAGGAAAGCGTGTGAATGGGGGGAAGCAGATTCATCGGCTCCATTCAAGTTGTTACTTTGCGCGCCTTTGCTGCTGTCAACTGGCATTGAGTAGCTTCGCGTTGTTGTTGTTGTTGTGATTGTTGTTGTTGCTGTTGCTGCTGCTGTTGCTATTGCTGTGCTTATTGTCACATGACAAAAGCTGACGTGTCATCATTATCTATTGTTTTGCTGCTGCTGTTGCTGTTGCCAATAGAACACACGTCAGCAACAAAGTTGCTGCAACATTTGACAGCGATTGTTGTTGTCGTTGT